>JAMWYP010000060.1:0-1201302 GCA_025563575.1 Acacia pycnantha
TATATAGAGGAGCAATTCCACGTGACGATGTTGTCCTATTATTGTTCTGCTCAAGGACCCCATAGTAGTGAATACGAGTCAGTCCCTACAAAGAGACTCACGTAAGGGGATGTGGAAGGAAATTAAATCCAATCCGACTTTTCCTCAAATTATTGTTCATATAACCCAGGAATACAGCGGCTGCAGAAATCAGCAGGGGATGTTGGAAGGAAATTAAATCCAACGAACGAAACAAATGGCACACAGGGAAGAAGAACAACAACAACTGGTAGAGATTGAGCTGGTAGTTATATCTTACAGCCATAACTCAAAGAACCTCCACTTTAAGTCCCTTGAGATTTTTGGAATAACACTTTTGCTTTCTTATTATCCATGCTTGAAATTAAGAGATAATTTGAAGTAACGCATAGAGAGTACTACTCTACTCTAGTCCTATTTATAAGTTGAGTTTCAGAGTAATAAATACAATTTTGCTTCTATTAATTGAAAGGGTTAAGGTGCAGAAGTACACATGTGTTTCACTCCGAGAAGCACTCAATACCAAGTGTTTTTTTTAGGTGTAAAAGTGATCACGTGGTTACATAATAGGTGCAAAAAGTCACATTTTCTGTTAAGGTAGAAACGCTATTAGTTTTGCCAACTGGAGATATTGATCATCATTCTATGTATACATGGCAGTTGGACACGAAAGCGTGCGTGGGTTTATTTTGCAGAGACATGAAAGTGTGGGTTTATTCAACATTGCTTCTTCATCATCATCCTCTCTTTTCAACTCTATAGGTGCTTGTTTTGCAAAGACATGACGCAGAATGTGGTGGTTTCCGACGCCAATTCCAGAATCAACTTGGCTTTGACCGCCACCATCTCTAACTCCTTCATTCATTTTCATCACTACTCCTCAAAAGCCCCCTGCTGCCCCACCTGACGTCAGCTTCATTTCCATTTCTAGGAACAAGTTCTTGAAGACCCTCAACAAATCTTTTTTCATTGTATTTTCCCTTTCTCCAAACTTAGTGTCGTGCCAGGCGAAAAACCCACAGCCCCCATCCTGTAAATTTCGTCACCTCCATTAAAAATTAATCAGCCACAACTTCAGCCTTCCTCAACATCCTTAAAATTATACTAGTAGTAGTTATGAAGCATGGACACTCCTATGTTTTAAAAATATGCGTGTCGGACACTCCGACACCATCCAACACTCCTACGAGATCTTGTGTCGATGTCAGTGCAACATAGAGTAGTAGTTCCGGCAACTGTAAAACATCCTACCTGGATTGCTGTATGTCCATGACATCCACCTTGGTGTGACTGACTCATGATTACAGTATCTTGTCAGACCCTTGTACTCCTCCTCATCAATACGACCCTTCTTCTGCATCTCCCAGTCTCCCACTACTCGAAGCTAAAGAAGCTGCCATCGAGCTTCCTCTCGATTTCACCTTCTCCTTGCTCTTCGTCTGGATGTTTTTTTAATAAAATGAGAGTGGAGATTAATTAAATGTTGGTTTAGGGGGTAGGTTTCGAATTTAATTGACTCCATTATTTCCCCAGCTGCCACGTCCTTAGCAATTCAAAGCAGAAGTGACACATGGACACCATCTGGTAAGAATTTTAAAAATTAATGACAGTTATCTAACTTTAACGGAGATATGTGACTTTCAGACCTATTTCTTAGAACCACATAGTTATTTTCACCCTAAAAAAGCACTTCATGTTGGGTCCTTCTCAGGGTAAAACACATGTATATTTTTGCATCTTACCCTAATTGCAATAAACAAAAATAATTTATTCATGTTGATTATTAGAATCAATCATAAATAAGAGTAAAATAGGAAATTTAACCCATAATTAATCAGTTAACTAACTCGATCTTATTGTTATGTGAAAGTTAGTTAATTTGGACTTATAAATCAGACAAAAGTGATGTAACACGTACCGCCAAAAACATGCATTAAATGAGAAAATGAATTGTTTGTGACCATATTAGAGAGACAGGGAGACAGAGACACGTGGGAAATTAAATCATATATTTGACCATCCTTAATTTTTCCAAACCAACCTCACTACTTGAAGATACTCTCAAGTCTCAAGTCTCAAGGAGCTTTCCGGGTTTGAGTGTGTCAAACTAGGATCAAAACAAAATTTTGCTATGATCTCTAGTCCACCAAAAAGCTTTATCGTTTTCTTTTTCCTTTCCGGGGTTTTAAAAGTCTGCAGAAAACAAAACAAAAACAAAAGGGATATACATTGAAGCACAGTACAAAATGGATGTCAATACGTCAAGCAGGTGGACTACAAGGTTGCTACTGATTCTGGTTTTAGTCTCAAGCTCCATTTCATCAGCCCATGAACACCAAAACCTGCAGATAGCAAGTTCAAAAAGCAATGATCAGATGAACCAGGTCGAAGCTAATTTTCTGGAGAAAGTATTCAACTTGACCAGAGCCTCATCAAGGTTGGGTTACCAACACACATGGCCTGTAAGTATAGTTCAGTGACACATTTCTGATTTACGTACGTTTGATTTGATTTCAAATGTGTACATATGTGTTGGAGAAGAAGTAAAGATCATATGTGGATTGATGGGTTTAATTTGTTGCAGAAAATGAAATTTGGATGGAGGATTGTGGTGGGAAGCATAATAGGGTTCTTTGGAGCAGCGTTTGGAACGGTGGGTGGAGTTGGTGGGGGAGGCATATTTGTGCCTATGCTTAAATTGATTATTGGCTTTGATGCAAAATCAGCTACGGCTATGTCTAAATGTATGTAAGATTTAAACATTTATTTTAATGCTTCTCTACTTTAATTAATTACAAAACCTGGACCAAATCCCAACTGGGATTGATCAAGTACCATTTTTGGTGGGGGGAAAAAAAATATATATATATATATATATATATATATATATAAATTTTTTTTTTTGTACAAGTGAAAAAATAATTTTTACTTAGTACATATATTTTGTTTTCTCCTGTGCCGAAGAACATCCTTTCTTTTTTCCTTTTTTGGTTTTGTCCTTATCAGTATCTTATTTTCAACCTTAAATCAAAAAATGAATGATTTAAATTTATTATTTTATAAAATTATTATTATATTTTTTCATAAATGAATTTTTTCTATGTTGTTTGTATAATAGTTATGAATTACGTAGATCATATTTAAAGATTTTGAATTTATTAATTTTATGTTTATGAATAATTTTGTAAAATATGAAAACTGAAGCATCCAATTTTGTAATATAAGGGTGGATATAATATTCTAAAAGAAAATGTGGAGAGGAAAAGACACAACACAAATCCGTGTGTCTTTGAGGATAAGTAAATAGGTAGGGATGGAGTATTTATTTCTGGGGATGGTAAAAAAATATTATTTTTGCAGAAAAATAAGGCATTTTAATTTGAAAAGTCCCATATAAATTAATCTAAAATGCTGAAATCTTAGATTAGTCCACCTGATTCAACAAATTCCAAATTAGATGACGGGAGCAATTTAGGTCTTAGGATATGTGAATGTTGGACTTTACCACACTACCCTTCAGTTTTTTTTTTTTTTTTTAAATGGCAGAGTTAGTCAGGGTGGGATCTCATTCCACCATGCACCTTTGGGTTCCTAAAAGTAAAACAACCATTGAAATTCAGACGGTTTATACCGTTATATAGGAAAAATCCTAGAAAAAGCTACAGCTCTAAAATTTCAAATAAATGATTTTCTTGTAAAATGTGTTGTGAGTTCTTTATCAATGGTAAGTTAATCTCTTATCGATTATAGGAAACACACCTGATTTGAGATTTTGGAATTTTAGAAGTCTTTTTTATTTCATTTTCTATATATATAAGGTAGCTAGCTAGCCTTTATTTTGGTTATGGAAGTTGGATTTAACTTGAATTTTGGAGTAACATGTATATGCACTTGTGTGTTTGTGTGTAATGAAGGCATGATAACAGGAGGAGCAGGAGCAGCAGTGTTATACAATCTAAAGCAAAGACACCCAACCAAGGATCTGCCCATGATAGACTATGATTTGGCTCTTCTTTTACAGCCTGTTTTGGTTCTTGGCATCAGTATTGGAGTCATTTTGAATGTCGTTTTTGCTGATTGGATGATTACTGTTTTCTTAATTGTCATTTTCCTTTGTATGTACCAACTCTAACCACAGAATCATTATTTTCTCACCTATATAATTAATTTTATATATATTATCTCGTTTTAAAATAATCCTTATTGATTTCTAATATAATGTTACTTATTATTATTATTATTCAACAGTCATTTCAACTAAGGCTTTCTTAAAGGGCGTTGAGACCTGGAAAAAAGAAACCATCCTTAAGAAGGTCGTTCTTCATCTTCCACCTGTTCATGATGTTCTTTAATTTTCTCGTTTTTAATTTGGAACTCCATTTTGATGCATTAATTATTATTATTCCTTATTCTTATTTCAGGAGATTAATGCTGCTAGACAGGCGTTACAATTGAATGGTAGGTAATTAATTAAATGGGAATGAAATGATCAGACATATAAAAACTCATATATGATTGGGAGAATTAATCTACGAGTCAGCTATTTTTTTTTGCTTTTGATTAGGTTCTTATAGTTTTACCTGATTTAATTTGACCTGTGATTATTAATTAGATATTAATCGTGAGAGGAATGAAGATGGAGGATTATTACCCGAGGCTCTACCATATGCATCACCATCACCATCAGGTCCAAACGATGAAAATCACATAGCAAGGCCACCAGAACCAAGGAAAGAAAAGGTCAGAAAAGTTATATGTGTGTGTGTGTAGCTGGCTAGCTAGCTAGAGAGCACATCGTCGTATTGCTTCAGCAATATTATATTATATAATCCATAATGAAGCTATTATTATTAATTAGTTGTTCGAGAGAATGAAACGTACGTAGACGACGCATATTATGGTTTTAATTTCATGCAGGTTTCTCTCATTGAGAACGTTCGATGGAAGGAAGTAGGGCTTCTTTTCGCTGTTTGGGTCATCATACTTGCCTTGCAAATTGGAAAAGTAGATATACCTCTATTTAACTTCCATGCTTGACTATAAATATAAATGGATAATTCCCATGCAATTTTGGTTACATAACATGTGTTTTTGGAGCAGAATTACACTGTGACTTGTTCAGCGGCATACTGGGTATTGAATCTTCTACAGGTAAGTAATACGTAAGAACGTGAGAGGAGAGTTTTGTCATGGCTGGCATTTGTAAAAATGCTTCTTCTAATATGAGTTGGTGATGATGAACAGATACCAGTGGCAGTGGGAATGACATCATACCAAGGAGTGATGCTGTACATAGGGAAGAGAGTGATAAGATCAAAGGAAGGAGCACCACCACAATGGAAAGTGCATCAAATAATACTCTATTCTACGTGTGGTGTTGTTGCTGGTATGGTTGGTGGCTTGCTTGGCCTTGGTGGTGGCTTCATTCTTGGCCCTCTTTTCATTGAGCTTGGCATCCCTCCTCAGGTATATATATGTATCACACTTCCTCTGCTTCTAAACATAGAATTTGTGGCGGTTGAAGCTATTTTTCTACGTGATTATTTATGATATATGAGGTAAGTTTGTAAGAGGTTATCTCAACTTGTGTGTAAACATGTTTTTAACGCCAACTCAAACAGACTCGAACAAATAACTAATTTGTAAAGAATAATAAAATGAACCAGATAGAGTGAGTCTCGAAGCAACTATATATAGATTGTCGTCATGTAATATAGAGGTCACGAAACAGTCACTCTCCTTACGGGGGGAAAGTTGCTAACAACTGTGCACTTGCTAGGGCACCTTTAAGAGTTAAATTAATTATTTGTAAAATATATATATTGATTATCTAAAATATCCCATTTAAATTAATCTATAAGTGCAATTAATCGAGATGATTTAGAGAATAAATTATAAATTTGAGAGATAAAATAAACTTATATCCTACATTTAGGTAAAAACAAACCTTTTCATTGTCTCTTACATAATTCAGAAGAAGAAGAGTATTTTGTTTTTCTTCTCCGCCAGTTTTTGGAACATTATGGACAAATGATATGACTATGCAGGTGTCAAGTGCCACGTCGACTTTTGCCATGACATTTTCTGCATCCATGTCCGTGGTGGAGTATTATCTTCTAAAGCGTTTTCCTATTTCTTACAGTGAGTATAGTGTATCATTATTACTGACCAATTTATATATTGTTAGGGAACATGAAATATATGGTATTAATGTATATAGGCGAGATCATGGGATTATAATCATATCTCAATCAGATCCCACATAATTAGGGATTACAACATTATAAGCCATTATGTGTAGAGGCTCCTCTCTTGTATAAATACCAATACCTTTATCATGAATAAGACAACTTTCTGATTCATTTCATTACATGGTATCAGAGCTAAGGTATAGTTCTTGACAAATTTGAGTTTTCCGGTGGCCACTGTTACTGTAGCATTAACAGTAACAGTGGCCAGCTAGCGTGTCTGTACGAGTGCCATCTCTGTTTCTTTTCCGGTTTCGTGTTTAGAGGATTGCATTTGGCAATTATATTTTGTTGTTTTGCTCTTCTTCAATTTTCGTTGATTTTATGGTTAGAGGTGGACAGAGGTGGGGAGAGCGATTGAGAGTGAAGGTTCTGTCTGCGGAACTATTCATCCATCTGCTTGTTTGTCTTCGTTCCAGTGTCGTTTTATAAATCTACTTCTGGTTCGATGGTTATTTGCTTTTAGGTTGTGGAAGTGTTATTTGGTCACTGGGGTGACTGTTGCTTCTACTTGGTCACTAATGTGGCATTTGTTGTTGCGAATCATGAAGCCTCAATTTGGTGTTGTAATCTCGAGTGAGATTGTTCTATGGTGACTAAAGAGGTTTCTGTTGTATTTAAAGAGGTTATTGATACCTTGTTTGGTTGTTGTGACCATTTTTCTGGTCGTGCTTCATTCTCCGACGTTGAGCCTTCATTCCCGGTATATATAGACCGGTTCTTTGCTTCGAAGGTTGCGTTGTGAGATTGGGTATTTTAGCACAGTTGGCATTTTGTTTCGTGCACGTTCACTTGTCTCTAGTGGCTGGGTTCTTCGTTTGTTACGTTTTCCAGCACATTCGTGAAGTGCTCTTTTGTCTTGAATGTCGTGTTTGTGGTTGGGTAATTTCGTTGGCATCTTCTATGCTTTGCGTCCTCTGGTGAGGAGTTTGGTGGTCCTTTTGAGACCCGTTCGTTCCTTTGCCTCCAGTGAAGTGTTGGTTTCTGGTGAGATCGTTTGGTATTTATCTCTCGTGAGATGTTTGGGTGTTGCTGGTCCCTTGTGAGACCGTTTGGTTGAGCTCTTGGTGAAGGTATTGAATCATTTCTTTTAATTAGTGGCTACTCGCATTCAAGCTATACTTACAGCTTGAGGGGGAGTGTGAAAATTTTGTGATTTGTTACCTACAATTTTTTAAGGGTGTTGACTATCTTTGTAACAAGTTGGGCTTGATTAACATCTATGCTCCAACTTGAGGGAGAGTGTTAGGAAACATGAAATATATGGTATTAATGTATATAGCTGAGATCATGGGATTATAATCATATCCCAATCAGATCCCACATAATTAGGGATTACAACATTATGAGCCATTATGTGTAGAGGCTCCTCTCTTTTATATAAATACCAATACGTTTATCATGAACAAGACAACTTTCTTATTTATTTCACTACATATATTTTGATTATCACTGCATAATAATCTATTTTCATATATATATATATATATATATATATATATATATATATATATATATATATATATATATACAGTACACTAAAAAATATTTTTTTTTTGCAGCTCTTTATTTTGTGGGTGTATCCATTATAGCAGCTGCTGTAGGACATAAGGTGGTGAATAAGCTGGTAGCAGTATTAGGCAGAGCTTCTTTGATCATTTTCATTTTGGCCATCACTGTTTTTGTGAGTGCATTATCACTAGGTAAGTGTCATTACTTAATAATTATTTTTCCCCACATGTATATGTTATTTTAATACTATCTCATATAATATATACATATTTTGTTTTTAATTTTTTTTTTGAATATGATTGCAGGTGGCGTGGGCATAGCAAAAATGGTGGAACAGATTGAAAAGAAAGAGTACATGGGTTTTGAAAATCTCTGCACTCAACCGGCTAGAAATTAATTAAATGATCAATTCTGTCTTTTAATTTTCTCTCAAATTAATAATTTCTTCATTTGGTAGAATACGATTCTTGAGCCAGCCAACCTTTGGTCCAGTCGTACTTCTTCATTCGTTATTGGGCCGCATGGGCCCTATGTATGAATTATTATTTGCAAAATTAAAAGGGCCATTTGGTTCTATCCTCTTGCATTTTAAAATGTAATGCAATGCGATGTAATGATAATAAAATGTAATATTAATTATGAAGTTAGTATTCCGCGGTCTTGCAATGGAGTGGCGGATTGTCTTGCAAAAAAAAGGAATTTTCTTTTCCAGCTTTTATGATGTCTGTCCTGACTATGTAGGGACTTTAGTTTCTCATGATAAACTGGGATTGATTTCCCATGTGTAATTTCGTTTAGTGGTTTAATATATCATTCCGTTCAAAAAAAAAAATGAAGTTAGTGTTTGGTTTGATTTTTAAGTAAGGTACAATGAGTTAATTTTTTTAATAATTATTTAAATTTAAATATCACACAAAACCTATTTTACCATTAATTTAATATTTGTAGGAAAAAGAGTTAAGAGTCATCGCGTTGCTTCATTATAACCGTCACGTTATATGATTGAGGATCGTAGGATGACGCTGGTTGTGGTGGTGGGGGTGACAGTAATGGTGGTGTGGCGGTGGCGACAGTGGCAACGGCAGATGGGTAGAGGATGGGTAGTGGCAATGGCGGCAACAGTAGAGCTGACAGCGACCAAGGGTGGCACAGTGGCGGTGGAGGAGGAGGTAGTGGCGGTGGTAGTGGCAACAACAAAGGTGGTGGCGGCAAAGATGACAATGAAGGAGGAGAAGGTAGTGGTGGCGATGACAAGTGGTGACAGTGACAACAGTGGAGGAGGAGGTAGTGTTGGTGGTGGTTGCGACAGCAAGGTGGCAAGGGCGACGATAGAGGAGAAGGTAGTAGTGGCGATGGCAAGTGGTGACAACGACAACAGAAGAGGAGGTAGTGGTGGTGGTGGCATCAGCAACAGTGGAGGCTACTGTGGCAACATGATGGAGGAGGTAGTAGTGGCAATGGCAAGTGGTGACAATGACAACAGTGGAGGAGGGGATATTGGCGGCGGCAGTGGTAGCTGTCATGGCAACAATGACGGCAACGACGGAGGCGGGGGTTGGCGGTGGTTGTGGCGTGGCTGGTGAAATGAGACAAGTGAAACAAAGACAAATAAGACTAAAGAGTAAATTAGACTTTTTCATTACCGTGGTTAACCCTATTACTATGCTAAAGAGCAACTAAACACTTTTCTCTTAGTAATGCAATCATAATTATCATTGCAGGTATGCAATGAAATTGAACTAAAAAGGCTCAAAATTATACATTACTTACGTACTTTTAGCTTAATGATCTTTAAAAAAAAGTAAACAAACAACCAACAAGTTTGATTTGATGAAAGGTGCTAGTTCCTTATAACATAACAAATTAATGTTTAAATCCTTATTGAAAAAAGCACCAATATTTAGTGCTTGATAGTTGCTGGAAGAGGATTGTATCAAAAAACGTGCACAAATATATCTGGAATGAATGACGTGAAGTGTTACACTTTTAGAGGCAAAAATGGTCGATCCTATCCGGATTCACACTTTTCATTATTTTCCCAATATCTTTTTATAAGTTTGTTTTTTGAGTAAATGATGGTCTCTGACTAAATTATTAAAGTGGGTCTTTCATGGTCTGCCATTATATACTCTATAAACCAGACGTTAGGTATCATAGTGTAGCATTTAAGTGTCATTAAATGACTTGTTCATAAGCAATCAAATCACATACAGCTCCTGCATATTTCACAATTTACAAAAGCATTAACTTTATTACCACAAAATGTTCACAAACTCACAAAAAAGAGAACTCATTGATAGGTGCAAGTATTCTTCTTAAACTTAATGGGTTTGGATCTGGAAGAGCTGAGAACCAAAGGGCAAGTGATTTGCTTGTAGTGGTTGGTCCTCACAAGTTTGCCAACCACATTTCCTCTTGAACGTATCTCAAACTTGAGTGTGAGTGGAACATCAACCCCTGTTAGGGACGGTGTAATAGTTGATCCAGCCCCGTATAGTGGAACCTTGTTCCCTTCCAAGTTCACTGACACAACTCTCTTACTTCTTCTTGGCTGATAATATTTCTTTAGCTGCATCCATACACATCAACAATAGATATATATGTGTGTGTTATATTGCTTGAATTGAATTGTCTTGATGAAGTGTGACAGGTGAAGAAGCAAGTGTCAAGATTTTATATATGGGCTTGTTTGAATTAATGTTGGCAAAAGTGAGTTTTATCCTAACTGAATTTTGCAAAGTAAAACTCTGTTAGTACAATATAATTCATGTTTGGATAGATTTTTATAAAAAAGACAATTTCACATAAAGTTGTTCGGGTAATATTTTGAAAAATCAATTTTTAGAAGTTTCAAATATGATGAAAAGTCAAAAGGTAAAAACTCAAGCCAAAAATCAAAAAAAGTTGTTTCAACTTTAATATGAGTTTTGAGTAAAAAATCAATAGCCTTCAAGACCTTCAAAAACATGTGAAACATCATTTTTTCATCAAACTAGCTTTTTTTTTTTTGTCCCACTAAGGCTTCCTAAAATCATTCCAAACAAGGCCACAGTAAATCAGTGCAAAACTATAAAGATGTTACTCACCTGACCAGATGCCACTGTGATATCAGTAAAGACGAGATTGATGGGAGAGGAAGAGACATGGATTCCAAAAAATGTAGCAGGGTTATACACATTCATGTGTAATGATCCATTTATTGTGAGCATCTTTGTTGGTACTCCTGTGAAGTCTGAACCCTCCCCAACATACAGATTATGTACTGTCAAGCTCTGCAAATATCACAATTCATCTTAATTTGACAAGTTTGCTATTCATAACCACAAATTTTAAGACTAACCAGTAACCAAACTCACCTTCTTTTCCCTTTCATCCTTCTCTTACATACCTTTAATTGCTTCAAATAACTTTATCAACTTACAACAGAAGACTTGATACTCGTCCAGTGATATTGTCTAATTTGATTAGATTAAGAAAATTGGTTAAGTGAGTTAATATGACATACGTCCTCCTTGTCCTATAGGTAGTATATTTTTTAAAACACCCTAGTCATCTTCCTTAATTACTTAATTTCCTCTTATCTTTAATTATTGTTGAGGACTTGAGGGAGCATTAAAGTAAATTAGAAAAAGAATGATAAACATGAAAAACATGTCTTATATTTTGGACCAAAATTAACTCTTTAACTATATCTCATGTTAAAAACTAGACAGAACTTATTTTATAGACAGTTTTTGTAATGAAGAGACAGTAAATCATAACTATGAAAAAGCAGAAAATTCACAGTAAACCTTAAATTGAAGATGATGTTTTGAATTGAGACTGACCTTGACGGTAATTTCTGTTTTAAAAGGTCTGCTAGCACCCCAGATGATCAAGCAGAAGACGGTGAAGAGAACAAGGAAGCTAAAAAGAGCAACCAGAGCCTGGACTCTTCTAGTGAAGGCCAATTCTCTGAGCTCATCATATTCACCTTCTTCCATAATCACATTACACTCAGGCCAACCCTTGTCATTTCTCTTTCTGCTCCCTCCTTTTCTGCCTGAAGATGACCTGAAAATCCCAGAAAATCTGCTTGCCGACGAGTTCCTTGAATGCCTCCCAAAAGAAGGGTGTGAAGGAGACTCCATGGGACTATTGGATATAGGAGTCGCTTGCATTGACGATGACTTGTCCCCATCGTGAGAATCCCTTGAAGGACTCTGAACATAGTACACTGGTTGCTTTGGAGACCTTGAAGGTGAAGAAGATACTAAGCTGGTAATATCTGATTCTGATTTCGCCGAAAGCATGATGATGATAAAGGGATTTCAACTAAAACCCCACTTAGTGTACTACAATATTTCTAGGAAAAGGAGCTGACTTTGAGAATTACACGGAAATTGAGTGATACCCAGAAAATTTTCTCAATGGTTTTGAACAGAAATGAATATAACCCAGAAAGCGAAACACAGAAAATTTGTGCTTTTTTACTCTCTGTGTGTCACTGTGTTAGTGTGCATGATGAGTGCATGGAGTGAAGAAGAAGAAGTGGGAGGTTTTTTTTTTTTTTTTCAAGTGGGAATGCCCAATGAAGAAGATAACATGCTTTTGAAGAGTAAATAAAGTAAGGAACAAGGATTTGGGATAGAGAGAAGTGACCAGAACCGCATAAACGGACAGAAACAGAGGAAGTTGGCTGGGGAAGTGTCGGCAGCTTCTTTTAGTGTGTTTAATACATGAAAAATGTTTTTTTTTTTTTAAAGAAAATTCTTTTCCTTTCTATCTATGCGTGGCATAAACTTAGAATAATGATTAAACTTTTGCATTGGTTGTTCCAAATTAACATTAACTAGTGATCTTTTATTCAAATCCTGAGCGATAATTATATATTTGGAGGTAGCGAGGTGACCCATAGTGGACCTACATTTTTAGGTTAATGTCTTTTTCTCTGGCTAATACTTAATGCCAAAGATACGTAATTTTTTTCAATTTTAATAATTGATGTACGATTTAAATATAATCTCTTTAATTAAGAAATATATGAAGAAAAATATCAACTTGACTCATCATTAATACAGACAACGTTAATAAATCTCCAAATCATAAATGTAAAATATTGCATAATACATAAATCAATTCAACTGATGTTGCATAAACCAAATATGACAATTAGTGCGGTCCTCAGCTAAGTCTTGGCCTAACCTTGAAAATCTTAATGCTATGATGTTTTTAAATCCTCCTAGCCATTATTCTATTGCAATAATTTTTGTTAAGAAGAACGTTCATGTTGTTGTGGCAATTCCACAAGGTAATGAGTTACTCTACAACAGGTCAGCAAATTAAGAGAATTTAGAATATGTTATGTTACAATGAGAAATTACATAGGGATTTATGAAGTATGACACAAGAATGAGAGGATGTGGGGTATTCATTATTAGTGTGAGTAAGAAATGAGATATGCGCCATATATATAAATTAGAAAAAATAATAGAAAAATACCTTTTAAACTTTAAAATCTTATTGACAACAGTAATGAAATTAACAAGAACAGTAAAACAATTAACAACTTATTTTATTGTGAAATCACATATTTAAGATTTTGAAATTCAAATGGTATTGTTTTAACATTTTTCTTATAAACTAACTTATCCTTTTGAACCAATTTTAATTAAATAATGAATCGATTGGTAAGTAAAGCTTTTAGTGGTTCAAAGGCACGTCCACTATAGAACCCACTTATGATATATTATAGTAATTTAGTGGCAAAATAAATAAATAAATCATGTATTAGATAAATATGTATTACGATCTAATCTGACAACCACTGAATTGTGTCCAACCAAGAACAAGAACCAGATATACAGACAACAGATATAGGAATAAGTAATAGCTCAATGCGTCATAATTATTTTGGGCCTTGTCTTCAAAAGAAAACAAATTAATGTGACATCAGTACTACATCATTTAATTGGATAGACCGGTGACTGTTTGGGAGTTAATTCCCTTATTGTGTAATCTTTTATTTAATATAGGCTCCTAGCCTTCCTTTCTATCAAAAAAAAGTACTACATCATTTAAATATCATCTACGAATAAATTAAAGTATATTGGAAAACAATCATCACTAAAAACTGATTTCATCTTAAAATTAAAGCCTAAATAGGGTATTGATAGGGGTTTGCCCCATCTTACCCAATAATAGAAAAAGCCTAATAAGGGTATAAACAAAAACAACAAAGAAATAGTTGTATAATAAGGATGTCATCAAGGAGAGGGATGGAGATTTAAATGTAAGGGCGAAAAAGACAAAAAGAATTTTGCCCTTTGTAGTAATTTCCTACTTGGAATGTCTCATCCCTTCCTCATGACATATACACAGAGACCCAGGGATCTTTCTGGCTTTTGAAGATTAGCTGGCCCTAAGAACTGCATATTTATAATGGGTTTATCAGTTTGTTATGTCACTTAACATAAAGTTATGTCAAGTCACCTCAAAACTACGTCGTTTTGGGGGTTAGGGGAATTAATGAAGGGTGTTTTGTTAAAATTCATGTAATAAATACAAAACCAAAAATACCAAAATACCCTCCATTAATTCCCCTAACTCCCAAAACGACGTCGTTTTGGGGTTAGGGGAATTAATGAACTCCCAAAACGACGTAGTTTTGGAGTGACTTGACATAACCTTATATCAAGTGACATGACAAACGATAAACTCATTTATAATTTATGTGATTGTCACAGACACCCAAACACACAGTATATATTAGAAAAAGTAATGTTTAGTACTTCATAATGTATTAAAATATTTGCATTCTCTTAAAAGCATGACACTGAAGAGACTGATAGTGTAACTGTTACTGTGACTGTACTTCAATTAGATAATGGACAGCAAAGATAAGATTTAAGGATAATTGAACGATCAATGGAAAACCACAACTGCTTTCTAGTCCAAGAAAAAGTATCCTGGCCAAAATATTGGGTTAAATAAAATTAAAAAATTGTGACAGCGAACCGGCTGCATCAAAATCTTTCACCAGCCACTTCTATTTTTAATGACATGAAAACAAGTTTTGCACCGTTATGGAGACAGTTCATGTGGAGGAATCAATATCCCCATAATTACTCCTCTCTTAAATCATGGCTCCACCATGGCTTCATTTTGGCTAGTGGCTACAGAAACAAACAACTATTCATAGAGTCGGTTTGTCTTTCAGGAAGTGTCCAAGTCGATTGTAAAAAGTATCAATAAATTGTTTCAAAAAATTGCTGCTCACCCTAAATTACTTCAGCTTCCAATTTTTTTAAAAAAAACTTGTTGCAAGTTGTTTGGTTGGTGAAGCATGAATAACCGCGGTTATTGCCAGGTGAGAAACCAGGTTCACCACTCAGTTGCGCATACAGAGAGAACTCCTGCAGAACACATACAATGAGAAACATTCTTCAACTGGGTGCGAAGTAAAATTACCATAATGTAAATATGCTGCTAAAAATAAAGTTCTTTTTCCTCAAAATATCAGCTATCAAAATTTTCAATACTTTAGCACCAAGTTGTGAAAAATATCAATTCACCGTATTGATGCTAGTGAAACTTCACATAAGTTTCATCTACATCCATGTTATATCAAAGTTTTTGAATTTTTAAGGGTGATACATGCCAATCTCCAGAAATACTAGCCTGAACTTATTTTTCAGTCTGATGAAATGTTGGAAGGAGAAACACCTAAGAAAATTAAGAAATTAAAGTCACAGACCTCAATCAAATTACTGGACTCAAAAGTGGCTTGTTGAGGAAATGTGCCTCTAAGTTTTGGATCACAAGTTCTGCCATTGCCTTGCTAGTTTCAATGGTATCAGATCCCACATGAGGCAAGAGCACAACATTTTCAAGTCCAAATAACTGTTCAGGCACCTCTGGTTCATCTTCAAACACATCAAGCCCTGCCCCAGCTAGTCTTCCTTCAGTTAGTGCACACACAAGCTCAGGTTCATCGACGTGTTTCCCTCGCCCAATGTTGATGAGTATGCCTTTTGGTCCCAATGCATCAATAACTTTACGATTAACAATGTGATAGGTCTCTTTGGTAAGAGCACAAGCAACAACAAGGATTTCAGAATTGGCTGCCAAGTCTAAGATATTGGAGTAGTATTTATATCCTGTTTCTGGTTTTTCAGTTCTTGAATGGTAACTAACTGAACAACCAAAAGCTATAGCTCTCTTTGCTATTGCTGAACCAATCCTTCCCAAACCAATAATTCCAACCGCTTTGCCACTGAACTGAAATGCACAATATAATTCAATACGAAAATATAGAAGAAGATGTTTAAAAGCTAGAAACTCCACATCCTCCCACATTGAAAGAGAATTCAGATTAGAAGCACCAATGTTAAGATTATGTAAAGCAAACTTCAGAAATAGTCCAGGCATTCAGGAGCATGCATGACAGTGAATTTTCTATTGTTCAATTGTTCAGTTATCCCAAACAAAATATGGTACTACCCCAGTTCTTATACAAGAGCATGTTGACTAATTTGGGCAAATTAATGGAGTTAGTTATATTAGTTATTTGTAACAACTGTTTTTCCTAAAATATCATCTTTTATCATGACTATCTTGGATAAACACTCCTAAATGTGTGCAATAGACAGGGATACTTTGGGAAGTTACAAATTTTAACAAGTTAATAACACCAAAAGATAATCTTTGAATGAGTGAATGACAACGTATCATCTTCCAATCACAATGACATTGTACTCGAATATGGAAATATTTATTCGACCAAATCTGAATCCATCATGGACCCATATAATCTTAGGAAGGTTTTCTTTTTCACAAAACAAATAAATTAAACCACAATTTCAAGAGACAGATGAATTTCCATTGCCATTATAGCTACTTCACGCAATAAGAGGGAAATGGACAAACCTTTACACCAAGTTCGAGGCCAGCTTTCTTCCACAAGCCATTCTTCACAAATCGATCACCCTCACAAATCCGCCGCAACACCGCCAAAGCCAACCCAATGGCAAGATCGGCAACGTCGTCTGTCAACACATCAGGCGTGTTGGTGACCCTAATCCCTCTTTCTTTGCATTTTGTCAAGTCAATCTTGTCTAAACCCACACTGAACGTAGAGACAATCTCCAAATTGGGTAGCGAATCGATCATCTGGGCATCTGCACCGATTGTAGTATCTCCCACCACCGCACGAATTGAAGGTGAGTTTGATTGTGCGAAAGCAGAGAATGAGGGGTAGTTCCAGAGTTTGAAGAGCTTGAAGCGCCTTTCGAGTTCTTGCTCGAGGTAACTCAGCATTGGACTGGTCATAAGCACTCCAATGGATTCCATTGGAGGGCGGCAGACTAAAAAGTAACAATACTGAGATAAAGAAAGGACCTAAATGTTAAAAATTTATAAATATTAAAATGTAGGGTTAAGGTGCAAAAATAGACATGTGCTTTTTTCCGAGGAGCGCCCAGTAGCAAATGTTTTTTTCAGGTGCAAAAGTAACTATGTGGTTACAAATTAGATGCAAAAATAGCGTTTGACCGTTAAGTTTGACTTTTGACCGTTAAGTTTGACTTTTTTTACTTACTGGACGATGACGTGGCATTTCAAAGGTGCAAAAATAATTTTAGGATCTTGAAAAAATATTTCAGATATTTATCGGTACTAAAAGGACACTGAAAAAAATATTTCAGGGTACTGACTGGTACTAAAAAGTATTTTCAGGATACTGATTGGTACAAAAAAAAATATTTAATAATTTTGAAAAATTATTTTAGGATCTTGAAAAAATATTTCGGTATTGACCGTACTAAAAGGATACTGAAAAATATTTGAAATGCCACGTCATCATCCAGTCAGCAAAAAAAGTCAAATTTAACGATCAAAAGTCAAACTTAACGGCCAAACGCTATTTTTGCACCTAATTTGTAACCACATAGTTACTTTTGCACCTGAAAAAAGTATTTGCTACTGGGCGCTCCTCAGAGAAAAGCACATGTCTATTTTTGCACCTTAACCCTAAAATGTATAATAAATATAAACCCTTATTCCTTTATCCTCTCCCCCCCGCGCGCCGTTTGCTGAATTTAATCATTATAATACCTGGATAATTATTTATCTAGAATATTATATTTTTAATAAATAATACATATTAAAAATAGGTGAATATGTGGTATCAAATCTGTAGGGAAAAATCTATTGAAAATTAGAGTGCGAAGATTACAAAAATGCCCTTGTGGAACATAAAATGACTTAAAGAAATTATGAAAAATCCTAGAAGACAGTAAAATAATTATTAAAATGGGATGTTACAATCATCTTCCTCGCCTCTATCGCTCTCGCTCGCACGGCTAGCCACAATCGCTAAACATAACGGCGGAGACCTTCGCCTAAATCAACGAATCCTATTACAGCGTCAAATTTCAGGTAACGCCGTTCAATGTGGCTGCCCTCACGGTAGCGACGAATTGCTGGGCAGCTAAAGGCATAGAAGAGGAGAATCTGGGTTACGTAACGAAAGCGTATTCTTACACATTTTTTATGTTCGTTTTTTCATTTGAATTTCAGTTTGCTCTTGGAAATATTGATTATTTTGCCAAATCTTCCTTACTTGATATGTAATGAAGTTGAAATATTGTCATTTTGTCTTTTTTATCTAATTTTGTTTTTAAAAAAAAGAATATTAGTTAAGTTAGTTAATATAACATATATTCTTCCACTCTTAATATAAGACATATTTGAAAAGTTGATCTTAGTATTAGATATAAGACATAATTTCCATATTTATCAATTTTTCCCTAATTTAGCTCAATTGATACTGTCTTGATACTAATAATTAATGAGGAGGGGGAATGATTGAATTAAAAAAAAAAATGACTAGGTTGTTTTAAAAAGTACATGACATATTAATAAACTCAACTAACTTTATTAATATAATTAAATTAGGTAAATATGTTGGATCGGATGGAGTATTTTTAAAACACCTAAACCTTCCTTAATTCCCTTATTTTCTCTCCTCCTTGGAATTGTTGAGAGAATAATTGGGATAAATTATGAAATGATTGATGTAACAATCTCCTAATTTTTTTTTGAACAATTCTAGAGTATTTCATTACTGAGGATAACAAAGGTTACAAGTAATTAAAGCAAAGATAGAAACACTGCTAAAACAAATACAACAAAATAAACTGGATATAATATTAAGCGAACACCGTACATTAAATATATAAGAATAGAAGTAGAATCATGGACAAAATCGGCCTCTTCGATATCCAAGGTTAGAAGTAACGAGCAAGAAAGTGTTGGTTGGAAAACCCACCTCAAAGGGCACACAATCTTATAAGCAATAGGCGCAATTAAGTCGGCTAAATAGGTACCCATCCTGGGGTAAAGAACACAGAAAACCCAACCTCAAAAGAAAGAAGACCCTTGATGTCCTGAAGAACACTTCTACTCCTCTGATCAAACATATCCGGTGACCTCGACCACACACTAAACAACACCTCTTTAGATCTTCCCCCAAGAACGCAGATCTGAGCTACCAAATGATAGTCGGATCTCAAAACGTTCAAACAGCCAACCAACCAAGAGGATTTGAACGCAGATCGACGGATCTGTTTATTTCTGAGCCAAAAACACCTCCACAAAACCCAAGAACACAAAAAAGAAATACAAAACAGATAAATCTCACCTCTACAGATCAGATCTGGAGAAGGAGAGGAGAGGACTTGCCACAAGGACGAGGGAAGACCACATCTGACAAAACTCTGAGGAAGAGGACCATAGCTCAAAGATCTGGACTCCAAAATATCAAGACCGCAGATCCAAGATCTGGATACCAAACTACCACTCGGACTCGTCTGTGGCACAAAAACGGTGCTCGCTGGCGGCTTGTGCATAAGGCACAAACCGCCGGTGAGGGAGCAAAAGCAGTGGGACGGAAAGTGCAAAGAGGAGAGAGGTTAGAGAAAAGAGAGGAGAGAGGTTTGAGAGAACTTTTTAACAATCTCCTAATTTACCAAACATTTAATAATTACAAAACAATTAATCAATTCATAGGTGTGGATTTGCCAACGAACTATTACCCGATGAGCGTCTGGCACAAAAAACAATTGAGGAGACCAAATTGGCAAACGAACTATTAAAAAGTGAAGAAAATACAATTTGGTGTAGATTCGCCAACGAACTATTACTCTGTCACTGTCTTGGTGTCTCCGTCTTCTATTAACTGTCACAGTGTCAGCGACGTCGGCGTCTCCAAAGCTTCCATTGTTGCTGATTGTTCCACTCACCCTCTTGAACGCATCCAGCAGTCCATAGCTTTCGACCGGCACGCGCCTTACACCCTAGTTGCATCCCTCTGATGCCACAAGTAGCAACCGCCGCTGTCACAACGCCAGCTCACATAGGTCCCATCTTTATTGGTATTTGCCTTATCCAACAATAAGGCTTAACCGCTCTTTTCTCCAGCGTCTCCGCCACCGTCCTATGTCAGTGCTTCATATTTTAACGTAATTATGATAGTTGTTTTTTTAATAGTTATTTGATATTTTTTTCACTTTTTAATAGTTCGTTGGCCAATTTGGTCCCCTCAATTGTTTTTTGTGTCAGACGCTCATCGGGTAATAGTTTGTTGGCAAATCTGCACCTTCATTAAGTATCGATAGAAAAGGATGGAACCAATCACAAAGGTCTAACATAGTAAAAATGATTTGACCAAAACACTTGAAGAATAATGATGGTAGAAAAGAGAAGACTACAATGGTTAAAAAGTATTGAATATATGATTCAAAAGCACATATCAGTCAACAGTAAAATAATTAGGCCTCGGACATTCGAAACCCGATAACACAATTTACCAATATGCCTTATATCATTTTTCACTACTATAAACTCATTAATCACAATACATGACTTTCCTGAATAATTCTATTTTCATATATAGAATCATAACTTTCTCAAAAGTTACACAAAAGAGGATCCATGATCAAAATAATTGTTTGAGACCTATGGCCTCAGGCCTCCTTTATTTACACTTCAACATTGTACAAAAAAAATAAAATAAACCAGTCATGCAATTCTCAAAACAATTTCATAAGTTATATTAGAGTATGAATGAGCCCTAGGTGACAATATACAAAGTTAGCACATAATTACCAAAAGAGGAGGTTTACAGTTGTACAATGCAAAACTACCTCCAAACCTTCCCTAAAGATATCACATTATAAACCTTGCCTAAAAAATGGTAAAAGCAATGGGATGAGTCACACAGATTCAATAACCACAATTCCAATTTAATAAATATGCAATGAATGATTACAAGATAGTTAAGCAGGATAAACATCAATTTATATAACAAATATAAATAGTTTTTCATAATCAATAATAGCTCAAGGAGTAATTAATCATATATAGGACTTTCACAACCATCCTTATAACCACTGACAAAACCCATGGGCTATAACAATAATAGGATTCATCTCTGTGATAAGACTACATCAAGCTCTCCAATAAGGTGTAGCCTGGCCAAAAGCTACAAAACTCACATCAAACCATGGGTCCCTTTCTTTGAAATATGGAAGGAGGTCACATGTCCCTTGAGCTGACCCTTAACTTGGTCAAAGAAAGGTGATACAAAGGATTCTGAGAATATTAAAGTCAACCATTAGGCGCCAAGTGACGACTATTGATAGGGAAAAACTTCACAGCCTATAGACTCCGCAAGTGTACGGGCCGTATCAAGTAATAGAGTGATGAGAAAAGTATCGTTCCCACGAGGACTCAATCTAACTAGCGATTAGATATTAAATTTCCTTGTTTCGTTTAAGTTGAGCGAGTCAAAAGTGTTTTTGAAATTAAGAAGAAAAGTAATAAGAAATAATAGTAGCAAAGACTTTTCACAAAAGAGCAAATTTCAATATCAAGAAGTACAACCTAGAGTCCTTAATCCCTTGTTTGTTTCCTAGATTTTATCCCCACTAAATTAATTTCACCTTAACTTAATCAGCTAATCTAGAGTATTAATGTCTATAAATGCCTTCCGGTCCACTTATATACCTACCTTAATTAATTATGCAGTGCCTTACCCTCACACAACTAAATAAGATGCGTTTTAAATCGGGCTCACTCTAATTTGATTATGCGGAGCTTCTAGGTATATTCCTATCCTAGACGCAAATTAGATTAAAACCTAATTTTACATTAAATTTAAACCTAATTCCACATTATTTAATCCCAAGGTCAATTTAGGATTCCCTCTTCCAAGTTCAACCCTAAATCCCCAAAACATGCTCAATGGTGGCCAATCAATAAGCAATAGCAATAAACACAGGATTAAATAAACTGAATTAAATTAAGCAAAACTAACCAGTGGGAATAATCTCTAGAACCCAAACAACTTCATAGGTCCTCTAGGTTGAAAGAGAATTAGCCACACATGGCTATAACAAAATCCATAACAAAATCTCTATGATGTGCTCCACGTCTGCTTCTCTTTGATCTGCACGACTCTCCTTGCTTCCTGCTCAATTCCTTGCGCTGCTCCTTCTTTTTATTTCAGCGTTTTCTCCGTCAGAATCTTTTCTTCCCCTTGTGCGTCTCTGCCTCCTTTAATATATAATTGCTTTTCATGGGCTCCTTGGGTCGCTTGCATCAAAACAATTATCTCCAATCATCCTTTATGTGCGTGATCTGCTGCCTTCTTTTGTGCGGTCCCCACATCCTCAAATCAATTCACCATTAATCCAATTTATTCCAATGTGATACATTTTTCCTTTTTTTTGTAAAAAGGTATCTTATATCTTGTAATCCACTCCACCAGATCACACAATTGATTTTGTTTCTATTTGTCTTATGTGGGACTACCAAGTTTGGTTGATTGCATATCCTCTTAATTGCGTTTTACTTCTTTCTAAATCAAATAATATTTCCTGCACAATAAAAATAGGATATGAGTAGATTTTATGTCGATTTATTCTTTGATTCTAAGTTTGATTCAATGATGAAAAAGTATATAAAAGATAATTAAATAGGTATATAATATTAATAAATCCAACTAATTATATCCTAAAATATACACCTATTTAATTATAAAATATATACTTATCAACTATACCACGTAATATAATAACATCAAACCTCCCACAACCACAACTCCATACAATCCAACAAAACTCAATATGCAATCCAACAGTTCAACATCAACAATTTATTCTCATATTCAACATTCAATGTTTGCATCATCAACATTATAATTACAAGATAAACAATTTAAGCTCACTTAACTAAAAAGTTTACTCACAAACATATTTTTTATATATATACATTTTTCATATATAAAATACTTTAATATATACTTATATCATTTGAAAATACCAATATACATTTATAATCATCTCAACAAGTATACAAAGTAAATTAGAAAATGGTTCTTCTCGACAAAGCTAAAACAAGTTATTACGACCATTCTTGTGAAACCCCGAGCTCAACCACAACTAAGAAGAGTCTACATAATATATGTGAATATTCATCAATTGATAACTAATGCCTCGATTAATAATTAGTAACTACACTCCCAACCTTCATTTACATGTTCCTTAGAAAAATTCCAAATATCTACCATTCATATGCTTAGTATCCTAACGATGTTCTCCCTATTTTCCTACTTTTATTATGCTCATTTAAGTCATTAATTAATTTCCAAATGCTCAACTTGAATTATAACTTCTCAATCTAATATCAAATGTCAAGTTCATAATTATCTAAACCATTCATTTTTATAACAATTTCCAATTCAAGCTTCGCAACGAATTCCATAATTTCATAACATTTTATTTAATTCCAAATCACTTTTTAAAGCTAACCCCGAAAAATCCATAAGTTTCAATTTCACTATTTTTTTTTCTTTCCAAAAACCCTTTTTCTAAGTAAGAATTTCAAGCACTTAAAGTTAACTCAAATCAAGTCCAATCTCCATGAAAAATTAAATATAAGATTCTTATTAACTAAAGTTTCTAATTGAAATAATTTCTTAGCCAAACAATGTCCAAATTGCTCATTCCACAAATACTCTAAAAACTAAGAATCCCTCTTTTCTCATTAGAGTTCAGCCTTAACAAACCTAAAGTGTAAAAACCTTATTATTCAATAAACTAAACAGATTAAAATTAACTACCAACTTACCTCTTAAATCTTATGGCCTTGGACTGATAAAACTCAAACCTTCAAACCTTACACCAACCCTTAATCCTCAAATTTGCCTTTCTCCCAACAAAATTTACACGCTCTTGTTGAGTAGGAAAATATTTGTGAAACAAGTATTTTGAATGGGGGACTTCTAGAGCATGATATGTCCTCCGGTCTTAATTATAGGGGCTTGTAACATCCCAACTTCCCAAAAGCAGTATAAATTTTTTCCATTTAAAATCATCAGAGTAGAGCACCGGAGCGATTGAGTAACTGATATGTATATATAAAACGCCGTAAGTGCAGGTGGTTACAACGTGATCTGATGAACCGCGTGGTTCAAAAGTGATGTACAATAACAAAGGAAGGCTTCCGCTGGAAAGTCAAAAGGAAGTCTTCAGCCGAGCCTCTACGCGGCCTGCTTGTCTTTATCCCCGGTCCTTGGTCCTCCCGACCCTGAAGCTATATGGAGAGCTGAGGTCCATTGCAATCGGACCCCAGGTAACGGTTAACCTCATATTTACATACACAGCATATGGATCACAATCATCCACAATATTAACAGTACAACAGATCTATCCAACCAATGCAGACATGTCGCCCATAGTGACCGTAATCTACCGCCCATAGTGAATGTAATCTACCGCCCATAGTGTATGCAGATATACCGCCCATAGTGAATGTACCCTTACAGATATGTCGCCCATAGTGAAAGTAAACATGCCAACAGTACATAGACATACAGCAAAGCTATCAGCTACCACATACAGTACACATATCACATATATGCATACAATAAATATCAGCGTTAGTGTTACAGTAGGCGAACATACATACACCATATATACACATACAATACTCCTAACACATATACGCATATGATAAACATCAGTGTTAAGGTTACCAGTACGCAAACGTACCTTCGTTGATGTTATTCTAGAACGTTATACGGAAAACCGTACTTCCGACGGAAAACGGAAACCAGCACGTCAGACAGCGTTCGACAGTAGGTCAAAATGTATTCAGGGATGTCCTATCAATATAACAACGTACTTGTTAAGGATCTATCATTACGACGAACATTTTTAGTCAAAATGACTATTTTTCCCCTGACCCCCTAATCGGCGGAATTTCGCCAGCACTTCGTTACTTTAACCCCCAACTTTCAGAAACTCAATCCCTACTATGTTTTTACCTCGTCAAGCATCTTTCGATGCAATGAGGCCTAAAAACAAGAATAGGAATTTCATCTCCTACTTCCTAGATCTAACTAACAATTCTACTAAAACTACCGAAAGCTTAAGACTCGGTACCGAAGAACTTACTCAGAGCTTCGCTGCAGAATTTCCCCGGCTCCTCCTTCTCTCTAACTTCTCTCTATTTTCGAAATGCTCAAGAGAGAATGGTGTGAGAATTGTGAAGAGGGGTTGGTGCTATTTATAGACTTTTCGGGGTTACTATTCATGCTTTACCAGACGGATTCTGGACCGTACGATCGCACTTCTTTGAGTTGGCAAAATCCTGGCCTTACACCTCACCATGCTGACCTCAATCCCTTAGGTGGCACAAAAAATGATGTCATGGTGGTGATGTCACTCCCTTGCTCTAGAAGTCTTATACCGATAAAATTCCCGATCGGTGCTCGAATCGCGTAATCTCGAAAAATTCGGAATCACAACTTTGAAGACCTTTTCTTTCTCATTAGAAATGTCCAAGTTAACCTAAATTTTGATTCCATATAGGGTTTCAACGATCCAGCCGAAGTTTCTCGAAAAGCGTGCTCGGTTACGGAATTAAATTCCGGAATCATCAACTTCTGGACAAAAATTCACTGATTCCAAATATGTCCAGATAATCATAAACTCATCTCCAAATGTTGAGTTACAATTTATTTTGTTCAAATCCTAATTTTATAGGGAAAAACACTTCTCATGTTGTAGAAGAAGTGTTTTCTCATGTTACACACACATGAAATGGTGTGACTCACATATATATATATATATAATTAGCATTATATATATGTGTGGGTCTCACCATTTCATGTGTGTGTAGGAATCTCCATCTTCTCATGCAACATGAGAAGTTTAAACCCCCATAAACATATATGTGTGTATATATATATGTGTGTATACATATAGATCTATCTACATACATACATACGCACACACACATAGACACACACACACACCCATATATCTACACACACACATACATATATAGACACACACAAAATATATACATGTGTGTGTGTGCACATATATATGTACACATATATATATAAATGCTCCTAATAATAAGTATAAATAGGGGTATTATAGGAAAAAATTGACAAAAGTTAAAACTTGCTATTATAATTAGGACCAAAACTAACTCCAAAATTTGCTCCTATAATTAGGACTGGAGGGAGTATAGAGCTAGAAAATATCCCAAACCTCAATGGAGGACTTGAGTTGCTGCGGGAGAAGAAGAAAAGAAATGCTGGAGGGGGAGAAGAAACAGGGAGAGGTGTTAAATAAAAGGGAGCTTGGGCCCCACAGTTTTTTTTTTTAAAAAAAAAAATTGCAGTTATTCTTTTCTTTTTATTGTTCTTTCCCTATCATCATCTTCTTCTTCTTTTTTAAGGAAAAAGAAAGAAAGAATTTTGAAATTACAAAATTTTAAATTAGATTTGTTACCAATAGTTGATAAACAATTCATAACTCATTTTTTTAAAAAATATCTGATTTGAAATTTTATAAATTTAAAATTATTTTTCTGTTTTTGAAAAAAAAATTATATCAAATGATTTCTCTTAACTAACCATCATTTGCCATTCTGCCTACATTCTCTAAATGTTTAAATAATTAAGCTCTATTTTTTTTTACTTAAACATTTATTTTTAAATATATAAATAATTAAAATCACTTTGATGAGAAAATACTTTATTACTTCTATTTAATCCCACCAAATGTAGCATCCCAACTTTTAAAAGCAGTATACTTTTTTTTTTTTATCAAACATGATTTCAAAATGATCAGAGTAGAGCACCGGAGCGATTGAGTAACTGATATGTATATATAAAACGCCGTAAGTCTGGCTAATTACAACAATGGTATGAAAACCGCGTGGTTCAAAAGTATATAACAAAAGAAAGGCTTCATTGGAACAACAAAACGGAAGTCTTCGGTAGGGTCTTCTACTCGGTGCTTGCCTCTCTCCTCGGTCCTCGATCCTCCGGAACTCGACGCTAGGTTAAGAGCCGAGATCCGATGCATCCGGACCTCGAGTAACGGTTAATCTCATATTTACATACACAACATATGCATTACATACATTCACATCACTAACAACATAAGTATCACATACGGCGAGCGCATCCCAATAGCACATAAGCCCCAGTGGATGTGTGGCCCTTAGCAACGTATTCTAACAGCACATAAAATGTGTGGCCCTTAGCAACGTATGGCCCTTAGCAACGTTTGGCCCATAGCAGTCGAATCCCAATAGCACATATAATGTGTGGCCCTTAGCAAACGTGAACATATCAACAATACATAACATATCACAGAGCAATCAACTACCACATACACTACACATAGCACATACATGCATACCATAAATATCAGAGTTAGTGTTACAGTACGCGGACGTACCTTCGTTGACAGATTACGGTATTTCTAGCACGTTTTACGGAAAACTGTACTTTTACGGAAAATCGTGAAATCTCCAACAGCGGCTCGTCGGGCGTATGTGACGACAAATCGGGATTTCGATATCCTATAAGGGTAATATCACTTTCATTAGTGATTTGACATTATAACTGACATTTTAGGTAAAAATTACCATTTTGCCCTTCTACCCCTAATTGGCGGAATTTCGCCAGCACTTCGTTACTCTGACTAATTTTCTTCCCAAAATTTCGCCAGAACTTCGACGCCATTTTGATTTTCGAAAATAAAGACTAAAATAGCCCTCCAATATGATATCCAATCATACTTGAAAAATTAAAGGCTATCCTAGCATTACAACCCCTACTTTTGAAAGTACTACAAAAGCTTCAACTTTTCGGAGACTCGATCCCTACTATGTTTTTACCTCTTGAGCATATTTTTCAATGCAATGAGGCCTAAAACAAGCATAGGAATTTCATCCCCTACTTCCTAAATCTAACCAACAATTCTACTATCTTTCGAACTAAAAAGCTAAAGACCGAAAGACTTACCCGTTGAAGACTTCGAGAATTTCTCCGAGCTTCTCTCTCTACTTTCTCCCTCTAAGATTTCGGCCCAAGGAAGAGTGAAATGGTGTGAAGAGTTCAAGAGCTCATGGGGTCTATTTATAGAAATTTCCAAGGATATAATTGGAATTTTGTAAGTTGTTTCAACCATGGAAAATCCAATGCAAAATGGTGTATAATTCTTGTCTATGGAAGCATGCTTGGACGTCTTGGGGAGCTGATGTGGCAGCCTTGGAGTGGTCCAAAAATAATGACTTATGTTGCTTTATAGCCCGGTCTAATAGAATTTCCCCGATCGGTACCCGATTCGCGTGATTTCGGAGAAATCTCAAAATTATGGATTTACAACTTTGAAGACATGTTCTCACTTACTAGAAATGTCCAAGTTAACCTAAATTTTGATTCCATATAGGGCTCCAACAATCCAGTTGAAGTTTTCTCGAGAAACGTGTCCGAACGTGTCCGGTGTCGAAACGTATTTCTGGAATCATCAACTTCTTCAGAAAAATTCACTGATTCCAAATATGTTCATATAAATTCAAACTCATTCCTAGATGTTGAGTTAGAATTTATTTTCCTTATATCCAAAAATATACCTATATGCATTTTTCCCTATTTTGTTTTATTAGGAAATGCACAAACGACTTCAATTTTCTTAGGAAGAGTCTAACGGAAGATAATATCTCACTGATCAATATTTTTCCTTGACTTTGGAAATCCCATTCCTAGATCTCTAGATAGGATCCGTTTCCTAATTTCTAAATTACTATTCACATTTTTTGCTTTAATTAATTATATTAATAAAATAATAGCAAGTTGCATAATTTATTTCCCTTTTCATTTTTCATTTTTTTTTCTTTTCTTTTCCTTTTTTCTGCCCCTTTTTTTTCGTTTTTATTTTTATTTATTTATTTATTTAATTATTTAATTAATTAAATAATTATATAATAATTTTTTTACAAAATTTTCCTATTGGTCCATTCTTGCATTTAGGCTTAAAAATACCTAACCTCAACTATTTTTCTCAAAAATTTCCAATTAATTAGTAAATATACTTTTACTAATTTTCAACCATTTTCTACTAATTTTTGAGCTTTACATAATTATCTCTGAATTTCCTTTGCTTATGCTTAAGTAATTAGCCCACTATTACTTAATTACTTAATTATCACAAGTTGATAATTTTCTTAATTAGAACACCTCATTACCTTCATATTGTTGTATTAACATTAGTATTTCTATGCCTCTTACATTATTCTATAATTTGTAAGGGTATTTTGGTCTTTTGTTACCTTTTGGACATTCTTATACAATTTCTCCAAGTTCATAATTTATTAAATTACCTTAATTAGAGATAATGTACTCTCCTAATTCACTTGGTCATTTTACTGCCCTTTAGGATTTTTCATAATTTTCCTAAGTCATTTATGTCCCTTAGGGGCATTTCCGTCATTTTGGCACTTTGGCCCTTAAACTCTCTAATTTCCAAGAGATTTTCTTTAGAAAATAAGCTAATTATTACTTAATATTTGATATCCCATATTCACCTACTTTCTATAGGTTTAATTTTACCAATTTATGATATTTTCCCTAAGTCAGATTTTAGGGTATTACACCAAACCTCTTCAAATTTTCTTTCTATTCTAAAAACA
Source organism: Acacia pycnantha (assembly GCA_025563575.1). Taxonomy (NCBI): domain Eukaryota; kingdom Viridiplantae; phylum Streptophyta; class Magnoliopsida; order Fabales; family Fabaceae; genus Acacia; species Acacia pycnantha. The sequence continues at coordinate 29,820 of JAMWYP010000060.1, forward strand.
ATAATCATAAAATTTAATCTATTCTAGATAATTTCTTTATACTCAAATAATTATAGGAAAATTTCCATTAACCATGAAATAATGCCTTTAAATTCAACTCATTGTTAATAGATATACTACTCACAATTTTCAATCATATTTTACTATTTTCTTAATTTTATGTTTATATGTTTCAAATTATGTGTTTAATACTCTACGTCTCAAATTACTTAATAAATCGCATCCTAACAATAGAAATAAAAATTGAGATGTTACAATTTTCCCTTCCTTTTAAGAATTTTGTCCTCAAAATTCAGTATACTATAAGCTTCTTTATTTTCTTTAGCCAAATAAAGCAATTTAAATCTTCTATAGTTTACCTATCACATTTTCGCTATCCTACTCTAATCGGCAACATGGTTTGTACGTAATTTCTCCATCACTTTTATTTTTGACCCATTATCATTTTCTTGATTAGAAGCTTGTTTTTATTCCTTTATATAAATCATATTAGTTGGAAAAGAAAAATAGTTAACATTATTATTATTATGCTATATAATTAATTTTGTTCTCCGACACTCTTAATTTTAATTTTGACTTATCTCTTATTATTAGGAACCCATAAAGCCTTCTTTGTTTAGACACTTGTATTCCTCACAAACAACTCTTGCAATTTATGAACTAGCGTACAGTCTCACATTAAGGTTCATAACCTCTCACATGTAGGCCATCCCACTCATAACTAAGATCATAATTTGTTTAAGGGTTAAGTAGTAAATCCGCCCTGGAAGTATAAGCTCAGGAAAAATGTTGCCCTAAAAGTTTTACTTGTCTCAATATTGCCCCAGAAGTTTCAAAACATAACAATATTGTCATATTCTGTTAAAAAACTAACGTTAACTATAAAAAAAAAATTGACGTGAACTGTTTACTTTTTAACGGAAATTTTTGAAACTTTTGGTGCAACATTGAGACCTGAAAAACTTTCAAGACAACATTGCTTATAAGCGAAAACTTCCGAAACAAATTTACTACTTTACCCTTTTTTTAAAACTTCCAGAATCCTCAAGAAATTTATCTTAGAATTTAATTTGCTACATCTTATCAAACAACCTTCCAATACAACTTTTTGGATAAACCACTAAAAACCAAAATATACAATTCAAATTTCTATATCCTCCTCCTCCTCCTCAATGCAATTCCATATTTTGAAAAATATATTGGTATCATGGAAAAATAGTAACTAAATAGCATTGAAAATATCAATATTCAAATAATTACAAAAATATAATTTTCAAAGTGTTTTTCAATTGATAAACCACAGTTCAAAAATATTTTCTTTTGTAATCATACAATAAGAGATTTTTTTTTTCCCCAAACAAGATTTTGAATACTTCATGAAAAAGTTTTTACCTTGATCAAATCATCAAGTAAATTCCTAACCATACCTTGAGTTCGTAGAATTTGTGAAAATCTCAATATGATAAAAAGGTAATTACCAGCAATACATTGCTTAAGAAAATATAATTTGTAAGAAATCTTCAGTTACAGAAAGTAAAAGTTATAACGGGAAGATCACATGCAATTAATATTTCAAATTTATGATAAAGTGCATTACTTAACATAATTTTTATCTTTATATTTTTCAGTTATTCTAAAGAGGATCATTTTAATGTTCAACCTATTTCAGTGTTTAAAACTCTCACACCTACTATAGCAATCAACCCATTTATATATTCCTGTAATATTCATCATACTTTGTTGGCCACTATAATTATCCCTTTAAGGCTTTTCCTCTTATATCAACAACATTAATAAACAATCCACTTACAACTCTATTATATCCTTAATTCAACATCTTTCTTACATTTTGGTATTTGTAGCGCTCATTAATATTATTATTGTTATCAACCACTACATTTTCCTCCTCCACCACCGTCGTCACCACCTACACGGTTGCACCACTACCACAACCTTTTTCTCCTCCGCTAAACCCTGTTGCCACTACCTCCATCATAGCCGTGCCGCCGCGACTTAATTCTCTTCTTTGTTGACTCTTCTCTTCGCCCATCTTCAGCTCCCTCTCGCCGGTGGCTTGTGTCTCCATCACAAGCCATCGATGAGTATCATTTTCATGCCACAGATGGGTCAGAATGGTAGATTGGAGCCCAGATCTTTCATCTGCAACCTTCTCCCTCTGAGTTCTGTCGGTTGTGGCCTTCTCTCATCTTTGTGGCGAGTCTTCCCCTCTCCTTCTCCAGATTTGTTCTACGGTGGTGAGAGCTATCTGTCTTTTGTTTCTATTTTTGTGATGCTAGGTTTTGTGGTGGTGTTATTATTTTCTTAGGTAATAAACACATCTGTGAGATCTAAGTATAAATCCTTTTGGTTAGATAATTGGTTGAACGCTATTAGATCTGATTATCATCTGGTGGCTCGGATCTGCGTTCTCTTAGGAAGATTTCAAGATGTGTGGTTTGGTGTGTGGTCGAAATCACCATATTTGCTTGAATGGAGGAGCATAAGTGTTATTCACGATATCATGGGTCTTCTTTCTTCTGAGGTTGGGTTTTCTTTGATCTTTACTCTAAGATGGGGTATTTGTGCAGCTTCTCTAATTGCAGCTAATCCTTATAAGAAGGTGTGCCCTTTAGGGTGAGTTTTACAACCAACACTTTCTTTCGTGTCTTTTCAAACCTTGGATACCAAGGAGGCCGGTTCTGTCCATGATTCTACTTCTACTCTTAACTCTCTAATGTGTGGTGATTGGTTGTTCTTGTATTTGGCTTATTTTGTTATAGTTGATTTGCCTTTGTTTGTATTCTATAATTTTGTTTTCATGTATTGTATCGGTTTGCAGTGTTAATATATATATATCCTTTAGCCAAAAAAACAGCCCTGAATAAATTGCATCCTAACAATAGAAATAAAAATAGGGATGTTACAATTGATAAATATAAAAATTATGTCTTATATTTATTATGAAAATCAACTTCCCAAATTAAAGACAGGAGGGAGTACAATGAATAGCTTTTGTTTGACTTTGCAAATATGTTTGCCATCATTTTCATGCTTCTAGGTAGTACGGTTTTTCAAGTTTGCCTTATTTTAATTTTTGTTCCTCAAACTTTAAATAAGAGGTTATAGTTCTTTAAGAGGCAAAATAACCCATATTTTTATTAATTATAGAAATTAATATTTTAAACATAATGAAACTTAAGAGATAAAAAAAGTTTTAACTTTAAAGGACTAAAATCAAAATCACAACAAATTTGAGGAAACAAAATCAAGGTGACGACAAAATTGAGGGAGCAGAGACTTTTTTCCCCTTTAAATTCTCGAAAATGGGGGGCGGTACTAATCTTTGTGGTCAAACCAGTGCGTTTAGGTCCATATACATTATGTTCACATAATTATATGCTTCTTATATGCTTATACCTTTAATTAGAGGCATAAATATATATTTTTTTAATTCTTTTCAATTTTTTTATATATTATATTTATATAAATTTAAATTATATGTTTCTTTTTGGGATTTTTTTACACCTAATATATCTATCTGTAACACCAATATTATAGAAATTAATTAATTTGATATACTGGTAAAAAACATCCTAAAAAATAATATATAATTTAAATATATATAAATATAATATATAAAAAATTAAAAAAATATATACTTATACCTCTAATTAGAGAGAGAGGTATGAGCACGCACGTAATTATGTGAACTCGTAGGTCCCCCATCGGTGGTCTCCGCCAGAGCTATCAACCTGGATAAACTCCCGGGCTCGAAGCCCTGTCGAGCCCTGTTCTCTGAGAGAGTTGGAACTTGGATATTGTTATGTATTGAGATATTGGTTCTCTTGGTACGCAGGACCCGGACGCTATGGCTATCTTGATGTCTACGATAATAGTTCCTTCTACTTACACTAGGCTGGGCTTGAAGCTAGCCCCCGATAACACTATACACGACCACCTACTTCCGAGCATCCCTCATTTCTCAGGTAATATTAATAATCTTCTTCATTTGCGTTAATTACTCTCTCCTGCTGAAATCCCATTGCCTGAAACATTGTTCTTTAGATTTTCGTACGGAGACTCGAAAACGATTTAAATCGATTCGTTTTGCATTGAATAATCAGTCCGCCATCCAGACAAATCGGAATAATTATGGGAAAATCGTCAGGAAAGACAGTAGAAAGCCCGTGTTCAGCGAAGGCAGAGATGAAGACGAAAGTCATGGACCTATTTGCCCTGGCTGTGGAGTCTTTATGCAAGATAAAGACCCAAACCTTACTGGGTACTATCAACAAAGGAAGCTTAAAGTAGCAGAAATTTATAACGAGAACGATGTGCTTGGTGATGGGGAATTTGAAGACGACGACGACGATGAGGGGTTTTTGGATGAAAGTGAAGATGAATCTGAAGAAATCAAAGGGGGATTGACGGATGAATTTGACTGGGATTCTGATGAGTGGGAAGCTAACTTACTCGAGGACGAGGATGATAAGCTGAACCTGGATGGATTTACTCAAGCAGGGGTAGGGTATGGTAACAATACGGAGGAGACTCTGAATAGGGCTAAGAAAAAGAAAGTCTCCAAAGCTGAGAAAAAGAAGATGATTAGGGAGGCTGAGAAGGTGAAAGATGAGGTTACAGTCTGTGCTCGGTGCCATTCATTGAGGAACTATGGGCAGGTGAAAAATCAAACTGCTGAGAATTTAATACCGGATTTTGATTTTGATAGGTTAATTTCTACCCGGCTGACGAAAACTTCTGGTAGTGGTAGTGCTAGTGTAGTTGTCATGGTTGTGGATTGTGTTGATTTTGACGGTTCTTTTCCCAGAACAGCCGCAAAATCACTATTCAAGGCACTGGAAAGTACTAAGGATGACCTTAAGCTAAGCAAGAAGCTGCCAAAGCTTGTTCTTGTGGCAACAAAAGTTGATCTTCTTCCGTCTCAAGTTTCTCCCACAAGGTTAGATGGATGGGTGCGGCAGCGTGCAAGGGCTGCTGGAGCACCCAAGTTAAGTGGTGTTTATTGCGTCAGTGCACGAAAGGATTTAGGTGTAAGGAACCTGCTCTCCTTCATAAAAGAATTGGCTGGTCCTCGTGGGAATGTGTGGGTTGTTGGGGCTCAAAATGCAGGCAAGTCTACGCTAATTAATGCATTTGCCAAGAAGGAAGGAGCCAAGGTTACTAAGCTCACAGAAGCTCCAGTCCCTGGGACGACGCTTGGAATCTTGAGGATTGGAGGAATTTTGTCAGCGAAGGCTAAGATGTTTGACACTCCAGGGCTCTTGCATCCATATTTAATGCCAATGAGATTGAACAGGGATGAGCAAAAAATGGTTGAGATACGGAAGGAGCTTCGGCCACGGACATACAGGATGAAGGCATGTCTCTTGTTGTCATTTTTGTTCTCTATCCAGATCGTGAATTTTTACAAACATGCTTTTTTTCTTGTCTTGCATGTGTGTATGCTTTGCACAAGATCAACAACTAAGGGCTAGCAGAAACAAATGCACTTATTGAATTAATTTTGAGTTTTTTAATTTTAATTACTACTTGAGAAGCCTGCCCCTTTAAATCTTAACTGAAAATGTGCTTTCTAAATCCCAAGTGTCTAGCGAAGAGGCTAAAAATGCAGCAAAGCATTCCTGTCTCTCTGCATACCTGAAATATGACTAGGACATTGTTGTATTTATTTTTTGTGGATGAGCCTGCTGATAGTTTGACTTTCTCCATGCATATATGCACAAGAAAAGTAGGCTTGTAATATTGCACAAAATACTGCATGGCCATATCCTTAGCATCTCTTCTCCTCTACTAGAACACAGATAGAGAGCTATTTGTTGTAAATAACATAAACATCCTTGATTGACCTGTTGTGCGTGCTCAACTTTTCTTCTTTTGAGCTTTTACAGCTGGCAGATTAATATTGTGTACATGTTTAAGTACATATATTTGAATATTGCAGATGCTGTCAGAATCTAATATACCAGTTTAAACCTGCAGGTAGGGCAGGTTGTTCATGTTGGTGGCTTGATGAGACTTGATCTCAATAAAGCTTCTGTTGAAACAATATATGTCACAGTTTGGGCATCACCTAATGTTTCCCTACACTTGGGGAAAATAGAAAATGCCGATGAAATTTGGAGGAATCATGTTGGTGTTAGGTTGCAGGTAAGCATGTTCCTTTTATTCTTCTAAACTAAATATGGTAAACAACATTCTACTAGTGATATTAGGGTTATGTTTTGTATGTGAGCTTGTAAACAATCCAATTCCCTATACTTATACTTTATATTGACTTGTTTGCATTACAACATTTTTTGGTAAGACAACTAACTAAGCTAACTGTGAACCTTAATCTAGTTCCCAGGGAAGAGGCGCTCCTGAAGCTAATTTTTTATATAACAGTTTTGCTGCAATCTTGATATGAATTTCCAGCAAAATAGTTGTAATGTGTTATAAATGATTACTTTATCTTTCTTCTGTTTTTTATTCCCTCACCCTACTTAGTTTTTTGTGTCTCGCTTCGTCACTCCATAGAATAGGATTGATGCAGGATCTGTGTGTTCTATTTTAGTGTAAATTCCAAGGCTTTGAGTACCAAGTATATCCAGTTTCTTTTTTTTCCGGTTCCTCCTTGATTACTTGATATTTAGTAGTATAAGACACATTTGTGGGAACAAAGAAAAGTTGAAATCGTCTTTGCTTTAAAAGTTGAATCAGCTACAGGTTTCAATATGAATATCACTTCCATGGTGTGAAACAAAGCTATGCTCTCCTACTAGTACTATACCATTTTCCCAAAATTGCAATGCTTGATGTCTGTTTGTATTCTAACTGTAGTTGGATTTTTTTTTTTTTCCAGCCACCCATTGACAAAGACCGCACTGTTGAGTTAGGCACATGGCAAGGGAGGGAAATAAAAGCATCTGGAAGCAGTTGGGAAGTTAATAGCATGGACATAGCAACGGCTGGTTTGGGTTGGCTATCATTAGGTCTGAAAGGTGAAGCAACTATGACATTGTGGACCTACGATGGCATTGAAGTAACTTTGAGAGAGCCTTTGGTTCTTGACCGGGCCACTTTCCTTGAGAGACCCGGTTTTGGTTACCGAAAGCCATTTCTGATGCTCTAGGCAACCAATCTAAACTTGAAGCTCAGAGAAGGAAAAACGTTGAAGACGAGACAGAACTTTTGGCAGAAATATCCGCTTGAAAATAAAAATGATAGTACGGTTGGTGTGCCTATTTTGTAGAATATATTTAGACAATACAAGCATGCTATTGAGCTGATAGGTTTCACAGGCATTAAATTGGGGTACCATGTTTCCATTGTGTTGTGTACTAAGCCCTGTTTGGATCAAAGAAAAGGTGGGAATGGAATGGAATGGATAGGAAAATATTTTCCCTCGATGTGTTTGTTTCGCAATGGAAAAGAAAATGGGTTGATAGGAAAAATTTTGTTTGGTTGGAAGAAAATAAGGTAGGAAAATGACGCAAAATACCATTTTACCCCTGAATATAAAATGGGTTGAAATATTCTCGAGAATCATTTTGCTACAATTCCCGAGAATTCCACATGATTCTCGAGAATTTGCAACAATTCATATACATTTACATTTTACATACACAGTTATTCTTTTCATAAATTTAGTGTGTTTGTTATAGTGGTGAGGAAAGTGACTTATTTATAATCTAATTTATGTAAAAGTCAGATTATATAATATGATTTATATTTGAATTGACGGTAGTATAAATAACTTTTGTGAAATTGAAACTTGTTTGGAATAACAGTAGTATAAGTGATTTTTTTAGAGGAATGTGGTTTATCGGTTGTAGAGTGTTTTTTATTTGACTAATTTGATTTATTGTTTTAAAGATGACATTCATCAATAAGTACAAATTACTAATTTAATTTTTTGTTTTGTTTGAAATGTAATCTTGGTAGCTGAGACAATGTATTTGCAATGTTGCGTGAGTTACGGATTCAGTAAAACATAAAAATAAAATTATCAATAAATTTTATTATGTTATAATCAAAACCAAGCGAGCCTTTATAAAGATATATCTATATAGTTATGGATTGAACTTCAGATAAATAACTAAATACTATTGATAATAATACTTACGAACGTGTAATATACTTGGATCTTCTTCTAGTACATGAGCTGGTTTGCCCGAGAGGTTAAGGGGGAAGACTTAAGATCTTCTGCACATAAGTGCGCGTGGGTTCGAACCCCACAGCCAGCACTTTTTTGGATTTGGATTGGGAAGTGTCAAGTTATCTAGTGCTTCATTTCAGCTTTTTTACTGTCAAGCTGCAAACAGTAAAATATTTTACCAAAATCTATCTTAATTAAAAATATTTATCAAAATACTACACTTCAAATCGTTCAGGCTAAAAATAAATTAAAAATAATAAGGAACTCATTTCGAGCAAGAACAAGTTTGCCTTGTTATTAATTTATCTTAAACTCACTTCAAATCCAACACTTTTTTTTAATAATAAAAACAAAAGCATTCCTCTCTTTGAGTTTGTGTGAATAACTGAATATAAACAAAATTGTCTTTAAGAGAACTACCCAAATGAGCTTGATAAAGCTCAAATTTAATCCAATTAAATAGCCATACAAAAACATACTCTCAAGTAAGTCTGCTATTCCCCTCTAGTTGAGTGCAATTATTTTCAGAATTTCATATATATACCCGACAATGTTTGCAGGAGGATTGATTTTTTTTTTAAAAAAAATAAGTTACAGGGATTGATTTAGTTCCACTTCCAACTGATATGCTTGGCTTTATTGAAGATAGAGGTGTCAAGCCGTTGGGGAGGCAGTTGTGGAGGAAGAGGCAGAGGGTGGCGCCGATGATGTTGAGGCTAGTGATCTACTTGTTGAAGAAGAAGAAGATGTAAGCTGTTTCTCATCGAGAGGAAGAAGATGGCCTTGGTCAAAAGGTTTTGACCAAGGACCATTCTGAATTTTTTTTAAAGTTCTCAAGGATGGACTAAATTGAAATATTTTGAAAAAAAGTTATCTATGTCACTGTCAATCCAAATACAAATCATATCTTACTTCTACAAAATTCAGATAGAAAATAAGTCACTCTTCCCTGCTAACCCAGATGGGCTCTAAATATGTACACAGATGTAGCCAATTTCTTTTTTCTTTTTTTGGAAAAAAAACATAAGCTTACCCAAAACAGAAACTCAAGTGGTACAGCTGATCTGATCTTCCATAAACGGGCGAGTTTCTCAAAAATTAATCTTAAACTTGATCAATGTATAATGATCATATTGTGCAAAGGTTGTTTCGAAACAGAGACAACTTATTATTTATTTTTTTTTTAAAAAAATAAAGCAATGAATCGACTCTGGACATAATTGCATGAATTAATTTAAAGGAATGGAGTCAAAAGAGGCTTGCCCAGGAAGTAAGCCTCCAAGTTTGCAATGACAATGTCAGCCATGGCAGTGCGAGTTTCTACAGTGGCACTTCCGATATGAGGCGTAAGAACTACATTTTGTAACCCAAACAATTGCTGAGGCACATTTGGCTCATCTTCGAACACATCTAATGCAGCCCCACCCAAGCGTCCTTCAACCAGTGCACGTACCAGCTCTGCTTCATCAACATGCTTCCCTCTTCCAACATTGATCAAAACACCCTTGGCACCAAGTGCATTCATCACTTCACCATTTATAATGTGTTTCGTTTCCTTGGTAAGCGAGCACGCCACCACGAGGATGTCGCAGTTAGATGCTAATTCCACAACACTTGGATGGTACCTGACACAATAAACACTAATGACTTGCTTTTCCTTGCAGTTTATAAGTTTAAATGCCCTTTCTTTTTTTTATGATCATCTAAATGGATCAAATTAAAGAACTATTGAGCGGATAGGTTTCTCAAAGGCGTTTTCTGCATTTACACAAGCTCAAACTCGATACTTCTTGATTATGCAGCCAAAACCCAGGCCTTGTGCTTGAAGGCTCTTTCTTTAAACTTGTGATGTTCTTTCTAATATGAACTTTGTAAGGGAGGGGGAACTGGTAAATATGGTGGGTTAATGAGAACAGAACTGGAATCTTGTAGCATACCTGTATTTGGCCTCTGGTTTTGCTGTTCTTGAATGGTAGCATATTTTGCAGTCAAATGCTTCAGCTCTCTTGGCAACTGCCTTGCCAATCCTTCCCAGTCCAACAATGCCCACTGTTTTACCAGAGAACTGCAAGAAAGAGTAATGATTTATGAGCAGAGGAAGGTGGTGGAGATTATAGCTAAAAGAATAATTTCTCAATTAGACTTGCACAAAACCATTTGCCACCTACCACATTGTCCTGGATTTTAGTTCTTGCTGTTCCACTATAATGTATAAGTCAGATTATGGTATGGAGATAAGTTCATCACAATCACTCTTGATGACTACGTGGGAGTAATTTTGGAGGAAGAAGAAGAAGAATTAAAATGATGCAAAGTCGAAAAGCTGAAGATTCCGTCAACAGTTTTCACATAAATTCAGAATATCAGATGCTTTTTTATTTTTCATTACCTTAGTGGTGAGGTTGAAGTCACCTCGCTTCCAATTTCCACTTCTGACGAACTGATCACACGCACAGAGCCTTCTCAAGAGAGCCAAAATCAACCCGATGGTCAAATCTGCCGCCTCATCAGTCAACACATCCGGAGTGTTGGTGACCCGAATCCGATTCTCTGCGCACTTGTTTGTGTCGATCTTATCGACCCCGACGCCATAGCACGACACGAGCTCGAGATTCGGAAACTTTCTGATCAGATCCGCATCGGCGCCATCGACGGAGTTTACAACGATGGCGCGTATTGAGCTGGCAATGGCATTATTGTCGTAGCTGAAATTGTCCCAAGGGTGGAATAGCTTGAAGCGCTTGTCGATCTGTTCCTCTAAGTAGGGAAAAGTAGGGCGAGGCATTAGAACACCGATGGATTCCATTTTCCGGTTAGGTTTAGAGTTTTACCAAATGGTAGTTGCAGAGGACGATGTTGTCGACAAGTGGAGTAGTTGTTGATGGAGAAACGTGACTACTATTATATCCCGTTTACTGAGTTTTTTTTTGGCGGGCAATTATTACCTTCTCTCTCATATCTCAGCAATATGAACGACAAACTTCTCTGCAAGTCTTCTCACTCGTCTCCATCGACCACCATTGTTGAAAGCCCTCCCGATTTCTCATTTCCACAAGTGAATCAATGGCACAATCAGTGGATTATAAATTCTCACGAATTGCAAATTTCATCACCAAATTTGGGGCTGAGGGTCAAACAGCACCTAAATTCGGGCTCTACTCAGTACAATAACTGATGAATGGGTTGAATCATTTTAGTATTCGATACATGTATTAGCCCAACAATGCCAACAGTTATTCCAGACAACTTCAAGAAATATTACTCCATGTAATAAGAATGAAAAGATGAAATTAAAAACTCGTAGCAAAGATTTGAGTGTGGGTGACATGCAGTTACAAAGATTCAAGGTTATATGTATCAATATCGTTGAACACTGAACTCTGATTTTATATTTTAATTTTATCAAACTTGTATTGTACCAATATCTTGAACTTGATCAGTGCTGTGCTCGTCTGAGATCACTTCAAGATGCTCAAGAAAGAAGTGATTATTCGACTTTTTTTTTCACAGTTAGTTTGTATACTATAAATCATAATTAAAAAATTACTTTTAAAAGGTTCAATCACTATCTTTTTTTATTATTTATCCGGTATCTAGAACTTCACTTTGACTAATTCGGATCTGACCCGTGTCGCACACCTGACTATGGTGAGAGAGTCTCCCAACATGACTTTTCTGCATTCATAAGGCTCAGTTCAATCACTATCTAGTCATAATAGACAAGCTCAAAATTCATAAATAAGCAATGATTTTTGAATTTTGAGCCGGTCTATTATGACTAGTTAACAAGAGCCCAGATGATATTATCTGTGTGGGAAAAACACCAAAATAAGATTTTTTTTTTTTTTTTAAAAAAAATGTGCCGGATTGAAGCAAATTTGAAAATAATTATCAAACTAATGCAGTCAAACACATTAACGGATAGGACGTCACCAGTCGACAGTCGCGTCAGAAAGTTTCACATCACTGGGTAGTGACGTAAGATTGTCTCACGCCACTGGATAGTGGCGTAAGTCCGTCTCACGCCACTAGTGGCGTGATACAGTATCACGCCACTAGAGTGGCGTGAATATTAAAAAAAAAAATTCACGCCACTCTAGTGGCGTGATACACATTCACGCCTGGCGTGAACTACATTAAATATTCACCATGATAAGGGAGAAAGAGCTGAAGTGAACAGTAATATAACGGCGGGATGTGACTTTTGCTCCAAAATGGTAACCACGTGTGCATTTTTACTCCAAAAAAAGACATATGGTGCTGGGCGCTCACGGAGATAAAGCACATGTGTATTTTTACTCCTTTACACTTTTAATTTTATCAAACTTGTATTGTACCAATATCTTGAACTTGATCATGCTGTTGTGCTTGTTTGTTTGAGATCACTTCAAGATGCTCAAAAAGTGATTGTTCATATAAATTAAGACAATTTTTTTTTCATATAATTACTTCATATACTATAAATCATAATTAAAAAATTACTTTTAAAAGGTTCAATTACTATCCTATATAAGCAATGATTTTTGAATTTTGAGCCTGTCTATTATGACTAGTTAACAAGGGCCCAGATGATATCATCTGTGTCAATCAATTCATCAATAATAAAAAATCAATAAACGCCCACATAAACATATCAATGCTGAATATTTAAGCATATTAGGTGGCGCTGCCGATAAGACAGTTCCGTTGACTGTCAAATTTTTTATTTTTTATTTCCGGGTTTATCTGAATTGAATGAATGTTAAAAATGTTTATAGTCAAAGTTTGTTTTTTAACTGTTAGCATGACTTTGCTTCTTTTTTTAATATTTTTGTGCGAAATTGATTTTTTTTTTTTTAAAAAACTTCAACTTTCTTATCTTAGACAAAGGAAAAGTTATTTTTTTTCCTGAAGTTTTATTTTTCTCCCATACTTTCTCAAGTCCAAACAAGAGCTAGCATCGCATTTGGACGCTGAAATCGTCATGTGATTGGGAACATTGCGAGACAGTTGTGTGATCGTCGTTCTCTTCTGTAGCCAGTAGGGACACGAGAGAGATATAAAGAGCATAAAAACAGAGCATTCTTGTGTCATTGCTGATTCTTCCTTGGCTTGTTTCTTTCATTCTTTCTGGATGATAACATCATTTTGAGATGATCTGGTCTAAATAGCACTATATGCCCATTCTTTGAATTCCTCAACATAAAAAATTCAAAGAAAGGTATTGAAACGATTGCTTTTATAGTTTAATTTATGCAAACAGAGTTATTGATGCCCACACAGACTTATCCAAATTGTACAACACTAATTTGACCTGGGGTTGTTATTTTTACCTTGATTTAGAATTTCTTAGTTTAAGATCATCTCTTTTATTGTTGTGCTCACCCCAAAAAAGTTCTTCATAGATTGATAATTTATTAAGGAAAAAAATTCAATATCAAATAAAAAAATCTGTTTTGTTTTGCACTATTCTCAGGAATTAGATTCTTTTCAGGAAGACGAGAATTTTCCTTCCCCCACTAATTCAGATTCCTAAAGACAAGTGGTATTTACTATTTAATAGTTTTCATCTCCTCCTCAGCAAAAAACAAAGAAGCCTTCTCCATAGGATAATAAAATCTAGTAAACAGAATCTAGTTCGTGTGGCAAAACCACGTCCCAAGCAGATTATTGGTCCCAAGATTCTCTCACCTTAGTGCAGAACCATCAACAGAATATTTTGAACTTGAAATTAAAATATCTTTTGACATTTTTTTTTCCCTACTGAGGCTATGCACCGTCCATTTCTAGGAGATGAGTATGACACCAAAAAGGGGGAAAATTTTGATTATGGTTTTTACTTTTAACGTGTTTTTATCAAATTTTGACATAGGGAGAAACTGATATGATTAAGAATAACATAATGTTGAGGTATAAACTTGTTTTTTTTTGTTTTGGTTGGAAATGGCTAGAAATATACATCTGTCTTTCCTGGTTCTTAGCAACCTTTGACCTTCAAATTAGAACCACAGCCATCCAACATGTTAAGCAAAACAGATTCCTCCTTAGACGCAAAAAATAATGCAAATTTCTGTTTTTTTTCCCCTTCTCACTCTTAAACCCATCTTCTTTCTTACAACATGCACCCCACGTTCTATTAAACCCTAAACTTAAAAATAAGGAAATTCCAAATCAGACAATCACCTCCACACTTTCTGTCTAATTCTTCAGACAACCTCCTAAACAAATCTTGGCTTTTCATTGCCCAACTCTAGCTTCTCCCCAGAATTTTCCTCTTCTTTCTCAAGAAAGAACCCCCAAAAAAATTTAAGAGGAAAAAGGTGTTCTTTCTTTCTTCCTTCCTTCTCCTATTATCTCCAAAACGGGTCTTGGAAATCCCATGTTCTGTTCTTTCTAATTTATTGTCATCTTCCTTGGTGAAGATTTTAAGAAAATGGGTTGTCCAGAAGAGCAGGACAATTATAAGTCCAAGCTCTTCAATTTCAAAGGTATCTTTGATCTCCAAGGGAGGCATGCAAAGAGTCTAAGTGTTGAGAGTGCCAGCATTTTAGATCCAACAGATGAAGCATCATCAACAAGTCAAGGATCAGATAGACGTTTGAAATCACAAAAACTCAGAGATGAACAAGCAATTAAAGAAGTCAGAGAAAAGCTTCTTCTAGGTAAATATGCAGAGTTTCAATCTTTATGCATATACCATCATTCATTTCCTCTCTTTTTGGCCTATAACTTGAACATTTTTGGCTGGGTTTAACTCAGAAATGGAACATATGAAGGAGAGATTTTCAAAGCTACTATTAGGTGAAGATATGTCTGGTGGAGGAAAGGGTGTTTCTTCTGCTTTGGCCTTGTCAAATGCATTTACAAACCTTGCAGGTATATAGAATTCGATTTTCTCCTATTCAATTTTTTTTTGGATACAGAGGTTCATGCATCATCTTCACCTATAAGAGTGATTGATTGATATTCTTTCTGAGATTGCAGCTTCCATTTTTGGTGAACAAAGACGCCTAGAGCCGATGCCGGCAGAAAGGAAAGCAAGATGGAGAAAAGAAATTGATTGGCTTTTATCAGTTACTGATTACGTTGTTGAAATGGTTCCTTCACAACAAAAATCCAAGGATGGTTCATCCATGGAGGTAACCCTCTCTCTCTCTCTCTCTCTATATATATATATATATATATCCTTCCTTCAATGTCACTGGCTATATCACCAAAAACTTTGGTTGAAACAGGTCATGACAACACGACAGAGAAAAGATCTCCACATGAATATCCCAGCCTTGCGAAAACTAGATGCAATGCTAATTGTAAGACCTTCAAACCTCACAATGCTCATATTCATCCCTCTCAGGTTGAGGAATGAACAACAATAATTAACTCATTATTAATAATTGATTTATGAACAGGATTGCCTAGACAACTTCAAAGAACCTCAAGAGTTCTATTACGTATCAAAAGATGCTGATGAGGGAGATAAGAATTCGAAAAATGATGATAAGTGGTGGTTACCAACAGTCAAGGTTCCACCAGAGGGTTTATCTGATAGTGCAAGAAAATTTCTGCAGTATCAGAAAGATTGTGTGAACCAAGTACTTAAAGCAGCAATGGCCATAAATGCTCAAGTTCTATCAGAAATGGAGACCCCTGAAAGCTATATTGAATCTCTACCAAAGGTAAAAAGATCGATGATTTCTTCTCTTCTATAAATTCCCAGCAATGTGTTCTAATGTTTCTTTCTTTTTCTTTTTTTTCTTTTTACAGAATGGGAGAGCAAGTCTTGGGGACTCGATCTACCGGAGCATTACAGATGAATTTTTTGATCCAGACCAATTCTTAACGGGAACTGACTTATCATCAGAACACAAGATTCTGGATCTCAAGAACAGAATGGAGGCTTCTATAGTAATTTGGAAGAGGAAGATGATCCAGAAAGATAGCAAATCATCTTGGAGTTCTGCTGTGAGTCTAGAAAAAAGAGAGCTTTTTGAAGAGAGAGCAGAAACTATCTTGCTTCTCCTAAAGCATCGTTTTCCAGGGATCCCTCAATCTGCATTAGATATAAGCAAAATCCAATTCAATGGGGTAAGAGCATGTTCTGTTTGCATATTCAGTTATAATTCCCCGTTTTCTGCTTCATGTTACACACGTCTCCTTTCCAGGGACGGACCAGATAAAAAAAAAAAGCACTGTAAGGGGACGAAAGTCACAAATTTTAATAATTAGGAGAGGCAAGCACAGAATTTTAGGGGGCCAAATGCATAAATTTTACTAAATATTGATATTGACTAGATGCTATATATACGTAATTGAAAACATTAGGAGGAGACGACTGCCCCTAAATGCACAACCTAGTTCCATGCCTACTCCTTTCTAGTTTCTAGAGTCTAGATGCTCTAGAAGTTTTTATTTGTAAAGCTTTCTTAAAGAGTCCAGAGAGAAAAACGAATGGAGTTTGAATGAGAGGGAAAAGAGAAATCGGTGCCCAAATACTACGACTTCTGTGTAACTAAGAATTAGGTTAATATCATTCTTAATTCATACAAATTAATTGAATTTAGGTTTTGGTCTATATAGTTTTAAATCCTTAGTTTTGGTCCCAATAGTTACAAATTAATTAGGTTAATATACTTTTAATGAGTTTTGATTTTAGTCCTTATACTTAAACTCAACCCAAGTCCTTAGGAAACTATAAAAATCAACATCAATTATTTAAAAATTGCAGGGATTAACCTTTAACAAAGACCTTACACTTATGTATGTACTTCATTGTCTAAGCTTCTTAAAAGAAGCCTAAATTGAATGATGCATTTATTGTGTTGGGCAGGATGTAGGGCAAGCAGTTCTAGAAAGCTATTCAAGAATTCTGGAAAGTTTGGCATTTACAGTACTATCAAGAATAGAAGATGTACTCCATACAGATCAGCAAACTCAATCACAATCAGGAAGAAAGAGTGTGAGCAGAAACTCACCACAAGTTGCCAAGGTTGGAACTCCAAAAGGTGGCACAGAAACACCTGCTTCAATGACACTAATGGATTTCATGGGATGGGAAGTTGATCAAGGTGATTCAGACTTCATGAAGAAGGATTCAGAGGACTTCTCCAAGGACCTTGATGCAAAGAATCAAAAGATTCCCTCCATAGCCACCAAGAAAGTGTCCTACCTTGAGAATTTGGGAGGTGTAAGAAGTCCTACGTCTCGCCACTAAGTGTCTGTTAGGATTAGCGGTATAAACTGTTTTTCTAACGCGATTTACGGTATATGAGATAAATACGTAAGAGGAGTTTTGTACCGGCTTGCGTAAACGTACTCTTTAAACGCTAACTCAAACAGGCCTTAAGGCTAGAGAGAGAGAGTATTTGGAAGATTATCATAGATGAACAGCAGAACAGATCCCGAGAGAGAGGAGAAAGAAGATATTGACAGGGAAGAACAAGTATGGGGTGAGACAAAGCCTTGACTATTACTCATTGTTCATTTTTTGTACATACGATTGAACAAAGCAAAATCGTCGGGTCTGAGGCATTGTCAGATATGAATTATGATATCCTCTGCATAAGAAGGATTTGTAGTCTGGTAGCTACTAAATTGTGATTTCTGATGATTTCACAAAGCTCTGTTGTTTTTTACCTTTTTGGTCCCTTTCTGTCCTGTATTATCTTAGAACTCTTCAGCTATTGTTATTATGTAGGTCAAAGTGCTGACACAACTTTGAAAAAAGCTAGACATGTTTCTCCATGCATTGCATACAGCTTAATAAATACTCGCTCCGATCTTAAATATAAGATATAGGTAACTTTTAAAAAATATTAAGAAAATTAATTAAGTTAATAAATACTTCATCTGATCTTAAATATAAGATATATGTGACTTTTTTTAGAAATATTAAGAAAGCTAATTAAATTACTATAAAATATTTATATTTATCGTTTTAATTTATAATATAATGATACACAATATACGATATAATTAAATAACTTATTTAGCTTCATTAATCTCTCTAAAAAAAAGTCAACTTTACCTTATATTTAGGATCAAAGGAAATAAGTCCTAAATATAGTAGATTTTATATTTTACTACTGTCCAATAGTGATTGTTTAGAACAACGTTTGAGACTTTCAAAAGCAACTATTCAATCATCCTTTATTTTATGGTGTACGAAATAAATACGTAAAATAAATTTTAGAGTAAATACCCTTTTTGGTCTCTGGAAAAAAGTACGGACCCCTTTTTGATCCCTAACTAAAAATAACTCGTCCCGTCATCCCTGGGAAATCAAAAAACATCTCACGTTAGTCCTTCCGTCAGTTAGCTCCTAACGGCGTCACTAACCACTAGTGCAAAAAAGGGCTTTAAGACTGCCTCATTTGGAGCGGATAATCGACGCACCGGTCTTAAAGGTGTGACCGGTGGCGGTTTTGTAAATAAAAAGAACTTCTTAAACAATGAAGGGCTATAAGACCGCCTCATTTAGAGCGGATAATCGAAGCACCGGTCTTAATGGTGTGACCGTGTGAGTTTTGTAAATAAAAAGAACTTCTTACACAATGAAGGACGCCTCATTAAGACCGGACTAATTATCAACCTGGTCCTAAATATGTGACCGGTGGCATATTTGTAAATATAAAGAACTTCTTATTCGATCAATTTTTCATAGATCTTATCCGCACTGTTAAAATAACAACCGGCCTTAAAAATGTTAATAAAAAATTGAAATATCAAATACTTTTATGTAGAAATCTCATCAAGGCGACTTATATTTTCTACACTCCAAAATAATACGGAAAAATATAAATATAAAGGTATTAAAGTTTTAAGACCGAACATATATAAAAGCCGGTCTTAAAACTTTGATTTTTAAGACCGAACTTAAAATTTGTCCCAGTACTAAAGTTTAAATAAAAAGTAATAAATGTTAAGACCATTGTTACAGAATGACCGGTCTTAAAAGTAAGACTTTTAAGACCGGACAAAAATTTGGCCGTACTAAAGTTTGAATAAAAATTAATTAATTTTAAGACCGGACATATATAGAGATCGGTCTTAAAGGTTATCTTTTAAGACCGTATATGTGTATTTGTCCTGGTCTTAAAAATGAAGCGCCAAACGTTAACTTCGCGCGACGCTTTTGTCACTCTCACACTCTCACTGAAGAACCCCTGTTCACGTTGCGAAACCCTTCCTGTTCCATTACCTCTCTTCCTCGCCCGCGTGCTGGTTAGCCTCTCGTTACTCCCTCATTTTCTCAGGCATTCCTCTCTTACTGTCTTGAAAATGAACGGTGAAAACGATTCCACTCGTGTTCTTGAAACTCCAGATACTGGTTTGACTGGGAGGGTCGGACAAACGAACCCTCTTCATCTCACATTGAGCCTCCTCGCCCAGTGCACGTCGTGGTAGAAGCGGCACACGAATGATGGAAGTATCCCTTAGTCGAATCTTGGGACGAAGCTCGAGATTCATTTTGATGAAAATTTGCAACCTTTCGGTCCTAATAAAAGCACATATACTAGTTTTGTCGGCGCTCAAGTACGCAAAGAAGGTTAGCATTTTGACTGATGAGTGGAAAAAGTGGACCAAAAACAATAAAGGATCCTATGTGGGACACTATCCGCTTACATTCATCGTCCCCGAGTCCGAGAAGTTCAAAGACTCAACATTGTCTTATTGTCTTTGAGCGGTTCGGAAGTTTAAGACCTTTCGGCTAACACTTATATTTTTGCCGAGGAGAAGCGACCATCAACCACAGGACAAGTACAAATTTATTGATGAACAAACTTGGCAACAATTTGTTCGAAGTTTTACCACTCTCAAGCTCGGTGAGTTATATTTAGTTTTGTTTGCACTTTTATTTGCTTATTAACCTGTGAGGATATGTGAATGTTATTGTGTACATCTAATACTGTTAGTTAAATGGTTTGGTGTGTGAATAGAAGTATACATTTGCCGCCTTTGTCTGCATGAGAGGAGCATGTCCTAGTTCCATGCAAGTTTGATATGTAAACCGTGTAATGGCCATGGTTAGACGTTGCTGTTAGTTAGTTAGTTATTCTAATATGTGTAGGAACCATTTATGATGAATGAATGAATTGACTGAAAAGGCCGAAAAGATTTGATGGCAACCAAACGGAAGAGATTAGAAGATGAAGTGAATCCAATCCTTCTACGGTAGTTGACCACCCGCCATCTCCAATACGTCGCGAGGAGCTCGGTTGTATATTCGGCAAAAGCCAAGCGGCGCCTACACGAGTGAAAAACTCGTGTAGTTCTTTGAACGAATTGTAAGTATCGATATTGTTATTTTTACTTACTAAACATGTTTCATCACTAAGCTTCTCGTTGTCTGTATCTTACAGGAAGATCTTAAAAAGAAAGAGGCGAGAGGATCTTTTGCGTCGGACGGGAGGAATGATGTTCGACCGCCGCGACCGGAAACCGAGATCACGCGGGCGTGTAAGGGGATTGGAGGACGGGTAGGCCTAAAGCAATACTTTGGTAAATCCAAACGCCACGAGACAAAGTATGGTTACCCGGGAGGAGATGGATCAGACGCTGGCCAAATTAAGTGAGGAATCAGCGGCGAAAGATGCTACATTGAGGATGTTTCAATCTGAGATGAGCAAGATGAAGGAGGAGATGGAGAAAATGAAGTTCCTCCTAAGCTCTCGGCCAGAGACCAGTGTGGATCCCTTGACACCTTCACCAACCTATGCAGCACAGAGCACTAGAGGAGCCGCATTGTTGGACAATCAGTCGAACAACCTTGTCATCTCGTATGTGGAGGATCGTGATGGTCATAGACAATTGGTTGCTAAAGGGACTGTCCACAACTTGGGATCAATCAGTACACCACGAACAAATGGCGATGATGAAGTCGAGTGTCGGTTGAAGAGGTGATCTTTGATGCACCTGTCCCTCTCCCAACTGATGAGCTGAAGGTTGTGAGTGATGTCAAGGGAACCTTCATCTCTTGGCCAGTGAAGCTTGTAGATGTCTCTACTCCTCCTCAAGCTCCACCCCCCTCCTCAAGCTCCACCCCCTCCTCAAGTTCCATCCCCTACTTGCTAACTTGACGGCCAAGGAAAAAATAAAAGATTTGGTAGCCAAAAAATGGTTTAAAGATAAATCGTGGCTGTCAATGAAGTAGTAGGCCTCCTCATCCTCAACCGCTTTTAGTTGATAATGAAGATGTAGAGTCCATGCCGCTTCTGAGCCGAGGTTACTAGTGCATGTGTTCAACTATTTATGAAGTAAGTATCTTCTTCCTTGATTACATAATTGAAATGCACCGTTTAGACACACATATATACATATATACTAATTCCTCATCGATGTCATTCTTGTAGGTGCATGCACGAGAAACGGTTCAAGAGGGCGAGAATTTCGATTTTGGATTCTTGTGCCCGGTGTATGCAAGCACAACACTACCTCTGGAATTGTGACAGAGTACATATCAAATAGGTTGTGTAAAGTGCAAAGAAAGGTGTACTTGTTTCCACACTGGCTCGGGTATACATATATACTTGTCTGCAATTCACTTAATATAATTATGCTACATATATATATATCACCGAGTACTTTATCGTTGTGAATTTTCAAGAACCACCGGCGGTTGGTCGTCATGAACATGGAGTTCCATTATGTTATCTTCTTATGCTCCACTCACGGCGATCCATCGACTACGTTGAAGTGATGATCACCAAGTAAGAATGTCATTTTGATTGTCTTGTCTCAAATCTCTGTTGTGAATTTTCGGTGAACATTACTCGATAAATTTCGATTTTGATGATAGTGCCATGAAGACCTTCCGTGTTGAGGTAAAAAAGCGTGGTGCTCACTCACGAGATCCTAAATGGCACAAAATTAAGGTTAGTACATAATTGGACATGACATAATTGCCTTCTGAAGTTGGTCAAGAAGCTATATATGCTCTTATATATATTTATTGTTATTTTTAGACTCGTTTAACCTAACGATCGAACTTATGTGGCCCGTACGTCATGAAACACTTATATGATATTGTGACGGAGGGAAACACTAAAGTCACTTTAAGGGTAAGATGTTATGGCTGAATTCAGTCACTGATGGCTTAATGTTACATATGAAATATGCACATAATATGTTAATTCTGTTTCTGTCTTTGATAAAAGGACGGTCTTAAAAGTAATTGAATTAAAAATTAGTTTTAGGACCGGATACCAAGTAATATATCGGTCTTAAATGAGTTTTAGGACCGGATATTTGATAAAAGGACGGTCTTAAAAGTAATTGAATTAAAATTAGGACCGGATATAAGATAAAAGTCCGGTCTTAAAAGTTTGTATAAAAGTAAATTGACGAATTCATCATCGACGTTTATCTCTCCTGCCATCCTGTCTTTATATACTCCACACACTACCTCCTCTTTGTCCTTGTTAACTCCTCACTTCCTAGCTCTCCCCCCAACTTCTCAAAATCCTCAAACCATGGTTAGATACAAGCAAACCGCTCGTAGGGGCATACACGCCTCACTCTCGTGCCATGGCTAGATCATTATATGGTGCGCCTCCTCCAAATGGCGCGTCGTATTGTTTCCGAAGACTCTCGGGTCGTTGGACCCATTGTTATTTCTTCGGATGATGAAGAGATTGCTCATGCCGCACCGCCCTCGATCCTTCTGCCGATCCTTTTCTTGCCGAGTTCAACCGTCATCTTGAAGCCGGCCATGCGAGATGTTCGTAATCCCCCTCTCCAACCTCGTTGGCCCCGGCGCGCCTACCTCGACCCCTCTCCGCTCTCCCGTAATGATCCATTCATATTGCGGGTGGAGAGAATAAGACAACAACTTGCCGATCTCCGGCGGAAATTAATGCTCTTCACGCCGAAATCGCCGAGGTTGTTCATCGATTCTTGTGGATGATAATATTCACTTGTTTTTCATTTGTGTTTTTGTTGTTGTGTATATATTCAAGTAATGTAAGAAACATTAAGAACACTTGTATGAATTTTTGGCTCTTCTCCAGTAATTCATTAAAGAAACTTATTCTCCAATTTTGCTTTATTTTTGTCCAAAAATATCATTTATTTTATTGATTTAATATACCAATCACGAAGGCCATTAAGACCGGACATTTTATTTTATAAGTAACGGATCTAAAGATAATTTGAATTTTAGGACCGGATGTTTTATAAACCTCCGGTCTTAAAACTTAAAAATCTAATAAAATTTTAGGACCTGATAATTTTAAAACTCCGGTCTTAAAATGTTAGTTGTATCTTTAGGACCGGACATTTAATTAATAACCGTATTAATAAAATCCAAAAAGCTAAATAAGGTATCTTTGTCGCGCGGAAAAATTAAATTTCCTCTCTCGAACTCTTGTCGCGCCGAAAGTGAATACTGTGTTCCGACTCGAAATTTCCTCTCGCCTTCGTCGCTTCGCGTACCTTTCTCGACAATCACTCTCGGTTCCTTAGCTAAACGTCTATAGACGAAGCCGTAAGAGATGTTTCGGTTAAAACTTTATTACTTTCCGACTTATCGTTCTTGGTTTTCATGGGTTTAACGAAATCGGTGTAATGTTGTTATGGGTATTCTCTGTTGTTAACGAATATTGTTTTTTGAAGATTATATTTGCACTTTAGACCTACCCAACTCGACCAACAAGTGTTTTTAGGTTACTCTTGCCGTCTTGTCCGCAACATCAACGTTCGTGAGCGGAGAAGTAAGACGACTCAAGAAACGCATATGCTACGAAGTTAGTCCACAAGACCTTCATCCCCGCATTTAATTTCCTCGTCTTGCATTTATTTTGGTTCTTCGATTCACCGTGATGCATTTATGACCAAAAGTAATTCTTAATTCGTCTAAATAATATATAGGAATTCTACTATGGATCACAATTGGATAGATGCTTTACGAACGAGTATTGAATATCGAAATGGGGTTAGGGAATTTATAGAATTTGCTAAAAAAATGCTCATGATGATGGGGAAGTATTATTGCCCTTGTGTAAAATGTTTGAATGAGTGTCGACTATGTCCTCAAGTTATACGCACACATTTAATTTGTCACGGATTTTGTAAGACTTATACAAGTATAGGTATGGCATGGTGAACAAGTGCCATCAAGTGGGAAACAACATGGGAAGTGGCCTTTGATGATAATGACACGGATATGGATGATCGCATAGAGGACATTATCCGTGATGTAGCGAAGAGGCTTTTGAGCGATCACATGCATATGGTAATATGTGCGGTGATGTAGAGACACCGCTATACCGTGGTGTAAAAATACCAATTGTTGAACGCCGTATTGAAATTGGTAAGCTTGAAGGCACGTCATGGATGGAGCGACAAGAGTTTTTCGAATTGCTTGAGGCTTTGAAGGACATGCTTCCGGATGATAACGTGTTGCCGCATCGCTACTATGATGCTAAGAAGATACTTTGTCCACTGGGGATGGAGTACAAAAAGATCCATGCATGCCCGAATGATTGTGTATTATATAGAAAAGAGTTTGAAGAGAAGCGAGTTGTCCGATGTGTGAAACCCCACACTACAAGTCGATAAGGGGCCTCGCAAAAGTGTTGTGGTATCTTCCAATCATACCAAGGTTCAAGCGGTTGTTTGCGAATGAAAATGATGCAAAAATCCGAGGTGGCATGCGAGATGAGAGGATTTCGGATGGACAACTTCGACATCCGGCCGATTCTTCTCAATGGAAGAAGATCGATCAATTATTTCCGAACTTCGGCGAAGAACCTAGGAACCTCGGGCTTGCCCTTAGCACGGATGGAATGAATCCCTATGGAAGCCTTAGCAAGATACATAGCTCATGGCCCGTAGTCCGATTGTTTACAACTTATCTCCTATGTTATGCATGAAACGAAAGTACATCATGCTTGTCTATGTTGATTTCAGACCAAAACAACCCTAAATGACATAGATGTTTACCTAGAGCCCTTGATCGAAGACTTGAAGGAGTTGTGGGAAGAAGGTGTCGATGTTTTTGACTCTTTCAAGAAGGAGGTCTTTAGAATGAGAGCCATGATATTTTGTACTATAAACGACTTCCCAAAGATATGGGAACTTGTCAGTATAGTGTAAAAGGCCATAAAGCATGTCCGGTTTGTGAAGAAGGCACATGCTACCATCAACTTCAACATGGAAGAAAGACGGTGTATCTTGGACATAGGAGATTTCTTAGACGGGGCCACCCATATCGTCGATTAAAGAAGGCCTTTTTTGTGGCCAAGAGTATGAAGAAGCTCCGGTGGCATTGACTGGGAGCAAGTGTATGAAAAGGTTAAAAATATCGTTGTCATCTTCGGTAAGCTCTGGAAAGAGTAGAAAAGAAACAAATATATGGAAGAAGAGATCTCGTATTCTTTGATCTTCCCTATTGGCGCAATCTTGATGTGAGACACCGTATTGATGTCATGCATGTGGAGAAGAACGTATGTGATAGTATTGTGGGCACGCTTCTCAACATACAAGGTAGTTCGAAGGATGGTGTGAAGGCAAGATTGGATTTGCAAGCAATGGGAATACGCGAAGACTTGCATCCAAGGCCATATGGGAAGAGAACTTATTGTCCCCCGGCTTCTCATACTTTGTCTAAGGATGAGAAACGAAGCTTTTGTGAGTGTTTACATGGCACAAAAGTTCCCTCGGGGTATTCTTCAAATTTTAAGAGGCTTGTCTCGATGAAGGACTTGAAATTAGTAGGCCAAAAGTCTCATGACTGTCATGTCTTGATGCAACAACTACTCCCAGTAGCTATTTGAGGGATCGCCGAATATGATCTTCGGGTCGTTTTGACTAAACTTTGTTTCTTCTTCAATGCGGTTTGTAGTAAAGTTTTCAAGATTGAAAAGTTGGATGAATTGGAGAATGAAGGATATCTTATCTTGTGCCACCTTGAAAAGCTTTTTGTTCCTTCATTTTTGACATCATGGTTCATCTCATTGTTCATCTAGTGAGGAGATAAAGTTGTGCGGCCCTATCCATTTACGGTGGATGTACCCTATTGAAAGATCTATGAAATTCCTAAAAGGGTATGTGAAGAACGCGTACCGGCGGAAGCATCAATTGTTCGAAATATGTTTCAAGAGGCCATGGAATTTTGTCAAAATTATTTGGCCAAAGTAAGACATATTGGGCTTCCAAAACGTCAGCATGTCAAGGGGGTAGACGTGGGGCTTCGGTAAAGAGTGTGGATCGTGATGAATTGTCACAAGTCCACTTATACATCTTGAATAATGTTGATGAAGTTCAAGCCGCATATCTCGCACATAAAGAGGCCGTAAGGAAAGAGAACCATCGAATGACCGAACAAAGGTTGATTAGGGGCATAATGTAACTTTTGCAAACCGGTTCAAACAAAAGGTCGAGGGATCCGAATGTGTTTCGAGACAATGAAATGGTTAGCACGTGGTCCCGAGTTTGATGTCATAAGTTGGAATTCGTATGTGATCAATGGTTATACATTTTACACGAAGTCCCTAGATGATAGGAGCACAGTCTGCACAGTGGTGTTATGTTAGAGGTGAATCTATGCACTTCTCCGGTTCGAAAGACAAGAGGCCTAAATTGGCGGTCATGCCATATTATGGGGTTATTGAAGAGATTTGGGAGGTGGACTATGTCAAAGTTAGATTTCCCATCTTCAAATGCAAGTGGGTTAATGTCAATAATGGTGTTCGGATCGATCGACTAGGATTCACTTTAGTCGATGTCAATAGTAGAAGTTTTGGAGATGAACCTTTTATTATGGCGAGATCATGCAAAACAAGTGTTCTATATCACCGATCAAGAAAATAAAATGTGGTCCGTAGCTCTCCAAGGAAAGAGGGTCATTGATATTGATGAGGAAAGTCATTCAAATTATGGTGATCTTCCCGAGAGTACTCCTTTTACAAGGGGTCTACCTGACATGAACGAAGAAGATGAAGCGGATAATGAACCCGGATAAGAAATGATCATCAAGAAGGGATATGGGAGGATATCACTTTATAAAAGTGTCAATTCATAAGGTAATTAATATTCATATGCAGATTCTTAGAAAACTTTAAGGTTTTAACAATTATTATATGTCGTCTATGTTCTTAATTAAACAATGTCATCATTGAATATGAATTTGTTCTTGTTTTGTTTTTGTGGCGGGATCCGTTTCAAAGGGGCATGTTATAAAAGAGGATGCATGTTACGTTGTTGGGTGGGAATCAAATGAAGGCATGGTGAATAATATATTGGACTACATTTGTATGTTGAATTACGTGTTTGCATGTATTGTAACTCATTGCCTTTGTAATTAGTTATATGTTAGCTTATTGTATAAATTACTTTAGTTGTTTTAGACTTAATTAAGAGGCCATATAACTCATGGTGGATAATATTTGTATTCTTTTTCCCAATTCAATTTATTCATGTTCATAGCTTGTAGCTTAAAGTATATCGATTTTTATGTGCTGTTTTGGATGGTGGATTTGTGTATATATATTGATCGGAAAGAACAGTAACAGGGAAAAATACGGGAAAATTTAGACCGCAAATAAAAATATGCTCTTAAATGTTCAAATATTAAGACCGGATGTATATATAACACCGCTCTTAAAGGTGTTAAGCGGTCTTAAAAGTTGGTCTTTAAGACCTGGTCCATTGAAAAAGTCGGCCTTGAAAGTCACTTTTTAAGACCGGTAATTGAAAAAAGCTCGGCCTTAGAGTCCTCTATCTTTAGGACCGGATTGATATTTGTCCTGTCCTTAATATTTGGATCTTTTAAGAGCGGTCGATATTTATTTAGTACGACTTTTAAGACCGAAGGTTTAAAATGTCCTGGTCTTAAAGAAAATCTTTAAGACCGTGTAAAAGTCCGGTCTTAAAGGTCGACTTTTAATACCGCCTGGAACAAGACTGCTCGCGGGTCCGGTCCTAATGTACCTTTTTTGTCCGGTCTTAAAAGCCTTTTTTCTACTAGTGAACGTTGCTGATGTGTAACGTGAGTTGGTCCAGTCACATGCCACGTAGGAAGGCCAAAACGACGCCGTTTATAATTTCATGAGTAAATACCCTTTTTGGTCCCTGGAAAAAAGTACGGACCCCTTTTTTATCCCTAACTAAAAATAACTCGTCCCGTCATCCCTGAGAAATCAAAAAACATCCCACGTTAGTCCTTCCGTCAGTTAGCTCCTAACGGCGTTACTAACTTCGTCTTTAACTTCGTATACGTTATCGTCAACTCCATCGGTTCTATGGTCGTCAAATGATGTCTATCTTCAGTTCCTTCGATGCTCTCTGCGCCGAGTTTTCCTACGGGCCGAGATCGCGCTTGTCTATTGATGCCCCAAATCTCAAGCCCAAGCCCGAGCAGAAGCCTTCTTCCCCCGAGAAGAAACCGGCATCTCCAGATAACTCCAAGGCGCCGCCGTCGTCGCCATCAACGCAACCTAATGGAGCCAAGCAACAACATCAGCACTTCTTGCCTAGGTTTGCGCCGGAGTTAGACTGTGTTCACTGCTTTGAATCTTTATACTTCTCTAAATCCAACGGTGAGGTCAGTGAATAGACTTTTCAACGAGTAAAAAATGTTGAAGGTAACGAAGCACCCTGCACCAACTCACATTACACATCGCAACGTTAGTGACACCGTTAGAGCTAACCGATGTAAGGACTAACGTGAGATGTTTTCGGGACGAGTTATTTTTAGTTAGGGATCAAAAAGGGTCCGTACTTTTTCCAGGGACCAAAAAGGGTATTTATATAAACGACGTCGTTTTGGCCTTCTTACGTGGCATGTGACTGGACCAACTCACGTTACACATCAGCAACATTAAAGACGCCGTTAGGAGCTAACTGACGGAAGGACTAACGTGGGATGCTTTTCGATTTCCCAGGGATGACGGGACGAGTTCTTTTTAGTTAGGGATCAAAAATGGGTCCATACTTTTTTCCAGGGACCAAAAAGGATATTTACTCTAAATTTTATCTTGACATATATTAACATGCTTATGAATCGTCATTCCAAACAAGTAGATGTGCTTTTTTTGAAGAGTTTTGAGTCTTATTATATCTAAATCGAGTTTTAGGCATGGACACAACTTATCATTTCAAGCCTTTTGCCTCTGTTGGTAAAGTTAAGATTTTTCAAAATCTTAAGGCACTAAAAAGTACTTAGTCTTCCCGTAAGAGGCATAATTTCTAGATTTGGACACTAAAATCACAATCAAGAAGTTCAAACTAACAGGTCTCTGCTTCAATTAAATATTAGCCGAATGCCACTCAATTAGACTGGAAATTAACATCTTTGAATAGCAGAGTTGAACATAAATACACATGAAGGTAACAGATATATTAAGGCATAAGAAACTAGCTTAGATCTTGCCACGTGGACCAAGCTTAGGTGGAAGTTGTGGGCCCTTCTTGATGGGAAGAACATCACCAGTAGCTGTGGCACTGTAGTAAGCGAGAGCAGAGCCACCTCCCAATATCAAGAACTTGAGCAACAATCCCCTCTTTGTGAATGGAGCAGCAAATGTCTCGAAGAACTTGCTCTGCAAATCCATGTCCAACAACTCACATATTTACCTCGTACTACGCAAAATCATTTAATAAGGTAATCCAAAGTGATCCAAACAAACACTTTGACATGTTCAATAATTTTTCAATGCACCTCACCTCTGCTATGTTCACAAAATTGCTTCTTATTCATTTTGAGGATTTATCTTGGGAACTAGATGGTGATTCCCCAATATTTCTCCTACTGGTGAAATATTCCAATCATATATGGATATGTAAATAAAGAATGAAATTTCTCACCTAAATCTATCTCAAATTCACTAGCATTGAAGCAGCCAAGTGAAATATCAGACACATATCAGATCCCTTGAAAGTATAAATTTGACTGCGTATAGTAATAGAGAAACAGAAAAAATGCAGAGTATAAATAGAGAAAACGAGTCTCATACACAAACACCTACATATAAAGGCTTGACAAATCACAATGTAATCTTCTGTCTCCAGTAAAGATAATCTCAAATTATCAATCAGCAAACCATCCGAACTAATCAAGGTCAACAAAATTTTTCTATGCATAATTATTCATTCTGGGAATCTTTTTTATATATTCAAATTCTTAAGTTGTATTGAAAATGAAGAAATTGTAGAGACGAACCTGAAGAGGGTTGTAAGGAGAAGGTGCATCAGATCCATACAAATCCCACTGCCCAGTAGTGTTGCCAAGATCCTCTAAATCAAAGTATACACTCTTGTCACCATACTTGGCCACCACAGCTCCACTCCTAATGAGTTTTACACAAGAACTTACAATTAGAATCCGATAACTAATAACACATTTTAAGGTTTAAATCAATTACAGTAATTGATTCCTCGAAGATGTTTTTTCCTTCTCTACTTTTTATTCGTTAGTTCATATGAAAGCTTGAAAAAGCAGAGAAAAATGTAGCATGAAACCTGAAATTTCTGGGTCCAAGACTCAGCCGGGAGGGCTTGACGGCGAGCTTAGTTCCATAAAGGGAACTTCCGGCGAGGCCCTTGACGGAAGTCGGTTGTACGGAGGCCAAAGTTGCCAGAGAAGCCATGGTTGATTGGTTGCTATTTTTTCCTTTCGGCTCTGAAGTAGTGAGGATATATTATTATTTGGCCTCAAAATGCCACGTCAGTAGCAGATTTAGGGAATTCATTTACGCGGTGCCACGTGGATCGAAAGTGGATAAGCCTATCTCCTGGAATATCTGTCTAATATTTATGATATCTACTTGCTCCTCGGCAACTGTCCACTGACACGATTTTCTTTGAAAAGAAGGACAATTTTTTTTTTTTTTGCCTTCATTTCATTTGATTCATCGAATTTTAAGTTAATTTAAAAATGTAGGTATCAATTTTATAATTAAATTTTCATTTTTGCATGGGAGTAAAATTAATTAATATATTTCTTCACAATTTTTTTTGGTAGCATTTGGGAATAGTACTGCACGACTCAAGCAAGTTGCGGCATGACAAAGCTCATGATTAATTAATTAAGTAATTATTAACTACTTGTACAAATCAGCATATCTGAGTCCTTGAGTTGAGTAACGTGAGACAAAACTGACAGAAACCTTTGAAAAATTATAACTACTTTTGGTCCTAAATATAAGATATACTCCTCTGATCCTTATTATTAGACACCAAATAATAATTCTCACAAATCAATAAAAATAGTTAAGTCAATAAAGTTGTCCTATAATTTAAATAATTCCAATATTACCCTACTAATTGCACTACATTTTAATATTATATCAGTTATTTCTCTCAACCACTACCCTTTTTGATTATAAGTATACATAGAAAAAAATAATTAATGCGTTTTGGAAACAACTAAATACTCCCTCTGGTCCTTATTATAAGGCGCCAACCACCAACATTTTTTGGTCCTTATTATAAGGCACCAACCTACTTTAACTAACTCATTTATTACTATTTTTCCATTATGCCCTCATTTTTAACTAACTCATTTAAACCTACATCATTAAAGTAGGGGTAAAGTTGGAAACATTTATTACTTTTAGACCTAATTAATGACTTAACTTCCATTCCTTGGTCCGTGAGAAAGTGGTAGTTGGTGCCTTATAATAAGGACCAGAGGGAGTACCTTATAAAAAGGACTAAATATAATTACTAACCGGTGTATTATAATAAATACCAGAAAGAGTAGATTATGGCAGATAGAAGTATGAAAACTCAAAGTGCCCCAATGCTGAAAGTTTTTCTTTGACTAGCTCTATGCACGAAACAGACTACTCCTCCTGTCTTTATTATAAGCGCACCAACTACCATTTTCTCGCGACTGGAATGGAGGTTAAGTCATTAATTAGGTCTAAAAGTAATAAATGTTTCCAACTTTACCCCTACTTTATATGATGTATGTTTAAATAAGTTAGTTAAAAATGAGGGCATAATGGAAAAATAGTAATGAATGAGTTAGTTAAAGTAAGTTGGTGCCTTATAATAAGGACAAAAAAATGTTGGTGATTGGTGCCTTATAATAAGAACTAGAGGGAGTACTTACGAATATGGCAATGGTACGTCCCAACCTCTACTGAATATTCTTCCAATCTTATTTACAAGATATTTTCAGTATTTTTTACACATAAGAAGGACCTTAAATTTCATTAACTCTTTAATAAAATTTAACAATTCTTCGATTTTACCCCTATTTAATATATATTACGAAATCATTATATACTCATGTGAAAATTTTCTCTCCCACCTATAAATATATAGAACTAAGAATTTTCTTGTCTCTCTAGCCTATGAATTGGATGAGAGTAGCATATGCGAGTGGTGCCATTGCCATGCATGCTCAGGTAGATTCATTGCTTCATGTACTCATTGTGAGCTCGCGACTGAGCTTTGGTTATTGTCCCGCATATGTATGTAGTGCAATTCTTCTCCCAAAACAAGACCTTAATCGATGGTTGGGTTAGAATCTAAAGCAAAAGTTCAAGGTGAGAGGGGCGATGACCTGGAACGTCTGGTTTACTGATCTCTATAGTGTCGGCAGCCATGGTTAGCTCGGAACACTTGGATTTTTCAAAAAACGAAAGAAAGCTCGCAAGGGCACGCATTATAGCCAAAGTGGGCGCGATATATAGGCGAATATAAAGGAATGATAAGGGGATGTCCTGAGAGGCTTCTCGTGTAACCTAGGGCCTAGGGGCAGGTTATAGTTTATACACGAGAGCTTGGGGGCGATCTGAGTGTTTCAGATATATATGATTAGCTCTCCCTATAAAGTGCTAGCCGGGAAACTGGTTCCTGAAAATCTCATGGCATGCAGGTTTCAGACGTGGTGCTGATTGAGTCTGATTATATTGTTTAGAGCTGGTTGAGAACCTGGAGGAAGATGGAGAAATCGAGAATGGGATATTACCTGATGCGCATATATAGGTCATGCCACATGCAAAGTTGTAATCTAGTTTAAGCTCTTATTCTTCATTCCTTCAAAATAAAAATAAATCAACGATTATTTTTATTAATTGCGGTATCGCTGGCTATTATATTCAATTTAATTGGGAATGCTATGCCATGCTCGTTAATTAATTAAATTAGCTGTTTTCATTATGTGTGATAATTAAAACCTCCAAATAACAAGGTATATAAAAATAATTTATTCATATAATAACTTCAATACTTGTTGTATTTAACTCGCTCATTCTTAATTACTTGAAACAAAATTTTCTAGATAGCGAGAGGAAGCCAGAAGCTGAGTTTACGTTAGGAAAAAAAAATAATCTAAAAACAAACACAACCAACCAAAGCATACTGTTCATTACATACACAGGCAATACATCATAAAACTGTTTGCCTTTTTCTTTCTATATATGGAAACCCATATACAAGTGTACATAATTTACTGCAATCCCCAATCTTAAAAGAAAGAATAACAAATGAACCAAATCCCATGAAAAGTGGAGAATTTAAAAACAAGCCACCACTTCTTCTGAATTCTGTCTATCTATATACCCAAAACTTGAAAGCCTATACGTACTTATAGGACACTAATAATGATCTTCTGTGCGTCGAGTACGTAAGTAGTAGTAATTATATAAACTAGCTATCCTCACACTGTAAGCTTGTTTTGATATTTCTCAAAGTACAAGCCATAACACTACTGACAGATTCAAGGGATTCGTGTGTTAGCTTATCGGAAGGACAAGTACTGACGAGGACCTGAAATGCTATTGTAAGCAGAGACTCTCCTTCTGTGTTCTTTTCTTCTTCTTCTTCTCCTTCTCCATGCATTGATGAAGGAGAGGTGATCATTAACGGTCTTATGGCGTCCAGTCCGTCGGGGATGACGGAGAATCCAGACGGCAGAATCGGGACGTCGCTGGAGTCGCGGCCGGCGATCACTGACTGCATGCGGGTGATGTCCACCGGAGCATACACCACCGTTGATTCGTACGTACTCGTGCTGCTGTCTTGCAGAATCCACGTACAGTTACTCTCATCTTTCGATTTTACTTCCTACACGTACAAATATGATTAAAAACCAGCGTTTATTCACACACACACACCTATTTTAATGTCTCTCTTGTCTCAATATAGGGATATATATACTATTTTCATACATATCATGATACACACACATATATGGCTGGAGAGAAAAATCTGGATTCAGGAGACAAGCTTTTCCCGGTTGGAGAAAATCTCGAGTCCCGTCTCTCTATACTACATGCATGTATGATTTGGTATTTGGGCAAATTTATTCGGTAGGCCGCAAGTATCTTAATTATCTATATCCCTGGCCAAAATTATTTAGATAATTAAGATTTAAATAATTTAGGAAAAATTATTTAGTCCCTGTAATTTTGGTTTGGTTGAAACTTAGTTACTGAATGTTAACCCGATGCAGTTCAGTCCATACATTTTTTAGTTACTTGATTAACTTTTGTCCTTATAGTTGTATTTTTTAAAGTTATAATGATAAATATTTTAAATAGTTAAACTTTATAGATTCTGAGTTGAGTTATAGAGTAGACCAACCATGATGGTTACAGCGTTGCCTCGATCTTTTCCTTTGGCCAAGTTAACGAAGGACCGCACGTGCTCACCACCAGTAGTCACTTGCCACTGTTATAAGAAAGATAATTAAATGTAAGAGACTAGTAAAGTGTGATACGCTCCAAATGAAATGCCATAATTGACCAAATGGAACCTGAGAACGTCGAGCTTCGTCCCTCAAGAAGTCGACGAGAAGGCGAGGAGAGAGGGGAAGCGAGGCACAAGAAACAGCACATAATATAAGACCAAGAGGCTCTCCACGATCACTCAAGTTCTTTCTAGAGCTGACCCTTATGTCTAATCCATTTTCTCCACTGTACTTGCTCCATGTGTGCAAGCTTGAAGCCCCCACGGCGTGACAGAAACTCTTACTCATTCTCTGTGCCAACCTCATCACGCTCTTCCTCCCCGCCACCGTCCCCACCCCCATCGACTCCTTCATCGGCACATTCGTCGCCATCACGAACACCAGTCTCTGACATTGCTGTTGTAACGTCCCCAGCCACCGTCGCGCCCCAAACGCCAGCCCACTCTTCACTATGCTCCGGTACATTGTCTGAATCGTGCTCTTCTCACATTCTATGTGCTCCACCCATGTTACCTACTTCAACCAACTAATTAGAGAATACATATTTGAGACTATATATGTAGTTTCAAAATAAATATTTGAGAATTGAGAGAATTATAAATATTTGTAGGTACCTTGCAGTGGCCGTTGTTAGTATCCTGAATGATGCAGCCAGAAGGGCGTTTTCTGCATTTGAGGAGAGAAGCCTCAATAGTGTCTTGTACATTATTTTCTATGGATACATCCACTATTGCCCACTCTTCTTCCTTCAATTGCTTGCAGTACCTCACAAAATACACTTCTCTGCTCCCCACCATTGGTGTCACCATTTGCACCTCGCTAAACATCTGCACTATCATCCATCGTCATTGCCACACACATATACTCTACTCATAATTCTTTCACATATTAATATATTTACATATCACAAATACATAGGTAGTTAAGCAATGAATGTTAATATGCTCTTGTATAAATTTTACTAATTCTTATCTTTAATATAAGAGCTACTTGAGAGTTGGATTGAACCCTAAATATAAAACTTCAATCCACTTTGTCTCTTAAATATATATTTTTTCCCTAAGCCCTATTGCTTTGCACACATCAATGGGTGTCATAATGCTGAAAGATACTACATATTTTAAGAAAAGTATATTTTTAACAAATAACTAACATAACTAATTTTTTTTAATCTATCTAAATTAGTCAACTAACTCTTATATTAATAACCAGAGGTTGTATTAAATATATTGATAGCTAGAATAATAAGCGCTTATATTTTATGCAACAAAATTATTATGTAGTAGGATCAGAAAAAATTAAGGAAGGAAGAGGAGAAATAGGAGAGAGAAGAAGAGAATTAGAGATGAAAAGATAAGAGAGAGAGAGAGAGACACGAAATTAAGTCTTGCTGAGACAGAAATTAAGTATTCACAACAAGCATGATGAACCCAATGACAGATAGTCTGTAGTCCACTAACCGGCTAGCTTATTTAATAATACAGCACCTTAATACTCTCCTAACTAACCTTTCTATAGAACTGCTTATAACTAATTTTTCATATGTTTTATTATAAATAATACATCATAATCCTAAACACACATGTGGCTGCATGAAGTGATTGAAGATGATAGTAATAGTAATGAAATTTTAATTTCCTCACCAGTTGCACCGTACCATCCCTGTTGGCACCTTCACCATTACAAATAACATCAACAATAGCAGCCTTCGATATTAAGCTTGGAAACATCTCCTTCCATTGATTCTGCAAGTAGTGTATACAATAAACAACAAGAAAAAAACACATCTTGCATGAGTCACATGAAATTATACGTACGTATAGTTACAAAGTCATAGCTTCCTACGTACGTACCACGTCCAAGAAGATTTGAAGAATACGAGGGAGATCCAAAAACACAACCCCAGTTTCTCTCGAAGCTTCAATGGAGTATCTCTTTGACGAGGAGGAGGAGAGTTCAACATTGAACTCTTTCACATATTCATCGTAATTAAGTATTTGGCGACCAGTCTCAACGCTACGAACCCATAACGGTTCCTGAATAGTGGCCATCTTTATGAGCTCTTCCATTGCTTTGTTAACTAGCTCCATTATCCTTGTCTTCTCAAGTCCAAAAATTCCACTGTAGATTTCCATACAGCTTCTGTTCTCCATTCCTTGCTCATTTCCCAAAGAGTTCGAAGGTGATGTTGTAGTCATCCCCAGTGGGCTCTTCCCTACTGCTCTTCGAAGCTTCTCGATCTACACACACCATTCATTATTAGTTAATCTCAGGCATATCATTTGTATATCCTATATGGTAGGTTTATCTGTTAATAAGTGAATATTCTATAGTATCTTTTAAATAACAATATATTTAAAAATTTGGTTATTGATGCTCTAGATTGTATTGTCCAACATGAATATCTCTGGTTCTATTTATAAGTTTAAATTATCTAATTCTCATATACTAGAGAAAGTTATATAACTCATTAAATATGAACTAAATTGATAAATTCCAATTTTACCTTTATTTATAAATGAGTATTTTTCACCTCTTTATTGTCTTCTCTACATTTAATAGGGGCAAAATTATAATACTCATTTATTATTCTGAAAGTGTAAGTATAATAAGGACCATTTTTTTTTTTTTCAAAAACTTGACTTATAAATAGGATTATAGTGGTAATTAAGTAGATGACCCCACCTTGTGAGATAAGATTTATTGTTGTTGTTGCTGCTGCTGCTAATGAATGGATAGAAGGAGGTGTGAGAGAAATAATTGAAAGAAACAAACCTCAGATTTGAGTTTGGCATTTTCTACACGAAGTTGGTGTTCTTCAGGAGGCATGGAAGCATCTGAGGATGAAATGGTGGGAACGCCACAGTTGGGGCAACAAGCTTTGTTTATGATCCCTCTCAATGCCTCATTTTCCTCTCTCAGTTTATCAATTTCTGACTTTAGCAATAAATTCTCATGACGCTCTTGTATAGCCTGCAATATATTGAATACATTTAAGCCAATAAATTATGTCTGAAATAATCTTTCATGAAAGAATTACGTAAATGTGATTGATAAATTAATTACTCAAATACAGGAAAATTGAAAATATATATAATTAGTCTTCTGGTTATTGCTCCTATTCTCTTAGCTAGCTAGCTAACAATTTAACTAAGTTAATTTAAATGGACTCGGAATTAACTCATTTATGAAATAACATAGGTACCTTGATTTGGGTTCGACGATTTTGGAACCAAAATTTGACTTGCCTTGGAGCGAGGCCTAATTGCTTGCCAAGTTGTTGTCTCTGCTTCTCATCAGGATGTGGCGACTCTTTGAAAAGCCTGCACCAATATAATATTTAGTATATGTATCCTTCCATATGTCAGCTTACACACTCATTATATTCCTGCAGATGAGATCGATTTCTGTATTTATTATTCACTTTAAATTCTTCTGCTGCAGAGTGTGGTCCAAGAATTCTTGCTTTTTCTGCTTCTTTTTATGTGTTTTTTGGGGTTAAATTAAATGAGAAATTAATACAAAAACTAACTCATACAAATATAGGAAATAAACCAAGTTTAGTATAACATTTATGTGTGTGAGGGATAGAGAGAGTACTAATACAAGAACACACACAGTACACACAATAAGGTATAGATTATAATAAAAACAAATGCAACCAGAAGATTGTTTTATCCTAATTAATTAATTTTGTCCAATTTCAGTAACATATATTCGGTATAGTGTGTCAAAAGCTAACTTATTTTCAACTCTTAGCAGTACGACTGCATGCAAATTATGAACTTATATATGTAGACTTATCATTAATTAATTTCTCGGGCAGCCTCTAATTAATTAATTGTGTCTATTCATTTGCAGAATCCTCACTTATAACCAATTAACAGTTAAAAGAACTACAAGAAGAAGTCCACACATATATAGTAGCTTAAAAGTTTACGTACGCTTCCATCTCTCTGATCTGCTCAGCAGTGTGTCTATGATATCTCTTCCTCTTTTTCTTGTTCTTATTGTTGCCTCCGTCGTCACCTTCAACATCGTCGCCGCCTTCGGGCTCGGCTTCTTCGTCGAATAAGCCGTCGTCGGATCTCGACGATCTGCCCATGAGCCCAGAATTCTCGCTGCTAATCTCATGAACAGTAGTAGTGGCGTTGTCTCGCCGCCCTCCTCCTCCGCTGGCCTCCTCCCCAGCCTCTACCACCTCAGCGTTGCTCGCCCCGTCATCACGGCGAAAGATTCCCGCCTTCCGAATCCAAATCAAATGAAAACACAAAAGAATAGAAAAAAATCAAAAAAGAAAGAAAGAGGAACATACATAATAAAAACCCTACTTAATTATAATACATAATCAGATTTGTATGAACATATAAAAGCATATATATGAATCAATAGAAGGAAGTATTTTACAAGGCTGAGGGAGAGAGCAGGAGAAGGATAATAGTGTTGAGGATGGTCGGACATGTTAGATGGCCATGAAGGCTATGGTTCTTCTCTGGTGTAGCAAGGAGAGATTTGACAGGAAGAGCAGAGCCAAATGATGTGGGTGTGTGTGTGGGGATAGATAGAGAGAGAAAGAGAGTGAAGGAGAGAGAAAAAGAGATGTAGGGACAGCTTCCCAATCAAAGGATAAAGATTAAAGAATATAAAAACAAACGAAAGGAACTCGCTTCAGATTTTTTTAATCATTTTCCTGTCAGCACACCTATTTTCATTATCTTACATATTCTTCCTTACTTAGTCAGAGTTGAGTTTGGATTAATTTTGGAGAATACTTTCGACAGAAAAATTGAAAAAAGTGATTTAGAGAATAGATGTTCGAGAATAACTTCTGAAAATAGAAAAAAAGTTTCTGGGAAAAGGTTTTCCACCCCAAACCATAGATTTTTGGCAAAAAAAATAGATTATGATCGAAGAAAAACAAACTGTTTGGCTGGC
The DNA here is from genome assembly GCA_025563575.1 of Acacia pycnantha. Lineage (NCBI taxonomy): Eukaryota > Viridiplantae > Streptophyta > Magnoliopsida > Fabales > Fabaceae > Acacia > Acacia pycnantha. The sequence goes on from JAMWYP010000060.1 coordinate 69,530, forward strand.
TTACAATTATAAAATCATAATTTAAAGAAAAAAGTGTTTCTGACTCTTTTTTTTCAAGTGTTTGATTCAATTTTTATCAAACCATGGTTTTGATTTTTTTTTTTTTTTAATGTTATCAAAGCACTCTTAGGGAGGTCTACTTTTAATCTACCCTAAAAATAACACTTAATTTACTTTATCTTTTAAATTTAATTATAAAATTTTCTCTAAATTAACCTTATTAAGGACAAAAAACGAGAAAAATTTTCATCAAGGGGTAGTTTTCTCATATAAATGATTATTAAAGAAGGTATTTTAAAAAATTAATATACATTTGAAATAATTTATTTATCTATAAAAATTATTAGTTATTTATATTCGAGTAGTTTCTATATTAAAGATGAGAGAAGGTGAAATTCATTGCCAACAACGACAACATCATCAATATTAATATTAATATTATTGTTGTCGTTATACATAGATCATATGTATAGTGAGAGACAGACTGGGCAGGTAGGATTGACTGTTAGAGGGGGGTTGCTTGTGCAGCTGAGTTGGTGGGGAGCTGAATTTTGTCCTACAAAATCTGTTATACTGTATACTCTGTTCTGTTTTGCTTACTAAATGATACGATGGGGCTAGTATCCAAACATAATTAAGCCTGATATTAATTTAATCAATCAATTATATTCATCTTATATGTATAGGTAGATTTACCGATATATACACAACCAATAAATTATTACACATGAAGCTCTCAAAATGGTGTAAAAATGTTGTGGCTGTTAATTCAATTAACGTTGACCACTTAACAAAAATACATGTAAAGAAAATGGTTCAAAAATCCAGCTTATTAATCAGTGGTTTCGTGTTTGAGCCCTAGGTTAGGTATGTAGTCGTGATAATTACTTGAAAGTAGTGAGATTCTCCCATTATGGTTTTACATTCTCGCAAGTTGGACTAGTCAATGGTTAGTAGCGCCAGATACCAGTGGATTAATCCAAAAATGGTGCAAAAATGTCACAAAAGTTAGAAACCAGATATATATTTTTACACCATTTTAAGAATTTCATGTGTATTTTCACATCATTTTTGTAGTTGAAAAATTTGTTAAACGGTCAATGTTAGTTTACTTACCACTCTGGTCCTATTTATAAGTTCAGTTTGACAAAAAAATTTGGTCCTATTTATAAGTTCAGTTTAATGTAATAAATGAGATTGTGACAATTTTAACCATATTAAATACACTCATAAAAATAAAGAGAGAATAAACATTTAAAAAATACTCAATCATAAATGAGGGCAAAATAAAAAATTTACTTCATAATCATTGAATTAACTATTTTTCTTTAATATGTGAGATTTGATCAAACTGAACTTATAAATAAGACCATATTGATAACTATTATGACATTTTTGCTCAATTTTAAAAATGTTACATGTAATTTTGCAAAAAATAAAAAATAAAAAAAAATTTATGGTATTTAGTGCCATTACAGAATATTTCATGAGTAGATAACCCTAATAAAAAAGTGAGATGGTGGATAAAGGTGAATGATTTTGCCCTTTCTACCTTGAGTTTTGTGCTTAGATTCTCCAATCCTCTCATACTATAATATCTCATGTCATCCATCATTTGAGTCCACCCCCTTGTACCCACAACTCCGGACTTGAAAGATGAAGGGAGAGAATGGATATAATTTTATTACTGTATTAATTTTGAAAGGAATTAGGGAAAATTCTAAATAAATACCATATGAATTTACAAAACCCCCAGAAGTTTGTTGAATTTGTAAAAAGACTTAAGAGATACAGAGGACCTATGAGGGATATGCAAATTCGGGTGAAATTATATATATATATATATATATATTTTAATATATATATATATAAAAAAAACCCCTCCAACCCCCACCACCTCCGGCCGGCCGCCACCGCCGGCCAGCCAGGCGCGGCGGCGGTTGCCGGCGTGGTGGGGGGTTAGAGGGGTTTTTTTTTTTTGATTTATTTAAAACTAAGGATAAAAGGGTAATTTCACCCGAATTTGTATATCTCTCATAGGTCCTTTGTACCTCTCAGTCTTTTTACAAATTCAAATGGTATTTTAATGAAATTTTCTCCAAAAATTAATTATTAATAACCGGATGTAGTTAAAAGTGTTCAAATAACAGTAATACTTATACTTCGATTGACATCATACGAAACATACAAATCCATGTTAATTTGTGGGCAGATAATTTAGAAAATATTTGTTATCTTGCATTTGGGATCACGACGACATCAGCTGGTGGGCCTTATTATTGTAATTCTATTCATAAATGAGAGTCTCGCGAAGTCCACGTTTTGGTCGTGGGTATTTTAATAATTTTAATTTGCATTTTTTGCCTCGAAATTCTCATCACACATTGGATGTATTGAGAAAGTTGAAATGGTCATGATAGGTGTATGTGTGATATAAGTATAATTTGAGTAAAAGACTTTGATATTAATATATTTTTCAGCAGTATCATGGGTTAATGATAAATAAGACATTGATAAATCTGAATTCTACCTAAACCCTTTTTCCAAAATAAACAAATTATATTATTTTTTCGGAAATAATGTGGTTGTAACTCTTCAGTTTGTTTATTTCATCATCAGTCAAAATTGCAATTGGTCTCTAAATTGATATCTACTCAAAATCATTTAAATCTCATCTTGGTATATTAATTTCAATGTTTTCTTGTTTGATTAAAATTTTTAGTTTAGGTTCCATTTTTATCTTGTAGATGTATTTGATCGACTCCAATTTTCTCCGTGCCTCATATTTTAAATTTATTATATCCTTTTTGTTTTAGTTAAGCTTTTTTTTACGCTCTTTTTTTTTCTTTAGTTTGAATCTTAATTTTTATACCTTATTCAAGTATTTTCCTTTAAATATTATATAATTAATTAAAATTACTTTATTAGATGATTAGAGTCCATATGACTCAGATCATAAGTAACGTAATTTTTTTTTAAAAGTTTTATATTATTACATAGATGAATAGATTTAGGCCTTAGGTATTGACTTCTGTTATGGTATTAACCAAATAATGAGAGAAGAGATGATGCGAGATAAAGGAAACATAAGTAGAGAGAAGAAGAAGAAGGAAGGGATTCTGAATATATAATCCTCTTATCGAATCACAAACTGAACCGACTAGTTGTCAATAGGGATATATAATATAATGAGATATTTATAATGTCACAACCTTACTTTGATCCCTCTCTAGCGCCTAACACCTGAATGATCATTTTTGTATCAACTAACTAACATTCAAATGCCTATTTTACATATATATATATAGGTCCTTATTTCTACTTTACTCATAGGTCCATATCTACATTCATCTATATTCCATAACATTGCCCCTTGAAACAACCCTTGTCTTCAAGGGTTTCACACTTGAAACAGGATTTAGCACTTGAAACTCAGGAAACTGGTTCTTTAAGTTGAACAATGAGATCCAAGTAGTTTCTGTTAGGATCCGTACACGCAGCGGAATGATTCTCATCCATTAAAACTTTACGAATCCCATAAAGAGGAGGCGTTTAGATCAATGTTCGTTAGAAACCATACATATACGAGCTTGTATGCGTCCTTTAACAACACGTGGGCTAACACCTTCTTGTTCGATCAATCTCTAGGAGCCGACTCTACGAATCCACTCCCTCTACTGGTATCCACACCGAACAGCTCTCCAACAAGTAGGCAGCATGCTAGCGCCTTCTTACTTTGCGTCTCACGTCTTTTTCCTCTAGGATTTTTCGCGGCAGTTCCCTTATTTTAATACGACTAGATCATTATCTTTTATAGAGTTTCTAAAATCCTAATTAAATCAAATCTGAGATATGATATCTATCTATTTAATTAAATCTGAGATACTATATCTAATTCAATTAAATATGAGATACTATATCTTTATTCGAAAATTAAATCTGAGATACAATATCTCAATTTATTATAGTTATTTAATTTATCAAATAAATTAAATACTAAATAATAATCTCATTATTATTTTCGAATATAATATATATATATATATATATATATATATATATATATATATATATATATATATATAGGGGTTATCGTTTGTCATGTCACTTGACATAAGGTTATGTCAAGTCACTCCAAAACTACGTCGTTTTGGGGTTAAATGAATTAATGAACTCTCAAAACGACGTAGTTTTGGGTGAGATGAATTAATGAAGGATCCTTTAGTAAAATTCATATAATAAATACTAAAACAAAAATACAAAAACACCCTTCATTAATTTCCTTAACTCCCAAAACGACGTATAGGCATATATATATAATCTTATGTCAAGTGATATATATATATATACCCATATATATATCCATCCTAGATTAAATACAATATTCATTAAATCTTAGACATATATAAGATTCAATGAATCTGGACACTTTTGCTCGTGTTGAGTTATTCTTGTGTGTGACCCTGCAGGCCCACATGAGATTAGCAGCGGGCCAATATTGTACCAGCTCACAAGTCGCAAGCGGCATCTAGCAAGACATTGCGACTACCCAATTCATAGGGGATCGATGATACGATATAACCTATCATATCACCATGTCACATCTCTTTTGTCACGCGATAATTTGGTCAATGATGAGGCATGAATAATGTCAACTTCCTATTCTTAACCATTACTTTCTCGATTCTTGAGTAGTCTAACAATTGAAATAGAAACTCCTTTCCATCGTAGTATGGCCATACATTTCTTAGATTCACTCATCGAGGGGCCCAATATTATCTCTCTACAAATGTGAGGGACAAATTCCATCTTGACCATTCACATTCCTCTGCATGAAAACCACTGATCTCGATCCAAGCCTTTATCATCACCCGGTCAAAGGTGACTTTTGACTAGGTCAAAGATCAGCGACTCATCATGTTGGAATCCATGATGATCTCAGGTCAAAGGGCATTGTGACGCGGTTATATATGAGAAAAGCTTATGACTTAATTCATGCAGCTTTCTCATAGTGGGTCGATCCAGCACCTTGTACTCTTACAAGTGCCTATGACTTTGATTCGTATCTCCATGCCGCATCTAAGTCATACTGGTCTTATTTCATCTTCGCTCCCGCGTAGATGACCGACCAAGGACATTTAGGATAACCTATAAAATATATCCAAGAATACAGTTATCACTATAAACATGCAAATGAAATGATAACTAAATGGAGAATACTTTAAATGACATTCACGTTTAAAGTACAATGACTTGCCCCTAGGGAATAATTTCCAACACCGTACACGCAGCGGAAGGATTTCATGCATTAAAATTTTACGAATCCCGAAGAGGATCTATCAACGACGTTTAAATCGGGTTCATTAGAAAAATCGTACCTATACGAAGTCATATGTGTTGGGATCCGTACACGCAGCGGAAGGAATCTCATCCATTTAAAATTTTACGAATCCCAAAGAGAGGATCTATCAACGGCATTTAAATCAAGATTCATTAGGAAAAACCGTACCTATGCGAACTCGTGAGCGACCTTTGCAAACACATGGGCTAACACCTTCTTGTTCGACCTTTGCAAACACGTGGGCTAACACCTTCTTGTTCGATCAATCTCTAGGAGCCGACTCTATGAATCCACTCCCTCTACTGGTATCCACACCGAACAGCTCTCCAACACGTACGTCAGCGTGCTAGCGCCTTCTTACTTTGTCTCTCGTTTTTCTCTCTAGGATTTCTTTTGAGGCTTGTTAGTTTTCTCCTTATAATACGACTTAGACGAATATCTATTTATAGAGTTTCTAAAACCCTAATTGGGCCGTATTAAAATATTCAAGACTAATATCAATTAGTCCTTGAATTTTGAATTTGGATTAATCATACTAATTAAATCTGTCCAACAGATCTAATCTAATCTATTTGATTAATCCACATTAAAAGCCTCTATTTATTTAATTTATTTCTATAAATCAAATCGAGATATGATATATATACTATTTAATTAAATCGAGATACTATATCTCAACTCAATTAAATATGAGATACCACATCTTTATTTATTAAAATCAAATCGAGATATGATATATATTTAATTAAATCGAGATACTTTATATCTCAACTCAATTAAATATGAGATACCACATCTTTATTCGAAAATCAAATCTGAGATATGATATATATCTATTTAATTAAATTTGAGATACTATATCTCAACTCAATTAAATATGAGATATACCACATCTTTATTCGAAAATCAAATCTGAGATACAATATCTCTATTTGTTTTAAATATTTAATTTATCAAATAAATCAAATGTAAAACAAATATTATATAATAATATCATTATTAAATAATAATATTATTATTTAATTTAGAAATTATGTATATATATATATATATATATATATATATATCCTAGATTAAATGTTGTATTCATTAAATCTTAGACATATCTAAGATTCAATGAATCTGGACACTATTGCTCGTGTTGGGCTATTCTTGTGTGTGATGTGGCCCAATATTGTACCAGCCCACAAGTCGCAAGCGGCCTCTAGCAAGACATTGCGACTACCCAATTCATATGGGGATCGATGATACGATACAACCTATCATACAACCATGTCACGTCCCTTTTGTCACGCGATAACTTGGTCAAGGATGAGGCATGGATAATGTCAACTTCCTGTTCTTGACCATTACTTTCTCGATTCTTGAGTAGTCTAACAATTGAAATGGAAACTCATTTCCATCGTAGTATGGCCATACATTTCTCAGACTCACTCATCGAGGGGCCCAGAATTATCTCTCACAAATGTGAGGGACAAATTCCATCTTGACCATTCACATTCCTCGCATGAAAACCATTGATCCCAATCCAAGCCTTTATCATCACCCGGTCAAAGGTGACTTTTGACTAGGTCAAAGATCGCGACTCTCATGTAGGAATCCATGATGATCTCGAGTCAAAGGGCGTTGTGACGTGGTTATACATGAGATAAGCTTATGACTAAATCCATGCGGCTTTCTCATAGTGGGTCAATCCAAAGCACCTTGTACTCTTACAAGTGCCTATGACTTTGATTCGTATCTCCATACTCATCAAAGTCATGCCAGGTCTTATTTCATCTTTGCTCCGCGTAGATGACCACCGAGTGACATTTAGGATAATCTATTAGATATATCCAAGGATCGCTTATCATTATAAACATGCAAATGAAATGATAACTAAAGGAGAATACTTTAAATAACATTAACATTTAAAGTACAATGACTTGCCCCTAGGGCATAATTTCCAACAGACTCCCACTTGCACTAGGTGCAATCATTAATTACCCTAATTCCCATTGCCCTAACATGACGCTCATGTTTTACTTGTGCAAGCGGCTTAGTAAGAGGATCAGCGACATTGTTTTCTCCTGATACTTTGCATAATTTTTTGTATCACCTCTATCATTGATTTCTCTGATAAGATGAAATCGCTTGAGTATATGGTTGGTCCTTTGATGTGACCTAGGCTCATTGGTGCCGCGATAGCGCGCTATTGTCACTGAGAACAAGTCTATTGGATTTGAGATGGTAGGAACCACCCCTAGTTCATTAATGAACTTACTAATCCAAAAGGCCTCCTGGTGCATCCGATGCTACTATATACTTAGCTTCTATTGCGAGAATCAGCTACTGATGCTCTGCTTAGAGCTCTTTCGACTCACCGCACCACCATTCAAAATGAATACATATCCAGTTGCGATCTTAGATCATCTTGATCGGTTTGGAAACTCGCATCTGTGTAACTTTTGTGACACGAGCTCATCTTCCAATCCACCATATACCAAGAATAAGTCCTTAGTCCTTCTTAAGTACTTTAGGATATTCTTGATAGCGATCCATGATCCTCACCGGGATCTTGTTGATATTGCTGGTCATGCTTAAGGCAAATGAGACATCCTGGTCGAGTACATAACATGGCATACATGATAGATCCAATAGCGGAGGCATATGGAATCTTACTCATGCGGTCTCTTTGATCAGGTGTACGAGGACACTGATCCTTACTGAGATGGATGCCATGAGACATGGGCGCATTACCCATTTTGAATCCTTCATACTGAATCTATGAAGTATCTTGTCTATGTATGTGCTCTGACTTAGGCCTATCAGCCTCTTGGATCTATCTCTATAGATCTTGATCCCTAGGATGTAAGTGGCTTCGCCTAAATCTTTCATTGAGAAAGACTTTCCTAACCAAGACTTGACACTCTGCAAGGTAGGAATGTCATTCCCTATAAGTAGGATGTCATCTACATAAAGCACTAGAAATACAACTATGCTCCCACTAACCTTCTTGTAAACACAAGGTTCATCAATGTTTTGAATGAATTCAAACTCTTTGACTACTTCATCAAAACGATGATTCCACCTCCGAGATGCTTGCTTCAATCCATAAATGGACCTTTGAAGCTTGCATACTTTACCAGAATCCTCTGGACGCACAAAGCCTTGAGGTTGTGTCATGTACACATCCTCAAGCGGCTTTAGTTAAGGAAGGCTGTTTTGACGTCCATCTGCCATATTTCATAGTCATAATATGCTGCAATGGCAAGAAGGATTGATTGATTTGGCCATTGCAAGCGGGGAAAAGGTTTCATCATAGTCCACACCATGAGTTTGAGTGAATCCTTTTGCAACCAGTCGAGCATTGAAGACAATTACTTTGCCATCCATGTTAGTTTTCTCTTGAAAACCCACTTGCACCCAATAGTTTTTATACTTTCGGGTGGATCGACTAAGGTCCATACCTCATTGTCGTACATGGATTGCATTTCGAGACTTCATGGCATTTAGCCATTTTCGGAGTTTGGTCCCACCACGGCTTCTCGATAGGTAGTTGGCTCATTACGCTCGATGAGCAAAACATCACGACTTCCGGTAATTAGAAATCCATATCTCGAGGCATAGCCGTGATCTATCGGACCTTCGTGGGCCTTGTGTTACTTGAGCGGGCTCAACAACTTGTTGTGAGTCTTCTCGTTTTCCATCGTGGTTCTACGTTGTCTTGTGGCTCTCGAACTTCTTCGAGGTACACCTTACTCCCACTTGGTTCTTTTAGAGATAAACTCTTTTTCCAAAAAGATACCATTTCGGATAACAAACACTTTATTATCAGTAGGGATGTAGACATAGTATCCTTTAGTTTCCTTAGGATACCCCACAAAAAGGCATTTTGAGGATCTGGATGATAATTTATCAGAGGCTTGTTGTTTAACGTAAGCCTCACATCCCAAATTTTAAGAAATGACAAACTAGGGTTTCGCAGGTCCATATCTCATATGGTGTCTTTTCAAGCGCCTTTGATGGAACACGATTTAGTGTGAGCAGTGTTTCTAGGGCATAGCCCCCAAAGGAAGGTGGAAGATCTGTTTGACTCATCATAGATCGAACCATATCTAATAGTGTTCGAATTCCTCCACTCAGAAACACAATTCCATTGTGGTGTCCAGGAAGAGTTAGTTGTGAGATGATCCCACAACTCCTAAGATGGTCAATGAACTCGTGGCTCAAATATTCGCCACCCTGATCAGATCGAAGTGCTTTAATTGTTTTACCAAGTTGGTTTTGCACTTCATTACGGAATGTTTTGAACATTTCAAAAGATTCAAACTTATGTTTCATTAGATAGATATATCCATATCTACTAAAATCATTTATAAATGTAATGAAGTACATATAACCTCCTTTGAACGAGATGTATTCATTGGTCCACACACACGGTATGTATGAGGCCCAATAAATCGTGGCTCTCTCACTATGCCCGGTAAAGGTGTCTTTGTCATCTTTCCCAATAAACAAGACTCACATGTATCAAATGATTCAAAATCAAATGAGTTAAGAAATCCATCTTGATGGAGTTTGAAATGCGTTTCTTATTTATATGGCCTAGACGACAGTGCCATAGGTAGGTCGGATTCAAATCATTTGACTTGATCCTTTTGGTAGTTTTTGTCATAGATATGTCCATTCAATTTTCAATTGTCCTTGAGATCCTGCACATTTATACAAATGTGAGAACCACATGCAATATCTAATACCCATGTTGAGGAAGTAGAAAAGTGAATATCTATGACATAGATACGTGAAGTGATAGCCCCGCTATCCTTCTTGTTCTTTTCAGATCTTCGATGTAGAGTTTGCAATTCCTCTTCCAATGACCAAGTTCATTGTAGAAGAAGCAGACCCATCCTTCAGAGGTTTTGCCTTCTTGGCTTTCGGTTTCATACCCCTTCCTTTCGAACCAACAAAACAGATGTTGGGCTTCTCCTTAATGCTCTGCTCAAGCTGTTTTGAGCATCCCATGCAATTCAGAAATTGTTTCCTCCATGTTGTTCATGTTGTAATCCATGACAAAGTTATCATAACTTCCTGGAAGTGAGTTCAAGATCACATCGTAGCTAACTCCTGGGACATGGGAATCTAAGCCTCTTCTGCCTTGCTGTTCTTTGGAACATTTCCATAGGATGAACAATCATCTCAGAGGTTTCCACAAGTTCTAGATCTCTATGTAGATATGGAACCATAGTGGCAGGCATCAGGCATCCTACATCCATAGAGTCATCGTGATGCTTCAAGTAAGCATCTTTGTGAACTCTTGGAGCATTGGCTGCGAGCTCGTAAGGAATGGGTTGATTTATGAGATACTCCTTTCTTTCGTGTTTAGGATCAACGCTTAAGTTCCCAAACATGTCAAGAAAGTTTGTCTCATCGAGTTCGTCCTTCTTAAGGACTCGATCGCATTGATGGTGTTGCGGTATTACTAGACGATATGATTCTACAACTAAAAGATATGCAAAGTTGATTAATAATCTCCCACCGAATTAACAACCCTCATTATAATTAGTGGGCTAAGATCCATATTTGGGTTAAATTTAAGTCCGCTTTGGCAGGACGCTTAAAAATCAAGTTATTTAGGTAGGCAACCTCTTTGCCAATTACATCACATGTAACTCTTAGATCTTTATGGGATTCTATCATCATATGACCCGGACGTTTAATCCCATCTAATGCCTTGAGATCCAAAACCGTTTTGATAATCTCAATTAAGTCAAGACAATAATGAATGTTGAGTATCACCATTACCCACTCTTGTCTCACCAAGATAACTCAAGTGCATCCACTTTGGTGGAACATACAAATGGGTGATCTAGGTTTTGACAAGTATTCATTAATTAGCGGCATTACGACTTAAGATTTTATTTAGAGGGTATATTTGATATAATCTAATTAATCCTATTAATTTTACTTATATGAATGCAATAACGATTGTATCTCATATAAACTCTAAATTAATCATGCAGTGATCAAATCAAAACATAATTAAAAACCGTGACACAACATGGCTCATCTATCTAACCTATAATCCTCTCAAGCCAATGAGGGACTTCTCTAAATAATAAAAGGAGAAATACATCAAGAGAAACCTCATTTAACATTGAGGGGAGTGAGATGAGAAGAGAATGTACATCAAGAATATTTAGAGAGAGGCATGGCTCGCAAGCCATATTTAAATAATACAACACTTGTAAATTCTAGAGCCATGTTGTTCACCATACCCAAACAACTTTGAATAATTAATCACAACAAATATTAATTCATACAATATGAAAGAAAAATATCATGATTAAATTATCGAGTTAATTAAATTCACATCTTAATTGATTAATTGAATTTAATATCATGAATCATATTCATATCTTGATTGATTGATTGAATTTAATATGATGAATCAAATTCATATCTTGATTGATTGGAGTTGACTACTTCTCAACCAAGTTATACTAAATTCATATCTATGAACAATCAACCAGGGTCCCTACAGCGGTCCCGCTAGCCGGTTAGCGGGCGGGGTCAAGGAAAAAAATGTGATTTTCGAAAATAATTTCTAAAATTTCAAACCCCAGAGATCCGAAAACCCAATCTAAACGCACGGTTGACATGGCTCTGATGCCACTGTTGGGATCCGTACACGCAGCGGAAGGAATCTCATCCATTTAAAATTTTACGAATCCCAAAGAGAGGATCTATCAACGGCGTTTAGATCAAGGTTCGTTAGAGAAAAGCCGTACCTATGCGAACTCGTGAACCTTTCTTGAACACGTGAGCGTTCCTTTGCAAACACGTGGGCTAACACCTTCTTGTTCGACCTTTGCAAACACGTGGGCTAACACCTTCTTGTTCGATCAATCTCTAGGAGCCGACTCTATGAATCCACTCCCTCTACCGGTATCCACACCGAACAGCTCTCCAACACGTACGGCAGCGTGCTAGCGCCTTCTTACTTTGTGTCTCTCGTTTTTCTCTCTAGGATTTCTTTTGAGGCTTGTTAGTTTTCTCCTTATAATACGACTTAGATCAATATCTATTTATAGAGTTTCTAAAACCCTAATTGGGCCGTATTAAAATATTCAAGACTAATATCAATTAGTCCTTGAATTTTGAATTTGGATTAAATAATTTAATTAAATCATCAACGGATCTAATCTAATCTATTTAATTAATCCATATTAAAAACTTCTTGATTTAATTTATTTCTATAAATCAAATCGAGATATGATATATATCTATTTAATTAAATCTCGAGATACTATATCTCAACTCAATTAAATATGAGATACCACATCTTTATTCGAAAATCAAATCGAGATATGATATATATCTATTTAATTAAATCTGAGATACTATATCTCAACTCAATTAAATATGAGATACCACATCTTTATTCGAAAATCAAATCTGAGATATGATATATATCTATTTAATTAAATTTGAGATACTATATCTCAACTCAATTAAATATGAGATATACCACATCTTTATTCGAAAATCAAATCTGAGATACAATATCTCTATTTGTTTTAAATATTTAATTTATCAAATAAATTAAATGTAAAACAAATATTATATAATAATATCATTATTAAATAATATTATTATTATTTAATTTCGAAATTATGTATATATATATACACATGTATACATATATCCATCCTAGATTAAATGTTGTATTCATTAAATCTTAGACATATCTAAGATTCAATGAATGCGACACTATTGCTCGTGTTGGGCTATTCTTGTGTGTGACCACTGTAGGCCCACATGAGATTGGCGGTGGACCAATATTGTACCGGCCCACAAGTCGCAAGCGGCCTCTAGCAAGACATTGCGACTACCCAATTCATATGGGGATCGATGATACGATACAACCTATCATACAACCATGTCACGTCCCTTTTGTCACGCGATAACTTGGTCAAGGATGAGGCATGGATAATGTCAACTTCTGTTCTTGACCATTACTTTCTCGATTCTTGAGTAGTCTAACAATTGAAATGGAAACTCCTTTCCATCGTAGTATGGCCATACATTTCTCGACTCACTCATCGAGGGGCCCGAGATATCTCTCTACAAATGTGAGGGACAAATTCCATCTTGACCATTCACATTCCTCTGCATGAAGACCACTGATCCCGATCAAAGCCTTTATCATCACTTGGACAAAGGTGACTTTTGACTAGGTCAAAGATCGACGACTCTCATGTAGGAATCCGTGATGATCTCAGGTCAAAGGGCGTTGTGACGCGGTTATACATAAGATAAGCTTATGACTAAATTCATGCAGTTTTCTCATAGTGGGTCGATCCAGCACCTTGTACTTTTACAAATGCCTATGACTTTGATTTGTATCTGCACACTCATCAAAGTCATACTAGTCTTATTTTATCTTTGCTCCCGCATAGATGACCGACCGAGGACATTTAGGATAATCTATTAGATATATCCAGGGATCAATTATCATTATAAACATGCAAATGAAATGATAACTAAAGGAGAATACTTTAAATAACATTAACATTTAAAGTACAATGACTTGCCCCTAGGGCATAATTTCCAACAATATGGAACCTTTGAAAATTCGTGGGCTAACACCTTCTTGCTTGATCAATCTCTAGGAGCCGACTCTATGAATCCACTCCCTCTACCGGTATCCACACCAAACAGCTCTCCAACACGTACGTTAGCGTGCTGAAGCGCCTTCTTACTTTTGAGTCTCACGTCTTTTCTCTCTAGGATTTCTTTTGCGGCTTGTCTCTCTATTTAATACGACTAGACCTTCATCTAATATAGAGTTTCTAAAACCCTAATGAGCCGTATTAAAATATTCAAAATTAATCTACATTAATCTTGAAATTCGAATTTGTATATTAATTAAATCTGTCCAACAAATCTAATCTAATCTATTCAATTAATCCAAATTAAAAGCCTACTGAAATATGAGATATGATATCTGTCTATTTAATTAAATCTGAGATACTATATCTCAATTTAAATTAAATCAGATATATGATATCTCTATTCGAAAATTAAATATGAGATATGATATCTGTCTATTTAATTAGATCTGAAATACTATATCTCAATTTAAATTAAATCAGATATATGATATCTTTATTCGAAAATTAAGTATGAGACATGATATCTGTCTATTTAATTAGATCTGAGATACTATATCTCAATTTAAATTAAATCAGATATATGATATCTCTATTTATTTTAGTTATTTAATTTATCAAATAAATTAAATACAATATAATAATATTATTATTAATTTCAAATTTAATATATATATATATATATATATATATATATATATATATATATATATATATATATATATATATATATATACTAGATTAAACGATGTATTCCTTAAATCTTAGACATATCTAAGATTCAATGAATCTGTACACTATTGCTCGTGTTGGACTATTCTTGTGTGCGATTCGCAGGCCCACATGAGATTGGTAGTGGGCCAATACTATACCAGCCTACAAGTCGCAAGCGGCCTCTAGCAAGACTTTGCGACTACCCAATTCATATGGGGATCGTTGATACGACACAACCTATCATATAACCTTGTCATGTCCCTTTTGTCACACGATAATTTGGTTAAGGATGAGGCATGGATAATGTCAACCTCCTGTTCTTGACCATTACTTTCTCGATTCTTGAGTAGTCTAATAACTGAAATGGAAACTCCTTTCCATCGTAGTATGACCATATATTTCTCAGACTCACTCATCGAGGGGCCTAATATTATCTCTCTACAAATGTGATGTACAAATTCCATCTTGATCGTTCACACTCCTCTGCATGAAAACCACTGATCCCGATCAAAGCCTTTATCATCACCCGGTCAAAGGTGACTTTTGACTAGGTTAAAGATCAACGACTCTCATGTAGGAATCCATGATCTCAGGTCATAGAGCGTTATAACACAGTTATACATGAGATAAGCTTATGACATAATCCACGTAGCTTTCTCATAGTGGGTTGGTCTAGCACCTTGTACTCTTACAAGTGCCTATGACTTTGATTCGTATTTCCATACGTCATCAAAGTCCTTACCGAGTCTTATTTCATCTTCGCTCTAGTGTAGATGACCAGATCTGGGGACATTTAGGATAATTTATAAGATATATCCAAGGATACAATTATCACTATAAACATGCAAATGATATGATAACTAAATGGAGAAATACTTTAAATAATATAAATGCTTAAAGTACAATGACTTGCCCCTAGGGCATAATTTCCAACAGCTTCCTCTTCCGGATACCCTTGCCATTGAACTAACACTTCAGTGATTATATGACGCTTCTTCCTTCCAATTCATTGGGTTAGTGTCTTTTGTGGATACAATGAAGTAAGGATTGCTGGCCACTCAATAGGAGGATATGCGTTGTCTCACACGCGCCCAGTTCTCAGGCACAATTTTAATAAAAAGACATGAAAAGTATAATGGATTCTTGTCTTAAAGGTAAATCCAGCTTATAAGCTATTGGCCCTACTTTTTCCAGTACTTTGTATGGACCATAAAATCTAGGAGCCAGCTTTTGATTGCCCCTTGTAGCTGTTGAGACCTACCTATAAGGTTGCAGCTTGAGAAACACACAAAACTCCCTATTAGACCTCTTCAAATTTGTCCTTTGCTTCATAGTATTGGCTGATCAATGTAGGTGATGCTTCAAAAGTGCAATCATCATTTCCTTTGCTTGAAAACTTCGATCCACAACCTCAACTATAGCTGACCAAGGCACATAAAGACATAAACTGAAGGCTTTTGACCACAAAAGCTCATATGGAGTGACCTTTGGGAAGTATGGAAATTGGTGTTATACCACTACTTAGCCAAAGATAAATATTAACTCCACTCTCTAGGATTTTTCCTACACAATTAGGACTCCAAACACCTATTAAGTACTTAAGTTTGACCATCACTCTAGGGATGGTAAGCGGAGTAAATATTTTGCTGCACTTTCAAAACCTTGAGAAACTCTTTCCAAAAATTGCTAAGGAAGAGAGGATCTTAATCACTTGCAATCTCCATTGGAGCACCATGCAACTTGTAAAGTTGATCTAAGAAAGCTTGCGCAAGAGTAGAAGATGAATAGGGATGAGAAAGAGGGATTAAAATGAGCATACTTACTCATTCTATCAACAATAACCTATATTACTTCTTTACCTCTAGACTTGGGCAATCCCTCTATGAAATCCATTTATATGCTCTCCCGAGTTGGGTTTCTCTCCTAATCCTTTTCTCATTATCTCTCATTATCTCTGAATCATATCCATCCAAATCAATCACCAATACTAATTTAACCTCATCTCCTATTCCCTGATTAACGGTCCGGATAGGTGATAAGGAAAGGATGAGGAAGATCCTTTCCTACCTTGCTCATAATTTGCAATGGATTTATACTAACTTTGGTGTAGCAACATTTTCATACTTACGTCTAGCACATGCATCACATCCTTTAACAAAGTCTTCAACATCTTTATGAAGATGTTTCCACCAAAACAAACCCTTAACCTTAAAATAGGTCCCTTGGATGCCCAAATGGCCTTCTTGAGGGCTAGCATGAAGCCATTCCAACTTGGTAAACCACCTAGCAACATGTAACTCATAAAACAAATCTTCTACTAAAGGAATAAGATACTGATTTTTAACCGTCTTCTTGTTCAATTCATGAAAATCAATGCACATTCGCCAAGTTCCATCCTTTTTCTTTACTAAAACAATAGGTGCGGAGAAGGGAGAGGAACTCTCTTGAATAAGACTTGTTTTTCAATGATATCCTTCTGAGCAGCCGAGTATCGATATGGTTTTAGGCTAATCGGGTTAGTGGCTTTATGTAGCAATATAGGATGATTGTGCCTTGGCCATAAAGGAGGGATCCCTTTGGGCTCAACAAATATCCCCTCAAACCTGTCAAAAACATTATGAACTTATGCTTGAACCCCTGCTGATAATTCTAGTAATTTTGATAACTCTGTGGTGCAACATTGTTTCCTTTCGGTCACTGGTTGCAACATCGGAACTAAAAAAACATAAGGTTCAGAAATTTATTGAACTCTATCCTTGTGGAAGGAACCACTCGGAGAGAATTCGTAGGACTGGCTTGAAGTTTACACACTGACTAAAACTGCATAAAGAGCTTCTCATAATCCCAATAGCACTCTTGATTGACCTCAACTATGATAATCCTAGCACTATGTAGAGGGTATGTAACTTGATTATTCTGAGGTCACATACAAAATCCAGGCCATGCATCTTCCACCTAAACCCATGCCAAACTCCAAAAACTTGCAATTTTCAACCCCCTGCCACTTGAACCAAAGACAAGGGTGCAATTGTTTCCTTCCAACCCAGTTTTATGGCAAGACCATATCTAAAAAATCGTGTGTGCTACCATTATCAACCAAAATTTGAACTACCCATTTACCCACACTTCCTTGAATTCACATAGAATCACTAGTGTCAATACCATTGATGGCATGGAGAGAAATAAAGGGAGCATAATCGTCATCATTATCACTTTCTTGTTGAGTAAAGCCAGCGTTTTCTGCATCTTCGACCGATTCCATGCATTGGATATATTGCCTTTGAGGACATCTATAGTCTCTGGAAAATTGCTCATGGAAATAAAAACATAGGTTCTTTAAGCAATGCTCTGCTTCGTCTTCTACCAAAAGAACCTTAGAATTTTTCATGGATTTCGACGCTGATTTGTCGGGAAAAGACAAATTCTTCTCTACCGGATTGATTGAATTTTCCAAACTTTCTTTCAGGTGGGACCCATGTGTTGGTACGCAAGTTTATTATTACTTGTGGACATGGAGAGAATCTACGATGCCACTGAAGAGGAATTTGAAACATGAGCCAATCAACTTTGCTTTTCAAAGGCAACCTTTTTGGTTTCTCTATGATTCAACGTGATTTCTTTGACACGCGCTAACCTCCGAGCTTTGCCAAGAGTCCATGGGTTGAACATTAATACCAAATCCATGATTTCATCTTTAAGTGTTGCCACATATATATCGACCAGGTACTCCTTTGTTAGCTTCAACTATGCCGAAATCGCATCAAACTTGGCTTTGAATTCAGCCACCGATCTCTTTTAGCGTAATCTTGTCAAATCGCTCACAGGTTTATCCATGGGCAACCTGAAGGTGTCTCGGAGTAGCAACACGTATTCTGGCCATGTTGGTGGTCGTCTCTACCGCCTTTCTACCACCACATATGCCAAGAAAAACTTGCGTTGTCCAAACCCATGGAGGCCATCGTGACTTTCAAATTTTCTGGAGTCCCGTTGAGATTGAAGAATCTTTTGCACTTCAATATCTTGGTGTCAATATCCTGACCTTGATATTTCAGGAATTCCAATTTTGTAAATTGGGTTGGCTGGTGATAACCTCTTCCATTGTCTTGGTCATTCTCATGTCCATTGCCATGATTCTGGTGTGGTTGCTCACCGTTGTTCCCTTGAGTCACCACCACTAGAGCTTTCAATTCATCCTAGAAAAGCAAGGGCGTGATCTTTGAAGCTCTTCAACCTTGTTTAACTTATGCATTTGTTCTTCAATGGCCAAGATTTTGTCTTCCATAGTTCTTGTTGTTCTTGACCGAGTTTGAACCATTCATCAAAGTACAATAGTGAAAGAGAAAGAGCCGAAGAAGAAGAGCTATGATACCATTCTTATAGTCACTACTACAAAAATTGGATATTACTACCCTAAAAAACGTCCTTATTTAGAAATAGGACGTCCAAAGTGAAGGCGGTGGCATTCTTGTAATTATATTTAAGGAAGTTGAGCCTTCGGCGTCCCGAATAAATCGGGACTCCTTAAATTGATTTTGGCGTCCCGATTTTTTTCGAGACGTCTAAAATTGTTTCGCGCCATAAAATATGAGAAATATTTGTTTGGCGCCATAATATTAATTTTTTCAATAAAATTCATTTATGGCGACCTACATATATTTCGGGGCGTCTTTAATGTGTCAATTCTTCGCTCCACTGAATTTTTTGTTTAGCGCCAAGGATTTTCTTTTAATATTAATTAGAAAATTTAATAATATTGGCGACACGAATGGAATCAGTGCCATATTTTAAAAATGGCGACTGATTCGATTGGTCGCTTATATTTAAAAATGGCGACTCGAATTAGAATCGAGTCGCCATTTTTAAAATATAAGCGACGATTTTGATTCAGTCGCCATTTTAAAATATAGGCGACTGAATCGAATCAGTCGCCATTTATAAATATAGGCGACACGATTCTCATTCGTGTCGCCAAAATTAGATATAGGCGACCGAAAGATGATTCGGTCGCCTATAGTCAATTTTTTAGGTTAATAAACTCGCGCCTCTTCATTTTCCCTCACACACTCATACTCAGACGAGAGGCCGCGAAATCTCTCGGACTCACTCGTTCCGCTCTTCGTCGCTTTCCTTGCCGTACGTCTCCGCCGTCGCTCCTTCGTCTCGCCGTCGTCAGCGATCGATCACGAGTACTCTCTCGCTCACTCCGCCTCTTTCGCCGATCGAAGAGACCCACCAAACCCAAGTAAGCTTGTTCGGATGTTACTCTTAAGTTCTTTGATTCCTAATAACCCATTTTAATCGTTAATGCTTCTTGCTTATGGATTGGATTTTTGCTTCTGATTAGGATTCATGCCTCTCACTCGCTCACTCCACCTCCTTCCCGATCAAAACATGCGAAACCAAGTAAGCTTGTTCGTTCTTCTTGTTCTTTGATTCCAAACCCCATTTAATTGGTAATGTACTTCTTGCTAATTAAAAAAGAATACAATTTGGAACTTGCTCTTATTTGTAGATTTTTATTCAAGTAAATTTGGTGGCCAACTAAATTGTCTAAAGCTTCATTAAATTGGTCATGTCACTTATTTGATTGGTTGTAGTAGTTGATTTTGAAGGATTATAGGAGTATTTTGTGATTAGATAGTGGTTTAGTTTTGGTTGTTCTTATGCCTCACGGTCATTCATTGATTCTCTCATTAGATGTGCTTTGTGTTACTCTTCCCCTATCGAACTTCTATATTCATCGTAATCTCTTGGAGTCGCTTTATGATTAAGGCCCCAATGTCCTTAAAGGTAATACTTTGATAGCAATTAATTCAATGCAAAACACTTCTAGCTTTAAGCATTTGTAAAAAGCACGTTTACTTTAAGTAAACATTGACTCTATGGCTCTATGGTTTCTTTATCTTACATAATTGATAAATTGTTTAGCTGAAATTGGTTTAGTTAGTAAGTTTAGGGTTATTAAGCTGAAATTGGTTGTTATTGAAATTTTGGGATGTCTTACTTTTAAGGGGAAATCTTGCGAAATTTACTTAAAAGAAAACATGTCGTTCTTGAAATTGACATGAACTTGGTATTGTTGGAAATGTTAGGTTGTAATAAAATGGGTCATAGTTGGATGAATGCATTGAGAACTAGTGAAGAATATGAGAATGGGGTGGAAGAGTTTATTGAATTTGCTAGAAGGAATGTGGCCACAAAAAATGGGATGTATTATTGTCCATGTGTTAATTGTTTAAATGGGAGTCGAAGGGTTATTCTTGATATAAGGGACCACCTACTTTGTGATGGAATACACCTTCGATACACAACGTGGATATGGCATGGTGAGGAAGTAAGTACCGGTGCGTCCCATGCAAATGAAGTTGAGGTAGATGATGATGATGGAATGGAGAAAATGATTAATGATGTTGAGGCGAATCTTTTGCACAATCGGGTGAATATGAAAGCGTGCGGAGTGATGCGAGACACCTTTGTTCCACTGGGTGTACTAAGTATACACGGTTGACTGCAACCTTACATTTGGTCAACTTAAAGGCAACTTGTGGGTGGACCGATAGCAGTTTCACGTCGCTGCTTGAATTGTTGTGTGATATGTTGCCGATTGATAATGTACTTCCAAATCGTATGTATGAGGCCAAGAAAATCTTGTCTACGATGGGTATGGAGTATAAAAAGATACAGTTGCCCTAATGGCGCATATTGTACGAAACGAGTACGAAGGCCTCGGTAATTGTCAGAAGTGTAAAACTTCACGATACAAAGTGAAGAAAGTTAGTGTTTACGGAGAGCGAGACAACAAAAAGGCAACCTTTGAAGGCATTGTGGTATCTTCCAATAATTCCACGGTTTAAGCGTCGTTTACTAGTGAAGCAACGGCGAAGAAGTTGAGATGGCATTCGATGAGAGAATATCCGATGGAAAATATCTTCGGCACCGGTGACTCTCATTAATGGAAGAAAATAGACGAAATGTTCCCTCAATTTGGCGGTGAGCCAAGAAACCTTCGGTGGGCTTTGTACGAGATGGCTTCAATCCGTATCGAACTCTTAGCGGCACCCATAGTGCATGGCCGGTTCTCCTTGTAATATACAACTTACCTCCACTGGCTATGTATGAAACGCAAGTATGTGATGCTTTCTATGATGATTTACGGACCAAAACAACAGGGAACAATATCGATGTGTACTTGGCGCCTTTGGTTGAGGATTTGAAGAAGTTGTGGGAGGAAGGCGTAGATGTGTTTGATGCATATAAGAAGGAGCACTTCAAGTTGCGTGCAATGATTTTTACCACGATAAACGACTTTCCCGCATACGGAAATTTGTCGAGTACAGTGTGAAGGGGCATAAAGCATGTCCAATATGTGAAGCGAGACACAAACTTCCATCAACTAAAGCACGGAAAAAAACGGTCTACCTCGGCCACGGAGGTTTCTTCATCGGTTCCACCCATATCGTAAGTTAAGAAAGCGTTTTAACGGCTTACCGGAGCGAATACGGCTCCAAAGGCGTTAGCCGAGAGACGTTTATAGTCGGGTGAAACATATCAACGTCATATTGGGTAAGCAGCAAAGGAAGGCGAGTGAGAAGAATATATGGAAGAAGAGATCAATTTTCTTTGATCTTCCATATTGGCGTAGTCTTGATGTGAGACACGGTCTTGATGTGATGCATGTGGAGAAAAACGTTTGTGATAGCCTTGTCAGTACTCTTTTGCACATACCGGGAAGACTAAGGATGGAATTAGTGCGAGACTAGATCGGTTGACATGGGAATAAGAGAAAGGTTACATCCACGAGTAATGGAAGATGGTAAGAGGGCATACATGGAGCCGACCGCTCATACACTATCAAAAGCGGAGAAGAAAAGTTTGTGTGGATGTCTATATGACATTAAGGTGCCACAAGGATATTCTTCTAATTTGAGAAAGTGTGTCTCAATGAGCGATTTGAAGTTAGTGGGAATGAAGTCCCATGATTATCATGTGTTGATGCAACAACTACTACCAATAGCTATAAGAGGCATTATGAAAGATGAAGTTCGATCCACTATAACAAGATTGAGTATTTTCTTCAATGCTATACGCAACAAAGTCATTGACATTGAAAAGTTGGATGAATTGGAGAATGAGGGTTATATTATTTTGTCCCAACTAGAGATGCATTTCCCTCTGCCTTTTTGATATCATGGTGCACTTGATAGTGCACTTGGTAAGGAGGTAAGGCTGTGCGGTCCAGTTTACCTAAGGTGGATGTACCCTTTCGAGCGATACATGAAGATCTTAAAAGGGTATTCTAAAAACCCTTATCGTAGGAAGCCTCAATAGTTGAGAGATATGTAGTTGAAGAGGCTATGGAGTTACGCAAAGATTATCTATCGGGGCCGACGATACAATCTCGGCATGACGAGGGGATAAGCGAGGGAACTCGAGGAATCAAGGCGAAGAATAAGCCTCGTGAAGAGGTGTTGCAAGCACACTGTACATCATGAATAATACGGAAGAAGTTCAACCATACATTGATGAACACGAAA
The DNA here is from genome assembly GCA_025563575.1 of Acacia pycnantha. Lineage (NCBI taxonomy): Eukaryota > Viridiplantae > Streptophyta > Magnoliopsida > Fabales > Fabaceae > Acacia > Acacia pycnantha. The sequence goes on from JAMWYP010000060.1 coordinate 92,773, forward strand.
GAGTTTGAAGAATATGAATCCAAGGAAGAGTGACATGCAGATAGCGAATGAGCAAAAGAAGACGTTCATAAAGTGGTTCGGTGAGAAGGTATTGCACGAGACCGGAGTGTCGGATACAATCGAGTGGTTAGCTTTGGGGCCTTCTTTTGGAGTCATCACTTGGAGCGATTACGATGTCAACGGATATTCTTTCTACACAAAAGACCAAGATGACGAAGTCTTTGTGAAAAATAGTGGGGTGATGGTTGAAGCTGAATCCATGCACTTTTCGAGTTCGAAAGACAAAAACCCGGTGGTAGCATCAATGGCCTATTATGGAGTGATCGAAGAAATATGGGAGATCAACTACAAGGCAAGTTCAAAGTTGCTTTATTGAAATGTAAGTGGGTTAGCAATAATCTTTGTTGTAATAGATCCTAAATTTGGATTTGTCTCGGTTGATCTTCAAAGACTTGGTCATAGAGATGAGCCATTCATTTTAGCAAGTCGGGCGAAACAAGTGTTTTATGTTACGAGACCACGCAAATAAAAGAATGTCCATTGTACTTCAAAGTAAAAAACGAAGTATGGTGAAGAATCCTTGAACCTTGACGATACACTCCCTTTCACAACAAATCCACCTACAACACGTGAAGTAGAATTGATAGATGATGAAGAATATCTTGCAAGAAAGGATCATTGTGAAGGAATATGGGACACCATGTAAAGTAAGATCTTCGATTACAAAATGATTTGTTTAACTACTATGTTCTTTTTGTGGTCGTTTAACATGTTGGTTCATTTTATTAATCTGTTTATTATTTAAAAACCTATCTAACATAAATGATTGGTCTTTGATGAACAGGAATATGTCTAGCTCAGACGAGTCATCGGGAGATAGGGTTGATATGCCGTTGAGAGAAAGGGAGAGGTAGCACACACATGGGTGAGCTAATTGCTCGCCGTGACGATCGAGAAAAAGAGGCTGCATGTGGAGTTTGATGAAAATATGAATCCGGTTGGCGGGAGAGGAAGACGGACTTCATTAGCTATTTAGGCTATCGGCTCGAAGCAAAGTGCGTATTGTTTACTCGGCTTGGAAGTTCGTTGATGATAAGACGAAGGATTTGATTTGGACACGATTTTGGTATCTCACTTTCGATATATCTGCATTTGTATCTTTAGTCTTATTACTTGATTTACGTCATATCTTCTCTTTCACCTTGCAGGCAAACATTTGATGTCCCTAACACTAAGGCCATGAGGAAGCATTGGATGGGCGAAGTTCGTCTCCGTTGGAAAGATTTTAAGAACAAGGCGACAAAAAAGTATATTCGCGGGGCAAAGAGGGACCAAGATCCATGTAAGACCTATTCCTTCATTTCTCAGGAGGACTGGAGGGAGTTTGTGGCGTCCGGCGAGAATCACGAATTTACGGTAAAATTTGTCATATCTTATCTTTAATTTGAATCTACTTGAATTCGTACGATCGGTTTTGTTTGTTTTCGTGTCACGAGAAAACAAGCCAAGCCAATAGAGAGGCAAGCGAAAAATAAGTATCCGCATTGCTTGTCTAGAGGTGGCTACGAGAAAGTTTGGAACGAAAGATGATGGAGGAAGAGGCTGCGGCGATTGAAGGAAGCTTCCCAATCCGACTGCGGTTGCCTCAAAGATCGTAAGTAGTTGAATTAGAAGTATTAAATAGCCTCAGTTGTTTCATACTATATAAGAGTTTAGTTATTATTTATGAAAAATCTTATGGTACAGGATTCACTTGAGCAGCAGAGTAGCCAAGGCTCATTCACGCGGGTGCGCGGCGGGACATTTGTCGACGGCGATTGGGAAGCCGGATTACCACGATCTTTGTTCGAGGGAGACGAGGGGAGTGAGTGTCGCAAAATTTTCGGACGACGTTCACGTTTGTATGACGCAGAGCGGCAGGAGCTTGAAGCGAGAGTCGAGCAAACCTTATGAAAGATGTTATGGCACAACTACGGGGTGAAATGCAAGCTATGGTACAACAACAACGTACATCAGACGAATCCCGAATATCCCCAGCGCAAAGATAGTTTTCAGCCTCCGAGAGGTACATATTAGCGGACCTTCTCCCCCTCCAGAGGTAGTTATTGGCGGACCGTCTCACACCTGCGAGAGGTGCATATTAGCGAACCGTCTCACACTCCGAGGTGCATATTAGCGAACCGTCTCACACTCCACGGGAGGTATAGCTTGCACCCTATATTTGGATGACACACACCGGCGGATTGTTGCCGATGGTCTTGTTTACCTGAACAAGACAAACACCACAACAAGCAAATTCCGGTAAACCAACGTCGGGTGACTGTGACGAGTGTGCGAGAGGGGAAGAAGAGACAGGCCGTCCCCGATTGATGATGAGGAGGTTACCACACTAGGCGCCGCCATCACATGGTTCATCCTTTGGCCAGCTCATCTTATTGAGATGTGGACGACACTGCGATGGTAGGAAATACATTACTGATTGAGTGTGAGTTGTTTCCCGATTGATTTTCATTGCTCATTCACTCATAATATGTTTTTTTATGTTTTCATAGGATGAACAAGCTGCTGGCTTATTTCCGTACCTAGCACAGCTGCCAAGAGATGTACAAGGACATCGGCCTCATAAGCTTGCGAGATGCCTCCGGGCATTGTCGGTGCGTAAAAGACATATCCGATGACATTTGACAATAAAGATTTGATGGAGTTTTTGACGATGGATTGTTTAGATATATAGTTTCTTCAACTTGCAATCCTGTAAGTTTGTTTAACCCTTTAATTATGTTAGTACTCTTTTTTTGTTTAAGATCTTCAATAACATTTATCATTTCATTTCATAGTGTCTGCCGTGAATTATGCGCCGCGCACACCGCGAGCGAGTTTGTATGGATACTTATGTCCTGGATGCACGGCTTCGGCTCGCAGTACGTTACCCAGGAGGTCAATTTATGTTGGTCTAACAATGAGCGACGGAGGGTCGTCTTGTTATCTAGCGCCAATACATGAAAGGTGCATACTTTTGTTTTGTCTGATAAGATTTTTGTGTCAAAATTGCGGTCTTATCTTAATTTAATATTAATACGTATATGTTGTAGTGGTCATTGGACGCTGTGTGTTGTTTGTCCGAGCAAGAACTCCCGTTATTGGTTCGATTCAAGAAATGGCAATCCTACCGAGGATATCAAAAACATGTTTGCCGAGTAAGTAAATTTTTTTCGAATCGTCGATTCTTCTTTTAAATGAATGGTTTAACATGTCCGTTAATTTCCATTTTAATGATAGGGGCCTCAAACGTATAGACAAACTTATCAATGCAAAAAGCGAGGAGGACCAAGTGGTTTAAACCGACAGTGAGTAGTTTCAATTCAAGTTATTTCATTGACACAAAGCTTTAGATATGCCTTTATTCGTTTTTAACAATTTTCCTTTGATTTATAGTGCCATCAACAACCAGGGAGCACCGAGTGCGGATATTACGTTATGAGTTGGATGCAATCCATCGTTAACAAATGGACGTACTCAAGGTTTTCAAAACGTACGTAATCGCTCCGTGATTCTCAAGTTTATTTAATTTTTGTTGTTGTACTTGAGTTGTTAATTATTTCCTTCACTTAATTGGTTTATCTTATACCTTGTTTCCCCAATTTACGCTTTTGGGTACTAAGGATCCGTACTCAGCAGGATGAGATCGATTCGGTTCGAGACATGATATCTAGATATCTTCTTCAACACATAGCGCCTAGTTAGTAATTGAGCATGATTAATTAATATGTTAACCGTTGTTCATTTGTATGTATTTGGTGTTTTGTCTCGTACAAAATATGCAATTTTGGTGTTATATATAGTCTGCTTATGTATTGTGTTAGAGTGAGATTCTTCTCGTTGCTTGTGGTGGTTTCTGGCCGATTCTTCCTGCTAGAGTGTGATTCTTCATTGCTTGGTAGATGTTCATATTTTGTAGTTTACTTTCTAAAAACAAATTTCAACAAAGGCGACTCCGATTATAATATCAGTCGCCTTGTTCAACAAAGGCGACTCGATTTAAAATCAGGTCGCCTTTCTTGAATTAAGGCGACCTGATAAGAATATCAGGTCGCCTTTAAGGCGAATTCTATCTTCTTATTTACCTATATAAGGCGACCTGATTTCCAATCAGGTCGCCTTATATAGGTAAATAAGGCGACCTGATCTAATATCAGGTCGCCTTAATAAGACGACCTAATTTTGGATCAGGTCGCCATTTTGGAAATTTTCCTCTACCCCCTCCAAGACGTCCCTCAGAAAAGGGTCGTTAATTGGGTCTTATTTAGGTCGTTGTTTAGCATTTTTGTAGTAGTGAGTACTAACCAAAAAATGAGGGGTAAAGGTGCAATTTTACACATGTGCTTTACCCCAGGAGCGCCCAGCACCACGAGCTTTTTTCTGGAGCAAAAGTACACACGTGGTTACGTTTTGGCAGCGCCCAGCACCACGACGGTTAATTGGCCGTTAACTTGGATGGAAGTGAACAGTAACGCGGGTGAAATTACACTTTTGCCCTTAGTTTTAGGTGAAATTACCCTTTGCCTAAGTTTTTAAAAAAACTAAAAATAAAATTACCCAGTGGGGCCAGCACTGGCCCTGGCCAGCCAAGGGGTGGCGATGGTGGGCAATACGCACCAGGGGAGGGGGTATTTTTAATTTTTTTTTAATTTAAAACTAAGGGCAAAAGGGTAATTTTTATTTAAAACTAAGGGCAAAATGATAAAATTTTTTTACTTACTATCAGCGTCCACGTCAGCGTGTCAGTCCAAATCAGCGCCACGTCACGCCACGTCAGCGTTCCATCCAAGTTGACGGTCAACTAACGGTCAACTAACCGCCAGATGTTTAGGCGCTCCCAAAACGTAACCACGTGTGTACTTTTGCTCCAGGAAAAAGCTCGTGGTACTGGGTGCTCCCGGGGGTAAATCACATGTGTAAAATTGCACCTTTACCCAAAAAAATGAGAGAAGAGAGGATTCAAGATAAAGGAAACAGAAGTATAGAGAAGAAGAAGAAGAAGAAGAAGAAAGGGATTCTAGATAATCCTCTTGCAATACTCTTATTGAGTCACAAACTGGACAAACTAGTTCTCAATAGGGATAATGAGCTATTTATAATTAATGTCATAACCTCACTTAGATCCCTCTCTAGCGCCTAATACTCATAATGATCATTTTAGGATCAACTAAACTAACTAACATTCAAATACCTATTTTATATATAGGTCCTTATTCCTACTTTACACATAGGTCCCCAGCTATCTACATTCAGCTATATTCCATAACAACTTCTGTGAAATAACAAGCGATAAAATTAATACTCTACATGACTCCATTTAAGTGGCTGACATTGCTAAAGAAGCTTAAAAATAAAAGCGAAAACTTGTTTGAATAACTTTTCAAAATTAAGGCTTAAACTAAACGAAATAAAGAGGCAGAAAGGAAATCTAAGAATTACATTAGAACTAAACAAAATTAGGAGCCAAGAATAAATTAAGTTCATGTACATGGATCGGACTATGAAAACCAAATTAACTCTGAAGATAATGAAGTATATATGGGGAAAAAAAATTCGGCCGCGAGTTTGAATCTCCTCACGGATATGATCTCATTGATGCCTAATCTAATTATAAATATTGCGATTTATTATAAAATTTATATAATCAATTTATTTTCATATATGAGAATGAGAATACAACTGTTTTTAACTTTACAAGAAAGAAAAAAATGTAATGGCCGGGACTTATGGTCTGTCTTGTTCATGTGTCCCAGCAATGTAATTTGAATTGGATGCATCTATTTAAGAGAATTAACATTATAAAATTTAATATTTGTTTGATTATATTATCTATTTTTGAGTTCTTAGAAGTTAGAACAATTCTTCTAAGTGATTTTTTTAGAAAAAATTTTGAAAACGATTTTTTTTTTTTGAATTATTACTTAAAAAAAATCTAAAAGGATAAAATGAAACGGTGAAAGAATAATTTACTTTATTAGCATGCTTGCCATTAACAAAAATACAATTCTCTCTGCCTCTTCTCTAATTTTGTAGTACAAAAAGTAATTAAGTAAAACATAAAGAGGATGTCCTGATTTTTTTTTTTTTTCATAACAAATTTTAACTTTTTTGTTTTTCATAACATACAACTGAAAATACATTTTCAAACATATTTTTTTTAATTTTTGTAAAAATAAAAAATATTTATAAAACAGGAAACCAAACCGGCCCTTAAATTCTATAGCCTTGTAAAAGAATGAATTAAATTAATTATAAATAAAATATATGAAGGAAAATATAATTTTCATGTTTGTTTTGTATCTTCCAGAAATTTCTGGTTTGGTGGTTAGCTAAGGAAGGGTAGATATATATAACTTCAAGCACATGATCCAATACACAAACCTAATAATCAGGCAAAAAAAAAAAAAAAAACAACTAATAACCCCTCCACTCTATTGTTTGTGAACTAGTATTAAGTATTAATTAATTTTATCAGGAGTGTTTTTTTTTTTTTTTTTTATATTACTCCAATATTTTATCATTTTTAATTAATTTTCTTTTAAAAGCTTGAATCCATCTTAAATATATATAGCATGTTGATGACCTCACGTCTTTTATAATAAGCTCAGCTTCTATCTTGATAATTCGTACTGTCTTCTCTATGTGCAGAATCGCACCTGTATAAAACAAATGGGGATAGAAAAGGTGATATATTAGACTGATAAATCATAATCACACACAAACACACACACACACATATATATATAATATAGCTAAAAAAGAGAATAATCATATATTAATATATGAATTAATGTACCAGGCCTCAGCCAAAACCTCCTTTTATATTTTGGCATAAACAAAAACCCCTTTTATTATATGAACTATTTTCTTTGGTCCTTGTAGTAATATCATTTTTCATGGTTCCCAACATATTTTATCTAAATCAATGATATTTTTCCTTAAATATTCTTTGCTTTGATATTCCCTAACTAACCAAATAGACTCCTATAATTTATAAACTTCATTGATGAGTATCCTTTTATAATTTTTAACGGATTAACTAATTCTAATCATATTTCTTAATCAACGTAGAGTTATTAGCTTATCTTTATAATAAGGATATAGTAAGAGAAATCAACGGGGGTTGGGTTTAGTAAAAAAAGTTAATTATTCATATGTGACTAACCAATATTTAAATCTCTATTAAGACAAATGTCCACATTTAATGTTCAAAATAATTGTCTCAAACAAAAATATTATTACACACTATGACTCTTCCAAAACAAAATTTTATTCAAAATACTAGTTCGAAATCTCAGAAAAAACAGTTACGATTCTTGGAAGTCTCAATTGATATCATTTTTGGATTGGATTTATTGAAAAAAGACATGAGAAAGATTTGAATACTTGTTGGATCTCCAACTGAGCTCAATATAGAGACTCTGAACTTTATATAATTAGGCAAGTAATGCATAATGTATAAAATATTGGAAATAAAAATATAATATCATAATAATTCGAAGATTCTCTCAACAAACTGTGGGGTGACAGTTAGCTTTTGAAGAGCAGATGTGTATTCTAATGGAACAAGCTGACTCCAAATAGTATTGTAGTTATGTACTCTCTCGCACACACGTGCTTAAATTATGTCCAAACAATTTTTTATAAGCAAAACTACACAGACAATTCTATTCGATGCGTTACTAAATATAGTGTTTAAATAGCTGAATGTTTGGCATGTGGTGTTAGGATAGCTATTATGCTTACTCGTTAGTTATTGACTACTTGAAGAGCGAACTGAGATAGGTAAATTCCCTCAAACACTAGTCCATGCGTCCTTACTCTTGCATGTAAACCTGGACCATATGATGGAGCTCGTAAATTGTGTGGACGAGACCTTCAATATTTGTTGGTGAAAGGAGTTCATCTTTTAGTTTTTTTGCCAAATGATGAATAAGAAGTTCTTTTACATTTGTCCATGATGTTTTGTTGAATCAGAAGTTGGCTTTAAGAAGTTGAAATAGAAGTAGAGTTCAATTTTCGGACATTTATATAGAGAGGGTTTCGTGGATTATCGAGCTGTCGCGTCTTTTAGTATTAAAAATCATTATATTTTATAAATGACAACAATTAATTCATTATAACCGTTATGTATTTGACAATTTTTTGTAATTTATTAGTGTCTACTTTTAATTGTATAATCAACTATAATAACTTAGAATTATTAAGTATACTGGCAAAATGATTTACGGTCCTTAATTAATAACCGTGAATTATTAATTTTTAACTTCGTCTCCCTCTTTCGATGATGAGGATGAGGATGAATAGGAGGATGAGACGACAGTGGTGGTAATTGCCATTATCCTTGTCCTGTTCATCCTCCTCTTCCTCGTCCTTATCCACATTCTCATCATTGGATAAGGGAGATGAAGGCCAGGTCAAAGTTATCATCAACGTAGGGAAGGGAAAAAGTTTGGAACCGATCATCACAATGTTTGTTGTTTCATGACGGTTTTTGCTTAACAACCATCATTCGTTCTTGTGAGACAAAATATGACGATTACTAATTACCACAATTATTTATTTGCTTGGACTTCTATTAAGTGACAAGTTTTACTTAATAATCGTTATGTATCTCAAGTACTGAGGATCCCAACCATGTAGCCCCCTCCATCATAGCCAGCGCCTCCGCCTCCGCCAATCTATCTATTGCATCAAATGACGAGGTGACACAAGAGAAAAGAGCATTGGGGAAGGGTTTTGTTGTCATGAAAGAGGTTCAAAGCAACTTACAAGGGGGAGGAAACTTACTGTGAGGTGGAATAAGAAAGGATAAATTGTGAACTTGTCAGATTTCAAGATTTAACCTTTCTTATTCCATTTACAGTAAGTTTGCTCCACTCTCTCTTAATTTGCTTTCTGAACATCCTTCAAGACAACAAGACCCTTCCCAGTGATCTTTTTTCTCTTGTGTCATCTCATCATTCGACGCAATAGACAGATTGGCGGAAGGGAGGAGGCATTAGCTACGGTGGAGGGGGCAATGTGATTAGAATCCTCAATACTTGAGCCATTTGTTGCCACCAACAATCCTTGAGGAGGAAGAGGGGGTGCAGAGGCGGAGGATCAAGTTCCCTAGAATTTTACCATGATGAAGGAGAGAAGAAGGAGGCCAATAAAGAAAAGTAGTAAGAATCACAAGGAATAGTTGAGTTTAAATAGAGGTATGACAAATTGCGAAGAGTTATGACTTATGAAGATCTAATGAGATTACGAAGGGTTATGATGAGTTATGACATTAATTGAAGGTCTAAATGTTATGAAGTGTTATAAAAAAAAGTTAGATGACTATTGTTTTTTAAGATCGTTATGTTTTGTCTTCACTGAATCATAAGTGTTTGGAAGACAAATCGTTTGTAAGTGTTACATGATCGTTGTTTCTTAAGAACCGTCATTTTTGTCACCAAATAAATGATGATTATTAGCTACAATCGTTATGTTTGTGATTTCATGTCACAATACATGGCGGTGCGCATAATTAACTATTACATTTAAGCATTATACATCATTGCACTACATCTGCCTCGACATACATGACGTTTATTAGCTGCAATTGTTATGCATTATGTGTGATAAATGCCAAAATATGTAATGGTGAGTTATCATTAACTTAAAGTATATATTTCTAATAATTTTTTTGTACATCTAGCACCTTGAAATATTTTTTATGTGGCACTCGATATTTTAAATTTAAATCGCTTATTGCTACTAAAAAATATATGTTAAGGCCTGTAGCGCCTGGAATTTTGAAAAATATGGAGCCGCCACCAAAATTTTAAAATATGGTCATTTTGTAAACCTTTTAAAAATAAAAAATGGTCTAAAACCAGTTAGGGTTCGGGAGTTGGTTGTACGTGGGAAAGGTGTTAGGCACCTCACAACACTCGTTCATAAGAACAGTTACCCTAATTGATTATTTAAAAATGAATATGGCCTTTAATTTTATTATAATTATCCAAGAATAAATAAAACAAAATATTTACAAAAAGAAATAAAATGAGAACTAAATAAAAAAAAAAAGAATGTATATTTACAAAAAGGGAAACCAAAGGAAAATAGGAGAAAATATTTCTATTTACAAAATCTGACTTGACCTTGGAACATTGTCAAGGGCCTATATACCCTTTAGAGGGATCAAAACCCACGTAGTTTGGAGTAAAAAGCATGTCAATGGGTTGGTGTCTTTTAGGAAAATTTTATTTAATTTATCTGGAAAAGTATTTTTTTTTATTGTTTGTATTTTTATTATTTTTTAGATTAAACTTCCTGAGTATATTCTCATAATCTCACCTAGAAGAATAATCGATTTTTGCCTAAAAAGGTTCTAAAAACCTCAAACGACAAAAACCCCTTCTAAAATCAATCTTATTATTTTTGAAAAGATATTTTTTTTATTTTCCTTTTTTTTTTATGTTTAATGTACTAAGAAGAATGGATTCAAGCAAGTAAAGATAAGCATTAATGACATAATCAACATATTTTTCACAATAGAGGATTCAAGAGTATGGTGAGAACATGTACCTCCGGTGCTTTGAGCCTTACTAGAAATGAGACAAAGTAAAGGAAAAATAGAACAAGGAAAATGTACCCAACACACTACTACAGAAAAGGGTTACAATGTCCGTTTTTAAGCCCATTTAACATCCTTTTTTAGGGGGACGCTTATCTAGGAGGCGTAGAAAGTGGAGACTTACGGCGTCCAAATTAATTTAGGACGCCATAAGTATGTTCTTTTAAGGAAAAAAAAACAAAAGAGATAGGGAATTTTGATCTTGAGCACGTAGGAGAGAAAAAAAATCCCAAAAGACTCTTGGAAGGCACAAATTGAGTGAGAAATAGATCAAAATCGCATATCAACACAAAAATGTAGTTCTCACAATCTCAACAAATTAAATAGAAACAACAACACAAAATCGCAACAAAACGCAAAATTGACGTTGTGACTTGAGTGCTGGAAAAATTGCAACTTGAAATCGATCCCAAGAAAGAAAAACCTTTCTTGAATTAGCTCCTCATTGTGAAACAAAGCTGCAAATAAAGCATGAAGGGGAGAAATTCTTAGAGCAATTACGTACAATGGTGATTAACTGCCATGTATGAAAATCACAACGAAAACAACAGTAACGAGGGTTTGGGCGAGGGCGAGAATCTGATGAAAATCCATTCATGTGATAAAGGCCTAACCTGAACAAAGAAAATGTCATCTTCATAAGGGAGAGAAAGAAAGATCAAACTTCAGAAGGGAGTGAGAGCTTCCAACGGTAGATCTGCACGAGACCAATGAAGACGTGACAGGGAATGACTTCGACCTTCGAGCTTGGAGGACGCACTTCGAATTTCGGCACCGCACAAGATTGGTAGCGGTTGGAGGATGCCACTGTGGGGCGAGGTAAGAGATGGATCTGAAACTGAGAGGGCGAGAGAGAAGAGAACGAGATCTGATCAAAATTGAAAAGGCGAGAGAGAAGACTGGATCTGATAGCTTAAGTGTGTGGTGGGGTAAGAGAGAAGATTGGATTTGATAACATATGCCAAAACCCTTTTGGCGTCCCAATATTTAATTGGGACGCCACAAATCAATTTTTGGCATCGTACTTTTTATTGGATGCCAAAAACATTACTTATGGTGTCCCAATTTTAACTTAGGACGTCAAAAGTTGATTTTTGGCGTCCCAGTTCTTATTTTGGAAGCCAAAGGTGGTGCTTTTGACATCCAAATTTAAAATTAAAACTCCAAAAATCAACTTTTCTCACACATAATTACAAAAATGACACTACCTTTATTTTTTACTTCCTTTAAAAAAAAATCGTCTCTTAAGGAAGTAAAAGCTATTTTTTGTAGTAGTGACATATATTATCGCATGAATAATAGTCTCATGATACACACGCTGCAATGCAAACAAAAAGCTACACAATCTCAACAATATTTATAGAAGGCTCAAATGGGAGAACATAATGATCATCAATATAATATGCACAGAACCAAGAGATTAAGAATGAGAACGTACCTGAGGAAAAGAGAAATCATTACTGAGTAACAATAAGATAAGTGCGAGATGTATATAATGGGACGTAGTATCATTGAGGCAACAAAAATAGAGAAAAGTATCAAGGTGAGGGCATCATTCATAAATGCATGAAAGAAAGTGGTGTAACAAGAATCAAATACAGAATTACAACATAGCTCTTTCTAAATTGTATTTGATTCTACCATCTAGCCATTGATGTAGAGGCTCACATAAATGACAACAACCATAAGATCTAATCCTGTGTCCCAAACACAGTTAGAGACTAAATGGCAGAAAACTCTTTCAGTCTCAAACAGTGATTAGTTAAATTGAGGTTTTTTTTTTTTGAATAATACAGGCAAGCCGAAGCTTGTAAAGATAAGTCATAGACTAGATTATGACAATCTAGCCCTTAATACAACAAACCAGAAATAGACTAGTAGCGGCAAGACCATTGATCCTTCAGAACCATATCAAGGCAAACTCTGGGGATTGTTGGAATCAAAACCACCCCAGTATCAATAGTAGCACCATGACCTTCCTTGGCCATAAAATCCGCACATGAGATGTTGGAGTATGGTATAGTTCCACATTCCATTTTCTAAATAGGAGGTCTCTAGTCTCCCCAATAATATCTCTTAGCGGATGATCAATAGAGCAGTCTCTCATAAGAATATTGACAACATCGAGAGAGTCAAAGTACATTACAATTTTCTGGAAACCCATCAAATGACTGATTTTTAACCCTATCATGATAGCGTAGATTTAGGTTTCAATAACAGAATGAAGACCAAGGGATTTATGAAAGCCCATCAACCATTCGCCTTAGGAGATTCTTATCACTCCCCCGCAAGCCACTTGATATTGGTGATGCATGGAACCATCCACATCAATGCGGACCACATTTGTAGGAGGGGGCGTCCAAGACTTCTCTTCTTCCTTGTCAAGTTGAAAATCTAGTGGTTTAGATTTTGATTTGTAGTACTTTCCATGAGTAGATAGTTGCACCGGTGTAACATGTCTCTGGTATCTGTACTTTCTCCTTGAAAAGGAAATTTGCATCTAGTGTTCCAAAGGATCCAGCTAGTGCCGGGAATTCGGGCCAAGCCCATCGGGCCGGCCCGTTTAAGCCCTGGCCCTTCAAGGGCCGGGCTTGAAAAAATGGATGAGATATTTGAAATAGGCCCTGTAGGGCCAGCCACAGAGGGCCTCGGCTTAAACGGCCTGGAGGCCACGCCACCTGCAGCCCTTTTCACTGTAGCTTTTTCTTTATTTCCTTTTTTAATTTATATATGTATTGTATTTTTTATAGGATTATTTGTCCATTTAACTACAAATATATAATAACTATACTCTAATTTTATGATTTAGTTTATTATTTGTTGCAAATAAAGATTATGGATATGTTCATGATGCGGGAGAAAAAAATTATGATATTCTTACTCATGAGCCAGAGGCTACTCAAAGTGAAAAACAATCAAATGTCGTTGAAATTGATGATAGTGGCGAAGATGATGACAATAATAGTCATCGTACTAATGTCGCTTAATGGTATACTTATATTTTATGTGAGTTATTTATGAACATAGTTTGCTTTTGATTATGAATTAGCGACTGTGCTTATTTGTTGGATGATTCGTGTTGTAATATACTAATTATATTTCTTTACAAAAACGGAGGAAAAATAGTTAAAATTTGGAATAGTAATTTCCGGGCCTCGAGGCGGCCTGCCCCTGCTCTCGCCGGCTTGAAAATGAGATGTTTTCTTACCTCAGCCCTGAGGCCGGCCTCGTTAGGCTCGCCCTTCACGGGCCACCAAGGCCGGCCACCCGATTCCCTCTAGATCCAAAGATCCCAAACTAAAGACTCTTGGCCAAGAGAAATTTTGAAATCTTCCTTTACCGGGTTTATGGTTGGTGTTCCAATTGAGCTAGACCTGTAAATTACTTGTGAAAAACTGAAAAAAATAGTTAGGCTTTAAGATTTGTTTCCACAAGTTTCTAGCTATCTCACAATCTTTGATTATATGAGTAACACTTTCCTCGCAATTACAAGGGAAGGGACAAACGCTTTCATTTGTAAGACCTTTTTTGGCTCTAAGGGAATTAGTCATATGTCTTTCGTGGCCCACTTGCCACATAAAGAGTTTAAGTTTCTCGGGTAGTTGCCATTTCCACATTTGAGCCCAGAAGGTGTTAATGTCGACTCTTCCACTACCAGAGAGATATTGATAAGCAGATTTAACAGAGAAGAAACCAGCTTTCGCTGCTCTCAAAGTAAAGCGGTCAGGGAAGTTATATTAGGGAGGGTTCATTTTGAGGATAATATTTATAACTGCAGAAGGTAGAATTCCTTGCCATTTATTAATGTCCCAACGCCTAGTCGGCAAAATTTGGTCCCTCACTGTTTCATCCTCATTCACTAAGGTTGGATCTTAAACAAAGGTGATGATGAGGCGATCAAGGGGAAGCCATAGGTCATACCAGAATTTGGTGTTTGCCCCATTATTAACCTTTTTCCCAACTCTATTGAGGAATTTATCCCAAACTTCGACAATTTCTTTCCACGTAGAGGAGGAGTTTTGCTTCCTGGATACCTTAGGCACATGAAGATCACCACAATTATACTTAGACCATAGGCCTTTAACCCAAAGAGCGTCTTTCTTCATTAGGAGACTCCAATAGAGTTTCTTAATGAAAGCTTTGTTCTGGCAACGGAGATTCTTAAAGCCCATGCCCTTTTGTTTTTTTGCTTGAGTAATTTTATCCCATGACATGAGATGCATTTTCCTTAAATCTTCCTCTTGAGACCAAAGGAACTTCCTGGAAATCTTCTCTAATTCACTAAGTGTGCAAATTGGGAGAAGGGTAGACTATATACAATAGTTAGGTAAAGATGATAGCACAGATTTTATAAGAATTGACTACCCTGCTGTGGTTTGAAATTTGCTTTTCCACATGGACATCTTTTTGCGAGGTTTTTGAATAATGGGATTGATACGTGGCTTTGGTTACTCTCTTATGAATAAGCGGCACTCCCAGGCATTTCCTAGATCATAAGTAATTCCAATCCCAAGCAGTTGACTCAGTTCTAATGCTCTGTTAAAATTAACAATTTTTGAGCAAAACATTCGGGACTTATCAAGGTTAATTCTATGCCCAAAAACCTTGAAAAAAATTTGCATCGCTTTACGAACTTCTTCCATTTGGTTAGAGAAGGCTTCAGTGAAAAGAATGAGATTATCATCAAAGAACAAATGAGAGCTATGGGGATTGTCTCTATTGAACTTGAACGGTTTCTAGCACCGGGCTTTATACTCAGCTTTAATAAGCTGACCCAGACGCTTTATACAGAGAACAAAAATATACGAGCTTAGGGGATCACCTTGTCACACACCTCTAGAAGGGATAAAGTTTGGGTTTTCATTACCGTTCCAAAGAATGGACATGGAAGTGGTAGAAATACAAGCCATAACAAGATCAATAAGATTATCCTCCAACTTCAAACATATGAAGGTATTCCTTATAAGTCCCCAATCTAACCTGTTAAAAGCTTTCTTCATATTAATTTTGATAGCCACAAATTCTTTTTTCCTACCATTCATTCTCATGGAGTGAATGATTTCCTGGGCAATTAGGATATTATCACAGCTGGATTTGCTTGCAATAAAGCTACATGCCTCATGACTAATAAGACGGGCCATGACCTCTTTAAACCTATTTGCCATGAGCTTTGTAATGATTTTGAAGCTCACATTTTACAAAGATAAAGGTCTAAAATCTTTAAGCGTGGAAGGGTTATCAATATTTAGAATGAGAACAACCTTAGACTAATTTATGCTGGTAATTTCTTAAGGGTTATTGAAACAATCTTCAATGAAATCACACATTTTGTCTCCTACGACATTCCATTGGGTCTGAAAAAAAGTGTGCCTGAAGACCATTCAGACCTAGGGCTTTAAAGGCACCCATAGCAAAGGTTGCATTCTTTATCTCAATCTTTCTAACTTTTCTCGACAAAAGGCTTAGCTCATTAGCACCAATGGTAGGGAAATTTGAGAACCACCCCACAAGATCTTTTACATTAGCATCCCAAGTATGGAGGTTTTGAAAGAAATCATGAGCCATCTTTTTTGCTGTATCGTGATCATCAATCCACTCCCCCAGGTCATTCGTAATGGCCCCAATTCGCTGCTTCTTTCTTTTAATGATGGTTGAGGCATGAAAGAACCTTGTATTCATGTCTCCTCCCTCAAGCTTTACTCCTAGATTTTTGGAACCAGGTAATTTCCTCTTGGGTTGCCACTTTGAGATATTCATCCCATAATTATTCTCAAGCCAAAACAAATCAGTCTGTAAATTCATCTTCCTGCTTCTGTCAATTCCCTCTAAGTGACATAACAATTCTTTTTTCTTCCTGGTGAAGTTTCCTGTTGGAAATTATGCCCTAGGGGCAAGTCATTGTACTTTAAACGTGAAAGTCATTTAAAGTATTCTTTATTTAGTTATCAGTTTCATTTGTATGTTTATAGTGATAACTGTATCCTTGGATATATCTTATTGATTATCCTAAATGTCCTTGGTCGGTCATCTACGCGGGAGCGAACATGAAATAAGACCAGTATGACTTTGATGAGGTATGGAGATACGAATCAAAGTCATATGCACTTATAAGAGTACAAGGTGCTGGACCGACCCACTATGAGAAAACTGCATGGATTAAGTCATAAGCTTTTCTCATGTATAACCGTGTCACAATGCCCTTTGACCTGAGATCATCATGGATTCCTACACGATGAGTCGCTGATCTTTGACCTAGTCAAAAGTCACCTTTGACCAGGTGATGATAAAGGCTTGGATTGAAATCAGTGGTTTTCATGCAGAGGAATGTGAATGGTCAAGATGGAATTTGTCCCTCACATTTGTAGAGAGATAATACTGGGCCCCTCGATGAGTGAGTCTGAGAAATGTATGGTCATACTATGATGGAAAGGAGTTTCCATTTCAATTGTTAGACCACTCAAGAATCAAGAAAGTAATGGTCAAGAACAAGAAGTTGACATTATCCATGTCTCATCCTTGACCAAGTTATTGCGTGACAAAAGGGACGTGACATGGTTGTATGATAGGTTGTATCGTATCATCCATCCCCATAAGAATTGGGTAGTCGCAATGTCTTGCTAGAGACCACTTGTGACTTGTGGGCTGATACAGTATTGGCCCGTTGCCAATCTCATGTAGCCTGCAAGGTCTCACACAAGAATAGCCCAACACGAACAAAAATGTCCAGATTTATTGAATCTTATATATGTCTAAGATTTAATGAATACTGTATTTAATCTAGGATGGATGTGTGTGTATTAATTATTAAATTTGAAAATAATAATGAGATTATTATACAGTATTTAATTTATTTGATAAATTAAATAACTATAATAAATTGAAATATTGTATCTCATATTTAATTGAATTGAGATATAGTATCTCAGATTTAATTAAATAGATAGATATCATATCTCATATTTGATTTATAGAAATAAATTAAATCAGTAGGCTTTTAATGTGGATTAATTAAATAGATTAGATTAGATCTGTTGAACAGATTTAATTACTATATATTTAATTCAAATTCGGAATTCAAGGATTAATTGATATTAGTCTTGAATATTTTAATACGGCCCAATTAGGGTTTTAGAAACTCTATAAAGAGATATTGATCTAAGTCGTATCATCTAAATGAATCAACAAGCCTCGAAAGAAATCCTAGAGAGAAAAACGAGAGACACAAAGCAAGAAGGCGCTAGCACGCTACCGTACGTGTTGGAAAGCTGTTCGGTGTGGATATCGGTAGAGGGAGTGGATTCGTAGAGTCAGCTCCTAGAGATTGATTGAGCAAGAAGGTGTTAGCCCACGTGTTTGCAAAGGTCGCTCACGAGTTCGCATAGGTACGGTTTTAACGAACCTTGGTTTAAACGCCGTTGATAGATCCTCTTTGGGATTCATAAAATTTTAAATGGATGAGATTCCTTCCGCTGCGTGTACGGATCCCAACATTTGCCACCTAGTTGTCATTCCACTCCAAAGCAGAATTGCAAAAGTTTTGTAAGCCGTCAAACCAATTTTTCTTACACTAGACTTCATTGGTGATATTCTTGAGATCCTTTTCTAGGGTCCATGCAATCTGGTAAGAAAAGGTTTTCTGAAAATTTTTCCTATGGGAGGAAGGATTAGAATTCACTACCATAATCTGATGATCGAATTTAAATTTAAGCTCGTGACGGACGGTGGAGTCAGGAAAGCAGTTAAGCCAGTTGAGATCATTAAAAACCCAATCCAGTCTTTATTTCAAACCCTGTCTTTCGCAAGTGAATTTTTCTCTTTGAGTTCATGCTTCTAAAAGTCTTGTGTCTTCAACACAGTCACTGAATTGTTGCATTGAGATCCATGACGGTTCAGCCCCTCCTAATTTATCATTAGGAGACTCTGCCAATAGAATTAGTCTCCTCATAAACCATAGTCACAAGGCTCGAAGAACTGTTATTCAGATCTTTGATTTGATAATGAAGCAGCTGGGTGGTTGAAGTCAAATAGGTAATATCAAAATCATCACAATTCCACAAAAAGCCAAGTACCCCCAGAAAAGCCAGTAGACTCCACTCGGATCCAATGGCTAAATCCAAGTTTCCGACACATTTTATCATCTCTATCTTCACTTATACGAGACTCCAAAAGACAGAGAATATTAATGTAGTATTTATTGACAATATCTTTAATAATTAAAGGGAAGGTCCGGTTACCAGCCCCCTACAATTCCAAAAAGCTATAATCATTAAAAAAAAAAGATATGAATAAGATAGGGATAGACTTACTTACCTGTAGCGTTCGGCCTCTCCATCTTGTTCCAACTCAAGTTGAGTTTCGGCTATTGAGGATTCATTTCCTTCCATAAGGTCTGTTACGTCATCATCAGTTGAAAGTTGAAACCCCCTGGTCTAGTGGTCTTGGATTTGAACATTCGGATGCTTTCTGATTTTATTCCATAGGTGAAGAAATATGAATCGTCTCCTTTTGCTGATGGTCAAGATTCTCCTTTTTATCGAGAGTATTAGTGCTTCCATGGACCACATTGTGTGATCGCTGGGCTTTGCTTTTCTTCGTTAGAGTTGTAGTTGTAACCGGGCCCATGTTCAAGTCCAGCGAGTTTTGGTCCAGCAACCCACCTGCTGGATTTGTGATTTCATTGATAAATCCATTTGGTCCAGCATGTTGCGTTTTCACCGAGCCCAGCGTCTTCAGAGGATCACTGTTGGTTTCCACAGATTTGTGCTAATTTGGCCCAATTTTGGAAGGCTGAGCCTCCTTTTCCTTGGGCTTATATTGGACTATTGCTTTGTGCCCAAATTTTAACCCATAATAGTCCTTTTCCTTGGGCTTATATTAGACTATTGCTTTGTGCCCAATTTTAAATTTTGACCCATAATAGTTAAATTTTGACCCACTTCTCCTCAACGATTGGGCCCTTTTCCCTTCTTCGACGCAAGCTTCTGATTGCTTTTTTTTTTTTTTCAAGTCTATGTGGCAATTTTAGTATGCAGATTCAGAGTCTACTAATCTTCCTATATCGTAGCTGTTAGCAATACTGTTAACTTTGAAATCAATAGACTTTGACAGAAGGGATTAATCACTATAACAGAATAGAGTATAAGGAGGGCCAAATAAAAAGGGGGAAAATATTACTATAAAGACTTGATTAAAAATTAGGCAAAACTATAAGAACTGGGAGATTATATTAGTTTTGCCATACATTTTTTATGCCAAAAAATTTTAGGCAGGAAGTTGGCTTCAACCACAAGCTAAGGGTAGGGCACTTGTCGGATTACTCACTCCTTATACTTTAATTCACTATAATTTAATCCCTATAGTTTTAATTATTTAAAATTTTGAGTAAATACCTTTTTGGTTCCTGAAAAAAAACGCGGACCCCTTTTTGGTCCCTGAAAAAAAAATTCCTTTTTAGTCCATAAAAAAACTCCTTTTTGGTCCTTTTTAGTCCTTTTTTGTGGACATTTTAATCCCTTACAAATTCACAAAAGGTCCTTTTTAGTCCCTAAAAAGGAAGAAAAATGACATTTTTTTTCTTTCAGGGACCAAAAAAGGGTCCGCATTTTTTTTCAGGGACCAAAAAATGTATTTACTCTAAAATTTTAGTCACAAAGCTTTATGAAACATACAATTTTATTTTCAAAAATATAAGGACATATACTTTAAATGGTTAAACCTATAGGAATTAGGGTGCCCAAATTAAATTTTAAAGAGAGTAAATACCTTTTTTGGTCCCTGAAATAACACGCGTTACCCATTTTGGTCCCTGAGTAAAAAAAATGTCATTTTTAGTCCTTAAACAGTAAAAAAAAGGTCCCTTTTAGTCATTTTTTGTGGGTATTTTAATCCCTCACAAATTCCCAAAAAATCCTTTTCAGTCCCTAAAAAGGACCGAAAATGACATTTTTTTTACTCAGTGACCAAAATGGGTAGAGCGTGTTTTTCCAGGGACCCAAAAGGGTATTTACTCTTTTAAAGATTGAGTTGTGACAATGCAAGTCAAAATTTTAGAAACTAACTTGTAGCAAGAAAAGAAATATAAAAATGAAAAGATTAATTTTCCAATATATACACTACTACAAAAAAACGAAAAAACGACCTAAATAAGGCCCAATTAACGTCCTTTTTCAGAGGGACGTCTCGGGCTGGGTAGTCGTTTTTTTGAAGTTTATGCGACACGAATTTATTTCAGACGCGATATTAGGCGACTGAATAAATTTCGGGACGCCTCATACGAGGCGTCCCGAAATAAATTGTGTCGCTAATCTCAGCGTCCCGAAATTTATTCGAGTCGCCTCACATGAGGCCTTTTAAAAAAAAAAAAGATCCCCGAACCTCAATTTGGGAGCTAGATAGTGATGAGCCAAGCGGATCGAAGATAGCAAGCCACGATTTGGGCAGAGGAAGAGCAGATCTGAAATTCAAGAAACATGCTAAGGAGAAAATCTAGAATAATAAAAAATGCCAAGGAGCAAATCCAGAAAACATCAAAAATAAGAAGCAAGCGATAAGGTTATCTTTAAAAAAACCTAGAACAAACCCACCTGAACAGATCTGCAACGAAATCAACTGTGGCTTTCATCCGCGGTGGCGTCGGTGTCGCTCGGTTTCAGATCTCAGTGGCGAGGGGAAACTTAGATCTGTTTTCCTCTGAACTTCTCATGGCAGGAAGAGGCAGACGAAACTAACGACGGCCTGAATCAGAGGAGGAGCAGAGGATCGAGGGAGGGAAGATGGAGGGAGGACGAGGCACGAGACGAGTGGAAAAGGAGAGGAGTTTTAGCGCTGTGTGAGGGAGATTGATTGTGTAGCGCGCTGTGACAGATCGAATAGCTAATAAATACATTTATCCTTTTTGGCGACACAAAATCTGTTAAGGTCGCCAAAATAGTATTTTGGCCCAAATTTTTTTCCGAAATTTTTATCCTTTTGGCGACCGAAATTTGTTTCAGTCGCCAAATACTATTTTGGCGTCTGAAACAAATTCGGGCGCCAAAATTACCCTAGCGCCAAATTTTTTAAAAATTACCCACGCGCCAAAAATTTCTCTTTTAAGCGTCTTAAAATATATTTTAGGATGCTAAAATGTTTTTAAATATATATTTTTGATTTCTTTGATTTGATTAGTAAAAGTTTCTATATCTTTGATTTGATTTGATTAGTATTATTTTTTATTTCTTTGATTTGATTAGTAAAAGTTTGGATTTGATTAGTATTATTTTCGATGTTTTTGATTTGATTTGATTATTTTTCGATTTCTTTGATTTGATTAGTAAAAGTTTCTATATCTTTTATTTGATTTGATTAGTATTATTTTTTATTTCTTTGATTTGATTAGTAAAAGTTTGGATTTGATTAGATTTTATTAGTATTATTTTCTATATCTTTGATTTGATTTGATTAGTATTATTTTTATTTCTTTGATTTGGTTAGTAAAAGTTTGGATTTGATTAGATTTGATTTGTAACAACCCGACTTTTCTAAAGCAGTATAAATTTTTTTTTTTCTAAACATCATTTCAAAATGATCAGAGTAGTGCACCGGAGCGATTGAGTAACTGATATATATATTAAAATACCCATGGTAGCATGTCTTGCTGTTTAAACAGCGGTACAAGAGTGTTTCAAAAGTATAACAGAAAGAAGTCTTCAGTCGCGACTCCTAGGCGTGTTGCTTGTCCTTCTCCTCGATCCTCGGTCCACCCGAACCTGACGCTATGTTAAGAGCTGAGATCCAATTTACCACATTGGATCTCGTAGTAATTAACCTCATGTTTATATACAACATATATGTACGATGACATTCAAATATCTTGGCAACATTTACTATGATCGGACATAGGGAATACATAATCGATATGTATGGCAATAACAATACAAATCGGATGTAAGGTTAAAGCACAATGAGGAATGTACATAATCGATATGCACGGCGAACAATACGATGGATGTAAGGTTAAGGCATAATGGATAGTGATACAATCGGATGTATGACATGACAGAGAATAATACAATCGGATGTATAATGTACAACAATCATCGGGTATGCATAACAATACAATCAGTACGAGATAAAAGTACAATCGTAGTACACACATGACGAGAGGAAACACACATATTCATACAATAACCATCGAGTTAGTGTTACAAAGACGCGAACGTACCTTCGTTGACGGATTACGATATTTCTAGCACGTTTACGGAAAATCGTGAAATCTCCAACAACGGCTCGTCGGGCAACAGAATTCAAAGAAATTAGGATTTCGACGTCCTATAAGAGTAATATCACTTTCATTAGTGATTTGACATTATAATCGGCATTTTAGGTAAAAATTACCATTTTGCCCTTCTACCCCTAATTGGCGGAATTTCGCCAGCACTTCGTTACTCTTAGAAATTTTCTTCCCGAAATTTCTCCAGAACTTCGACGCAATTATGATTTTCGAAATTCTAGACTAAAATAGCCCTATCATATGATATCTAATCATACTTTGAAAAATAAAGGCTACTCTAGCATTACTACTCTAACTATTGAAAGAACTACGAAAGCTTAAAGCTCGACTTACCCAGAGCTTCGCTGCGAGAATTTCCCGAGCTCCTCTCTTCTTTCTCTCTCTAAATCAGCTCTTGCTTCTCAAATGTGAGAAAAACCAAAGGGAGGGGTGGGTATTTATAGAAAAGGAGGTAGGGTTTCTACTAGTCGGATCAACTTTGTGAGAAGCGATCCGGACCGTCCAAAGCAACTTTTCAAAAAAACCCTTTTCCCTTCTTTGCATTCACACTTGAACGAAATTCAGGCCCAAAATAAAGGGTTTGGCCAATGGGAGGTGGCCACGTGTCACCTTCCGTAAGCTTTGAGGCCGATTTCTCCGATCGGTGCCCGATTCGCGTGATTTCGGAAAAATCTCAAAATTCGGATTTACAACTTTGAAACCATTTCCTCACTTAGTAGAAATGTCCAAGTTAACCTATATTTTGATTCCATATAGGGCTCCAACAGTCAGATTGAGTCTTTCTCGAAAACGTGTCCAAACGCGTCCGGTGTCGAAACTTGTTTTCGGAAACACTCATCTCTTCGAAAAATTCA
This sequence comes from Acacia pycnantha, assembly GCA_025563575.1. NCBI lineage: Eukaryota > Viridiplantae > Streptophyta > Magnoliopsida > Fabales > Fabaceae > Acacia > Acacia pycnantha. The sequence goes on from JAMWYP010000060.1 coordinate 116,546, forward strand.
CCGAATCCAAATATGTTCATGAAAATTCCCAATTCTTTTCCAAATGTCACAACATAACCTTTTCGTCCTTTTGGCTATCTCGCCTTTTCTCGAATTTCCTATTTCGTCTTATTAGGAAAAAGCACAAACGGCTTGAATTAACTTCCGCAAGAGTTTAACGGAAAATAAAAACCCCTGATTAATATTTTACCTTGACTTTGGGAATCCCATTCCTAGATCTCTAGATAGGATCCGTTTCCTATTTCCCATTTTACTATTCACATAATTTTACTTTAATTAATTATATTAATAAAATAATAAACTTAACTTATCAACTAAGTTTTCTATTTTTATTTCTTATTTATTTATTTATTTTTTTCGTTTTTTTTTCTTTTATTTTCTGCACTTTATTTTTTAATTAATTATTTAATTAATTATTTAATTAATTAAATAATTATTTTTACATAATCTCTCACAACATTTTCCTATTGGTCAATTCTTGCATTTAGGCTTAAAAATACCTAAACTCATCCTTTTTCCTTCAAATTTTCCAATTAATTAACCAATATATTTATGCTAATTTTTAGCCATTTATCACTAATTTTGGAGCTTTACATAATTATCTCCGAATTTTCTATACTTGTGCTTAAGTAATTTGCTAATAAATACTTAATCACTCGTTATCACTGCTTAGTAATTTTCTTAATTATAATACCACATTACCCCTTAACCTTTGCTTTAACATGAGATTTTTCATGCATTCTGCATTTTTCCATAATCGCAAGGGTATTATGGTCATTTCCTTACTTTTTGAGTATTCTTCTACAATTTCTCCAAGTTTGTAACTTAATAAATTACCTAAATTAGGGACAATATCCTTCCCTATTTTAAATAGATTTTTACTTGCTTCTTTTATAACTTTCACAGGGTATTTATAACCCACAATGTATTTAGGGACCTATTTGCAAATTCCCAAACGTTTTAGGGACCTAATTGCAAATTATCCAATTTCAAGAGAAATTACCTTAACAACAAGGTAAACTCAATACAAGGTGTTTGAAACCTCATATTAACCTATTTTCCTAAGTTATTTACTCCTCCCAGGGGTATTTTGGTCATTTTGGCACTTTGGCCCTTAAATTCCCTAATTCAAATTTCGGGGTATTACATGATTAGTATTAGTTTCGATTTTTTTGATTTGATTTGATTATATTCCGAAATTTTTTTCCGAAAATTTTTATCCATTTTGCCAAAAATACTGCTTTTGGCGACCTGATTAATTTTCAGGCCGCCAAAAAAAAAATTTTGGAGCCAAAAAATATCTCAAATTTTCAAAATTGCGCCAAAAATACTGCTTTTGGCGACCTGATTAATTTTCAGGTCGCCAAAAAAGAATTCTGGAGCCAAAAAATTTCCCAAATTTTCAAAATTGCGCCAAAAATGTTGATTTTGGCGTCCTGAAATACTTTTAGGTCGCCAAAAATACTGCTTTTGGAGACCTGATATACTTTTAGGTCACCAAAAATTTTCCACGCGCCAAAAAATATCCTAAATTGCGCCAAATATTACATTTTAGACTACCTAAAATAAATTTAGGTAGTTAAAAAAAACTTTAGGAGTCCTAAATTAATATTTGGGTTGTCTAAAGTCTCCAAAAAATCCTAAATGGCGCCAAATATTACATTTTAGGCGTCCTGAATTAATATTTAGGTTGTCTAAAGTCTCCAAAAAATCCTAAATGGCGCCAAATATTACATTTTAGGCGTCCTAAATTAATATTTAGGTTGTCTAAAGTCTTAAAATCAAGTAAATAATTACGACAATGCCACCGCCTTCACTTTTTACTTCCTTTTTTAAAATAAGGACGTCTTTTAGGGTAGTAATATCCATATTTTGTAGTAGTGATATATATATATATAGTCAATATCTTATACCAGAGATTTTGGCACCAAAGCTTCAATATAACCTCAATCTTGGCATTTCTTTGAGAAATCAAATGACTTTCTACCCTCCTATTGTGCGTCTCTACTCCAATCTTGTATATACGACAAGGCAATCCGACCCGGGATACAGATTCATGCCCGATTGTACCAATCGGGCATTGGTTATGATCAAGATCCATATAAGAATGTGGAGTTATTGGCATAGAGCTAGCATTGGAGGTGGTTAATATTTGAGCTATAGAACATGAAGATGCTGGTCACTGTGATTTTATCAAACATGTATGCTCAATCTGGTAAGTGGGAAGAAGTTGCAGAGTTAAGGAACTTAACGATTGATAAAGGAATAAAGAAAAGCACGTACGGCTCGTATAGCTGGATTGAAGTGAAACACAAACAAAGATCATTATTTTCTTTTTGGGATGTTTCACATCCATCTTTTAGCATGCACATTTGAAACATGCTATTGAGCATTAATTGTGACCGGCCACCTAACTAGAATTCAAACTTTAATTCACCATATTATTATTAATTCTTCTTACCAGAATCAACTTTAAGGGTTGGTTCTGAATTGTACCGTACCTTGCTATGATGCATGGAAAGAAAGGATTGAAAAGACAAATGAAGTTTGGGAGAAGACGGCAGCTAGCTAGATAGGGAAATTAATCCTTCTGTTTTGACATGTTAAACTGTAATTAATGTTGATGTCCTCAAAATGTTATTTGATTCAAAACTTGATAGGATCCTCAATATTCTACTTAATGAACTGAACCAATCTCGCTTGACTTTTTTTGACTTGTTCTTTATGAACATTCACAGAATCAAAGGAGCGTGATGGGAATAATACTAGAATATTTATGTAAGAGGTTGGACAAAATTAAAATACTTGACTAAAAACGTGACACACAAGTAATTAATATTGAAAAGGGGAAACGACACAACTGGATGCCAACATCATAGAAAACATTATAATAACCATTTAACCGAACTCAACACTTGATTAGCTAGGTTGATAACCTCTATTACCAATAACAAAACATTTATTTGGCTGCTTCATAAAGGGAAACTATTGACAAACTCCGAAAGACAACGAAGAGGTATATCATAGGATCCTAGTTGCTCTCTTTGCACCAACAATGTGAAAAATACCAACCACGTGTTCAAAGCTTGTTGCTTGGCAAGTTCCGTCTAGAAGAAAATTCTTCCGTAGGACTTATGTGCATACTTTTTTAGGAAAGACATTTCATCATAGGTAGATGAGCAGCTCACAAATAGCAATCTTGATACTTCCTGGAAAATTAGATCTTGCATTACACTTTGAAAACTTTGGGAAATTAAGAATCAACGCATTTTTACACATGAAACTTTTACTGTTGATGACATATTAATACAAATTAGATCCACAATAGCTCACACAGTTAGGAGTTTTTCTCTTTCTTCTTGATGTAAATCATTGTGTTACATTGCCTTTGTACATAATTTTGAAGTAATGAAATTTCCCTACCATGGAAAAAAATAACAAACATTTATTCAGTGGGGCTATATGTGATACATACGCGCCTATTTGTTATATAAACATATTCATAATAATAAGCATGGCAGAAATGAGAAGAAGGGCAGAGATGACGTGAAGGCGAGTGAAGTGTGCTCCACAAATAAAAAGGGATGAAAGGAAGGCTGTGAAATTGAGCATCCCAAGCAAGGGAAGCCAAATGGAGAAGAAGGATCTTTGTTCGTTGCACAGTGATGAGTAGGGCCTGTAATTTGAGAGTAAAAAGCACCCTGGAAATGTCACAGCAGTAATCCACGATGACGCTTTTTGCACGCTTGCCCTATTCTTGTTATGATGATCTCTGCCTTTCAGTGATACGTCCCGAGTGTGAGAGGAGCTTGAAACAAGAACCACCTGAACCCGAGACAAAAAATTTTCATTAGCATGACACATCATAAAAATACACTATAATCTGAGAAAAGATCTAATCATGGCTTTAACCAGAAGCAGGAATGAGAGTCTAAAGCTAAACGGATTTGTTTAACAAATCCATATTTGTTTCCTCACTATCTATTTTTATTATTATTATTATTATAATTATCATCTCGGTAAACAACCAGAAAAAGAGAACCTACCTCATCAAAAAGAAAAAGTTATAAATTAAAGTCATTCCTGAGATAATTAGAAAGAAAATCTGAGAGCAAAGATCATCAAATGATAACCTTAACCAGAAAAAAGGAATCCATCAAGTCAGTAGTAAACAAGGGATAAATTAACGAAGCCATTGGATGAACAGATTACCAATTCTCAATGTATATATGTGTGTGTATCGCTATTCTATGAGTCACCTCATCAGACCAAATAACAATATAATGGAGGACAGAACGGAAAGATCAGTGTTCAGAAAAATCAGAGAAAAATGAATAAGCGAGGAGGATCATTACTTTGAGATCAATTTCCTCCAACAGCATGTCCTCCTCCTCGTCACTGTTAACATGTTGATGATGAGCAGCCATGGATTCAAGTTCAGAGGTATGATCCATATCCAACCAACGATATAATTTTCCGCGAGAAACCTTTGTTTCAATTCTTGTTTTCAATCCGGTTTAAGTGAAGATGAGTATTTGATAAGTATATATTTATAATTAAATATGTGTATATTTTATGATATAATTAGTTAAATTTATTAATATTTCATATCAATTCAATTATTTTCTATATATTTTTCTATCTTTTAATTAATTTTATGATAAAAGAATATTTTGATATAAAATAGTTACTCAGATCTTTTTTATTTTATTTTGCTGGAGATATTATGTGATCTAACATAAAAGAAAACCTCAAATAAAAAATTCATTAAACAATATATATATATATATATATATTGACATTAATTAAAGAGGTGTGGCTGCTCAGATCTTTTTTATTTTATTTTGTATGAGATATTATGTGATCTACCAGAAAAGAAAACATCAAATAAAAGATGGGAAAAACACTACTCATGTTGTAGCAAAAGTGTATTCTCATGTCACACACACATGAAATGATGAGACCCACACACACACACACACACACATATATGTATGTGTGTGTGTGGGAGGGTCCTATCATTTCATATGTGTATAGGAATCTTCTTCTTCTCATGCAACATACATGAGAAGTTTTAACCACATTCATTAAACTATATATATATATATATATATATATATATATATATATATATATATATATATATATATATATATTCAGTAGTATGTTACAAGGACTTATAGTGATTTGTCATTTTCACTTCTCACTAGCTTCTCATTCACTACTACAAAAAAACGAAAAGACGATCTAAATAAGACCCAATTAACGTCCTTATTCAGAGGGACGTCTCGGGCATGGTAGTTGTTTTCTTTATGGTTTGTCGTCCTGAAATTAATTCAGGACGCCTCATATGAGTCGTCCTGAATTATATGAGGCGTCCTGAAATTAATTCCAGTACGCCTCATATGAGGCGTCCTGAATTAATTTCAGGACGCCTTATTTGTTTTTTTTTTAAATGTCATATGAGGCGTCCTGAGTTTCTTTAAGGACTCCTTAAAGTATTTTTTGGCGTCCTGAATTTAATTTCAGGACGCCTTATTTTAGTATTTTTTTTAAATGGTTACAATATATGAACACTATTCCAAAATTGCCTGCAAAACATAGGAAAACAATATTTACAAGCCAAGCCACAGTGCTCAAATAATTCCCAACAAATCAGGCTGATTAGCAACAGAGAGACATATATAAACTAACTATAGTGCACTATATAAACTAACGTTTGAAATACATGAGCATCAACAACAATTATGTCAAAATGAAATACATACATGATGGAGCATTGAAAACTAAAATTTAGTTGAACTAGCTAGTAGACTACCAACAACAATAATGTCAAATTCACATACATTTGAACTAGTGCACTACCAATAACAATGTCAAATTCACATATATACCTATATGTATTGCAGAAGATATTTAGTCATAACGTCTCGAATCGTATCGACTTCTTCATCCGAAAACGGAGCAACACTACTATCAAAAAACTGTAAATTGGAAAACAAGCCATAATAAGATAAACCAATGAAGTACTTCACTAATGAATGAAATAATTAAAAACTCATCAAGTGTGCAATCACATTCTAATCATAATTTGAGAATCGTGGAGCGATCACGTACATTTTGAAAACCTGTAAGACGTCCGGTGGAAACGATGGCGTGCATGTGGTTAATAACGTAGTATCCGCACTCGGTGTTCCCTGGTTGTCGAGGGAACTATAAATCAAAAGCAACTTGTTAAAACGAATAAAGGCATATCGAAAGTTACTGTGTCAATGAAAGAACTTGAATTGAAACTACTTACCTTTGGATAATACCACTTCGGTCCACCCTGGTCTTTTGATCCAATAAGCTGTCTATACGTCTTCAGATCCCTAATATTACACCCTAAGAATCCCGATTATGATAAGAATCATAAATTAGTAAATAATACCTACAGAAAATAGGTGAATATGTGGTATCAACCCTTAAGATATAGTTATCTTATTTAATGGGAATTTCTATTGAAATTAGAAAGTATAGAAAAAGTATTGAAAGTATAGAAGAAGTATTTAGAAAGTATTGAAAGTATTCCGAAAGTATTAGTGTGTGAGGAAAATTAGAGAGTATGTGAAAGTATTGGGAAAGTATTCCGAAAGTATATACATATACTTGCTAGCCGAAATTTGGAGCAAGAAAGGGATAAGAATGAAGTTATTAAATATCATGATATTTATTTGCAAGTGGTAATTTAATATTAATATAAATTGTGATATTTTGTGAAAAATCAAATAGGATAAATGACCACCAATAGAAATTAAATCTTATCTAGAAAACCATGAGCTAAGTTTCTAAGGTAAGAGTATATTATAAACAAGTGAATTTTTATCTCGGAGTAGGCTGTCTACGAAGTTATTTCCGTAACCGGCGGAATGCTTATGTAATAAGACGAAAAAGAAATAAGGCAGATAGTAGAAATGAAAACCTATAGAAAATAAATCATAAATCAATATCTGGGGATGAGTTGGTAAACATCTGGACATATTATGAATCAGTGAATTTTTGTCCAGAAGTTGACGTTACCGGAAGCGATTTCCGTAACCGAAGCGATATCCGAAAATCTTCAGCGAAACCGATGACACCCTGAATGGAATCAAAAATTTAGTTGATCCAATTATTTTGAAAGAGGAAGAAGAGATCTTCAGGGCTATGTTCCTGTATTTTTGAGATTTTGTAAGATTACGCGATTAGGACACCGAACAGGGAACTTATCGGTAGAAAACTTCTTGAGGAAGTAAGTGACATCACTTGTGTGACATCATCCTTGGGGAGGATGACATGGGGAAGGACGGTTTGGTGCATCCAAGGGCCAAGAAGTTTCCACTCCAACGAAGTGCGATCCTACAGTCCAGAATCCGTCTGACAAAGTGTGAATAGTAACCGGTTTTTCCCTATAAATAGCCAAGACCTCTCTTCACAATTCTCACACCATTCCACTCTTGTCTAGTTTGAAATTCTTGGAGCAAAGGAGGAGGAGAAGTCTGGGGAAATTTGTAGCGAAGCTCTGAGTAAGTTCTTCGGTCCTTAGTCTTAAGCTTCGGTAGTTCTTTCGGTAGTTAGAGTGGAAATGCTTGTTTAGTCTTTAATCTTCCAAGTATGATTAGAAATCATGTTTAGGGGTAATTAAGGCACTAATTTCGAAAATCATGTTGGAGTCGGAGATATGGCAAAATTTTGGAAGATTAGAGTTAAAGTAGCGAAGCTCTGACGAAATTCCGCCAATTAGTCAACTAGGGGCAAAATGGTAATTTGTACCTAAAATGCCTGTTATGATGTTAGATATTGATAAATGTGATATTATCATTATAGGATATCAGTAATCCTGTTCCGCCGTCATTCCGCTGTCGTTCCGCTGTCTGACGTGCCGCTGTCGGATGTTCCGCTGTTTTCCGTCAAAAGTACCGTTTTCCGCCAGAAATACCTACGTTCGTCAACGAAGGTACGTTCGCGTACTGTAACACTAACTCTGTGCTGCTCATATACATATATGTGATAGATACATTCACGGATAGAGGCTCTGTTTAGGGTCACCGATTATACATACAGTTTCACACGGGTTATAGACATAGTAATACCGTTTGAGTTTTCCTAGCGCTGAGGACACGACCGTACATCGTGGCACGGATGTTGCAAACCAGGGATAACTTTGCATGTTAATGTAGTTGTTATCAATTGATCATACGATGTACTGTATGGATCTATGTTGTTATGTCATGAATATCTGTTGTCTATATACTGTTTTATTTGAGTATAAGGTTAACCGTTACCTGAGGTCCGATGGCCATTGGACCTCAGTCTTGGATGATAGTACAGGTAAGAACCAAGAACAGGGAAGGCACCAGTAGACGAAGCCATAGAGAGGAATCAAGGGGCAGAGTCGTAGTAATGCACCGGTCGAGGAAAGTGCCTGAAGAAGATCATCAAAGCCAAATGTCAGGCATGGGTCTAATGAAGTTACTTCGAATAGTTTGGTGCCGAAGGCAAGGCTAGTCTACGTGGGTGTGCCAATCAGTCGCTGTGAACTCGGTGAGGCCCCCATGGTAGACACTTACCTGGCCATTCTGTTCGGTTAACGGAGTTAGGTTCATTGCCCCAAGTCTAGTCAAGGCTTGGTCTAGGTTGTATAGTTACTTTTTGTGAAATGTAATTGTACAAAGCTCTGTATATTGTATCACTTGATTATTCATTCGGGAAATTTTTAATATACCGGCATACGCTCGGCATCGTCATATGTCGGGGTATTTTTATATCAGCTCTCATTGTCCATTTGTTAATACATTGCTCTCCGTTTCCGCAAAACTCTGATGTAGCACCTCAAACCCTGTCATATTTTATAAAACCAGGTGTCATCTGGCACGATTTATGCTACATAATTTGGGGTGTTACACCTAAATCATTAAAATGGAAATTACAAGACATGAAAACAATTCATTTAAAAGAAGAATCGATGATTTAGACAAAAATTTACTTACTCGGCAAACATGGTTTTGATGTCTTTGTCTGGCTTGCCACCTAAGGAATCCAACCAATAACATGCGTTCTTGGCGGGACAGACAACAACCAGGGTCCAATGACCACTACAAAATATACATATTAATATTAAATTAAGACAATAAAGCAATTCATTCTAAAAAATGTAATATAGACAAAACTAAACTACGTACCCTTCAATTATTGGAGCTAGATAACAAGGCAATTCTCCGTCGCCCATTGTTAAACCGACATAAAGCGACCTTCTGACTAACGTATTCCTCTCACTCATGGTGTTTGCAGGACATAAGAAGCCATACAAATCCGTTCGGTTCTTCTAGACGCAAATGTCGTGGCAGACGTTATGATCAAAATAAAATGATAACTATTGTTAAATATATAAAACAAAAAAAATTTACATTGCAATAATTATAAGCGGAAAAAAACTTACAGGATTGCAACTTGAAGTAACTCTATATCCAAACACTCCAGATTCATAAACTCCCCCAAATCTTTATTGTCAAAGGCAATGGGATATGTCTTCTCTGCACCGACAATGCCCGTAGGCATCTGCAAGGATATCTGGGGGATGTCCCTGTACAGCTGTCGCAGCTGTGCTAAGTACGAAAATCTGGGGGCAGCTTCTTCATCCTATGAAAACATACAAAACATATTATGTGAGTGTGTTAGCAATGAAAATGAATCGAGAATCATCACTCAGTAATGTGTGTCCTACCATTGGAGGTGTCATCACCATCCCAATAAGATGAGACGGTCAAAGGATGAACGATCCTATGGCGACCTCTAAATCATGAACCTCCTCATCATCGATCGGTATGGCTGTCCTTTCTTCCCCCTCTCGCACACTTGTCACAGTCACCCGACGTTGGTCTTGTGGAATTGGGTTGTTATGGTGGATGGTTTGCTCTAAGTAAACAAGACCATCGGCAACCATACGCCGGTGTGGGACATCCAAATGTAGTGTGCAAGGACGTCCTCCCTGTAGAGTGTGAGAAGGCTCGCCAATATCAACTTGTGTACGCTCGCCACCGATATCAACTTCTGGAGGCCGTAAACTGTCGTTGCTGCTGGGAAAGACTGGCACTTGCTCGGTTGGCTGTCCCGTACTTTCCTTCTCATGTATCATGGACCTCATCTCACCCCGTACTTGTGCCAAAATCTCATTTACGAGGTTCGCCCGAATTTTTGCTACGAGCTGGGGACTAGGGTTGTCGTCGTCATGTGAACAACGTGAACACCGTCCAAAATATTTTGCGACACTAACTCCCCGTGGCTCCCCTCGAACAACGTCAAGATAATCTGGCTTCCCAATCGCCGTGGACAAAATGTCCATCCGTGTAGCTGGCGTGAATGAACCCTGGGAGTTCTGCTGCTCAAGTGAATCCTGCAGCAAAAGATTGTTCAGAAATAATGTCTAAACTTGCGTAATGTGAAACAACTGAGGCTAGTAAATACGTCTAATTTAACAACTTACAATCTTGTGGGCGACCTCAGCTACATCTGCATTGACGTATTTGTCACCCTTCATCCTCGCAGCTTTCCATTTTTGGTGACGGGGAGGACGGGCAGGGGGCTGGACAACAATGGACGGATCGGTCTGGGAAGCTTCCTTCATTCGCTCCAACTCTTCTTCCATCATCTTCTGTTCCAGCTTTTTATATCCACCTCTGGACATGCAATGTGGATACTTATTTCTTGCCTGCCTCTCTCTATTGGCTTGAGCTTTTTCCTGTGACACGAAAACAAATAAAAATTAGCAAACGATGTCAAGTACATTCAACTAAAAGATAAGATACGAAAGAAATATTACAAGAAATTCAGGATTTTGCCGAGACGCCACAAACTCCTGCCAGTCCTCTGAAGGAATGAAATCGTACATCGAACAGGGATCCTCGTTCCTCTTTGGCCCTCGAATGTACTTTTTTGTCATCTTGTTCTTAAAGTCCTTCCATCATAGACGAACTTCGCCCATCCAATGCTTGTTCATCGCCTTATTGTTGGGGACATCGAATGTTTGCTGCAAGGTAAAGGAGAAGATCATTAATTACATATAAAGTAATAAGAGTAAATCAACAAATACATTATGTGGAAAGTGATATACCAAAATTTGTGCCCAGATCAAGTCCTTCGTTTTTTGAGGAACCAATCTCCAATGAGGGTAGACAATGCGAACTTTGCTTCGAGCCAGATAGCCTAAATAGCTAATGAAATTGTCCTCCTCTTGACCAATTGGATTCATATTGGAATCAAACTCCACATGCAGCCGCTTCTTTTGATTATCACGGCGTGCAATTAGCACACCCATATGCGTGCTCCCTCTACCCTTTCTTTTAACGGGTTGATCAACCCTCTCACCCGATGATTCCTCCGAGCTCGACATATTCCTGTTCATCAAGGACAAATCAATGTTAGATAGGTTATTAAGTAACAAGCAAATAATAAAGAAAAGACAAAAAAAAAATCAAGGATTGGAAGAAATTAGAGCAACATACCTCAAGAGTAGAAGAAACAATGGATAATGAGTGTTTGACAAATTGTACTCCCTTAAATCCATAAATCAAAGAATTCAAGTAGAATCATTTTTAAGCAAAATAATAATTTATTAAGCAACCAATTCAAACATATCATAAACCACTCTCGAGAACACCCAAACAACCACAACTTATCAAGACATGAACAATTCGACAAAGATAGGATATGAACTTCCTATAAGGTTTTCAACAGAACTTCATCTTTATTTAGTTCCTACTAAGCACTTGGAATCTTTGGCATCGTTTCAATCAAAAGAAAGTATAAGTAGCATTAAGCTCAACAGAATTTATATTATGCAAGATGACATATCAATTAAGGAAACTAAGACAAAACATCACCAACTAGCAAGAAGCACATTACCAATTAAATGGGTTTTGGAATCAAAGAACAAGAAGAACAAACAAGCTTACTTGGTTTCGCGGGTTTCGATCGGGAAGGAGGCGGAGTGAACGAGTGAGAGGCAGGAATCCTAATCAGAAGCAAAAATCCAGTCCATAAGCAAGAAGCATTAACGATTAAAATGGGTTATTAGGAATCAAAGAACTTAAGAGTAACGTACGAACAAGCTTACTTGGGTTTACTTGGGTTTGGTGGGTCTCTTCAATCGACGAAAAAGGCGGAGTGAGCGAGAGAGAACTGTGATCAGTGACGACGGCGGAGACGGAGGAGACGACGGCGGAGACGTACGGCAACGAAAGGGACGGCCTTGGAGAAGAGCGAAACGAGAGTGAGTACGAGAGGATTTCGCGCGCTGTGTCGGTGTAAGAGTGTGTGAGGGAAAATGAAGAGGCGCGTGTATATTAACCTAAAAAATTGAATATAGGCGACCTGAATCATATTTCAGGACGCCTATATTCCACTTGTGGCGTTCTGAAATAAATTCAGGTCGTCAATATTTTACTAATGGTGACCTGAATAAGAATCAGGTCGCCAAATAAATGAATATTGGCGACTGAATCCGAATCGTGTCGCCAATATTAAAATATTGGCGACCTGAATAAGAATCAGGTCGCCAATATTAAAAATATTGGCGACCTAATTCGGATTCAGGTCGCCAATATTCATTTATTTGGCGACATGATAATAATTCAGGTCGCCATTACTAAAATATTGACGACCTGATTTAGATTTAGGTCGCCAATATTATTAAATTTCCTAATTTCTATTTAAAAACATCATTGGCGCCAAACAAAAAATTAATTTCTATTTAAAAAACATCCTCGGCGCCAAACAAAAAATTTATGGCGCAATGTAAATTGTCTCATTAAAGACGTCCTGAAAGTTATGTAGGTTGCCATAAATGAATTTTATTGGAAAAAATAATAATCTCATGGCGCCAAACAAATATTTCTCATATTTTTATGGCGCGAAACAATTTTAGACGTCCTGAAAAAATTTCAGGACACCAAAAATCAATTTAAGGAGTCCTGATGTCTTATTTAGGACGCTGAAGGCTCAACTTCCTTAAATATAATTACAAGAATGCCACCGCCTTCATTTTAGACGTCTTGTTTCTAAATAAGGACGTTTTTTAGGGTAGTAATATCCAATTTTTGTAGTAGTGATTCCACACTGGAAAGTAGTAGGAGGTCTTTGCTCCGACGACATTACACTATGGATCGGGTTGAACCTAATGGGAACAATGAATCGGTGCTTTCCATGATCTAAGGAATTAATCACCATTCTCTATTCTTCTTGTTTTATTTACTTCTTGCTGAATGCTGATGATGATAACTATTACAAGTGATTATCTCTGCTTTCATTCAATTGAAATAGTAATCATTAAAATTTATCAATAAATAATCTAACTAAGAATTCATATGCTTCTTTCAACGGATTTTTTTTTTTTTAAAAAAAAGTAAAATTTGCATGTATTCAATTAGTAAAACAAGTTGTCTGTGAAATGTATATATACATATATATTAAAAAAATTCAATTAAATCCAATCGAAATATCAAAATTACTTAAATTTAGGTATGCATTTTCAATAAATTCCTAATGGGCTAAAAAGCTTAATTAGAGATTTTTGAATGTTGTTAAAAGACCAGAATGACCCTATGAACTTAAAACTTTGTTTGATTATGAAGCTAAACGAGAACATTTGATTTAATTGGCAAACGGTCAAATGTTTAACTACAATTCTACAAAGAATCGTTCCTAGTCTTTTAATAATATTAAAAAAAATCTCTAATCAAGAAGTATAGGCCTAAACTTAAATTTCAGTATTTTAGTTGTATTTAATTGGGATTTACTCTCTCCCTATATATTCTTTTTTTTTTTTTTTTTATGATGAAAGAAGCTTTTCATTATTGTCAAGCCGACTATCATGGGTACAACTATAGCTAGTGTGACTTCCTATATATAGCATATATATATATATATATATATATATATATATATATATATATATATATATATATATATATATATATATATATATAGACTTATTGAAACCAATTTTGTTTACCAATTTAAATGAACTATTATAAATAATTACGTGAATTCCTTCAATTCCTGCTTGACACACAGACAAGAATCAATCAAGTCCCTCGTGTAAGGAATCACCAAGAAGCATTTTTACAATATTGTGTTTGTATGCTAACATATGTGAATCCAAATTTTCATGTCATCTTGATGGTTTTTTTTAGCCAAAATCATCTTTAACCAGGTGATTAAATTTGGGACAGACCCTTTTGATCTGCGATGCCAGTAATTATAAGATGAGACTCTGCTTTGATACCATAATAATGTAAGGCATTGCCTTTACACAAGTCAAATGAGTTTTTTTTTTATATATTATATTATATTTAATTTAATGTTTTGTTCTTATGTTTAATCGTTCGTCAAATTATAGGCTTGATTTATACTCGTGCCCATCATTGTATCATAATTAAACATAATGATAATACTAATACGAATATTATTGTACTAATACCACCCTACGTGTATTGATACCATCCCTTGTATACTAATATCACTATCTTGTGTACTGATACCACCCCTAGATGTAATAATATCACCATTTTGTATACTAATATTTGAATTTTGGTATTTCAGCTGGATTTAATTGGGATTTCACCTATATATATATATATATATATATATATATATATATATATATATATATATATATATATAGAGAGAGAGAGAGAGAGAGAGAGAGAGGTGAAATCCCAATTAAATCTATCCAAAATACCTATATATATATATATATATATATATATATATATATATATATATATATATATATATATATATATTTTATGAAAGAAACTAATGGTTATCAAGCCACCGTTTTATAGGTATAGCTATAGCTAGTATGACTTCCTAGATATAGCATGTATATGTACTTATTGACACCGAATTTTTTTACCGCAGATTAAACTTGAAAGCAATGATTCTATTTTGTTACCAAGCCAGTGGAGAATTTAAATGAACTATTATAAATAATTGTGTGAATTCCTTCATGCTTGATATAGGCCAGAATCAAACAAGCCCTTCATGCAAGGAATCATCGAGAAGCATTTTTACAATATTGTGTTTGCAAGCTAACACATGTGAATCCAAATATTTAGGCCATCTTGATGGGCTTCTTAGCAAAAAATCATCTTTGACAAGGTAATTAATTCTGGGATAGACCCCTTTAAGGATTTGTACGGTGCTAGTAATTTTTATAAGACCTCTAAGGTCTCTAATTCTCACGTCATTGAGCTCGAGTTTTGGAAGTACGTTGGTATCACTTGCCCCTTTCTACTACTTTCCTCCATTACTGGCCAGAGCACCTATTTATTTTTTAGTTTGTGTTTTTGTGTGCTCTTGTCTTTTCTCTCCTTCAAGGTTTTGTTATTTTCTGGGGTTCTTTTTATTTCTTAGAAGCTCATTTATTGACAACATGATCCTGGCATCACATGAAGTCAAGAACCTAAGTAGTGTTTGGTTAGCGACCTACCCGGTTCTGATACCAATTGATATCAATTATCGATATTATCCACTTTGGAGCCGATCACCCCTCACGACTTTTCCTTTCCAGCTAATGTGGGATCTCACAATCCACCCCTTTAGAGGCCAACATCCTTGCAGGCACACCGACCCACCTAACTCTGATACCAATTGTAGATATTGTCCGCTTTGGGGCCCTAATTGATCCCTCTAAGGGCTAGTGTTCTCACTGGCACAACGACCCACCTGGCTCTGTTACCAATTGTAAATTTTGTCTGCTTTAAGACCCTAATTCATCCCTTTAAGAGCCAGTGTCCTCGCTAATACAACGACCCACTAGCTCTGATACTAATTGTGGCTCTGATACAAATTTTATAATTATAGATACTGTCTGCTTTGGGTGGAGCTGATCACCCCTCATGGGAATTGGGAATTGGGAATTGAAGAAATCTTTGTATTTTGTTGATTGTAAAACTAATTCAATTTGATTCACCTTATCCCCTTATTTTGTGTTGTTCAAGTTGAGCACCTTGTTAAATAGTGTTCAACTTGAGGGGGCGTGTTAGAATATATGGTGATATTAAATAGATTAGTTAGTTAGTGATTAGTTAGTAGGTTAGAGGGTTAGTTAAGGACCCTAGTCTATATAAAGGAATCCACCCTCACTATTACTTTGAGCCGATCACTCCTCACGACTTTTCCTTTCCAGCTAATGTGGGATCTCACAATCCACCCTTTAAGGGCTAACATCCTTGCAGGCACACCGACCCACCTAACTCTGATACCAATTGTAAATATTGTCCGCTTTGGGGCCCTAATTCATCCCTCTAAGGGCTAGTGTTCTCACTGAACAGCGACCCACCTGGCTCTGATACCAATTGTAAATATTATCTGCTTTAGGACCCTAATTCATCCCTTTAAGGGCCAGTGTCCTCGGTAGCACAATGACCCACTAGCTTTGATACTAATTGTGGTTCTGATACAAATTGTATAGTTGTAGATAATGTTTGTTTTGGGTGGAGCCGATCACCCCTAACAACTTTTCCTTTCCAGCTAATGTGGGATCTCACAATCCACCCCTTTAGGGGCCAACACCCTTGCAAGCACACCGACCCACCTAACTCTGATACCAATGGTAGATGTTGTCCGCTTTGGGGCCCTAATTCATACCTCTAAGGGCTAGTGTTCTCACTGGCACAGTGACCCACCTCGATCTGATACCAATTGTAAATATTGTCTGCTTTAGGACCCTAATTCATCCCTTTAAGGGCCAGTGTCCTCGGTAGCACAACGACCCACTAGCTCTGATACAAATTGTATAGTTGTAGATAATGTTTGCTTTGGGTGGAGCCGATCACCCCTAACAACTTTTCCTTTCCAGCTAATGTGGGATCTCACAATCCACCCCTTTAGGGGCCAACACCCTTGCAGGCACACCGACCCACCTAACTCTGATACCAATGGTAGATGTTGTCCGCTTTGGGGCCCTAATTCATACCTCTAAGGGCTAGTGTTCTCACTGGTACAGTGACCCACCTCGCTCTGATACCAATTGTAAATATTGTCTGCTTTAGGACCCTAATTCATCCCTTTAAGGGCCAGTGTCCTCGGTAGCACAACGACCCACTAGCTCTCAATAGCTTTTCATTTCACGATACTCGTACAGCCGGAGACTAGTAGGTGGTCCTTGCTCCGATCGACGACATCACGCTATGGATCTGGTTAGTTAAACTAATGACAACATCGAATCGGTGTTTTCCTCGGTATCACCATTCTCACTTCTTGCTGATGATTGATTAGAGTGTATGTCAGGTTCTTAGTTTAGATGGTTCCGATTTGGTTTTGGCTTCTATTTGATTTGCCTTTGGTTGCTTTATTTTCTTTTATGCTTGACACAATTCCTTGAAAACCCTCGTGACAGGAATCAACTAAGAGCATTTTTAGGATATTGCGTTGAAACGCTAGATGAAGTGGATAAAAGAATTATGGTCTTGATGGGTGTCTTATTCAAAATGATCCATGACCTGACAGTCCCCTTTAAAGCTTTTTGCGGTGATTATAGCACCTTGGTGGTACTCAAATTTAGTGACGCATTTGTAAAGTCCATTCCAGACATAATACGATGACTCGTTCATGGTGGTTAATGCCGCTGCTCTGATTCTAACGTCATTCAACCCTCAATCTAAGGCAACAAAATGTCTGATACGACCGGTGCTACTACTTGCCCCTATCTACTACCTTCCTCCATTAAATGCAAGAACACCAAATTCTAGTCAGTTTTGATAC
The DNA here is from genome assembly GCA_025563575.1 of Acacia pycnantha. Lineage (NCBI taxonomy): Eukaryota > Viridiplantae > Streptophyta > Magnoliopsida > Fabales > Fabaceae > Acacia > Acacia pycnantha. Next base: position 134,330 of record JAMWYP010000060.1, read on the forward strand.
ATTTGAGGTGCCAATCTTCTGGTTTGAATTTTTTTGCACCCTTATATTTCTTTTCCTTCAGGGTTGTTATTTCAGGGCTCATTTGTATATCTCGGGAGATCATAAACATCGCGCATGATGAAGTGGAGAACTAAGTTGTGTTTGGTTGGGGGTCTTTTTTTGACATCACAGGAAGTGGGTGTTTGGTTGGGAGTCTTTTTTTTTAAGATAGGGGAAGGGAGCAGATCATGGGGTAAAGAAATTTGATCATTTAGACATTATTATTTTTTTGATACAACATCTGGACATTTTTTTTTTGATACAACATCTGGACATTATTTTCATACGATTGACTCGGCTTCCTCGTCAATTGGGCAAGGGCTCCATCATTTGATTTGTAGATTACTATCATTTGAAACCAAATTTTTTTACCGATTTAAATGAACTATTATAAATAATTACGTGAATTCCTTCCTGCTTGACACACATACGAGAATCAATCAAGTCCCTCATGTAACGAATCACCCACAAGTATTTTACAATATTGTGTTTGTATGCTAACATATGTGAATCCAAATTTTCATGCCATCTTGATGGGTTTCTTAGCCAAAATCATCTTTGACTAGGTGATTAAATCTGGGACAGACCCTTTTGATATGTGATGCCAGTAATTATAAGATGTGAGGCTCTACTTTGATACCATAATAATGTAAGGCATTGCCTTTACAAAAGTAAAATGTGTTTTTTTTATATTATGTTTAATTTAATGTTCTGTTATTATGCTTAATCGTTCTTCAAATTATGGGCTTGATTCATACTTGTGCCCATCATTGTATCATAATTAAACATAATGATAATACTGATACGAATATTATTGTACTGATACCACCCCTACGTGTATTGATACCATCACCTTGTGTACTAATATCACTACCTTGTGTACTGATAACACCCCTAGATGTACTGATATCACCACTTTGTATACTAATATTTGAATTTTGGTATTTCTGCTGGATTTAATTGGGATTTCACCTATATAAATATTTTTTTTTTTTCTGATGAAAGAACCTAATCATTGTTGTCAAGCCACCCTTTTATGGGTATAGCTATAGCTAGTGTGACTTCCTAGATATAGCATGTATGTGGACTTCTCAACACCAAATTTTTTTACCATAGATTAAACTTGAAAGCGATCATTTTATTTTGTTATCAAGCCAGAGGGGAATTTAAATGAACTATTATAAATAATTGTGTGAATTCCTTCATGCTTGACATAGGAAAGAATCAAACAAGTCCTTCGTGCAAGGAATCATCAAGAAGCATTTTTACAATATTGTGTTTGCATACTAACAGATGTGAATCCAAATATTTAGGCCATCTTGATGGGTTTCTTAGCCAAAATCATCTTTGACAAGGTAGTTAATTCTAGGACAGACCTCTTTGAGGATTTGTACGGTGCTAGTAATTTTTATAAGACCTCCAAGGTCTCTGATTCTCACGTCATTGAGCTCTAGAGTTCTGGCAACACGTTGGTATCACTTGCCCCTTTCTATTACTTTCCTCCATTGCTGGTCAGAGCATCTATTTATTTTCTATGGTATCACTTGCCCCTGTTTACTACCTTCCTCCATTACTAGGTAGAGCTCCTAATTATTTTCTAGTTTGTGTTTTCGTATGCTCTTTTCTTTTCTCTCCTTCAAGGTTTTGTTATTTTCTGGGGTTCTTTTTATTTCTTGGAAGGTCATGCATTGACAACTCCAAATATCATGATCCCAGCATCATAGGAAATCGAGAACCTAAGTAGTGTTTGGTTAGCGACCTACCTGGCTCTAATACCAATTTATACCAATTATAGATATTGTCCACTTTGGGATCCATCACCACTCACGACTTTACCTTTCCAACTAATGTGGGATCTCACAATCCACTCCTTTAGGGGCCAACATCCTTGCTGGCATACTGACCCACCTGACTCTGATACCAATTGTAGATATTGTCCGCTTTGGGGCTCTAATTCATCTCTCTAAGGGCTAGTGTCCTCACTGGCACAGCGACCCACTTGTCTCTGATACCAATTGTGCTGGCACAACGACCAACCTAGCTCTTATACTAGTTGTGGCTCTGATACAAATTGTATAGTTGTAGATACTATCTGCTTTGGGCCCCAATTCACCCCTCTAAGGGCCAGTGTCCTCATTGGCATAGCGACCCAACTAGAACTGATACCAATTGTGGCTCTGATACCAATTGTAGATATTGTACCCGCTTTGGGGGCCATTATCACCCCTTTAGGGGCCAGTGTCCTCGTTGGCACAGCAGCCCACTTGGCTCTAATACAAATATTGTTCGCTTTGGGGTCCCATCACCCGATTACGACTTTAAAACGCATCAGCTCTGATACCAATTGTAGATATTGTCCGCTTTGAGGCCCCTCACCCATCACGACTTTAAAATGTGTTAAGAGGGAAAGGTATCCAGACCTTTATAAGGCGTCTTTCATTTTCCTCCCGAACCTTGCTCTGATACCAATTATATATCTTAGCGACTCACTCTTGACATTGTTCATTTTGGCCACCATCACCCTCATGACTTTAAAACACATCAAGAGGGAAAGGTATCCAGACCCTTATAAGACATCTTTCATTTCACTTTTCAGCCAATGTGGAATCTCACAACAGGGTAAATAAATTTGGTTTGGAAGGAAGTGTGAGGAGGAAAGTGAAAAATGTGATGAATTTGATGTTTTTCTTATGGTGACAATTTGAGCATTACGTGGCCAAAGTTATGTGATGGGAATTACTCAATTTGTTATAATAGTTATCATGATTATAATACCTCCAGTACTAAATAATATAAGATATAATTGACTTTTTTTAGAAAGATTAAGAAAGCTGATTAAATTACTTTAAAATTTTTATTTTTTTATTTTCTTCTCCGAACTAATTTGTTTGACTTACACAGTTACACACTAATATGTAATCTAATAATACACAATATATGATATATTTAAATAACTTATTTAGCTTCTTTAATCTCCAAAAAAAAAAGTCAATTAAGTCTAATTAAGTTTATTGTGATGTTAATTATATGCATGCGTGGTTATATGGTCGGTCAGCCGTTACTCCAACCCCTTCATCAATTAGAAAGTTGGACTCAATGATATTCTACATAGATTTTGCGTGGTCTTATCTATCAGTGAGATCCAGGAATTTGATTTTATAGGCCCAAATCCATACCCTGTTTTAAAAACTACTGCTGATAGTAGGATTTCTCCGTCAATCTGGGAGAACAATATTTTGCATGGATTTGTGAAGAATAGTATATAAGGGCACGCTATATATATACATGTATATGCTTAAAATTACTTACGTTGTTTCAATCGATGACATCACAATTTACGTTAGTTTCAACTACATATGGCCCTGTTTGAATTAAGTTGTTATTTGAATTGGTGGTAGAAGTTAATTTTTCCAACGTGGTTTACGAAGTATGGGGTAAACATATGAGAAGAATTTTGTTTTGACTTATGTAAATGTGCTTTTCTAACACGAAGTGAATATTTGTTTTAGTTTTTTAGATTCATTTTTACGATTTACGAGATAAATATGTGGGGAGAGTTTTATCCTCACTTACAAAAAAAGTATTTAAAAAAGCACCTTTAAGCAATTCCCAAACAAGCACTTAACTCAAATAGGCCCTTAATGAAGTATTAGAAAATCACATTCGCGCCCAAAGCTTCTTTCATATACTTACATCATACTCCATAAATTACCTTTACAAAGGAAAGACATTGCTGCCAACAATTCAAGCATGCACGCAATCGACGTAGAAAGTAGTGCACAGCTTTGTACTATGAGGTAGGCCGGGTTGAACTTTGTTGAAGTAAAAAGCATATGCTACTATTATAACAATTTCCTCTCTCTTGGTTATTATTACTTGGCGTCGTTGTTGAATATTTTCATTTGAGAATGCAGAATTGTACTTGGGTTTGCTATTTCTAGTATGTTTATCATAGTTCTTATTCCTTCCTAACTGGAACGTAAGCAAGGTCGTTAGACCTGCAAGAGTTTAAGGAAGCTCATGGTAATCGAAAACTTAAATTTATGTTATAGACTTAAAAAGTACGTAAATCCATAAAATAATTTTCTATCACTTCATAGATGTTTGATCTTTTTCTTTGAATTTTTGGTCACTTCATATTAAATCCCATACCTGACTTCTCATATGAATCCACCAAGCTAGGGAAGAACTTTAATATAGAAGAGGAGTAACAGCGAAGGCATGCCACTGCATTCTTCCACAAATTATCATTCATAACACTTCTTGTTACTTTCATTTTATCTCTGGTAGATGAAAATTTACTATACTCCCATCATTATGCCTAAAATGTCATTTATGATTTATTATTCTATTATTAAATTATGAATCAATTGTGTTGTAATCTCTCTTATAAATAGAACATTTTTTTATATAAAAATTTTAGGAGAGCGGTTGAGCTTACCTACAATTTAAAGGCCCTTGGAGCCCACTCCGCAAGGAATTCAGGACTAAGAATACACATACCTTCACCTTAACCTGTGTTACTATTGCTTTGTAGATCTCTAGGATGCCTCCCCCAGCGCCTTGATTAATTCTATGATCAAACTCTCTCCTTTTTGGTGAGAGTGTCTGACCTCTTTACCCGTTGAACCCAAAGACGAGGGGTTTATAAATAGAACATCATCTCACTTTAGGAGCAAAAACAAGAATAATAATATTTCTTCGGTCTCTATTGCTCTCCCTTTTCCTATTATTCCATCTTTTCTATTTTTCATCTGGCTCTTTATTTGCTTTATTTTACAACATACAGATATATTTATAATATAAAATAATAATCAACTTCTTATCAAACCCATAATTGTAATTAACAATGATATGATTAACTTATTTCCTAGAGCATTAACCTTAATGATTGTAGTTTCGAGGCTTCAATTAATCATATCTCCCAAACGATGAAGAAGTGATGTAAACCTTCAGTCTCCCACAAAAGAAAAAAAACACAAGAAAGTGAGCCAAGAAGAAAAGCTTTAATGAGAAAAATACAATACAACCATCATCATTTATTAAATGAAAAAAAGAACAATAATGATAATTACTAAAACGACGTGTCGTGTTCAATTGTTCATCATACTATCATAGTCATGGGCGAGGCGCGAACCATTACTTTCATTAACACATTTGCCTTCGACTATTTATCTTGCAAAGTTCATCCAGTCAACCCGCAAATCCGCGACCCGCCAAAACAACCCTCCTGAACCCCGAAGCTACTGTCATCATCTTCACTCCATTATCGAATTATACTGTGATTTGAGAGCAATTTCACTTCTAACTTAATTTATTCAGAAGTTCTTCTTTTTTGAGTTGTATTCTATGAGCTCAATCAGTTGAATCCTTAATTGGATTCCTGGATCCAACACTGTCAGTTTATTACAGGCCTACAAGGTTTGCATTCTTCACCTGTTGTTTTCAGTCAGGAAATTTGATTCCTCGATCTCTGTTTCTTGGTCTTAACAGATTACAGATTTATGATTCTTCCATTGTGCATTTCCTTGCACAAGAATATTTTGCGTATGATCATGTTTATTGGCGGAGGGTGATAATTTATTTTCGTTCATGATTCGAATTTGATTGCTTTTGATCTGTTATATTGCCCGTAATTTATGGAAAGTGAAGCAAAATAACCTTGAAGTTTAGAATTTATGGGCCTTTGGCATTCATGGGGTTACATCAGAGGTTGTCTTTTTTACAGCTTGTAGTTTGAAGATGGCGTGGTTTGGTGGTAAGAATACATGGGGAAACTTTCCTGATTTGACAGGCGCGGTGAATAAGCTTCAGGAGAGTGTGAAGAATATTGAGAAGAACTTCGATACTGCTCTTGGTTTCGAAGAGAAGTCTGAATCCAGCAATGAAGGTAAAATATTGTTCAAGTTCTCATCACTCTTAATTATTTTTCAGAATCAATTTTCTAATATTTGAATATGTGATATTGTGATTAAGATTGTTGTTAAGTTTGTTAACAAGTACAAGCTGGGAGGTATAGTAAGGTCTTTGAGGGAGGGGGTCATTACGTCAGAAAATTATCTTGGGTGGTTAGATCAATGAAATTGTATGATTTTTACACAGCTATAGTATTTTTAAATGTTGCCCATAACGGTTTCATAATAAACAAGCTATGCCTTGGTCTTCCAGCCTCAGGTTCATGGCCTTCAGTGGCAGACAGGAAAACGCTATTCAATCCTGTTATGTCATTTATGGGGAATAAAGTTGAGGAAAATACTGAAGAAACGTCTGGAGAAGTTAAATCCTCTGAACAGGAATCTGGAACTGAGGAGTCATTGGAACAAACCGAGACTCCAGAACATTTACCTCTAGCTGAGGGAATAGAAAGCCTTGAAATTGATAAAGCAGTCCATACTGAAACTGGTAAGGCCATCCAAACTGAAACTGAAGAAAGTACTGCTGAGGATGAAAATGAAGTGCATGAGGTAGAGGAGCATGGTGACCATGAAGAGTCAACTGATGGAACTGCCACATTGTATTTAGAACAAGATAAGTCAGAACTTCCCTTATCAGTAGTGCCTGTTGAGCTTACTGAATGCATTGTTCAGAATGTTGAGAGTCCAGTTTCTATTAACGAGCCTCAAGAAAGTGAGACTTCTGAAGTGAAAAGCCCTACAAGTCGAGATATTTTATTGCAAACGCCTGTTAATTTTCAGGAGGATCAGGCTGCAGGTAGTACTTTTGAGCCTGGTGAGTCAGATGGTCTTATTGAAGTGAGAGAGAATTTTCTAGAGAAAATCAAGGAGGAGAGTAAAGAAGAAGAGAGATATGAGGCAAAGGAGGGTATGGAAAGAGTTTCTCTTGTTCAACCTGAGGCATCCAGTGACAGCAAGGAAGGAGATGATACCACACGTTCTGTGGCATCTGAGGAAATAAACAGTGTTGGTCAATCCAGTTCTATTCCATCATCATCTGAGGTGGCACCTGCTTTAGTTTTAAATGAAAATGAAGCAACTGCTAATCAAAATGAAGGCGAACACTTACCCAACGATGCTGGATCTGACATGAAAGAGCAGCATTTGAGTTCTGTAACAAATATGTTAGACTCAGATTCTGTGCTTGAACTGGAGAGAGTGAAGAGGGAGATGAAAATGATGGAAACTGCCCTACAAGGTGCTGCAAGACAAGCTCAGGTATTTTTTGTGATGCATGTAATCATGGTAATAATAGCGAAAAAATAGGGCTCAGGTCTTGTAATTGTTTAAGCAGGAGAATCATAATCATTTGGTCTCTAGATAACCCTTGACATTGAAGAGTCTTATTTGGATGTACTTTTCTCCTTAGCTGAGAAGATGGCTTGCCAACCTGTTTTCACATGAAAATTAATAAGAAGGCTATGTTGTGTTTAGACTTTTGTGGAATTTATTGAGAGAGGAAAACTAATCTGAATTCATTAATCTTCTCTAAATCAAAGAGAATACATACGATATAGCCCCTAATTCTAATCAAATCAAAACTGATTGAGATATAATAGGAAATATCAATATAATATACCTATATCTAATCCTAAGATATGATATAATATATCTATATCTAATAATTAATAAGATAATGACTTACTATTTAGGAGTAACTGAGACCTTAATATAATATAATAATATTACATAATATTCCCACAACTTTAGACAGTTAAGTTGATGCCCCATTGTTATCAATGTCTTCTAATTCTATTCTGAACCTTGATAAATGCACTATAATAAATTATTTCCTTCTGGAATCAGTCTGTAAAGTTTATTTTTCCTTGATGCATATCGAGATTAAATTAATGATGTTGAACATGTTTTAATTTAAACTTTTACTTTTGATAGGTTTTGAATTAATTAAGCTCCCATTGGACTTCCTCTAAATCTTGTTGCATGCCTTAGCCTTCACTTATAACCTGCTAAAATCTAACTTTCACTTGTCAAAGATGAAAGGGTTAGCCTATCACTTGAATGGAGTTCTTACAATCCTTTATCTTGTTCCAATTTATTTAAAAGCATGCATGCTTGGTGTAATGGTGCTATCCATCCTTTCATTTTGCGATAATGAAAATTTTGTTAATTCTCTTTGCAGGCTAAAGCTGATGAGATTGCAAAAATGATGAATGAAAATGAACAATTAAAAGCAGTGATTGAGGAATTAAAGGTATGATGTGTCTATTTAGAGCAATGTAGTTTGTGTCAAGTTTCAATTTACTTATCTGTCTTTCTTTTACATTATAATTCTCGATTTGCCATGTCATTTTTATGTAATCCATGCATTTTGTCCTTTGTATTAAATGATTTTTGTGTTTTTTTAACAAATGTGATGTTACATTAGATGTTTATGGTGTGCCATTTGACTTTTTCCAAGAGACTGTTTGGCATAATGGAAACAACAAAGTGATTTGATGGCTAATAAGGCTGGAATTTTAGGTCAGATTAGCTCTTTTGCCAATAGCCTTGAAACCTAGTGGCATGAAAGCTCCCCTGTATATGGGAGGTTACAGGTTCGATCATGTTTGTAACCTCAAGTCAATAATGCTTGCCCCTCTAATTAAAAAAGAGAGAGGAATTTTAGCTCTTTTTGGGTTTATTATCTCTTGGTCAGTTCTGCAGTTCTATTGTGGTGTACATTAATAACAGACAATGTATTCCAGGCTTAAAGAATTATTATACTATTACTTTTTTTAGTTTGTTCTTTGCTCCCCACATTTTTCTCTTAGCCGATTTCAATTTTCCCGTGGCTTTCTTAGCCAATCCCTGTGTTTATCTAAATATGATGGCATACTTTTCTCATTTCACTGTATGTTTCTTGCTTGTCCTGCTTCTCACTTCCTTCAAGATGTTCATAATTGTCTACTACTTGTGGAGCAGAGAAACTCCAATGAGGCCGAAATTGAGACTCTTAGAGAGGAATACCATCAGAGGGTTGCAACTCTTGAGAGAAAGGTATAACTCCACAGGATTCTTTGTCATTGTGCTTATTTAGCAAGTTGTTTATACTGTTTAACTAATTAGCTAAGTTGAAAAGCTGTGTAAAGGCTTCAGGAATTACATTCTATCCATGATCTTCTGTTCACTTTTTCACAATAGAAATTCACAACATATGCAGCTACTTGCAGGAGTATTTTTCACGTTGTGCTTTGGAAAAAAAAAACGGGTTTTCTGAAGTTTCCTTTTAAACTTACATTTTGTTGGCAACTCTGTGAAGGTCAATTTCTTAAAATCTTTTAATGTTCGCCTTGCTTGTCACCTTTTTTTTTGGGTTTTCCTATGTAGTACAAATGTCAAGGCTCTGGTTTTGATGGAAAACAAGTGAAGGCACTTGAGTTTCAATCAAAGCACTCAAAATTCATTTTAACATTTCATCAATTTTTCTTGAAGAATAACCAGGGCTAAGCATATGTTTTAGATTGTGACATAACCTGTTTCAGGCTTTCAGCTACAAATATTCTGGTTTTTATTCATTTCATGTGAATAATTGCAGGTGTATGCCCTCACCAAGGAAAGGGATACTCTTCGTCGAGAGCAAAGTAAAAAAAGCGATGCAGCTGCTCTCTTAAAGGAAAAGGATGAAATAATTAATCAAGTTATGGCTGAAGGTAGATCCGTCAGAGGCTAATCCTAAAAAAATGAGAAAGTAATATCTCCATGATCTACTTCTGATGATAATTGGAAAAAAAAACTGTATCGTGATATCATCTAGACTTTAGTGCATACAGATCTAATTTTGTTATTGAAATGCGTAGAAGGTTTGTGTCTGGAAAGACTCTATTAGATATACAAACATTGTTGAGAGTGAAAAAATCCATGGCATTAAATTGGTGATTAGGGCACTTGTGTTTGAAACTTGGATTGGGCAATTGACTTAGCTGTAGGGAAACATTTAGCATCTATAGAAGATAGATTTAGGACATTTATTATGTTCAAAATATCTCTATGAAGCCTTTACAGAGACAGTATTTTAATTACTGACAAGAATTTTAACAGTTACCTTGCTTGGAATTAAAAAACATTTGCTCTGAGGTCCACTTTGTCATTGAGGCTTTGATATTATGTCATTGTTAGGGACCATTTCATCCCAAATGCTCAAATGAATGAATTTATTAGTATTGATATATTTAAAACTTTGTTGGAATTGCTGGGAGTTAGTTGTCCTACAAGCATGCTTTTGGTGGAAACCTTTGTGCATGATCATCACCAACTTTTATGTTCTCATTTTATTTTTGGTTTACATTCCATCTTTTCGACAAGATCTTGGCTCTTGAGGATAGAGTGGGGAAGGCTTACGATGCATTATAAAAAAATTGTGTTAACTATTCCTTTAACCGGATTGTCTGTAAAATGTATGCTGTCCTCCAAAGGACATTTCTTTGTGGAACTTTCAAGTTAAAACGTTTCATTTAGTGGACTATAAAGAGACCCCTCTTTTCATTTTAGTTTTTTTTTTTTTATTTATCTCAGGGGAAGAACTTTCCAAGAAGCAGGCTGCTCAGGAATCTACAATCAGGAAACTAAGGGCTCAGGTATACGGGCCGCTTATTTCAACTTTCATCAAATCTAATTCTTTCTCAATGACTACTAATGATTATTATAAATTCTTCACCTACTTTATTGATGAAAGCTAGATTAGAGAGCTTGAGGAGGAGAAGAAAGTTTTGACTACTAAACTTCAGGTAAAGTTTTGACCTAAAGCTATCTTGAAATTATATATTAGCTGGTAAATATTCTGAACGAATATTGTTCTTTCACCACAAGGGAAAATGAGAAATCATAACTTTCATCCAGTATAGATGCACAACACTTTTTCGACTTTTGACTTTGCTGTTTGAGTTTGATTCACTTGTTACAGATTCTTTATCACTTTGCTTCTTTATATATGAATGATAAGAAGTAAATTTCAAGAACCATGTACCAAACATATATTCTTGGTTTGCTGAACTTGGTATCATGAATGGTTGCATTTGATTTTCTTAATGTCATGCTGCTCTTAGAACATCGTTTGATTGGAATATAATGACATTCCTCCTTCATTGGCAACTAAATTCCTTTATCTGGAGTCAGCAAGTTTTTGTAATCCACATATCCGTTAGTAAATTTAATTTTTGCTGCTGTGGCTTGGTGAATGGCGTGTATTTAAGGTGGAGGAGAATAAAGTAGAAAGTATCAAGAGGGACAAGATGGCTACGGAGAGTTTGTTGCAAGAAACAATAGAGAAACATCAAGCAGAACTTGCAGCTCAGAAAGATTATTACACCAATGCTCTGGCTGCTGCTAAGGAGGCTGAAGCATTAGCAGAAGCACGTGTCAACAATGAAGCAAGAATTGAGCTGGAGAGTCGTCTAAGAGAGGCTGAGGAACGGGAATCTATGCTGGTCCAGGCACTTGAAGAATTGAGGCAAACATTAAGTCGAAAAGAACAGCAGGTTGCTGTGATATTTTGTATCATTCTTTATACTAAATTGACTATGCAATGATCAACTCTAATGTTTCATTTTCCATGTTCAGGCAGTGTTTAAAGAAGACATGCTGCGAAGGGACATTGAGGATCTTCAAAAGCGTTATCAGGTGAGTTCCCTTGCTTACTGGATATAACCTGTAATATGATTTCAAGTTGTGAAAATAAATTCTGCTTCTTCTGTAGTCTGTAATTTGGTTAATGTTGTGTCTAGGAAAGTGAAAGACGATGTGAGGAACTGGTTGCTCAAGTTCCAGAATCAACGAGGCCACTTTTAAGGCAAATTGAAGCCATACAGGTGAACGTTCTTTTTTGCAAATTTAATTGGAATAATTATTTGCAGAAGTTCCATTCCAGTCAGTTATTAAGTACAGCTACAAGGGATTGGTTTTTGATTAGCAACTTGATAACAGGAAACGAATGCCAGGAGGGCTGAAGCTTGGGCTACTGTTGAGAGAACCCTTAATTCTCGAGTTCAGGTCCCTAGAATATTTTCTGACTTTAGCTTTTGAAACTTTTCCTCTTGATAATATTATGTTTATACATTATTATCTTATTGATTTTGCAGGAAGCAGAAGCTAAAGCTACTGCTGCAGAGGAAAGAGAACGATCCATGAATGAACGCTTATCTCAAACCTTGTCTCGAATTAATGTGCTTGAGGCTCAGGTTCTGTGTTCTTGAGTAAACTCATGTCTATAATTGGGGCAGGGGGTAATTTTTTCATACATACTATTTACACCAGTGATGAATTGCAGATTTCATGCCTTCGGGCAGAACAAGTTCAGATAAGTAGGTCCCTTGAAAAGGAGAGACAAAGAGCAGCTGAAAACAGGCAGGAATACCTTGCAGCAAAGGAGGAAGCTGATACTCAAGAGGGTCGTGTGAGACAGCTTGAACAAGAAATTAGGGAACAGCGGCAGAAGCACAAGCAAGAGTTACAGGAGTCATTGGTGCATCAGGAACTTCTACAACAGGTAAATCTTATCTCATGGATTTGTAATTGTTGTTTTTTGTGTTACATGAAACTCTTAACTCTTCCATTAAATTTTTTCTCACCCCTTTCTAATTGCTTAGGTAATGGAATTAATCCATAACATGGTAGATTTCTGATCACCTGGTCACTCAATCTTGGTTAACATGAATGCGACCTTTTTTGAATGTGTTCATAAATTAAGGATTGAAGATCAGACTGTACATATTGCATAAGAATTTTCCTTGCTTTAGTTATGTGCTTTTTAATGATATCTGAAATGTTGAAATAAAACAATATTATTGGGAATCAGATTTCTTATTTTTGTAGAGGAAGTTTGGAAAAATCAAATGCTGTCCTCTATAGAATTAAATGGGAGGAGGAAACTAAAAAAAAAAAAAAAAAAAAAAAAAAGAAGAAGAACTCTGTACAAGGAAGTATTATTAGAAGCGTGGGGACTGGGGAAGGGAAAGAGAAGAAGTGAGGCAGATAGAAGGAGTGTTACAGACTTCAAATTTTGCGAATCCTTGAATTAGTATTTCTAGTTTCTAACTTGCATTTTGGATCTGGTGAGAACTCAGATCACTGGTTGACATAATAACGAGCCAGGATTGAGGATGTTATTTACAGAAAAATAGCTTGCAAGCTACTAATTTGTAGCCTAGTCCAGAAAATCTGGGCATTTATATGGTGTAGGAATTCTATATGGAAGAACTAATAATAAGCTCAGTTCTGGTATTGCAAGTTTTATTGAATTCAATTCATCTTCATCAGGAGATAGAAAGAGAAAAGGCTGCTCGAGCAGATTTGGAGAGGAGTGCCCGTGTTAATTCTGCTCCATCATCTGACCAAACTCCTACCATGAAGAAAAATTATGCTTTTGAAAATGGTATGATGCTCTGATTCATTTCACGTTACTCGTACTTGGTTTTTACTATAAAATACTTCACTATGCAGGCAACCTGTCTCGGAAAGCCTCTAATGCTAGCTCCCTTGGGAGCATGGAAGAAAGCTACTTTCTGCAAGCATCCTTGGACTCATCTGATAGTTTCTCTGAGAGAAGGAACCCTGGAGAGCATAATTTGAGTCCTTACTATATGAAGAGCATGACAACTAATGCTTTTGAAGCTGCATTGCGTCAGAAGGAGGGTGAACTTGCATCATATATGTCACGTTTGGTATCGTTTGCTGTCCCACTTCCTTGGGTTAATATATATTTGATTTGATTCAGAAGAGACTATAAGCCACCAGTAAATGTTAGTCTAGTTGTTTGGTTGATAAAAATCTGGTCCATAACTAATGAGAAGACTTTGTTGGTTGATAATCAGTTAGTGTACCTTCAAATACAAGTACTTAAGCTATAAGACTTGCCTTGGTTTTAATGAGCTTTCAGGACTCTCACACAAGCTTTTGTTAACCAAACATAAAATAAAAAGAAAAAGAAGCTACAAGCCATATAGTTTACACCATGCATTGGGTTTTAACCCCCTAGACAACATAGTCTAGCAAATATCCACATTCTGGTGAAGGATGTTGAAATGCATGTAATTTATATTATGACCTGCCATTAACTAAAGAGCAAGAATGAGATAAATTAGCTAACCATTACCTGTCATTATATACGTTATACAACTTATTTCATAAAACAAGATGACAATCTTGATTAATTTTATTTTTAACTATAATAATTTCAGGCATCAATGGAATCTATACGGGATTCTCTTGCTGAGGAGTTGGTCAAAATGACAGAACAGGTGAGTTTCAACTTTGAGTTATAAATTTATTGATACTCTGATGCCATTGCTTGTCAGCATGACTTGCTTACACTCACTGCAGTGTGAAAAGCTGCGTGGAGAAGCTGCCACATTGCCTGGTCTACGAGCAGAGCTAGAGGCACTGAGGAAGAGGCACTCTGCTGCTTTGGAGTTAATGGGTGAACGTGATGAGGAGGTACTTTCCAAGGCACACTTTGGTGTTTATAGCCATAATAATGATTTATTTATTTTTCCATGATATTGCGCTTATTTAAATTTATAACGATGCACGTGCATCAATCATTCCTGCTCCTGTGTATGAAAAGGGGGGATTATACTACTAAAAAATGAAGGATTTTTGAGTCTGGGTATACTGAGGTGGAAGCATTTTTCCACACTTTAATTCCTGTGCCTCCCTGTTCGGATTTTTTAAAAAAATTATTAAAAAAAAAAAAATTGGTGCTGTATATCTAAAAGTAGTTGAATATATGTGCCTAGCTGGAGGAACTTCGTGCGGATATTGTGGACTTGAAGGAAATGTACAGGGAACAAGTGAACTTGCTTGTTAACAAGGTATTTTGTTTCGTTTATAGCATTTGATTTCTCTGATATCCTTGTTACCCGTCTCATACTTATTTTCTGTATGTTTTTTCCTTTTTCTTTATTTCATCTTGTTAGAATTTTAATGTTAATACATTGGTTTACAGATCCAAATGATGAACTCGTCAGCGGATATAGCTTAACTGGAATCTAACAGTGGGGAAGGCAAATTATTTGGGATTGTTATATCTTGAGTTTTGCGTGGTGTCAATAAGACAGTTTTGGTATTGGAGTTTGATGCCTTAGGTTACTGGGTGGTTGTAGCGATTCATTGGAAGATGTATATTTTTGTTGTTCTTGTCATGTTTGGTAACTGATATACGAAACTACCCCTTCTAAATGTATCATGTATGAATGTTGTATAGTCAAATTCTTTTTACCTCATTCAAAGTTGTCATAGTCAATCACAATCTAAAGATTCTGAATTGAGGATTTCTATTGATTTTTTTTTTTTTTAACTCATCAATATGTAAGATTTACAAGAAGTTACATTTTTTATACCTGCAATTCAAAGGAATCTACTTAGTTTGACTGATGTTTTTTTTTCTTAATTTTTGCTGGTCCAATTTTTTTCTTAATTAATTACTATTGTTATTTTTGAGCCAATATGAATGATTCAGGAGGACGTTTAGTCTCTGGTTCCCCTCCCGAATGTATGGTGTTTCTACTGGATCCCGTGATCCGGGGTGGTTAATGCCAGCTTTAGGGGACCGAGGTAGTAGCCTATGGTCCTAAGAATACCGTGGTGATGACCGACGACGTAAGGATCCGAGGTGATAATCTCTGGCCCTACCGCGGTGAGGACCGACGGCATACGAGCCCTAGGTGGTGTGGACCGATTTCGGCTGCATTGATATGCCGGAGTCAAGACTTCGAAATCTGACGGACCGAGGCCGTTGTTGTGACCACGGCGTGACTCTTGGGAAGCCTTTTCTGATCTTGCCATGATTACCTGCGCCACCTGGCTTTCTGCGATTGGGGAGGCGCCTTGATTAACGTGTCCGCCGCCCCCGTATTTCGTGCGCATTTAATGCTCTGGCGGTACGTTGCACGTCCCCTCAACTTTAGGGGTGAAATGTCGTGATTACCTCGTCGGTTGGGTTTCTTTCGTTTTGAATTTCCCCCTTCCTTTCTCTCGATATAAACTACTGTTGTAGTTCATTTGATCACTTTTCCCATTTGCTCATTCCATTCCTACGCGAAACTTCTTCCGTGCAAGGCTCTTTTGTCACCAGAGAGCATTGGTTCCTTCTTATATCCCAGGAATTTAGTCAAGGCTTCTCATTTATCCAGGATTCTCCGTCGATTCTCGCTGTGCAACTTCAGGTATTCATCTTGCCTTCTTAGTTTTTTATGCCATTTCAGTATTTAAACTCTCCCTCCTCTTTTTTCTTCTCTTCGCTGGTGCGTTTCTGAACTTGAGTTTCTTGTGTGGGGTGCGGGTGAGTTGAGTTATCGAACCCATAGGTCTTGTCTTTTTGAGTTCCTGGTATTCCTTATTTTGGTCTTAGTTTTCTCCCCCTCCTTCTTATCCTTGTGTTGGTTGTATAGGTTTGGGCTTTTGATGGATAGGGGAAGTTCATCTTCACGTCATCCTTTAGGTCCTACTGACGATGAGGACCTTCGTGAGCGTTATCCCTTTTTTAGTTATTGGCTGCTAGGGACCTCTCTAACCGAGGAGGAAAAACTATCTTTGGCCCTCCGTGGTCGGTCGGGCACACGGCAGGTTGGGAGACCCCAGCCTGTGGTTCCTGGGTCCAGTCAGTCGGAACCTGGCCCTGCCAGGCCAGATTCTCATAGTTTGGCGATGTCAGAGCCTCTCCTAGTCGAACCTATAAACGCCTACCGAGTGCATCATCCGTCCGAGCCTGGGTCATTACACTGGTTATCACGGTCCCTGTTGGGATTGTGTTGCCGAGAGCTCCTCCCTTATTGCAAGTGGGCAAGACCGTATGGCCGAGGTTGTATTGGGCTCATGTCGGCATAACTCGTCTGTTGAGCCCGTGTCCAACTTCAAGGGTCCTCCTTCCTCAGATCTGTCTTCATCAGGTATTCTGCGTAGTTCTGACTTTAGTTTTATTTCCTTTTGTTGTAGGTAAATGGAGTCTATTTCTTCGCCTCGTCCTTCGCTTCCGATCCGGAGGCGGACTCCGTAGTCCTTCACCGACCCTGCGATCCAAATATCCGTGGGTGACGAGCGAAGTGTTAACCATGCGCTCACCGATGACCGACGCGGATGTGGCGAAGGTGGGGTCTCCGGGTCATCGGGATGTTGTCTTGCCCCCGAAGAGGATGAGCCGACTGCGCCGCCGGGAACCGTGGTCTCCTAACTTCTTTCTTTTCTATAGGGATTATATGACCCGCTCGGTATTCGCTTTCCGTTTAGGGTTCCAAATGTCCGTTCTCCACTACCTTCATCTAGCTCCTTCTCGCCTTCATCCAAACGGGTGGGGTTATCCGCGGCGTTCGCGTATCTCGCGGGACGATGGATCCCGCCATTCCATGTACCTACCGCCCTATTCCTTCATTTTTCTCTCCTTTCACCCCGGTCGGGCAAGGAACCGCCTCTTTGAAAGGGCTAACTTCTCTTCGTCTTAGGCGGACCCAGGAACTTATGAACTCTTTCTCCGACTCCTTCAAGCATTTCAAAAATGCTTTTTTAAAGTTGTTGCAATCCCCGGGAAGTGCCACAGTTTCAAAGCCGCCGAAGGTCCCAAGGCGTTGAGTGGCGCTTCCTCTTACTGGACCTTCGAACACCATCATTTCTCCTCTTCCACGTATCAATTTTCGGCCAAAGATCTCTCTGAGGAAGAGAGGGAGTATGGCGCTCGGCTGGTGTCTTACGTTGCCGAACACGGCGTCAAAAGGGCGGCCTTCTATATTCGGAAGGTATGGCGTGTCGTCCGGCGCGGCCTCTAGTATGGCATTGTTGATGCGAATTCTGTTTTCCTACTTGCCCTTTGTTATTTAATTAGTTTCTTCTAATTTTGTTTCTGGATGCCTTTGTAACAGGTCAAGGTGCTATGGAGCTGAATCCGGACTACCTTGCATATACTTTGCCGGCGGCCGGCAAACCGAGAGAGAAAGCTCCAAGAAACGGTCCGCCGAGCCTTCCAAGAAGAAAGCTCCTGCGGCGTCTATGGTCCCGACGCCTTCCTCGGCGAAGCGGGCCAGGATTGGGGCTACCGCCGCTACTCCTTCCGCTACTCCGTCTTTGGCCGTTCAACCCGGAGTAATGTCTTCCTCCCCTCTGTCCGAGGAGGCCGACACCGGTGTAGTGCCTTTGTCTGCTCCAGCCTCTGCTGCTATCGGGACCTCTATCCCTACCGATCCTCTTCCATCTCCTGATAAGGGGAAAAAGGTGGCAGCCTCTGACTCGACTTCTCTTTATCCGAACCGCCGCCGCCGCACGCCCGGAGCCTTCAAACGGGGCCAAGCTTGGGACGGGGACGTCTCTGAAGAGATCGGCATGGCCTTCTTTTCGCCGCGTCGGTTTTTAATCCCTCAGCCTCTTTCAAGCGAGGACACTCACAAGGTGCAGCACGTCTCCGATAGTCTTTGCCAGGCCCTTGGTTTGTCTCAGGCCTATCTGCACCTCCATAATTATTATGTTCGAGCTTCCAGTGAGTCCCGAGTTTTGAAACTGGGATTAGAGTCGGCTGAAGAGAAAGCTAATAGTCTCGCGGCGGATAAGGAGAGAGCTGAGGCTGAACGGGACAGTCTTAAGGTGGAACTTAAAAGTTCCCAAGATGCCGCTGAAAAATCTGGCGAGGACCTTCTGCTGACCCACCAGGCATTGACGCGGGCCAACGCTGATCTGATGCAGACCCAAGCCGCCTGGCCGATGCCAATTCTGATCTGGCTGATGCCAACTCTCGTCTGGCCGAAGCCAATTCTCGTCTTGCCGAAGCCAACTCCAGCCTGGCGGAGATGAAATCCTTGCATTCTCAATCTATGGATGCGGTAAAGCGGCTTACCAGGGTGCGCGTCGAGCTGTGCACACAGTTGGAGCAGACTCGGAAAGAGCTGGAAGAGAAGAAGGTCGCTCACGAGGCGGCGGTGGATGCGGTGAGGAGTACCGCGTCGGACTGCTTCAAGATGGCCCTGGCTCAAATTGAATATCTAAATCCAGGCCTAACTCGAACCTCGCCGGCTATGGGTGTCGCTCTGCGTTTCGGGCGGTGTCCTCATTCCTCCACCTCCGTCTCTGAAGAAGAACCCTCGTCGGATGCCGAGGTCGACGGTGGAGAGCATGCCGTGGAGGGGCTACTCGGAGCCGAGCCTATCGGGTAGTGGGCGCCGAGGACGAGGCGGCCCTTGAAGATTTGCCAATTTTCTTTTTCTTTATTTCACTTTCGGCTTAGGAGGCCGGTTTTGTAGTGTCTGCAATGTATATGTTGTTTGTACTTCGAACGATTAACTTTATGAATGGAGATTCAAATAGTATTTCGTCGTTTATTTTTAACTTTATGCATGTTCTGCATGTAGTCAAGTTGTAGACCGGGCCAGGGCCTTTAAATAGTTAGAGTCCGCATAGTACTCTTCTGTGTCGGAAACCAGTGTGCATGAGTAGGGGTGTCTAAATATACCGCGCTACGAGGTTCGGAGTCGTTATCCGTGGTTTTTAACCGGGGTAAGGGTGAATGGTCTGAAACCAAAATAAGTTTGCAATAACAAAATCAAAACTTAACTGGGACACGAGGTGTCCTTTGCGACATCCTGTCTGTGACTGGGCCTTAACTATAATAGGCTCTCAGTTTGTCGCCATTCCATGTCCTCTTGATGGGTTTCCTTGTCAGTGTTTCGAGAACATATGCTCCTTTTTCCAACTTCTCCTTGACTCGGTACGGTCCTTCCCAATTTGCGGCCAGTTTGCCGTCCTGGGCGTTCTTGTTGCCGATGTCGGCCCTTCTTAGGACCAGGTCACCCCTGTCAAATGCCCCAGGTTTGACCTTTCGTTGTGTTTGGCCACCATCGTTGCTTGGTTGCTATGTCTCGGCAGTGGGCCGTGGTCCTGACTTCATCTACCAGCTCCATCTCGGTTGCCAACGCCCTCGAATTTGATAGTTCTCCTTCCTCCAGGGTTCGAAGCCTTCTCCATGATGGCTGACCTACTTCGACTGGGATCATGGCTTCGCATCCGTATGTCATGCGGAAGGGTGTCTCTTGTGTAGCCGATTGGATAGTCGTGCGAATTCCCCACAAGACATTATGAAGCCGTTCGACCCAACAGGTGCCGCCTCTTGCATCTTTTCCGAAGTCCGTCCAGATTACTTTATTTGCCGCTTCCGCCCGCCCGTTTGATTGTGGGTGTTCGACCGATGCAAAGTGGTGCGTGATGCCGAGGTCCACCATTACGTCCTGGAAATTCTGTCGGTTCTGTTGGATGAAGCGCCGGACCCTTGCCGAAGTGATGGTGGCGAGCGTCTCGGCTTCAATCCACTTGGTGAAGTAGTCCACTGCCACGATTAGCCATCGAAGTTGTCCGGGGGCCGGCTTAAATGGTCCGAGTAAATCCATTCCCCATTTAAAGAAGGGCCACGGGGCCGAGATATATTCCATGTCTGATGGAGGGGACCAAATGATTTTGCCGTGTTTTTGGCAATTGTCACATGTTTTCACGAATTCGTTCGCGTCCGCCCGCATGGTCGGCCAAGTAGTATCCGCCCAAGTGCCTTTCTTGCTAATGCTTTCGCGCCCATGTGTTGCCCGTTGATTCCTCCGTGGATCTCGGCGAGGACATATCTACTTTCGTGAGCACCCAGGCACCTTAACATTGGGGTATGCAAGCCTTTCCGGTAGAGTTGATCGTCTACCATGGTGTATACTGCTGCCTCCCGTATCGGTTTTGGGCATTCGCTGTTCCGAGAGGGACAATTCCTCGCTCAATGTAGTCCTCGAGCGGCTTCCTCCAATCGGTGGCATCGGATATGACCATTACGCAGGTCGGTTCTTCGATCTTTTGTTGTATGACGGTTCTATGGTTGGTCGTCCCTTTAGTGCTGGCCAGTTTCGACAGGATGTCGGCTCTGACATTTTCTCCCCTTGGTATATGGGTAACCTTTACTACTTCGAATTCAGCCTGGATTTTCTTGACTTTGCTAAGGTACTTAGCCATTAGAGGCCCTTTAGCTCCGGTATGTCCCGTCTATCCGGGCGGCGACGAGTTGCGAGCCGGTGAAGACCGAGACTCTTTGGGCGCCGAGCTCCTTGACCCGCCTGGAGTCCGGCCGTGAGCGCCTCATACTCGGCTGATTGTTTGACGTCGGAAATTTAGCTGTAGGGAGTGTTCGATCGTGACTCCTTCAGGGCTCTCTATGATGATTCCGGCTCCGCTTCCCTTCGAGTTAGACGAACCGTCGACGTATACCTTCCAGAGGTCGATGTTGCCGGGGTCGTCATTGGTTGGAGTTAATTCTCGGAGGAAATCTGCCAGAGCTTGTGACTTAATAGCATGTCGTGCTTCATATGTGATGTCGAACTCGGATAACTCAATGGCCCAACTGATCATTCGGCCTGCCAGGTCCGGCTTATGGAGTACCTGTCGAATGGGTTGGCTGGTCCGAACCGTTACCTTGTGAGCTTGGAAGTATGGGCGCAGTCTGCGCGCCGTCATTATTATGGTGAACGCCAATTTCTCTAACTTCTGATATCTTAGCTCCGAGCTCTGCAAAGCTTTGCTCACGAAGTATATTGGTTCTTGGCCATTCTTTCCTTCCCGGACAAGAACCGAGCTTACTGCTTCCTCCCCAACCGATAAGTAGAGGAAGAGGGTTTCGCCGGGCTGTGGTTTCGATAGGACCGGCGGAGTGGCCAAGCATTGCTTAATCTTTGAAAATGCGGCGTCACACTCCGGGGTCCAATTTCCTGAGGTGTCCTTTTTAAGCAACTTGAAGAAAGGCAAGGCGCTTTCTGCCGATTTGGGCAGAAATCTAGTTAACGCCAACCTACCGTCAATTGCTGAACTTCTTTCTTGTTTCTGGGGGCCTGCATGTCTAATACGGCCTTGCACTTATCCGGGTTCGCCTCGATTCCTCGGCTAGTCAGCAAGAAACCCAGGAATTTTCCTGCCGGTACTCCGAACGCACATTTTGCCGGGTTCAGCCGAATCGATGCGCCCTTAACTTGCTAAATGTTTGCTCTAGATCTCGGATGTGGTCGTTGGGATCATGTGTTTTAACGATCATATCGTCGATGTAGACCTCGATGTTATGGCCGATTTGGTCCTCGAAAACTTTATTCATCATCCTCTGGTAGGTCGCCCCAGCATTTTTTAGGCCGAACGGCATGACATTATAGCAAGAATTTCCCTTCTCTCGTAATGAAGGAGGTGGCTTCTTGGTCATCCGTATGCATGGCGATCTGTTGTAGCCGAATACGCGTCCATGAACGACATGCAGCTTGATAGCGGATGAATTATCTACAAGTTGATCAATATTTGGCATGGGATAGGCGTCTTTAGGACATGCTTTGTTCAGTCGGTATAGTCGGTGCATACTCTCCACTTGCCACTTGGTTTTAAACCATCACCACGTTGGAAAGCCATGTGGTATATTGTACTTCCCCGACGAAACCAAACCTCCAATAGCTCGTCCACATGTTGGTTCAACGCCGCCCGCCCGTCCGGGGCTCTCGTTCTTTTCTTCGAGCTACCCGTGTTGACCCCGCCCGTATGGCCAATCTATGACAGTGAAATTGGGATCTATACTGGGTACCTCGGCCGCGCTCCATGCAAAAACGTCTCGATTGTGGGCCAAAACTCTTCTATCCTCAATCGCGGAGTCTGGGGTCGTGGTCCCGCCTATTTTCGTATTACTTGGTGCTGGATTGTTTCCGAGTATGAGGTCTTCCACCTCTCCTTCTGGTTCTGGCCGAGGCTTCCCCTTTTCTTCTCGGACATCCAACTCGATCATATTAATCGGATCTTGCATCTTTTTGCATTCTGGATCCATTGGGTCGGATTTTGCTTTTACGTTGATTGTTTCCACGTAACACTGTCTGGACTCTTTCTGATCGCCTTTGACGGTAAGGACTTGCTCATTATTGCCTATCATTTTTATCTTCGATGCTTCGTAGATACCAAAGATGTCCCAATTGTGGATCGTTGGTCTCCCGTGATGATGTTGTGGGGATGGGAAGTCAGCCACAATAAATCTTACTCTCTCGGATTTGAAACCTTCCTTCGTTCCAAGAGTGAGTCGGAGATCTATATATCCCTTTGGAGGGGATAATTCGCCATTAAACCCTACGAGAGTGGTCTGACATGGCTTCAGGTCCTCCTGATCGAGGTTCATTCTTTTGAAAGCATCCCAAATGATGATATCTGCCGAGCTCCCTGAGTCTATAAATATCCTCTTGACTCGGCAGTTGACCAGGGTTCCAGTAATTACGAGGCCGTCTTGATGACCGGGTTGTGGCGAAAACCCTACTTATGATGGGTTCTCCAAGACCTCTACACATCATGATCGTCTGGAAGTCATCCAAATGAGTCGTTGGGTCCTGCGAACCGTCATACTTGCCGACTCGGTGAGGTTCGGCTTCCCCAGGAAACGTGCCTGAGGATCTCGGGTGAAAAGGGGCCGCCCTTGCCTACGGCGTATCTTCCTTGCCGAGAATCATGTGGGAGGCCGGGACGACCCTTCGATCCGGACGACTTCTCCCTTTTGATTCTTTGGTGGAAGAGGCCGCCCTTCTTGTATTGTCTATTGTCCTCTCGCCGTCTGGAAACTATGACCTTCCCTGGTCGGGTTCCCATGTTTTGTCATCCCGATCATAGCTCGTGTCTCTAGATTCCCTTCTTCGGTCCCGCTCGTCCATGCGTTGAAATTGAAGAGTACCCTTATTAATATTTGGTCAACAATAATCAAGGAGTGTAAAGAAAATGACTATAGTGTTCTAGAAAATACATGTCATATTAAATAATTTAACTATTTTTTTTAATTAAACTAGGTAAATATCTTCTATTAATAATCAAAGAGTGTATTAATGATCAAAGAGAGTACTATCTTGACGTTGGATTTGCGGTCCTAGGCGTCCTAGAGGAAACAATATTTCAAGATTCATAATTATGTTCATAATGATGAGGATTTTAGAAATCAAGATCAAAATTCTTCTTAAAAACTATGGAAGTGGGCTATCATTTATGTTTTCTAAAATTAGTATCATTAAGATTATAATTTTAATGTTTTAATCTTACGAAGGTTTCTCAAATGATATAAAATTGAATTATTATTTTTTAATAAAATGTTCGGTGTACAGAGTCATATTAGACATTGGAGTAAATACCCTTTTTGATCTCTGACAAAAAACATGGACCCCATTTTGGTCCCTGACAAAAAAATAGACATTTATTCGTCCTTTTTATGAGACTAAAAATGACCTTTTGGAAATTTGTGAGGGATCAAAATGTCCACCAATCGACCCTTATTCGTCCTTTTTATGGATTAAAAAAGACATTTGTTTTGTCAGGGACCAAAATGGGATCCATATTTTTTGTCAGGGACTAAAAAAGATATTTATTCTGGACATTGTCTACCCGATTACAATTGTAATTAGGGCACCCCAAAGCCTCAACCTGTGTGATATGAAGACTTGAGAAAAATAACAATAAAAAATATTAGACATGGTCTAATCTCAATCAAATCTGAATGAAAAGTGCTTATAAATTCAGTTTAAAAAAAAAAAAAAAAAAAAACTGGAAATGTTCCCAACAAACCGAAATTTTATATAGATATAAAATTGAGCGATTAGTTCGACCTGACTAGTTGAAAATAAAGTTAAGATTAAATAGGAAAAATTAATTTTGGTATAATTTAACATTCATTTTTTTATATTTATAACTCTTAAAATTGATAATTTATCTATCATTATCTATAATTGAGTTATGTTATAAAAATATTTTCATTCATCAAGAGAAAACCCTTTACACTCTAAGCCTTAAAAGAAGAACCCTAAATTTTTTTTTTTTTTTTTAAATCATATCATTTGCATATGTTTTAAAGAATTACTATAAGGTCTAAAAAAAAGATTTAATTACCTAAAAGTCTATTAACGAGTGGATAGACTATAATAACAAGTTTCATTACAAAAATTGATAACAAATTTATCTTGCTCATTTCATTTGTCATTGAAATTTATTATAGTAATTATTATTTTTTTTCTTTTGAAACCTCATAATCGTTACCCGATTAACGAACTTGTGGATAATTGTCTGCGTAATAAGCGTAATTGTCACTTACACTATTATCACCGTGCCAATAATGCATCACCAGCTGACACGTGGATATGCCATTAACTGCCATGACATCAGGTGACAGGTGTAAAGTTGGAAGAAAAGTGAGAGTGCAGCAGATTATTCTTACATGAACGTAAATGAACATGTGTTAGCCTGGGAGTGCACTGTGCGTTCGTTAACGGTCAATTATGGTTAGTTTCACTCTCGTGGCTCCCTCGCTTTGCTTCTTCCTTGAATGCCGAATCTTAATTCTTCTCCCATCCCCTCCCTGCGCATTTTAGCACCCACCACCATTGATCCAAACAACTAAGAA
Source organism: Acacia pycnantha (assembly GCA_025563575.1). Taxonomy (NCBI): domain Eukaryota; kingdom Viridiplantae; phylum Streptophyta; class Magnoliopsida; order Fabales; family Fabaceae; genus Acacia; species Acacia pycnantha. The sequence continues at coordinate 159,701 of JAMWYP010000060.1, forward strand.
GGCTGACACTCATCACCTGTACGCCGCCACCTCCTCGGCGCATCTTTGTCTTCACACTTGCCCCTTTAATTTCAACGGCAACAGTTTCTATTGTTCTCTACATTTGAAACTTCATTCAAATTTTTTACCAGATCACAAGGTAACCAATTATTCAAATATATATCTCACCTTTTCTTCTTTGCATGTAAACTGATAAATCAATGTCCATGACCAGATCTATATTTTTTCTTCCCCGTTTATTATTTCCAGTTTCGTGACAGTAGTCTGTATAGAAGAGAGGTTTAATTTCTAATTTTGACTTTTTGTATTACTCTATTAGTTGCTTTGAACAAATGGTCAGATTTTACATTACCTGTTGTTGGAGATAACAATGTGGGAGAACTATTCTGTTAGCGTTCCTATGTTTTCACATGTTAGCAAAATGAAATTCTAGAGTGGTAGTTCCAAGAAATTTCTTAAAAAGGCTCCCAAATTCGATCTTGCTGATTGTGTGTTAGCTGATGAGTTCTTTGGTTGTTATTTGTTCTGAAGTCAAAGAATTCGAGAAGGTTGTTGAATTTTTAGATATAAGTATGGTTTGAGATTGCCTTCCTATCAAAATGAAGCTAATTGATAGAACATACCTCACCTTATATCATGCTTAAACATCCAATGTGGACATATTCTAATATTATTTCTGCTTCTTTTTGGTCCTATAGATCGAATGATTGTATACCATGTTGAATATTTTTAGATATATGTGTAGATTGGGTTTGCCTTTCTATCAAAAGGACTTGGGCCTGTTTGAATTAGCGGTGTAAAAGCACGTTCACGCAAGTCGAGACAAAACTCCTCTCACATACTTATCTCGTACACTATAAATTGCGTTCAAAAAGTAGCTTCTACCACTAATCCAAATAGGCATAAGCCAATTGATAGGATGTACCTCACCTTATATATAACTTTAATTCAATGTGGGACGCATTCTAATAAAGGCACTTCCTTATAAGGTTTGCAAAGGTGTGTGTGTATATATATCTATATATCACTTTGCCATGCGGGGAAGGCAGCGAGTGTCATCCAGGGAATACATAACTGCATACGATAAAGGAGAAACTTCGGGTACGTTTCAGTTTGTCACTTACCAAATACCGTCCGGTCATTGCTACTTTTTGGAAAGTCATATACTATATTTGTTTGTTTTTCCAAGTTTGGAGCAAGTAGTTCCACTTTTCTTTTGAAATAAAAACTGGTCCTAAAATTCCATATTATCGTATTATGATGATTTTCATGAGTAGTCAATAATATCCAATGTAACAATGGAAATATATATAGCATCTTAAAGTGCGCTCTTGTAGGAAATGGAAAAAGGAACCATTTCTTTAAAATGAATCTTAGTGTAAAGCCTGGCAAAACCTTTGATTGAATCATATATTTCTGTTTGTAAGACAGTGTATTTTCATGAAAACCAAGCAGATGAACAAATATAACTTCCTTTTTCTGGTTACATATGTGAATAAATATTAATTTCTGAAATACGCATAAAAATGGTGTATACAATCTTAAACTCATTCCTTAACTCTGATATTTGGTTTGATATGAAGTGAGAAAAGATAGTCCATGCATACATACCTGCATTAGAATGCATGACTTGGCTTATAATTTAGGAAACTCTGTTTAATAAGTCAATGAGCAGTGGTCTCCTATCTCATTTACTCTATGTTGCCCCAATGTAATTTCCTTTTTAGAGAAGAGAAAATATTGACAAAGTAGGGACATGCAGAGGATTAGTCACTATGTTCTTTGGCTTCTTATTCTCTCTTTTTGCTTGGTTCAAAATATATCTTGTCCTCCCACCAATTCCTATCTCCCCATTTCTCTTTTAATAATATTCCTTTATTTTGTGTCTTCGCATAAAATGTTGAAGAAGCAGGATTTTACTGTTCACTTTTAGATGTTTTGTTAGAGAAGTTGTTATATATTGAAGTTGCTGACAAGAAGAATCTTATTCTTCATGCCTTAGTACGCTTACTAAATGGTAAACCTTCTTGGAGGAAATCTTTGCGGCATGTATTAGTGGCGTCAATTTCTTCTTTCTTATTTGGCTATCACCTTGGGTATGTCCTTTGAAGCATGATCCTCCTTCATTTTTTCTTATGGCAGTAAATTCTGTTGGGTAAAAATGATCTATTTTCTTATCACCTTTGCTGATGCAGAGTAGTCAATGAAACCTTGGAAAGCATTTCATTAGACCTCGGGTTTAATGGGAATACCATGGCTGAAGGTACTTATAAGTTGAGATTAGATATTTATTTCTCATGTTATATAGTTAACTAGAAAATTAATGTACTTCTTTTCCATATTATGTTGATGAAGGTCTTGTCGTAAGTACATGTTTAGGAGGAGCTTTTGCTGGGTCTCTCTTCAGTGGGTGGATTGCAGATGGAGTTGGACGTAGGAGGGCTTTCCAGTTGTGTGCTTTGCCTATGATCATTGGGGCATCAATGAGGTATTTATTGTATAAGTTCTTCTATTATTTGTAGCTCTATCCAATCTTGTGCTATAAGACAATGTATTGTTTGCAAAGAAAGAATAAAAGCTCTGCTGTTTACTGACAATTTACTCAAGCTAATAGTATGTAGCTTGGTTAATTTCCTTCTGGTTTTTGTTTTTGCCCTCATGGCACATGACAAAGCAGAGCATTACCATGTTCTAATTGTCTTAATTGATTGACTCTCCTGCAATTCTTGGAATATGTTGACAAATTTGATCATTCTTTCTACTTTTCAGCTTAGAAGTTAGTGGAATCAATTATCTTTTGTGTTCAAGCTGAGCCATTAGTTTTCTCTCTTTGATAGAAAAGAAGAAATTATATTAAGATGGAAAAGTACAGAACAGGAGGAACTTCCATACAAACAAAAGTAGGGCAAAAAGCTCAGCAAAACAAGAAATCAAAAAGTCAAATGTACAAGAGAGCTCCTTAGTTTCTGTGTTAATCTAGAAAGGGAATTCCTTCAAAGAGGCCATAAAATGAACAGAGGAGGGAAGCTAAAATACTATCCTATCCTGCAAACAATCGAACAGATAAATAGGCCCCCATCAAATGTTGGCCATTCTTCTCTAGCCAAAAGCACCATAACACTGCAAAAACACCCAATGCCATTTAAGAATTAGCCTCATTATTTCTAAAAGGACCTCAGATCTGAATAGGGAAAAGAAGAAGAAACTGAGAAAGATAGTTTGATAACTCTAATAATAATATGAACTGACAGGGAGCTCCTCTTCACCAATTTTTTTTCTTTCTCTTTTCTCTTTGTTTTTTTTTTGGGCTGCATTTCTTGCTTTAGTTTGCAAAATATAACAGTAGATAAAGCTATATACTTGTTAATCACAAATCTTGTAGTGCAACAGCAAAAAGCCTGTGGGGTATGCTTCTCGGAAGGTTATTTGTTGGTACTGGGATGGGACTTGGCCCTCCTGTTACAGCTCTTTATGTGACCGAGGTATCTGAGATAATAAAACCAGTATTATTTCTTACATCACGGATCACATTATTTTCAATTGCAAGGGTCATTTTTTTTCCTGAATACTTACAAGTCCCCATTTTCATTTGTAGGTTTCACCTCCAACTGTAAGGGGTACTTTTGGGAGTTCAACTCAGATTGCAACATGTCTTGGAATTATAGGTTCACTATTTGTTGGATTTCCTGCCAAGGAGATAGTGGGTTGGTATGAAATGTTTCGATAGACTTTTATAGAGAAGTTCATGGACAAATTTGTCTCTAGAGTCATATATCAGTTCCAGATTTCAATTTTTTTTTTTTTTTAAAATTCAGTTCTTTTTTTTAAAGGTAGAATCTCATATTTTATAATGTTCCCAGGTGGAGGATTTGTTTTTGGGTATCTACCATTCCTGCAGTAATACTTGCCTTAGCCATGGAATTTTGTGCAGAGAGTCCTCATTGGCTTTTCAAGGTTACATGCTTTCCTGTGTCTATCAATAATAAACTGATCCAGTCACTTTCTTGTACCGCAATTGACCATCTTTCAGTCCTTTGATTAAATAGCTTATTGAGTAAAATGAATTAATAGAAATATTTAGATGCTGATCATAGTTACTTAGATATATTAGTCAGAAGGGACTATTACTAGATCATTTATGATCAAACAACCATGTTCATTTCACCTTCCATAGTCCCATTGTGACTGATGGGAATTATTTGGCTTCTTGACTTGCCTTTTGCATCATAAATGAAGAAAAACTGAAAAAGAAATAATTTTTTCCTAAGGAAGAAAAACTGAAAAACCTGGTAACAAGGCTACTTGTGCAGAGAGGCACTTATAGTTCTTTGGCTTTTATCAGATAGGAAGACGTACCGAAGCTGAAGCTGAATTTGAGAAGCTCTTGGGCGGTGTACATGTGAAACCAGCAATTGCTGAATTGTCAAATGACAGAGCTGATGAGTCTGATACAATCAAACTTTCAGAATCACTCTACAGTCGTCATTTCAAAGGTGTGTGCCAGAAACTTTATGAACAGTTGCTTTTGTACAATACATATTTGTTTCTTCAAGACGATTGCTTAACCTCTAAAACATTTTTGCAGTGATGTTCATTGGATGCACACTTTTTGCTTTACAGCAGCTCTCTGGCATTAACGCTGTTTTTTATTTCTCTTCGACTATCTTCAAAAGTTTTGGTGTGCCATCAAATCTTGCAAACACTTGTGTAGGAATTTGCAATCTAGTGGGTATGCGTTGTCTTTATACCCCAATATTTTTGTTGTTTTGATTTTAAGTTCCATATTTTCTCTCAACCGCGTCGTTCCTACCCCTCCAGGGTCAATTCTTGCAATGATTTTGATGGATAAACTAGGAAGGAAAGTGCTTCTCCTGGGGAGTTTTATGGGCATGGTGAGAAACTAAACAAGTTTTAATTTGGCTGGTTTAATATTTACTATGCTCGATTATTTTCAGCATAAACTTTGACCTGGAATATTTTATAAAAATTAAATTACTGTGTTTTGTCTTTGTTCATGCATTTCATCTATGGTTTTGAAGTATGTTGCATCTAAAGAATATAAATTTTCAATTTTCTTCTTAATAATTTAATATGCAACTAACTCAATCATTCTGAAGATTTCTTAATTTTTCGGAATTTATCTTGATTCTGTTTTATAGTCTTGGGAACAATTAGGTTGTTCTTGGTAGGAGTTAGAGTAGGAAGGTGAAGATGGAAACCTGTGTAAATAATATATTTTGCCCAAAAGATTTTCAATTTTCACTTTTACTAGCACACTAGTTAGAGTAGATCAAGTAATGAATCTTCTACTGAAGGATTTCTTAAAACCACGAGAGAGATATTATTTTAATCATAGGGAGTTCCTATAACTGTAACACAAGGCTTATGTACATTTCATTATAACTTCCTTTCATTTTCACAAGTTAGGTGAGAACTACTATCTGACATTTATTCATATTGCTGATCTTAGGCTGTATCATTGGGTCTGCAAGTAATTGCTGCAAGTTCCTTTGCATCAGAATATGGAGCAATGTATCTATCTGTTGGTGGCATATTGATGTGAGAGCTCAGAACAATTCAACTTGCTTGTACTGGACAAAAGAGTAAAAGAAACAAAATTATATATGAAAGAAGAAAATAATGAAAACTGAAACCGGAGCCTTTGATGTTCATGCAGGTTTGTCACGTCTTTTGCTCTTGGTGCTGGTCCAGTTCCTGGTCTCCTCCTATCAGAAATACTGCCTAGCGCAATCAGAGCTAAGGCAATGGCAATTTGCATGGCTGTGCATTGGGTAATTTTATTCTGCATTCATTCGTTTTTCTCTAAAATCATTTTGTTGATTGCCTTGTCCAAGGAAGTAACATAATTGTTTGTACTTTCTTTTAGGAAGAATCAGCATAATGTCCAAGAAATGAATGTAATAACCAAATAATTTCAATAACGAGTGAGCAATATGAACTTGTTATCATTAACCACTAGAAATTATCTGTTCACTTGTTGTGAGACTTTTTAGTGATTATGTTCCTTTTTTGAGACCTTATAATGATTCTCCCTTCTTTCTTTTATTATCTTTGTAGACTTGAAATCCACTTCAAATGTTTTCATTCTTGCACAATCTTTGGTTTATTGAAGTTGTGTTGTGAGATTGTTGATGCATTGTTGAACAGGTTATGAACTTCTTTGTTGGTCTACTATTTTTGCGCCTGCTGGAGCAAATTGGGGCACAACTCCTGTACTCTATTTTTGCTTCATTCTGTGTGGTAGCAGTAATTTTTGTGAAGAAAAATGTTGTGGAAACAAAAGGGAAGTCTCTTCAGGAAATTGAGATGGCACATCTTCCCCAAGAAGCAACCTAAATTATATATAGGGATGAGGTATAAGTGGCATATTTTCATTTGCTGGCACATTATGACTTGAATATGCCAGAAATGTGCCTCATGAACCAGTCTTAAAGATTTTCTACAGTGCTTTTTCATTTTTGGAGCCAGGAAAATATGAAATTCCAAATGTAAAAGCAAAATGTACCAACAAGCGATTGATTGAGGTAGTAAGCGGTTACACCCTGAAAGAAAGAGAACACAAGTTTGAATCCCGAAAATCATACTTATTGAGAGAGGGGAAAACCCTTTGTGCTCTAAACCTAAAAAAATAAACCTTCTCCAAATCAAAAAAGGAAAAAGAAAAAAAAAACGCTAAATGTTGAAGAAGCCTTCAATGAGCATGTTCTTGTTTTTTTAAAGAATTTTGCTGCCTCATTTAACTATTTCTATTGTTGTGAATTAGGATTTTGATTCTGAACCGTCAATTGTTATTATAATTAGAAACACAAAATAACTTCAGACAGAAAACTATAATATACCTTTTATATTAAAATCTAGTCATTCTTCAACTTTGAAAATAAATCTGACCAATCACAATGAAATAGCCCCTTTCGTTAAATTCAACATCATTCATAAAAAGTATATTAAATTTTTAGACAGACACAACTTTTATATATATGATCAACTCACATGGGGTTGCGACATTATTATTATTATTTTAGTTAAGCGTGACTATCCTCCTATTGAATTTCAGCCTATTTGAGAGATGTTAATTATATATATGACCCCAAGGAGCAGTGGCGGACCCAAGATTTTAGGTTTGTGGGTACACAGTTAGGGGTGAAATTCGGGGGTTCGGGGGCAGCGCCCCGAAATTTTTTTTTTTAAGGAAAGTTTCAAACGCATTAAAAAACAAAAGAATATAAACAATAAAAGAAAAGAAAACTTCAACTTAACATAGAAAAATAATAATCAAGAGTCAACTAAATTAACATCCAAATGATGAAAATACAGTATTTGTAATCAATAAATTATGGATAAGTAAACTAAATGAAATGTGCATTTTTATATTATTTTGCGTCTCCTCCTCTCGTTTAAAGGTTGCATTGCTCAACTGGTAGAGTGCATCCTCTTAGGGTGTAGCATACCCACACGTCTCAGGTTCGAAACTTCATGGGTGTTCGAAACTTCATGGGTGTGGTTTTTGTGCATCTTGTTTTAAAAGATGTGTTTCACTATTTTCAAAAATAAATTATGAAACAACCGCACTGAGGAATCGAACAAGGGTCAGCCAATGAACTACATAAACCTTTAACCAACTAGGCTACTTATGAAAGTTGATGTAGAGTTCCTTCATTTTATATATATTATTAAATTTTTAGTGTGTGCACTTGTCCACACTGGTACCAATGTGGGTCCGCCGCTGCCAAGGATTATATTTTAAGAAGTAGGGATGGAAAAATACCCAAACTTATAGATTTAGCCCATTTATCTCCTTTTTTCATCAAATGACAACTTTTAATAATTAACTTTAAAATAATACGAGTAATAAATAGGGCTTAAAGGCTTGAGCTCTTCTGGGCTGGGTCCAATTAGATGAAGACTTCTAAGTGCACCATTATGCGATGGTGATTGTAACTTTCCATGAATTTCCCATTTATCACTTAATGACAAAACTTTGTTTATTTCTTTTTTTGAGGATCGACCAATCAAATGATATTTTTCTTCCAATTTTTGCATTCCTTTTTCTTTTTTATTCTTTTTTTCTTAAGTGTTAAGTAAATTCTTATTTTGGCTGAATAAGTAAATTCAATTCCTTGAAAAAAATTAGAGAAAAAGATAGAAATAGACTGCCAAAATTGGTTAAAAATAAATAAATAAATATGTTGAATTTTAATAATTCTAAGGGGAATGATTTGAAATTTTGAAATATTTCAAAATTTAAGAAATCATCTAATTACCCTTAGTTTTTTTAATAAAAAATCTTCAACCCCTTGTCGGCCGTTAGCCGCCAGAGTGCTAGCGACCGGTAAAGGGATTAAGGATTTTTTATTGGGTTAAGAAGCGATTTTTTTTTGGAAGTACACGCCCATGAGCAATTTTGTCCTGGAATTTTTTTTTTTTTTTTTGAGCAATGTGGCCCCTAAAGTATAAAAACATAGCAATTTTACACCTCTGTTAACAGCCCTAACGGTGAAACGTTAGTTGACTGCATTATCCTGACGTGAATTGTCTACATGGTATCTTTGTCACTTTTTTAAGTAGCAATTTTACCCCGGAAGTACACGCTTAGGAACAATTTTGCCCTGAAAGTTTTTTTTGTGTGTCTCAATGTTGTCCCAGAAGTCTAAAAAGTAGCAATGTTGTCCCTCTGTTAACAGCCCTAACGGTTAAATGTTAGTTGACCTCATTATGTTGATGTAAATTGTAATACCCTAAAATCTGATTTAGGGAAAATATCATAAATGAGTAAATATACCTATTGAAAATAGGTGAATATGAGGTTTCAAACACCTTGTATTGGGTTTACCATGTTGTTAGGGTAATTTCCGTTGAAAAAGGATAATTTGCAATTAGGTCCCTAAGACGTTTGAAAATTTGCAAATAGGTCCCTAAATACATTATGGGTTATAAATACCCTGTAAAAGCTATAAAAGAGGCAAGTAAAAATCTATTTGAAATAGGGAAGAATATTGTCCCTAATTTAGGTAATTTATTAAGTTACAAACTTGGAGAAATTGTAGAAGAATACTCAAAAAGTAAGGAAATGACCATAATACCCTTGTAATTTCTAAGATAAGGCAGAACACAAGGAAACAAATGTGTCAGTGTAAAATTTATGAGGTAATGAGGCATTCTAATTAAGAAAATTATCAACCATTGATAAGAAAGTAATTAGGTCATTATTGGCTAATTACTTAAGCTTAAGCAAAGGAAATTATGAAATAATTATGTAAAGCTCAAAAATTAGTGAAAAATGGTTTGAAATTAGTAAAAATATATTTAATAATTAATTGGAAATTTTTGCGAAAAATAAGTGAGTTTAGGTATTTTTGAGCTTAAAAACAAGTTTGGACCAATAGGAAAATTATGTAAGAAATTATATTAAGTAATTATTGTATATTAAATAAAATACAAAACGAAAAAAAAGGGGCCAGAGATTGTTGACCGAATAATTGAAGCCTTAAGGGTTAAATTTGAGCAAAATAATATCTAAGATTTTTTTTATACAAGTTGCATTATTTTATATTATAATTAAATGTTGTGAATAGTAATTTAGAAATTAGGAAACGGATCCTATCTAGAGATCCAGGATTGGGATTTCCAAAGTCAGGGTAGCATATTGATCAGTGGAATTTTATCTTCCGTTAGACTCTTAGGAAGTTAATTAGAGTCCTATCAACGTTTTGCATATAAGACAAAATAGGGAAAAATGCAGATAGGCATATTTTTGGATATGAAGAAAATAAATTCTAACTCAACATCTAGGAGTGAGTTTGAATTTATCTGGACATATTTGGAATCAGTGAATTTTTCTGAAGAAGTTGATGATTTCGAAATGCGTTACAAACCTGGACGCGTTCGGACACGTTTTTCGAGAAAAGCGCAAGCGGATCATTGGAACCACAAGGGACTGAAATCTAAGTTAAATTAGATATTATTGATGAGGAAGAGAAGATCTTCAAAGTTATGAATCCGAAGTTTGAGTTTTCTCCGAAATCACGCGAATCGAGGGGCCGATCGGGGAAAATCAGTAGACCGGGGCATAAAGCAAGCCAAGTCACCATTTTTGGACCAATGGGGGGCTGCCACATCACCCATTTGTGTCGACTTGGGCATCCAAGGCCAAGAACAAGCCACCAATGCTAATTTGAAATTCATGGTTACAAACAACTTGGGAAATTCCATGTATGTCCTAGATTTCTTCTATAAATAAGAGATCAAGCCTCTTGAAAATTCACATTCCAATTCTCCTTGCCTTGGCCGAAACATAGAGGGAGAAATAGGAGAGGGAAGCTCTAGGGAAAATTGTGCAGAAGTCTTCAACGGGTAAGTCCTTCGGTCTTTAGCTCTTTAGTTCGGTAGTTAGTAGAATTGTTAGATAGTTTTAGTAAGTAGGGAGTGAGATTCCTACTATTGTTTTTAGGCCTCATTGCATTGAAAAATGCCTGACGAGGTAAAAACTTGGTAGAGATCGAGTTCCTGAAAAGTTGGAGATTTAAGTAGCGAAGTGCTGGCGAAATTCCGCCAATTAGGGGTAGAAGGGCAAAATGGTAATTTTTACCTAAAATGCCAGTCGTAATGTCAAATCACTAATGAAAGTGATATTACCCTTATAGGATATCAGAAACTCTGATTTGCTGCCGTTACGCTGCCCGACGTGCCACTGTTGGACGTTTCGCAGTTTTCCGTAAAAAAAAAAGTACGATTTCCGACGGAAGTACTGTCTACCGTCAACGAAGGTACGTTCGCGTACTGTAACACTAACTCTGATGTTTATGGTATGCATATATGTGGTATGTGTGTAGGAGTGTTATACTGTTTGAGTACATATAGTGGTTAGAGGATATGTCGTATCTTTGGGTGCAATCTGTCTGTATCTTTGGGTGCAATGCTCGTATCTTGGGTGCAATATGTCTCGCATGTTGGGGCAATACATATGCATGGGTTGTGATAGAGTGATGTTAGTATTGTTAATGTCATTTGTCTGTATACATAAACATGAGGTTAACTGTTACACGAGATCCGGTGCGGGTCTCGGCCATTAACATAGCCCGGGATCGGGAGGGCCGAGAGCTGCAGAGAAAGACAAGCAGCTGCGTAGAAACTTCAGCGGGAGACTTGCTTGAAGATCCGGTGAAGATTTCTTTCGTTGTTATACACTTTTGAACCACACGGTTTACGTGCATTGTTGTATCCAAATTTGACTTACGGCACTTTATATATACATATCAGTTACTCAATTGCTCCGTTGCTCTACTCTGATCATTTTGAAATGATGTTTGATAAAAAAAAAAATTATACTGCTTTTAATAGTTGGGATGTTACATGGTATCTTTGTCACTTCTACATGGTATCTTTGTCACTTTTTTAAGTAGCAATTTTACCCCGAAAGTACACGCTTAGGAACAATTTTGCCCTGAAAGTTTTATTTTGTGTGTCTCAATGTTGTCTCAGAAGTCTAAAAAGTAGCAATGTTGTCCCTCTGTTAACAGCTCTAACGGTTAAATGTTAGTTGACCTCATTATGTTGATGTAAATTGTCTACATGGCATCTTTGTCACTTTTTTTTTTTTTAAAAAAAAAAAATCTGATTTACAAGTCAGATTTATAAAATACTACTCTCTGGTCCTAATTATAAGTATAAGTTGACTTTTTTGAAAAGATTGAGGAAGTTAATTAAATTACTCCAAAGTATTTTTATTTTTATTTTTTTCTCCAAACTAATTAGTTTGACACTAATAAACTAATGTATAATCTAAGGATATATAACATATAATATGATTAAATAACTTATTTAGTTTCCTTAATCTCTCCAAAAAAAACGTCAATCAGGTCTTATAATTATAATCGTGACAGGAGGGAGTAACGGTGGCAATTATTATTTTTTTTGAAAAAGTAAATATAGCCTACTCCTTCTTTCTCTATAGCGTCCTCCATCGTAGGCATTCCCCAATCAAACAATAATCACTCGCCTGCAGAACTTGTCTAGAAAAAAAATGTTTCGAATAAATCAAACAAAAAATAAGAACGAATTTGTTCGAACAGAAGATCAAACGAGTACGTCACAGTCAGTTCAAACGAATTTTTTCAAACAATAATCACTCGCCTGCGGAATTATCTACGCGAATGATTAATGAACCTTTGGCACATTGTAAGTAGAGATGACTGAGAGAAAAAAAGCTTACAAAAAGTGTCAAATACAATTAATTAGAGATGTTAAAAGAGAGACAACATTGCTACGTTTTTAGACTTCCGGGACAACATTGAGACAATAAAAAAAAAAACTTTCAGGGCATTGCTCCAAAAAAACTTTCAGGGCAAAATTGCTACTTAACCCTTTTTTATTAAAAAAATTAAGGATAGTTAGGTGATTTCCTAAATTTCTCTTTGTGCTTCTGAAATCATAAGTTCTTAGTATGTTATTATTATCTACTTCTTAGATTCCAAGTATGCTCTGCACTTACCTCTTCAAGAGGAACCTGTGCATCATAACAAAATCAGAGACTAAGATCCAAGTTGAGAGTATTAGATGAACCTATGCATCAGAACAGAATCGAGATTAAGATCCAAGTTGAAAAAATACTCTGAACTTGGATCTTAATCTCGATTCTATTATGAGGCACATGTTCCTTTTTAAAAAATAAGTACAGAGCATATTTGGAATCTAAGAAATAAATAATAATAACATACTAAGAACTTAGAATTTCAGAAGTATAAGGAGAAATTTATAAGGAAACCATATTAAAATAAGAATACAAGCTACAGCACTCGAATTCTGTCCATCACAAAAATAAAAATAAAAATTTAGAGCCAGAGCAATTATGATAAATTAATAGTTTTAGTATTCGGAACGCTCGACCATATATATTGGAAATATGCAATGTATTTCCACATTTAAAATGGTCAAATGCTCATTATGTCTTTGATTTGATGGAACTAAAAATGATCGCTTAAATAGTTTCCATTTTGAAGCACACAACTCGGCCAAAAAAAAATTTTGAAGCACACAACACAAGTCAGAAGTCAGAGGACGCTAACTTTTATTATTTTATAACTAGTTCAAATTAAAAGTTCTTCTATAGCCGCCATGGCAGAGTTTGCGAAGTTCAGATCAGAGATGGAGGAAGATGCCTCTCTGCAATCTTCAACCCTCAAGTTGCTGAGAGCCATTTCAGAGCGGGCTCGGGCTTCAGGTCGACAGGTTATAGTTTTATCTACAGAAGGTGTCCGGGTAGCCCAGGCCCACAAAGGTTTTCTCCTTTGTTATTACACCGTACTCAATGGCGTCTTGGTAAGAATCTGTGACTGTAACTAAAACCCTCGTTCGTTCAATCTTCAATCACTGATTTCTTCCATTCTGTTTATGAAAAAATTTTGTTCTGCAATTTTAGGATGAAAGTGGAAATTGGCATCCTGGAGCAATCGCTACGTTAATTGACAACATTGGCACCTTTGCGGCCTTTTCCTTTGTTCCAGCATTTAATGTCTCTGTCGATTTCTCCATATCCTTCTTCTCCACGGCTAAGGTTCAGGTAGCGTTTCTTTCTTGCCCTTTCTCTGATAACCTCTGCGATTTCAAAGTGGGGTAATCAATCAATCAATAACTTCTTTTGGAAAGATTACATATTCATTTGTGGGTCAGTGAGTTGAGAGTTGTGTTTTAATGGCAGGAAGAGGTTGAAGTAGAGGCAAAGGTTGTGGGGAATAAGGGAAAATTAACATGTGTGGCTGTTCAAGTTAGGAAGAAAGAGAATGGAGAATTGATTGCTTCAAGCAAGCAATGGATGGCAGCTACTAATCTCATTGCAAGCCTTGGTACCAGTAAGCTCTAAAGAACGAGTCATTGTGTGTCTTGGAGACTTTGATGCTGTTGGTTTTCTCTGCCATAAACACATATATTGGAAAAGTTGTTGCTGTATGAAGTCTATTTGGGATTTAAATTGCTGAAGATCATTTTTTAAATAGATCAACATGGATTTATGCAATGATAAATGTGTATATATATCTCCCTTTCTCAGGACACGAAGAAAGGAACATGAGAATTTGAATTGATTTTGTATCACTGCACGGTGAGCCGGGAGTTTTTTTCATTCAAAATTGAATAATTTTTTTCTTTCTTTTTCTTCTTATCCATCCTCCTCAATCCAAACATACCCGAAGAAGATATTTTAGAATTGAATCTTAACTGTAGAAAAAAGGTTACTTTACTTTTTCTCCATTCTTCACAATTAAAACATAGCTAAAATCAAACTGCACGGTCAGCCGGGAGTTCTTTTCATTCAAAATTGAATAAATGTTTTCTTTCTTTTTCTTCTTATCCATCCTCCTCAATCCAAACATACCCCAAGAAGAAGATATGTTAGAATTGAATCTTAATTGTAGAAAAAATGTTACTTTACTTTTTCTCCATTCTTCACAATTAAAACATAGCTAAAATCAAACTGCACGGTCAGCCGGGAGTTCTTTTCATTCAAAATTGAATAAATGTTTTCTTTCTTTTTCTTCTTATCCATCCTCCTCAATCCAAACATACCCCAAGAAGAAGATATGTTAGAATTGAATCTTAATTGTAGAAAAAATGTTACTTTACTTTTTCTCCATTCTTCACAATTAAAACATAGCTAAAATCAACCATCCTTTATGCTGAACTGAATCTCGTTAATATTAAACATAACAGAGACAAGGCAGTGCTGGGTGCTTATAAACACAAAGTAGTAGATCTACTTATCTTATTGCTTTAAGTGCTTCAACATCTTTTCTATGGTTGAGAGAAGATATATTGTTGTTCATTTAGACTTTTTTAAGAGCCCGTTCATTTGGCATATTACAAGTTTGCTCAGATTAATATAATAGTCTTAAATGATTGGCTGTTCTGTTCTGCCAATTCAAGGGATATCTTGAAGCTTGGGTTGAAAATTTTGACATCCACCAAGAAAAAGTTGGCAACATGATCTACAACTTGTGCTTATTATATTGGAAAAATCAGATAATAAGATTTGTGATCTTAAGCAACACGCGCTGGACCTGTTTGAATTTTGAATGTTGATGTCACTCCTTCAATATTTTATGATCCATCTGTTTTAAACTAATTTATTGAGAAGTTCTAAACATTGCAAGTCTATCTTCTTATTTTGACCCGTGAATACTTTAATGGCATATTCGAAGCACTTCCTGATAGAAAAGTCTTCTCAACTCTTGGTAACGTGGAAGGCTCTGAGGATCTTGTTAGTAGGTGTGTCTAAGAAACAAAGATGAAAGCCATGGCCTTGTAGCTTAGTGACATGGATGCTTCCCTGTAAGTAGGAGGTTGCAAGATAGATTTTGCTTGTAATTTTAGGCTGTTAGTGTCTGCTCCTCAAGAAAAGAAACAAAAATGAAAGACTCTTCTCTGCAGAAAAATCCTCAAATTATAGCTTAGAGGCCTCTCAAATGGTACTATTGGTCATGAGGTGGAAGCATTAATTACAAAACTTACGAGGGCTTATCAGTAAACATTCACCCCTGGGTTTTGATCAATCATCAATGTCCACAATCATTAAAAAAAATAATCATTTGGATTTTAGGTGCTGTTCGGTTGAATTCCTGCCATGTGTTTGCAGTTTGCAGGATGAAAATTGAAGCTGTCATGCAGAAGCAATCGCTACTTACTTCAGTTGATAACATTGGAAGCTTGAATGGCATCTGTTGATCTTACAATTCCATCCCATTCAACAGCAAGGTTTCAAGGTTATCTTATTGTTGTTTCTGAAGAAATTCTTAATTTTGAAGCATTGATGCTTAGAAAAGGGAATCACAGTATAACTGAGCTACATAGTTTCTTGTTCCATATCTTCATCAAGATGCTGCTACCTTTTAGTCATGAACCCAAATTTTCCTGTTACAAATCTCCCAAATTCACTGTTTTTTGAAAAGTTTCACCATCAGCAGAAGAACTTAACCAGTAAGATCGTGAATTGTCTTCCCCGTGAGCATGGCAACATGAGATTTGACAGTAATGCAGTAGTGAATGGAGATGGGAGTGGATCATATGGACGAACGCTTAAGGATAAATATGTGATGGACCCAAAGCCAATGGGCCCTTATCTAATGGGCCGAGGCTAAGGCACAAGGCTTTTTGACACATATATTTGGGGTTAAGTATGAGTGGGAGGTTCCTATCAAAAAAAAAAAAGTATGAGTGGGAGGTTAAGCAGAAAGTGATTATTTGTGAGGAAGAGACTCTAGTCTCTTGAAAACTGGGTAACCAGTGAGTGAGCGCGAGAGTTTTCTGTCTGTTTCTCTTATTTTCCTTGTAGTTTTTCTGGTGTGCCATATTTTTTTTATATATAAAATGGTGGCAAATGTGCAACCACTCCGGGTTCTGCAGTGGTAAGGACGACCCTCCCAATAGTGGTAGCTCCATACAAGGCGGATTACGTCTGGTGTGCCATATTGTTGCTGATTAAAATGTATAAATTTGTGGTAGTGGGTTCAATCAAAATGGCAACTGTATTGTTGGTTTCTGTGGTAAACTTGATAGGTATCCACTGGTAATAGCAGAACTCTTGGTGGGCTTTTAGAAAAGGCTTGGAACTATGGTTTCTGGAATGTGGACTCGTGTTCTGACAGTGCCGAAGCCATTAAATTAGCTACAAGGGAGCAAGGCAATATTCTTCAAGAGCTCACTTTCTTTCTGAATTGGAATTGGAATGTGTCAATTATGTATATGCATCTGCTATTTCTTGTGCTCACAGGATAGTTGGATACGCTTGCACAGCCTTGAAGATGAAAGATGATTTAGGCCCATTCTTTTTGGTATTTCCCATGCAATGTTTTAATTTAGGTCTTAGTAAGGGAAATAATATCAGAAAAATCTTCATTGACAAATGAACATGGGGAATTAATAAGTGAATCAGTTACTATTAGCATCTTATAAAAATTGTTAATTAATTATTTCCCTTGGTTAGGACTTATATGTCATTCTCCCATGTTTTAAGCCTTTAATGATAGTTATTCTTTTTTCTTTTTTGGTCAAATCGTACTTATTTTAATGCTTATATCAAAAGGTACATCAAAACAAAACATGACAATTACACTGAAGGAAAATAAACTAGAATAGGAACACAAACAAATAAAACAAAACAAGCCAAATAAAAGGGAAACTAATAACCAAAACCACTGAAGAGGTAGGAATAAAAGTAGCGTCAATGACTACACCGGCTTCCTGGACATCCAAAGTTAGAAATGACATAAAAGAAGGTGTTGGTTGCAAAACCCACCCTGTAGGGCACACCTCCTTATAAGCATAAGCTGTAAATTGATTGGCTACACAATTGCCTCGATTTGGGGTAAGAAACAGAGAAAACCAACCTCAATAAAAAAGAAGACAAATGATGTCCTAAAGAATACTTCTTCTCCTCCAATCAAGTAAATCTGGTGATGTCGACCAGCTACCGAACAACCTAAGGCTAACACTAGCGTTTTGGATTCACCACCCTCGAACAATCCAAACAATGGTCCTCTGAGAGGTAAAGCATATTACAGCAAAGACCATCAACATAACCCTTCCCCCAAAAACGCGAATCCGAGCCACAACAGAAAACACCACCACCAAAACCCAAAAGCACAAAATATTAGAAAAAGACGGACTGCTCCTCTGCTAACGGAGACTGTCGGGGAGGGAGACGTCGTTACAACAGCTCGCACACCGAGGAAGAAGACTCCCACTGCCTCAAGAAAATTCTGGAGTGGGAGAGGAAAAGCTCACCCCCACAGTAGGGCTGAGCATGAAACCCATAACCCGGTGAGCCCGTGCCACAATCTAGTGTAATTGAGCCATTTTGAGACCGCCCCAAAAGATGTATAATGGGTTGGGTTAAAACCTGTCCATTTAAGAATAAAATGGGCGGGCTATGGGCACACCTTCGGGTTGCCCATACCCACCCATTTAGTGTACTTTTTTTATTAACTACCCTAATCTTAATAGCTATTGACTCTCAAGTGAATCTGAAGATGATGGTGAAGACTGAAACATGCAGATTCAATGGAAGCATGCCATTTGTTTAAGCTTTGAACTTTAGTTGTAATGTTTTAATTTAAAAGTTGGAGTTTTGACATCAAAATTATGTTATGATGATACTTGTCTAAATTTAGATTCAGATTTCAGAATTTAGAATGATAAATTTGGATGTATGTTTAATACTTATGTATGTTTTTTTTTCAAAAAATAAACAAATCAAATGTAAATGGGTTACCCAAAATCCGGTGGGTCTGCCCATTAATATGCTAACCTATTTATACGGGTTTAAATGGGTTGAGGCATGGGTATGAGTTAGCCCATACCCATTTAAAGTTAAATGGGCGGGCTATGGGTTAAGACATGGGCTGCCCAACTCTCCCATTGCTCTGCCCTACACCAGAGGCAAGAGAGGGCCATAGTCGTATACAGAGATGAAAGGGTCGCAACGGCTAGAGTGACGGTGAAGATGGAGAACATAGGAGGGCCAACACCGAAGAAGATGGAGGCTCGTCGTGCGTCTCTGTGCCAGTTTGAGAATCGTGGCTCCAAAATACTTCGGCGCTTCTTTCTTCTGGATCTCTAAGCACCAATCTGCTACTTTATCACGGCAATGGCTCGAGTTGGTGCTCGTCGGCGGCAAAAATGCTGCCGGCGAGAGAGAAACCCTAATGTTAGAAGTCGAGCGAGAGTGTGGCGCGGAGAGTCGTGAGAGAGAGTGAACATAACAAACATTGCGCCTATTTTTTCCATTAAAAAATAAGTTTCACCATATCCATACAGGGGCTTTTTATTTTTATTTTTTTGTCCTTTTTTTACCTTTTCCTAGGTGAAGGCTGCCAATAAAAAAAAAAGTAAAACCGTGGTGTTTATTAAGGAACATGATACTTATACATATACTCTTATGGTATTTAATATAGGGGCTAAATAATTAATTTATAGACATTAAGAAAATTAATGTAGTTATTTTTTTTAACAAAAACATGTATTTAGTTTCCCTTAAATACTATCTTTAACCACTTGAATTAAAAGTATGCAGGCACCACCGCACGCACGCATACTCGCACGCCCACATGCATGCGCAATCAATAAGTATAGTTTTGGGAGAAAATTGTGAACTTAGTAGACAAGGTGGATTGAAAACTTTTACACCAAGACCAAAGTGATCTCCTTGACTTGCTTTTACATTTAGGACAAGAGAAGAAAGGGGGTTTATGTACTACCGGTTTTTAATATAAAATTTAGTTTTTATGGCAATTTACAATGTAAAGCAGTTATTATATTGAGCACCGGAGAGGGTGTATGTATATATTAAGAAAAGAGTTAAAACTAAGTGGTCATGGGCTCGTGGCCCCTAAATACCACATTTTCAACATTTGTCCACCATCTATAAGTCCATCCGGGGAGAATATTGGTGCCATAACTTTTTGATCTGGCATCATCATATTAATATAAGTTATCACCCTGAGAGGTGGTGGGAGAATGGAGATTAATGTTCAGTGGTGCTGCCCGATGGAGGGTTGGTTTAAAATAAACACTGACGGGGCTGCTAGAGATAGCAATCGGTTGGCTGGATGTGGTGGTTTGATTAGGGGGTGTGATGGAAAATGGAAGTGTGGGTTTGCAAGGAAACTAGGTACGTGTTCAGCCCTCAAAACGGAGCTATGGGCTGTACTAACAGGGTTAGAATTAGCCTTGTCAAAGAATTTTGATTGTGTAATCATTGAGTGCGATTCTGTGACGGTGGTGAATTTACTCAAGAAGCTACTGGATACAGGCATTGCTGAGAGTAGAGTTTTATCAGAGATTAATTCATGTATAGGAAAGTTCTCTAGGTTTATGGCTGTTCATGTTTTTAGAGAATGTAATAGCTGTGCTGATGCTCTTGCATCTATTAGTCTTGGTCAGGAGGAAACTTTCGTTGTATTTGACGAGCCCCCTCTGGCTATTGAACATTTGCTGTACAGGGACTTTGTGGGTGTGCCTCACTCACGTTTCGTTGTTGATAATGAAAGGACGATGGGCTAATTAGCCCCGTATGCTTACCAAAAAATATATATATATAAGTTATCACCTAAGTTTAAAAAAGGGGTAATATACTAAAATAGCCTTTAATTTTGATCAAAAATGTAAAAATAACTATAAACTATTTTTTGGAGTAGAAGTAACTAGAAACTTTTAAAATTAGGTTAAAACTGTTAAACCCGACTAACTTCTATCTATCATAATGGGAAAATTAATCTTTTAACCCTTAAAATTTTGACTCACTTATAACTCAATACCTAAACTTTTGATTCGCTTGCAACTCAATCCTTCATGCGTATGAGTCATCCTATGTAGCAAAAAAATGTTAAAAAAATGCTTGGGTCAATTTTACATAAATTATAAAAAAAAAAAAAAAAAACATTCATGTCCCCACCAACTTGCATCCCCCTTCGCCTCTGTTTTTCAAAAACCTCATTAGACAAAATCCCCAAATAAAGGTTGAAAATATATAACAAAATATGAATTTGTCATCCAAAATTGAGTCCCCAAAATTGTAAATTACTAGAAACCGACAAGTTTTAGGGATATAATCACCACCTCACACTTCACATGCCAAATCTACAACTAAACACCCAATAATATTAATATGTGTGCTATAAGTCATGGTTGGTTCATCCCTCTTACGAATTGATGGTAGATCACAGAATGGGTTTATATAAGTAAAACTCAAGAGGTCAGTGCTTAATACTAGTGTAAATTTTTTTTTTTCCTAGTGAAATTTTCAACAAGGTTCGGTCTTATTCCCCGACAGAGAAGAACAAAAATAGGACTGCACATTTAAGTGTTGACTCAAAAATACTTTTGTCATGATCATATTGTTCGTTTGATCAGACAGACTTATGAGACAAATTTTCTAAATTGGATGATACTTCGCTACTACAAACAATTCTTAATTTAAATAACTTTGTGGTGTGTTTTTTAAAAAAATAATCCTCCAATCTTTGCATTACAAACTATATCATATATTTAGGATCGGAGGTAGTACATTTTAAGCTCGATAATTATGACAAAGTTTCCAAATAAATTTTGAAAATATATAACAAAATAAAGATTTCTCATCTAATGAGGTTTCTGGAAACAGAGGCGAAGGGCGATGGAAGTTAGTGGGAATGAGAATGATATTTTTTATTTTTAAGTAATGTAAAATTCACCTAAATAATTTTTAACAGTATTTTAACATTTTTTTGCCTTATATGATGATGACTTAGAAATATCAGCGACTGAGTTGCAAGCGAGTCAAAAGTTCAGAACTGAATTACAAGTGAGGCAAAACTTTAAGGGCCAAAAGATCATTTTCCCCATTGTAATAGATGAAAGTTAGTTAACAGTTTTGCTTAATTTTAAAAGTTTATGATTACTTTTTCACTTTTAATAAAAGTTTAAGGTTATTTCAACACCTTAACCCTTTAAAAAAGTATGCTTATTTATGATGACAATTGGCTTTCATATATTAAGCAATTTTTTTAACATTAATATGACAATAGACGCACTTGAATATATGCACACTTTTTTTTTTTTATTATAATCAACCTATCAAATTACACTATTCACAAATTACAATGGCTTCTTTTCACTTTTTAATTTATATAGGAAAATATGTGATAAGAACCAGATCAGAATGAGAATATTTGTAAACTTGTTATTCTTTCTGAGGAGCTAGGGGTTTGTTTTGGTCCTAAACTTTTCATTGAATGGTAATTCTTATACAAATTATTAAAATAATATTAGAGAGAATTTACACATATTTTTTTATAAATAACAAACTTTAATCATTTTTTAATATTTGAAAATTAATCATTTAACTCCTACATTTAAAAATTGAAGAGAGTAATTAATTTGGAATTTTTTAAGGTAAAGGGTTACCACTTACCATTTACTTGGTCTCTATTTGAATTAACGGTAGAAACTGTTCTTCTAATATAATTTATAGTACATGAAATAAATATGTAAGAGAAATTTTATCTCAAATTACGTAAATATGCTTTCTTCGCTGACTCAGGCCACATACTTTTTGTAAACCAATGGAGAAAAAGACAAATCGAAAGTTAAACAGTACAATGCACTTCTTAGTTAAACAACTATAGCCATTGTATTATTGGAACTCTTTATTCTATTAACTTTAATTATATAAATAGTTATTTCCCCATAACCTTTTGTTTTGTTTTTCCTAGCATTCACTCGTATCGTATCATTCTTCTCTGTCGCTTTTTGGAACATGGGATCTCTATTACAATTATTATTAATTATAAAACTGTATCTTTTTCACATGAAATTTTTTTATTATTTGATATTATTTCATAACATTCCCTTTTGTTCTTATTCTCTATGCCACTTAACAAAGATGCTAACCAACAAACCTTAATTAATAATTATCTATATTACACTCGGAATCAAAGTTTTAAAATAGCATTTTTCAAAATAAAATAATATCCATGAGGTGGTGGCCGCTTCAAAAGATTAATTCTATATATGTTTTTTATTCATCTAGTTTGTTTTGTATTTCCATGTTTATTATACTCCTTCTGTCCTTAATATAAGACATTGTTGACTTTTTTTTAGAGAGATAAAGAAAAATAAATAATGACTTTATTATAATATATATTGTGTATCATTGGATTATATATTACTACCTCCGGTCCTAATTATAAGAACACTTTTGTAGTGTAATTTATACTACAAAGTGTTCCTTTAATTAGGACCGGAGGGAGTAGTTTATAAGTCACACAAATTAATTTGAAGAAAAATGATAAATATAAATACTTTAAAGCAATTTTTTTAGCTTTCTTAATCTTTATAAAAAAGTGAAATATATCTTATTTTTAGAATCAAATATAGTTTTCCCTCCGGTTCTAATTATAAGATCAGGTTAACTTTTTTGGAGAGATTAAGGAAGTTAATTAAATTACTTTAGAGTATTTTTATTTTTTTCTCCAAACTAATTAGTTGACTAATAAACTAATATATAATCTAAGGATACACAATATATGGTATGATTAAACAACTTATCTAACTTCCTTAATCTCTCTTAAAAAAGTCAACATGATCTTATAATTAAAACAGAGAGAGTACTAATTAACTCAATTTTCCTTGTGTCTATGTATATATATTGTGGAACCAAATATCATCTAGAGCTTAAAAGAAATTAAATGTGTACACATACCCTCTACAATCACTTGGGCAGTAAGTATAGTGAGTGTTTGGTAACTTCTGAAATCATAGTTTCAGAAAACTTTTTCCACAAACCAAGAAAAAACTTATATATTTTATGGGAAAAACACTTCTCATGTTGTAGTAGAAGTGTATTCTCATGTCACACACACATAAAATAGTAGGATACCCACATATATATATATAATTAACATTATATATATGTGTGTGTGTGTGTGGGTGTGGGTCTCATCATGTCATGTGTGTGTAGGAATCTTCTTTTTCTCCTCATGCAACATGAGAAGTTTAAACCCCATATTTTATATGCTTATCTCGTAAATTATAATAACAATTTTTTAAACGCTAATCCAAACCTACTTAAATTCTATACAAGTTTCTATGTATAAACAAACTATGTGATAGTGAGTCATAAACTACTCATCGAGCACTTAGTAATTATTATAAAATTAGATATGTTAACTATATACGATGAACAGTTAAATTATTTTTTGGCTCCATTAACAAACAAAAACTAGCTACAATCACAATCATACTTTTTAACTTTTGCTTTTTATTATGGAATATAAAAAGGGAATTACTAAACCAACTTTCCACTTGAGTTACGTCACCCTAAAACATGTCTAAATCCTTGGGCATATCAATTAACCTAGGTCAATTAATTACCTACTAGACTTAATCACTCCAAACTAAATAATTACTATTTAACAACACATTCTTATTTTAAATTTACTTAATTAGTAGATATAAAGGTATTCACCCGTCATTATCCCATTGGCTTCACGTTTCAAAGTGGAAAGACCACATCAAAGAGCGAACCCTAATCTATCCAAAAAACACAAGGAAAAAAAAATGCATAGATTTAAATTTCACTACATACTATAAATGTAAGAATAGTATAAAAAAAATGTAAGAATATCATTGGTAGATAATCAAAAGGTATTTTCTTAAAAATAATTTATTGAAGGGTAAGACTTGCCTATAAATATTAGAGTCCATTAATATCCAACGCACTCAAGCTTTTTTTTTTTGGAAAAATATTACTGATAAATTTCTCATTTCAAAAATTATTCATAAGAACCTAGATCTTTATAACTGAAGAAAAATTTTACCCGTTGAAGATATGTTATATTTGGGTCCGGCCTTAAGCAAATTCCAACTACCTTCGAGCAATAGATTTTGAAATAGAGCAATTTTTAGCAATTATTACTCTTAATTTTTTTTTTAAAAAAAAAGAGAGTAAATGTGATGCAATATATGGCGTGAGAATGACGAAAGAGGCACTAGTGTGGTATATACTTAAGAAGTGGTCCAAAAGGTGACCCGAGAGATGGGGTCCATGGAGCCTCTTTCGGGTTAGGCACATGAATGTCTGTCTTCCATCACTCGCTGACAACTTGTTTTGTTTTTTCCTCCCTTCGATTCGATTGGGTGAAATTGAATGTGGATGGGATCGAGCCATTTAGTCTTCTAAGGCTAGATGTGGTGGTGTGGTGTGGAATCATCTGGGTTTATGGATTGCGGGATTTACCAAACGGATTGGAGACTGTCAATCTAATACTGCTGAAGAATGGGCCGTGGTTGAAGGTTTATAATTGGTTTGGAATTTGGGTTATAAGAAATTTATCTTAGAATCAGATGTTGAAAATGTTATTAATCTGATTTTAAATTCTGATTGTAATTCTTGTAGCAATTTGGTATTGAAAGCTAGAGAATTAATGGCTTTGAATTGGCAGGTTAATATGAGAGTTATTTCTAGAGATTGTAATAGTGTGGTAGATGGCCTTGCTAAGATGGCATATCCTTTTCTGCTATTTTAAATGAGTGTTCTACCGATTTGAGAAGATGAGTGGACCGAGAGTGCTTGGAATTTAATTCCTCTTTAGTGTAATTTTTCTTCTTTGTAATGTAGGCTTCGATCTAGCCATCCTTTTTATTTTTATTTTTTTTAAAACTTGTTTTGTTTTTATATATATTTTGTTATCAACTTAAATTATATTCCCATTTTTACAATATCCCTAATAATTACAAATATTTGTGTGAGAATTCTTATACTACCTCCAATTGTACTATAAACTTTATCTTATATTTAAAACCGAATGAAGTATATAATCATGATGACTAGCTAGCATGCGATTGGAAACTTTCTTTTTACAAAAGAACAGCAATATAATTCATATACGAATAATGCCGAACTAAAATTCAAAATTCTGCAAAAAGCCGCAGAAATTAAATGGTTCTAGTTGTTTTCTAGTGTTTGTGTTCTTGTTATATAGTATTTTTATGTATCAAGGTGGTCCTGATCTCTATATAAATGCAAATAAATTGCCTCAGGATATATAATATATGTCCAAACTTTAACGTAATTTTTGCAGGTACTGATTTGCATGCAAATATGAATAGTTTCATTCAAAATTTCAAATCGTACATACCAAAACAAAAATATTTCAAGTTATTATTATTATTATGAAGCTATACACAAAGTGGCGGAGCTTGAGAAAAAAAAATAGTGGTAGGGGATTCCAAATAGTCCTCACCGTAACTTCCGGGGGTCCTCCCGACCCCGACGCTATCGAGAGATCCGCACCGATCTCGAGTAAAACCTCATGTATACATACACACATATGGGTTACCAAACAATAACATATAAACCACACCCAACCAATGCACATGTATCGCTCCCACCTACATATATATCGCTCCCAGGTATCGCTCCCAAAGATTATAAATGTATCGCTCCCACTTTACAGATATATCGCTCCCAAGATGCATACGCTTATCTTCTAACATAATATGCATCCCAACAACACCCACATATACACACCATACACACATCAAACACATACCATATACACATCGCATACACGCATCCCATCGAGTTAGTGTTGCGACCGAACGTACCTTCGTTGACGTTTACGGTATTTCGACACGACGGTCGGTAAACGTAGCGACAACCGAGATTTTCAAAAGTAAAGGACAACATCGAAAGTCTTCACCAATCCTCGAACTTGCTTCCTCTCTCCTCGTCCTCGGTCCTCCCGACCCTCGACGCTATGTTAAGAGCCGAGATCCGCACCGGATCTCGTGTGACCCTCATGTATACATACACACATATGGGTTACCAAACAACAACATATAAACCACACCCAACCAATGCACATGTATCGCTCCCAGCCTACATATATATCGCTCCCAGCATTACAGATGTATCGCTCCCAGCATTATAAATGTATTTTAACATCCCAACTTTTCAAAAGCAGTATAAAATTTTTTTCATTTAAAATCATCAATCATCATTTCAAAATGATCAGAGTAGAGCACCGGAGCGATTGAGTAACTGATATGTATATATAAAACGCCGTAAGTCTGGCTAATTACAACAACGGTATAGAAACCGCGTGGTTCAAAAGTATATAACAAAAGAAAGGCTTCCGCTGGAACAACAAAACGGAAGTCTTCAGCCGGGTCTTCTACTCGGGCTGCTTGCCTCTCTCCTCGGTCCTCGATCCTCCGAACCCGACGCTAGGTTAAGAGCTGAGATCCGATGCATCCGGACCTCAGGTAACGGTTAATCTCATATTTACATACACAACATATGCATTACATACATTCACATCACTAACAACATAAATATCACATACAGCAAGCGTATCCCAATAGCACATAAGCCCCCAAGCAGATGTGTGGCCCTTAGCAACGTATTCTAACAGCACATAAAATGTGTGGCCCTTAGCAACGTATGGCCCTTAGCAACGTTTGGCCCATAGCAGTCGAATCCCAATAGCACATATAATGTGTGGCCCTTAGCAAACGTGAACATATCAACAGTACATAACATATCACAGAGCAATCAACTACCACATACACTACACATAGCACATACATGCATACCATAAATATCAGAGTTAGTGTTACAGTACGCGGACGTACCTTCGTTGATGTACGTAGATGTTTCTGGCAAAAACTGTACTTTATGACGGAAAACAACAGTT
Source organism: Acacia pycnantha (assembly GCA_025563575.1). NCBI lineage: Eukaryota > Viridiplantae > Streptophyta > Magnoliopsida > Fabales > Fabaceae > Acacia > Acacia pycnantha. The sequence continues at coordinate 186,943 of JAMWYP010000060.1, forward strand.
TGTCCGACAGCGGCACGTTGGACAGCGTAACGGTAGCAAACTAGGATTTTTGACGTCCTATAGAGTAATATCACTTTTATTAGTGATTTGATACTATATCTGGCATTTTAGGTAAAAATTACCATTTTGCCCCTATACCCCTAATTGGCGGGATTTTGCCAGCACTTCGTTACTCTTACAAATTTTCTTCCCGAAATTTCACCAGAACTTCGACGCAATTATGATTTTCGAAATTCTAGACTAAAATAGCCCTATCATATGATATCTAATCATACTTTGAAAAATAAAGGCTACTCTAGCATTACTACTCTAACTATTGAAAGAACTACGAAGACTTCAACTTTCGGGGACTTAATCCCTACTATGTTTTTACCTCTTCAGGCATATTTTTCAATGCAATGAGGCCTAAAACAATAGTAGAAATCTCACTCCCTACTTGATAAAACTATCTAACAATTCTACTAACTACCGAACTAAAAAGCTAAAGACCGTAGGACTTACCCGTTGAAGACTTCTGCAGAATTTCTCCAGAGCTTCTCTCTCTACTTTCTCCCTCTAAGATTTCGGCCAAAGGAGGAGTGGAAATTGGTGTGAAGATTTCAAGAGGCAAGGCCTCTTATTTATAGAGATTTGAAAGGGTATTTTGGGCATTTTCAAAGTTGTTTCAACCATGGAAAATCAAACATGAAATGGTGTTTATTCCATGTCCAGGGGAGCCTTTGGTCGACTTGGAGAGCTGATGAGGCAGCCTTGGAGTGGTCCAAAAATGGTGATTTGAGTTGCTTTAAACCCGGTCTAATAGAATTTCCCCGAGCGGTACCCGATTCGCGTGATTTCGGAAAAATCTCAAACTTCTGGATTTACAACTTTGAAACCATTTCCTTACTTACTAGAAATTTCCAAGTCAACCTAAATTTTGATCCCATATAGGGCTCCAACAGTCCAGTTGAAGTTTTCTCGAAAAACGTGTCCAAACGCGTCCGGTTTCAGAATGCATTTCTGGAATCATCAACTTCTTTAGAAAAATTCACTGATTCCAAATATGTCCAGATAAATTCAAACTCATTCCTATATATTGAGTTAGAATTTATTTTCTTTATATCCAAAAATATGCCTATCTACATTTTTCCTATTTTGTTTTATTAGGAAAATACACAAACGGCTTCAGAATTTACTTCCGGAAGAGTCTAACTGAAGATAATAACTCACTGATATTTCATCCTGACTTTGGAAATCTCATTCCTAGATCTCTAGATAGGATCCGTTTCCTAATTTCTAAATTACTATTCATAATTTTTACTTTAATTAATTATAATATTAAAATAATAGCAAGTTGCAAACTTATTTTTCATTTCATTTTTATTCATTTTTTCTTCTTTTTATTGGCCCAATTTCGGCTGGCCCTTCATTTATATCTAATAAATATTTATTTTTTATTTAATTAATTATTTAATCATTTACTTATTTAATTTTTCCCAAAAATTCCACAAAATTATCTAATTGGTCCATTCTTGTATTTAGGCCTAAAAATACCTAAACTCAACTATTTTTCTCCAAAATTTCCAATTAATTAGTAAACATGTTTTTACTAATTTTAAAACAAAAACCACTAATTTTAGGGTTTTACATAATTATTTATGAATTTCCTTTGCTTATGCTTAAGTAATTAGCCAATAATTACCTAATTACTTTCTTATCAACAGTTGATAATTTTCTTAATTAGCATGCCCCATTACCTCATAACTTTTATATTGACATCTTTGTTTTCATGTCTCCTGCATTATCTTAGCATTTACGGGGGTATTTCGGTCATTTCCTTACTTTTGAGTATTCTTCCACAAATTTTCCAAGTTTGTAACTTAATAAATTACCTAAATTAGGGGCAATATCCTTCCCTATTTCAAATAGATTTTTACTTGTTTCCTTTATAGCTTTCACAGGTATTTATAACCCATAATGTGTTTAGGGACCTATTTGCAAATCTACAAACGTCTTAGGGACCTAATTGCAAATTATCCTTTTTCAAGGGAAATTACCCTGACAACAAGGTAAACTCAATACAAGGTGTTCGAGACCTCATATTCACCTATTTTTAATAGGTATTATTTACTCAATTTTGATATTTACCCTAAGTGTGATTTTTAGGGTATTACATGTATCGCTCCCAGCCTTACAGATATATCGCTCCCAGCATGGATACAGTTATCTTCTAACATAATATGCATCCCAACAACACCCCACATATACACACCATACACACATCAAACACATACCATATACACATCGCATACACGCATACTATATCCATCAGAGTTAGTGTTACAGTACGCGAACGTACCTTCGTTGATGTTTTACGGTATTTCGGCACGACGGTTGGTCAAAACGTAATCAGGTATATCCTATCAACATAACAACGTACTTGTTAAGGATCTATCATTACGACGGACATTTTAGTCAAAATGACCATTTTACCCCTGACCCCCTAATTGGCGGAATTTCGCCAGCACTTCGTTACTTTGACTTTAATTTTCCAAAATTTCAACATAACTCCTACTCCAATATCATTTTCAAAATATAAATCATATTAATTAATGATTTACATCGTAACAGGCCTTTTAGGTAAAAATTACCATTTTGCCCCTGATGCCCCTATCGGCGGAATTTCGCCAGAGCTTCGCTATTTTAACTCTAATCTTCCAAAATTTTGCCAGAACTTCGACCCCACCAAGATTTTCGAAATAATGACTAAAATACCCCTAACATATGATATCTAATCATACTTGGAAGATTAAAGACTAACATAGCATTTCTACCCTAGCTACCGAAAGAACTACGAAAGCTTAAGTACCGAAAAACTTACCCAGAGCTTCGCTATAGCTTTTCTCCAGAGCTCCTCTCTCTAAAACCTCTCTCTTGAACCGAAATTCTCTTCTTGAAATGGTGTGAGAATTGAAGAGAAGAGGGGGTATTTATAGGAAAAGATGCAGGATTTCAGCCGTCGATCAACTTTGTGAGAAGCGATCTGAACCGTCCAAAACATAACTTTTGAAACAAGTTTTTGCTCTTCTCTTTCTCTCTTGGCCGACCTAGAGGGCTGAGGTGGCAGCCAAGGATTGGTCCAAAATGATGACTCATGGTTGCTTTAAGCCCGTACCGATAGAATTTCCCCGATCGGTGTCCGATTCGCGTAATCTTTGAAAATCTCAAAATTCCGGATTATACAATTCCAAGACAATTCATTCCTCATTAGAAATGTCTAGTCTAACTAACTTTTTAACTCTGTCTAGGTCTTCTCTGGCCTGACGGAAGTTTTACGGAAAAACGTGTCGCCATTTAAATGAATTTCCTAGTCATCAACCTCTGGACAAAAATTCACTGATTCCAAATATGTCCAGATAATTCCAAACTCATCTCCAGATGTTGAGTTAGAATTTATTTTCTTCACATCCAAAATGTGACTATCTGCATTTTTCCCTATTTCGTCTTATTAGGAAAATGCTCTACCGCAAACTAATTAACTTCCGGAAAAGCCTAACGGAGGATAAAAATCCATTGATCAATATTTTACCTTGACTTTGGAAATCTCATTCCTGGTTCTCCAGATAGGATACGTTTCCTATCTATTTTATTACTATTCACTATATTTAATTATATAATATAATAATACAACTTTTGCAAAAATATCATGATATTTTAAATTTGTTCTTATCTTCATTTTTCTTTGCAAATTTCGGCTGGCCCTATATTATAATTAATAAATATTTATTTTTTATTTAATTAATTATTTAATAATTTATTTATTTCAATTTCCTCAAAAATTCCACAAAATTACCTAATTGGTCCATTCTTGTATTTAGGCTTAAAAATACCTAACTCATCCATTTTTCTCAAAAATTTCCAATTAATTAGAAAATATGTTTTTACTAATTCTAAGCCAAAAACCACTAATTTTAGGGTTTTATATAATTATTCATGAATTTCCTTTGCTTATGTTTAAGTAATTAGCCAATAATTACCTAATTACTTCCTTATCAATAGTTGATAATTTTCTTAATTAGAATGACTCATTACCTCATAACGTTTGCACTGACAACTTTGTTTCCATGTCTTCTGCATTATTTTAGAATTTACGAGGGTATTTTGATCATTATAATACTTTTTAATTTTCCCCCTTTATTTCTCCAAGGTAATAATTTAATAAATTACCTAAATTAGGGACAATATTCTTCCCTATTTCAAATAAATATTTTCTTGTCTCTTCATAATTTTCACAGGGTATTCTATAACCCGTAAATATCTTAGGGACCTATTTGCAAACTTCTAAACGTTTTAGGGACCTAATTACAAATTATTTGTAATACCCGGATAAATGAAAGGGGTATTTTTGGTAAGCAAGCATATAATATCAAGACTTGTGATAATATAGTATATTTTTCTAAGGGAAAATCTCTTGGAAATTAGAGAATTTAAGGGCCAAAGTGCCAAATGACGGAAATGCCCCTAAGGGACATAAATACTTAGGAAAATTGTGAAAGCTATAAAAGAAGCAAGTAAAAATCTATTTGAAATAGGGAAGGATATTGTCCCTAATATAGGTAATTTAATAAGTTACAAACTTGGAGGAATTGAATAAGAATACTCAAAAAGTGGTAAATGACCAAACTATCCTTGTAATTTATAAAATAATGCAAGAGGCATGAAAACACAAGTGTTAATACCAAAGTTTGAAGGTAATAAGGTATTATAATTAAGAAAATTATCAACTAATGATAATTAAGTGATTAAGTAATTTCTAGCTAATTACTTAAGCTTAAGCAAAGAAAATTCAGGAATAATTATGTAAAACCCTAAAATTAGTGGTTTTTGGTTTAAAATTAGTAAAACTATATTTACTAATTAATTGGAAATTTTGAAGAAAAATAGATGAGTTTAGGTATTTTTAAAGCCTAAATGCAAGAATGGACCAATGGGAAAATTATGTAAAAATAATTATTTAATTAATTAAATAATTAATTAAATAATTAATCAAAATATTAAAAAAAACGAAATAAAAAAAGGGCAGAAAAAAAAAGAAAAATGAAATGGTGAAAAATAATTTTGCAAGTTGCATATTAAAATAATAATATAATTAATTAAAGTAAAAAAATGTGAATAGTAATTTAGAAATTAGGAAACGGATCCTATCTAGAGATCTAGGAATGGGACTTCCAAAGTCGAGATAAAATATTGATCGGTGAGTTTTTATCTTCCGTTAGACACTTACGGAAGTTAATTCCGAGGCCGTTTGTGCTTTTTCCTAATAAGACGAAATAGGGAAATTCTGAGAAAATGCCAGATAGCCAAGAGGACGAAAAGGTTATGTTGTGACATTTGGAAAAGAATTGGGAATTTTCATGGACATATTTGGAATCAGTGAATTTTTCTCTAGAGATTGGTGATTCCGAAAACGCGTTTCGTAACCGGACCCATACGGACACGTTTTTCGAGAAACTTCGTTTCGTAGTTCTTTCAATAGTTAGAGTAGTAATGCTAGAGTAGCCTTTAAATTTTCAAGTATGATTAGATATCATATGATAGGGCTATTTTAGTCATTATTTTGAAAATCATGATTGGGTCGAAGTTCTGGCAAAATTTTGGGAAGAAAATTAGTCAAAGTAACGAAGTGCTGGCGAAATTCCGCCGATTAGGGGTATAGGGGCAAAATGGTAATTTTTACCTAAAATGCCCGTTATAATGCCAAATCACTAATGAAAGTGATATTACTCTTATAGGACATCAGAAACCTAGATCTGCTGTCGTTACGCTGTCCGACGTGCCGTTGTCAAACGTTTCGCTGTTTCCGTCAAGAAATACTAATTTCTGTTAGACGTACTGTTTACCGTCAACGAAGGTACGTTCGCGTACTGTAACACTAACGCTGATGATTATTGAATGTATATATGTGTTGATATGTTGTGTAAATAGTTTGATGCCGAAGGCAAGGCTAGTCTATGTGGGTAAGCCAAATAGTCGCCGTAAAGTCGGTGAGGCCCCATGATAGACACTTACCCGGTCATGCTATTCGGTGCTATATGAACCGTGTGTCTATGGAACCGTACTTAGACGCACCGTATCTATGGAACCTTACTTAGATGCATCGTGTCTATGGAACCGAACTTAGATGCACCATGTCTATGGAACCGTACTTAGACACACCGTGATTAAGGTATCGTACTTAGATCACTATTACGGTTTTATGTTGTTATTTAATGATCATGTACCGGCTTGATCGATGTTGTAAAGTTTGCAATACCGGTTGGACATATACTGTTTATAAGCATGAGGTTAACCGTTACCTGAGATCCAACGCGCTAAATTGGATCTCAGCTATAGCTTCAGGGTTCGGAGGACCAGAGAGCCGAGAAGAGGAGCGAGCAGGTCACGTAGAAGATCCGGTTGAAGATTTCTTTCTGTTGTATATTACCTTTGAACCACATGGGTTTTTGTACCGCTGTTGTATCCAGCCAGACTTACGGCATTTTATATGTACATATCAGTTACTCAATGCTCCGATGCTCTACTCTGATGAAAAAAAAATTTATACTGCTTTTGGAAATTGAGTTGTTACACTTATGGTATCAGAGCAGTAGTCCTGGCATGAACTTGACTATGTTACTACGAACAGTTTGGTGCCGAAGGAAAGGCTAGTCTACAAGGGTATGCCATTGAGTCGCCGTAAAGTCGGTGAGGCCCCCATGGTAGACACTTACCTGGCCATTCTGTTCGGATAACGGAGTTATGTTCAAAAGCCTTTGAAACTTTGAGCATGTTTTGAAAATGAGTACTGATATAGCCCGGAGTAAATGTACTACCCTATGTCGGTATATCAGATTGAACTGGTGTACCATCCTGAATCGGTGTATCACTTTCTGTGGGTGCACCACTCTAGACCAGAGCTTAGATGTGAAGCGGGGTCACGTCGGATGAAACTCCGGGACCAATAAGGATAAGTACATGTAGTATTTGACTCATGTAGAGGAACTTCTGATACGAAATTCCATACCCATGTCTGAGTAGACCAAATCAACGGAACCCTGGACGAGGGAAATATTTCAGGTGCCTGTTCGTAGTACGAATACTAATTATGATAAGTCTATATGCAGAGTAGATATTAGCGCGATAAAATCCGTGATATACTAATTGAAGTTTTCTTTGTATATCGGACGTTTTCCCTAATAAAGGAAAAAAGAACAAGACATGGCGAATTTGAGAGGAGCCGGAGCTCCCAGAGGCCGGGGTAGAGGCCGAGGTAGGGGCCGTGGCGGAGGACGAGGTAGACAACCTCGGATGAATCAAGTACCAGACCAGCCGGACCAAAATGAAATACAAGAGCTGAGGAGGACTCTGCAAGAGCAGAGGGCTCTTATAAATGAACTCCAAGAGAGGCAGAATAGACAAGATCAACAAGCTGAACGACAAGTAGCAGAACGAAATGCTGAGGAAGAAAGACGAAATGCTGAGGAGGAAGAACATACAGAAGGGGAAGAAGAAGAAGAGAACTATCAGAGAAAAGGGTCTAATTTAACCCAACGTATCACCTTAGAAATTTCCAGTGATTCTCTTAAAAGGAAAACAAGAGCTTGCGACTCTGTATCCGTTACCGTCATTTGGACGAAGTAACTATAAAAAAAAAACGAACACCACTTACTAAGATCGATGATCTACCCACATACCACATTCCTATGTCTTAGATCAACTTCCAGTCGGAATACCCCCAGCTACAAGTCAATACTAGCATGGTTCTGAAGATAGTTTCCAGGACTAAAAACGAACCTTTTGAAATCTCTTGAGATGACCCTCAGACTAAATGCACCTACCTTGTTCATAGGGTACTTGCAACAAAGTTTCCTCTCAAACACGTAGGTAGGTTAATAGAGGTATTGATTGACGACGTTCTCATCTGTTCAGCTTACGGAATTAGAATAGCCAGAAATAGTAACATCGATGTGTAGTTTTGGATCTAGCGGGATAGTACCACAGATTCATGAAGAATTTGTCATAACTTAAATGTTGAACAAAGACTATGAGACAAGCTTTCATGAAGTGAGAAAGAAGTTGGTCACAGCACCAAGAAATTGGTGATCCCAAATCCAGGTAGATTTTATAATGGTACCAATAGATTGGATCGGGATATGTCTAGTCATGCAGATGACAGTGTGATGACTTACCACTCTCAAGTCTCTTAAGTCGAACTAATCTACACATGACATGGAGATAGTAATTGTCATGTTTCTTAGTGATTATAAAACAGACCACGATTGTATTATTAAGTATTAGGTATCTTATGTTGCCACGGTGTATGGGAACCATGGGAACATAATATATCGAAGTACGACGTAATATCCATGAGTACGAGATATATGGTATTGCCGCGGTGTATGGGAACCACGGGGATATAGTATATCGAAATACTACATGATGAATGTGTAGTACGCGGTATTATGGGTGCCACGGAAACACTTATGTACGCGGTGTTATGGGCGCCACGGAAACGCTAAAACACTAAAGTACGCGGTGTTATGGGCGCCACTAAGCAATATATATAAAGTACGCGGTATTGTGACACCACGGAAACACTATATATCAACTTAAAACATGATAAAAACTTTATAATCAAGCTATAACGAGTTCTCAATCACCAGAAGGAGCAGCTGGCAGATAAAATGAAGATCCGTCGCGTATAGTCCAAAATCCATGTGAGATGGGTTTTAGTTAATACCAAGTTTAGTTGGGTTAGTACAAATTTCGAGGACGAAATTTTGTTTAAGGGGGGAAGAAATGTAATACCCAGATAAATGAAAGGGGTATTTTTGGTAAGCAAGCATATAATATCAAGACTTGTGATAATATAGTATATTTTTCTAAGGGAAAATCTCTTGGAAATTAGAGAATTTAAGGGCCAAAGTGCCAAATGACGGAAATGCCCCTAAGGGACATAAATACTTAGGAAAATTGTGAAAGCTATAAAAGAAGCAAGTAAAAATCTATTTGAAATAGGGAAGGATATTGTCCCTAATATAGGTAATTTAATAAGTTACAAACTTGGAGGAATTGAATAAGAATACTCAAAAGTGGTAAATGACCAAACTATCCTTGTAATTTATAAAATAATGCAAGAGGCATGAAAACACAAGTGTTAATACCAAAGTTTGAAGGTAATAAGGTATTATAATTAAGAAAATTATCAACTAATGATAATTGAGTGATTAAGTAATTTCTAGCTAATTACTTAAGCTTAAGCAAAGAAAATTCAGGAATAATTATGTAAAACCCTAAAATTAGTGGTTTTTGGTTTAAAATTAGTAAAACTATATTTACTAATTAATTGGAAATTTTGAAGAAAAATAGATGAGTTTAGGTATTTTTAAAGCCTAAATGCAAGAATGGACCAATGGGAAAATTTTGTAAAAATTATGTAAAAATAATTATTTAATTAATTAAATAATTAATTAAATAATTAATCAAAATATTAAAAAAAAAACGAAATAAAAAAAAAGGGCAGAAAAAAAAAAGAAAAAAAAATGAAAATGAAAAATAATTTTGCAAGTTGCATATTAAAATAATAATATAATTAATTAAAGTAAAAAAATGTGAATAGTAATTTAGAAATTAGGAAACGGATCCTATCTAGAGATCTAGGAATGGGACTTCCAAAGTCAGGATAAAATATTGATCAGTGAGTTTTTATCTTCCGTTAGACACTTACGGAAGTTAATTCTGGAGCCGTTTGTGCTTTTTCCTAATAAGACGAAATAGGGAAATTCTGAGAAAAGGCCAGATAGCCAAGAGGACGAAAAGGTTATGTTGTGAAATTTGGAAAAGAATTGGGAATTTTCATGGACATATTTGGAATCAGTGATTTTTTCTCTAGAGATTGGTGATTTCGAAAACGCGTTTCGTAACCGGACCCGTACGGACACGTTTTTCGAGAAACTTCGGCTGAACACGGAATGCCCTGTATGGAATCAAGATTTAGATTAGAATAGACATTTCTAGTAAGTAAGAGGAGATCTTCAAAGTTAGTTAACCAGAATTTTGAGATTTCTCCGAAATTACGCGAATCGGACACCGATCGGGAACTTATCGGTAGGAAACTTCTCAAACAAGTAGATGACATCACCACCATGACATCATGGCTTTAAATGATGATGTCAGCTGCCAAGTGGCCCGGTGAGGATCGTGACATGTGGCAAAGTGCGATCCGGCGGTCGATATCCGATATGAAAAAGTAGTGAATAGTGTCACATTTTCTTCTATAAATAGCCAAGTTTCCTCTTCATTTCTCACACCATTTTGAAGAGCAAAACCGATTCTAGAGAGAGGATTTTAGAGAGAGAAGCTGGGGAAAATTACAGTGAAGCTCTGGGTAAGTTTTTCGGTGCAGAGCTTTAAGCTTTAGTTCTTTCAGCTTAGAGTAGTAATGCTAGAGTAGCCTTTAAATTTTTCAAGTATGATTAGATATCATATGATAGGGCTATTTTAGTCATTATTTCGAAAATCATGATTGGGTCGAAGTTCTGGCAAAATTTTGGAAAATCAGAGCCAAAGTAACGAAGTGCTGGCGAAATTCCGCCGATTAGGGGTATAGGGGCAAAATGGTAATTTTTACCTAAAATGCCAGTCGTAATGCCAAATCACTAATGAAAGTGATATTACTCTTATAGGACATCAGAAACCTAGATCTGCTGTCGTTACGCTGTCCGACGTGCCGCTGTCAAACGTTTCGCTGTTTCCGTCAAGAAATACTAATTTCTGTTAGACGTACTGTTTACCGTCAACGAAGGTACGTTCGCGTACTGTAACACTAACGCTGATGATTATTGAATGTATATATGTGTTGATATGTTGTGTAAATAGTTTGATGCGAAGGCAAGGCTAGTCTATGTGGGTAAGCCAAATAGTCGTAAGTAAAGTCGGTGAGGCCCCATGATAGACACTTACCCGGTCATGCTATTCGGTGCTATATGAACTGTGTCTATGGAACCGTACTTAGACGCACCGTATCTATGGAACCGTACTTAGATGCATCGTGTCTATGGAACCGAACTTAGATGCACCATGTCTATGGAACCGTACTTAGACACACTTGTGATTAAGGTATCGTACTTAGATCACTATTACGGTTTTATGTTGTTATTTAATGATCATGTACCGGCTTGATCGATGTTGTAAAGTTTGCAATACCGGTTGGACATATACTGTTTATAAGCATGAGGTTAACCGTTACCTGAGATCCAACGCGCTAAATTGGATCTCAGCTATAGCTTCAGGGTTCGAAGGACCGGAGAGCCGAGAAGAGGAGCGAGCAGGTCACGTAGAAGATCCGGTTGAAGATTTCTTTCTGTTGTATATTACCTTTGAACCACATGGATTTTTGTACCGCTGTTGTATCCAGCCAGACTTACGGCATTTTATATGTACATATCAGTTACTCAATGCTCCGATGCTCTACTCTGATGAAAAAAAAAATTATACTGCTTTTGGAAATTGGGTTGTTACATTATTCTTTTTTTTAAGAGAACTACCCCAAAAATAAGATAAATTCTTTATAAGATCTTTGAGATCCCATATTCACCTATTTCCAATAGGTATTATTTACTCAATATGATACTTATCATAAATAAGATTTTCAGGGTATTACATAAATCAAGAAGGAATTCCATTTGCCTTTCCCCCTATGATACAATGGTAATTAGGATTTAACTCGAATGCAGGTTTATTAACAATTCGCCTTCTTCTTTTTTTATAGATCAAGTTACTTGTTTTTGTTGCCACATAAAGAAACTTCGTGTGTCATGAAAAAAAATAGGTAAGCAAATAAATATGGAGGAGACCATATTTTGTCATGTTTTTTTATAGAGTAAATTCCCTTTCTGGTCCCTAACAAAAAACACGAATCCCATTTTGGTCCCTTACAAAAAAAAAAGTCTCTTATTCGTCCTTTTTAGGGACTAAAAATGATCTTTTGAAAGTTTGTGAGGAATCAAAATGTCAAACAATTGACCCTTATTCGTCCTTTTTATAGACTAAAAATGACATTTTTTTTGTAAGGGACTAAAATGGGGATCACGTTTTTTTTTCAGGGACAAAAAAGAGTATTTAGTATTTTTTATATTAAACTCATGTGCTAATTAATATTGAGCGTTAATAACCTCAAATATTTTATTGGATAAAGTGTGTTGACAATCCTAAAGTTTTTTTCCAACTATTTTGTCTTTCATCTATCACCTGAAATATTTTTTAAGTGTGTTTAGTATTTTAAAGTATTTTGTGTTACATAGCATTCTAGTATTTAATTAGGCACGTCCGACACCTTTAAATGGATATTGAAAAAATTATTTTAAGGTAATGGATATACCTCACTTAAAAGGACTATTTGGGGATTTAATGACAGTAAAAATTGCTCCTAAAAAAATATTTATTTGTGAAAAAATCTCTAAAAAAAATACTTTAAGGGTTAAATTGTGTCACAAAATACTTTAATTGGAGAAATTGCAATTGGGGAAGTTTCAATCAAGATTTTCCAAAGGCATAATTAAACAACTCCTTTGTCACTTATACTCAATGTGCAGTTGGACTCCAACCGTCCGAGAGTGAAATCACGATTTATCAGGGTTGATTGAGATTCTTAAAAGATTACCCAAACAAGATAATCAAGATTTATAATCACTTTTTAATTTCAATCGGACTTATTTGAGTTCAAACCGCTTAATCAAATAGGTACTCTACCTTAACCCATCTTTAATTGTAAATTTCTTATAGAATTCCGATACATTAAAAGAAAATAAAAAAGGGTGATAGAAATTAAAAAAGAACTCATCATACAAACTTAATTATATTTCTTGTGATATTTTCCTTCAAGACTCTATTAAAATTTTATAATAAATACATCTTTTTATTAGTTATTCATAAGTATCCTAGCTTACTCATAATTACTCAAACAAACTTGTACAAAAAATATTAAATTAAAAATTGGCTAAAAAAAAAAAGCCATGCTAATTATAACTATAAGTCAGATTGTTTAAGGACTTACAGATGTGACTTCCTATAGTAAATTTTTTTAGATATATTTTTTTTTTGGGGTCAAATTTTAGATATATTTATGACAACCAATAATAATTAATTAATTATGACTGTTAATCATCATTAATATACCTAAAGCAATAGGTGACAAATTGGACCTAAAAGTGAAACTTAATTATCATGAATAATTATTAGTACCATGGTTCTCTCAGACCCGGACCGGGAACCGGAAAACCGGAGGGTAAACCGGTCCGGTCCGGGGTCAAACCGACTTGATTTTTTTTTTAATAAAAAAATTAGTTTTTTTATTATTTTCTTTAGAATTTCATACTAATAACTCTAAAATTTTCTTTTTTTCACCGGTTGGCTCTGGTCTGACCCAGTACCTAGACCAGTTTGGTGGCCAGTCCGGGTTTCAGAACCTTGATTAGTACTAATTTATCAATGAAGAAAAAGAAGGAAGAATTGACCACAGCTTCATCAAAATACATATATATTTATTAAAAGGAAAAAACATGTTGGGTAATGTTTCACAATTCTAGCTATCAATAATTACTACTACCTCCTGACCCAAATATAAGACATAGTTTGTAGTGCAATTTATACCACATACAAACTATGTCCTTTATTTAGGACCGAATGAGTAATATAACTCAATAATATTACAAGTAATTATCCTAATAATTAGAAATAGAATTAGAGAGAGTACATGGATTATAACCCCTCTATATATATAGGCTTAATGTCAAATGCATGAGGAATAATATAATGCACATATATATAGCATCATGAGCAATTTAACCATTAATTATTTTATGAATAATTAGTGGTTATGAAATTATTTTAGATTGATTGCTTATGATGTTATATATAAAACATCAAAATTATTAGAAACCGGTGGCATAAGCAGGAGCCCAGTAATCAGCTCCATTTTCATTGCCAATATGTTGAGTGCAAGACACAGGCACCAAGCAAAGTCCTCTACTCCTCAAGTCCTTTGGCTTTTCTTCTCCTCCCTGCTTCATTCATTATTTACTTTTCTTCATCAATAATTATTATTTCATATACATACATACATACATACATACATACATACATACATACATACATACATACATACATACATACACACACACACACACACATACATACACACACACACACACACACACACATACATACATACACACAGACATACACACATACATACACACACACACACATACATACACACACACACACACATACATACACACATACATACATACATACACACACACACACACACACACATACATACATACACACAGACATACACACATACATACATACACACACACATACATACACACACACACACACACACATACACACAGACATATATACACACAGACATACACACATACATACATACATACATACATACATACATACATACATACATACATACACACATACATACATACACACACACATACACACATACACACACACACACATACACACATACATACACACATACATACACACATACATACACACATACATACATACATACATACATACATACATACATACATACATATATAAAATAGGGTTTAGGAGCAAAAATACACATGTGCTTTATCCTCGGGAGCGTCCAGCACCATATACTTTTTTTGGGAGCAAAAATACACATATGGTTACATTTTAGGAGCAAAAGTCACACCACCGTTAAAATCTAGCTTGTTGTAAATATGGCTTTTTCTGTTGTAAATGACCAGATTTTAAATTTTGTTGTAAATACAACACTTCCTGTTGTAAATATAACATTTTTATGTTGTAAATGATCTTTCTATGTTCAAAATCCAGGTGTTTAAATGTTGTTGTAAATATGACATTTTCTGTTATAAATATGGCCTAATTTTAAATTTTGTTGTAATACAGCACTTCATGTTGTAAATATAGCCTCTCTTTTTTTTTTTTTTGTAAATGACATTTCTATGTTTAAAATTCAGGTGTTTAAATGTTGTAAATATGACATTTTCTGTTGCAAATTCACCATTAAGTTAGATTTTAACGGTGGTGTGATTTTTGCTCCTAAAATGTAACCACATGTGTATTTTTGTTCCAAAAAAAACATATATATGTGCTGGACGCACCCGAGGGGAAAGTACATATGTATTTTTACTCATTTACCCTATATAATACTAAAAATATTAAGATACAAATTAAACTACCCAAAAACTAATGCACTGTCCTTTACTCCTTTCAAGTAAGAAAGGAGAATAGACATATCTATTCCCATATATTATTAAAAAAAAAAGTTTATTTTTGACAAAATTTCAATTTTTCAGTGAAATTATTGACAGATTAGCGACAGAAACAGAATTACCGATGGAATCCTTTCCATCACTACATTTTATATGGCAAATTGGTTTACCAACAAAATTTTCCGTCAAAAAATTACCAACAGAAAATTTCCATTAGAATTACCGACGGAATTTTTCATCGGTAATTACAAACGGATTACCGACGGAAAATTTGGTTAAGTAAAAAACTGCTCCGAACTTTATGGAATACATAAATAACCTTCATAGTACTTTATAATAAGCCTTCTAGAAATTTAATTTACACTCATACTATCAGTTTTGTCCACTATTTATCTGTAAATGACTTAACATTTAAGGGGATAGTTTATCTGCATATAACTCAAAGTTTGAGGGTTATGGGCACAAAAATAAAGTTCAAGGGGTATGAAATTGATTGAAAGTTTAGGATGGTTTATTATTAAGTTTTAAAGGTTAATTAAGAAGATTATTTAATTTTTAGAGGATCTAGATCTACAATAATTACTAGTCATTATTATAATCAATTAACTTCATTATTAGTTAAGAATGGAGGTTTCTATACCGACTTTCTAAGTCGATAGTAATGATTAAGATGCTATATACTTATATTATTAGTTTAAATAAATTAAAAAATAATAAGGGATGGATGGGAGTCAAATGAAGGAGAATAGAGAGAACTACTAGAGAGACAACTTTTGCACAAAAAGAAAATATAAGAAAAGATAGCAACCTGGTTTGATGAAGCTCCTTTTCTTTTGAGGCCAGTGTCATTCAACAGCTACATTGGAATAAAGAGGCAGAAAAAAAGTATTATTATTCAATTAATAATTAAATTAACAAATAATAATATTGTATAACTTCCCCCTCAACCCGTTTTTGACTTGGAATCAGCAATTAGCAGCCTCACATTATATATATACGTGTGCTTTTGCTTTTCACTAAAAGCTGAGAAGCCTTATTATTATTTTTATTATATACAATGCCTCCTTAACTCTTTTGCTAATTATAAATTAATAAATTTTGTTACAATAATTGCAATGGAGCCTCCCCATTTGATTCTAAAGGGTTGATGGATCCAATAAAGCTTACCTGACCCGGGTCCTCTGGGAACATACAATTCCTTTCTCCATGTATCTAACCAAAAATATAAATAAATAAATAAATAAACAACGCAAAAAACTTTTACATTTTATTGGATGGTATAAATTTTTCTTATACTTTTTTAAATTTAACATTTTTATCATTCAAAAGCATCTTCAATTAAGGAGAATAATAATTGAGAGATTTACACAAGTAAAAGAGTAATTATCTATAGATCATGGCTACTCATAATTTATAAATATAAAAGTTTGATATGTCATATGTAGAGATGAAATTTTCTTATCTGGGGCTTGTTTGTAATATTTAGCAGAATATTTTATGGTGATGTTAGAGAAATTGTTTTAAAAAATAATTAAAAGTATAGTAACACCTAACTATAGTAAGAATCTCTTATTTTAAAAGAAATAAATATATATTTAATAAAAAAAATCATATATAAATTTTAACAAGAGAAAATCCTTTTGCAACTACCTATACTTTTCTACAATTTTTAATTTGTAACTTGCATTTTTTTCGAATTAAATGTTTTAATTTTGCTCTGTTAGCTCTTTAATTTTATATAGGTACTAACAGTGCCATCAAAGCAAAGTTACTTATATATAAGAAAGAGTAACTCCAAGTTAAAAATTAATGCTTTAATTAAAAGAGAAAAACATATTGGTGTCAAATTAAAAATTAGAAAAAGTATAAGTACTTATGAGAGAGTTTTCTCTGTTCGTAAACATACGTACAAAAGAATCTCAAGCATGAACATGCGTGCAATAGAGAGAAGAGAGGACTGTGTTTCTGCTTTGGGAAATGTGAAAGAAAGAATGAATCTGTGCTTTGGAGTTTGGAAACTTACAGGGTGTTGATTCCTTATGTTTTTGGATGCATTGGACAGGTAAGGCGAGCTTAGTGCCTGAAAAAAACACAAATAAACCAACCAAATGCATTAAAATCTGCAACTTCCATAACTACTGAGAATGTTTGTCTCTGTGTTTATATATAATTTATGTATATATATATAATGAGGGAGAAAGAAACATCACCTCAATTTGACCTTGCAGGAATCTAATATATCCAATGACCTCTAACAAGACAGAAGCTGTGTCAGTCTGCAAAAGGGAGAAACACAAACACACACACACCACCACCACAATAACCTTTGTCATCACCTTTTCTCTTTGCTTTCAGGTTAAAAACTTAAAATATATAAAGGTAAAGAAGTTTGATACACAGTAACACAGACAAATGAAACTATTCATGGGGACTTATGATTCAAACAAAATACAAAGCCTCGTAATGGTTTGTTGCTTTGTGTATTGTTATGTGTATGCTTGTTTAACATTCATATACATGTTGTGTTTCTGGAGAACCATATAATTAATAAGAAGGGAAGATTAATCTTAATTTTCTTTGTATAATTTTGATTCTATAGTAACTCATCAGAAGGGAAGATTAATCTTAAGTTTCTTCGTATAATTCTGATTCTATAGTAACTCATCAGTTACCAAACTTTAATTCAATATAATTTTGGTCTTTATAATTTTGACTTAATTGATCTTAAACTTTAACTGATGCAATTCGGTTCTATAATTTTGACTTTATATGCAACTCAATTCATATAATTTAACCATTTAACATATTAACCCATTTATTTTTTAAAAATAATATTATATATTTCATTAAACTTGGGATTAAAGTTTTAAATATATAGTTAAAACTATATAAACTAAGTTACAGTGAGTTAAAATTCAAAAACCAAGTTTTAACTAAGTTAAAACTATACAGATTGAGTTGTACCCAGTCAAAGTTTAAAAGCTAATTAATCTCAACTTAATTAAAATTATATTAACTAAAATATTAATTTTTCCAGATAACAATAGTGAATGAAGTGGAGTGGTTTGGTGAATTACCTTTCCAAATGGGGAAACTAGCTGGTGAAGTGCTGTTATTCTGTCGCCTAGTTTCTCCTTTCTCACCTGAATAAATACATGGAAAATTATTATCAGGACATCAAAATTTGTAAATATAATACTGCTTTTAAATATCTCTGTTAAAACTAAGTGATGAAGCAGAAAGAATATTTCAGTGTTGAAGAGATAGACAATTAAGCAACACGACAAGTCGACAACCACATACAAACTCTCACAAACAAACACAAACACACACATCAAGTAAAAGCCATAGCTGGGAAGATCGATCGAGAATATGGTAGTAATTAACATGAGTTCAGGAAGAAGACGATTTGGATGCACTCATCATAGAAAGATAAAGACAACAATTTTCTCTCTCTTTTCCCCTCTCTGCTTTTTGTCTTTTGTAATTAATTATTCTTCGTCTTATTTCTCTCCACTATGGTTTCTCATCATCATACTGAGAGGATTCAGATCCGAAAGTAGAAAGTGGAGTTTTTGGGTCATCACACCTTGAGAGGAGGTTGGCTTGGAGATGCCTGAACCCTAGCCTTCTTATTACTCTATAACACATAAAGCAAAAGAGACACAAGATTAGAAAAAATGAAAGCTTGATATATACATATATGAAGAGAGAATTAAGTGATTAATCACCTGAGATGGGTTATTGTTGTTATGATGGGGCTTGTTGTTATGAGTGAAATCCAAAATATTAGAAGTGTTACTACTTGAGCTAGTAGAGATGGGACGAGACTTATTAGGAGGAGTTATTACTGGGGGCATCGTCATGTTGTTTAACCAGTAAGATCCTGAAGAAGCAGCCTGAAACTCGTCACTTCCACCATGGCCGTAAAAGTTGTTACCACCACTTTGAGAAGAAACCTCTTGCTTTATTGCATCAACAACAACTCTTGATGAGGAAGATGGATTATTATTATTATTCAGAATCTGTTCTTCCCAGTTTTCCATCTTCTTGCTGCTTTCAAAATGATTATTCGAACCCATTCTCTCTTCTTCTCCAGGCAACCCTGCGCTGTTAATTAATTATTCGCCAACACCACATGTTAGTTAATACCCAGCAAAAAAGAAGAACACCTAAAGAACTTAACTACCAATTCATATATATAGTTGTTTCATCAAATCTAAACCCTATAAAATAATCTATCAAATCGTTTTTGAAAGTATTTGTCCGTGTGTGTGTGTTTGTTCTATTAATTAATTAATTAGCTAAAATGATATATATCTGAACTCCAGAGGATCATTTCAACCTGAATCTGGAGATATATATGTAAAAAGTGAAAATACAAGTGTACCGGAGAGAGAGGGAGGGAGGGAGGGTTTTACAAAAGCATCTGGCTGCAAGAGTGAGGAGTTTCTTGGGATTCAGTGAAGAAATTCATGGGAATTGATGAAGAAGAAGATCCAAGCATATACTGAGGAGGAGGGATCAAAGTTGCAGGTGGATGCATGCTCCACCAGTTAGGGTTTCCAGCCATGATCATTTAATTTCATGAAACAGAAGACTCTTCTTCTTCTTCTTCTTTGGTGGCTAACTAAACGAAGCTAGCTTCAAACATTCATCATCATATATATGCTAGCTATAATAAATTGAGAGCTAGCTAGCCTCAAAAGAAAACCTTAATAAAGATATAAATTTGTATCTAATATAATCTATATATCTATCAATCTCCTTCTTTTTTAGCTTCCCTTTCCCTACTCTCTCTCTTTTCCTTCAACTTTGTGCTATTTCCTTGTATGTGCAACCAAACAAGGCTTTGGCAAAAGCTTTGAGAGAGAGAGTTTTCTCTGTCTTCTCTGCTTTCTCCTATACAAGCTGAGAGATGAGATGAGATGACGGAGAAGCTTTGATGATGAAAAGTGTTTTTGGGGTGAGAGAGAGAGATAATGAGGATGGACACTACAACTTTGTATATCTAGTTGCTTTCTCTTTCCCTCTTTCCCTCTTTTCTTTTTTATAATTCATTTATTCAGTATTCTTTTTTATTATTTGCTCTCATCTCTCTATTCCTGCTTTTTTTTAGCTTTATTATAAAGTGAACACAAAAGCTGGAGGCTAGTGTTATGAGTCCTATAAATTAATGGCTTATTTCCTTAATTTGGGGTTATACCTTGGGATTGTTTTCTAGGCCCTAGGGTTGGGGGTATTCACCACTATAGTAGCGCATATTAGTATTTAGATCTCAGTGCCATCATACATACATACATACATACATATATATATATATATATGTGTGTGTGTGTGTTTGTGTGTCCTTCTTTATTCTCTGTGACAATAATAATAATAATTCACTTGAACAAACAAATTTTCAGAATCTGAGTCAGTGTGCCCTCATTAAATATAAATACAACAAAGCAGACATTGATCCTTCCATTTATTAATTATAATGAAATACTTCCTCTAATCCTTATTATAAGTCATCAATTAACAATTCTCACAAACCAATAAAAACGGTTAAAGTCATTAAATTTGTCTTAAAAGTTAAGAAATTTTCAATATTACCCCTACTAATTGCACTAAACTCTAATATCATATTAATTATTACTCTCATCTACTACTCTTATTAATTATGAGCATACATAGAAAATAATATTTGCTCTTTGGAAATAAACAAATACCTTATAAAAAGAACCAAATACATTTATTAGTTGGTGCCTTATAATAAAGACCAGAGAGAATACTCATCAGAGATATAGCCTTTTTAGGCATTATTATAGATGTTATTATGTAAAGATCCACTTACCCTGTTATTTTTGTTTAGGGTAAAACACGTATATAGATATATTCAAATTATAGATCGATAATGTTCTTTTCATAGACAAATTACGTTTTTATTTAAATTAAAAACGCATAAAAGTCCAGCTGGGAAACTCACCTATCATAGCTAGGTGCGCGACCCGAATCGGATCTGGATTAGTCAGGGTAAAGCTCTGGATACCGGATGGACAACCAAAAAAAAAAACGCACTAGGCTAATATTTTTGCGGTAAATAAAGATAAGTTACAAATAACCTTACATATATAGACCGAAATATCTTTATGTAATACCCTGAAAACCTCATTTATGATAAGTATCATATTGAGCAAATATTGCCTATTGGAAATAGGTGAATATATGGTCTCCAAGACCTTGTGGTGAATTTTTAGGGTAATTACTCCTGAAATTAGATAATGTGCAAATAGGTCCCTAAAACGTTTAAGAATGTGCAATTAGGTCCCTAAATGCATTTACGGGTTATATAATACCCTGTGAAAATTATAAAGAGGCAAGAAAATATTCATTTGAAATAAGGAAGTATATTGTCCCTAATTTAGGTAATTTATTAAATTACTACCTTGGAAAAATAAAGGGGGAAAGTTAAAAAGTATTATAATGACAAAAATGCCCCGTGAATTATGAACTAATGCATGGGACATAAAATACAAATGTCAATGCAAAAGTTTGAAGATAAAGGGTTATCTTAATTAAGAGAATTATCAACTAGTGATAAGAGAGTAATTGAGTAATTATTGGCTAATTACTTAAGCATAGGCAAAGGAAATTCATAAATAATTATGTAAAACCCTAAAATTTGTGGTTTTTGGCCTAAAATTAGTATAAACATATTTGTTAATTAATTGGAAATTTTGGAGAAAAATAGTTGAGTTTAGGTATTTTTAAGCCTAAATACAAGAATGGACCAATAGGAAAATTTTGTAAAAAAATTATATAAAATAATTATTAAATAATTATTTTATATATTTTTAATTAATTAAATAATTAATTAAAACGAAAATTAATAAAATAATAAGAAATAAGGACAAGAGTTGGTAAAAATCATGGTGCCTTAACTTGCAAGTTGAAGTGTAAAATTGTATAAACAAGTACAATGAATAGTGATCAGATTTATAGGAAACGGATCCTGTCTAGAGTACCAGGAATAGGTTTTCCAATGTCGAGTAAAATATTGATCGGTGAATTTTTATCTTGATTAGCCTTTTCCGGAAGTTGATTAGAGGTAGGTAGAGCATTTTCCTAATAAGACGAAATAGGGAGAAATGCGAGATAGTCACATTTTAAAGATCGAAGAAAATAAATTCTAACTCAACATTTGGAAATGAGTTTGAATTTATCTGGACATATTTGGAATCGGTGAATTTTTGTCCAGAGATTGATGATCCCGAAAAGTTCTTCCAAACGCACGCTTTCCGTAAACTTGGATGACTTTTGGAGCCACGGATGGAATCAAAAATTAGTTTAGATTAGATATTCCTAATGAGAAGGAAAGGGGCTTCAAAATGGTAATTCCGGATTTTTGAGACTTTTCCGAGATTACGCGATTCGGACACCGATCGGGAACTTTATCGGTACAAGTTCATAAAGCAAAAGCATCACATCACATTAATTGATGTGACAAACCACCAACTAAGGGGAGAGGATGGTTTGGACAAGTGGCATGGTGAGGATCTTGACATTTGGCAAAGTGCGATCCGACGGTCCAGAATCCGCCTGACAAAGTGTGAATAGTGCACACAACTTTCCCTATAAATAGGAGGCTCTCCCTTTGCATTCTTCACACCAAAAATCATCTTCTCTAGTTGAACTTTCCTAGAGAGAAGTTAGAGAGAGGTGCTCTGGAGGAGGAAGGAGTCAGGGAATTTTGCGTGAAGCTCTGGGTAATTTTTCCGGTCTTTAGTCTTTAATTCTTTCGGTAGTTTTAGTAGTAATGCTAGATAGATCTTTAGTTTTATTTTAAATATGAAATTCCAAAATCATGGTGGGGTCAGAGTTCTGGCAAAATTTTGGAAAGTCGGAGTCAAAGTAGCGAAGCTCTGGCGAAATTACGCCGATTAGGGGTATAGGGGCAAAATGGTAATTTTACCTAAAATGCCCGATATAATGTCAAATATTGATAATGGTGATATTATCATTATAGGATATCGAAACCTTGATCTGCTGCCGTTACGTTTGTCAGACGTGCATTGTCAGCCCATTGTTTTCCGTCAACGTGCAGTTTTCGTCAAAACGTACCAGAAATTCCGTATATCGTCAACGGAGGTACGGACGCGTACTGTAACACTAATCTTGTGCTGCTTAAATACATATATGTGATAGATACGTTCGTAGACCGATATACAGACAGTTTTTATACGGGTTATGTCATAATAATGCCGTTATGTTTTCCTAGCGGCGAGGACACGAGTGGTATCGTGGCACCGGTGAATAGTGCGGTTGTTGTTGTTGTTACCCTATGGGGCCTTACATATTGCTATGTGCTTATGTTACGTCGTCATAATGATCATGCATCTATTGTATGCAAATGATATCTTGTTGTATTAGCTCTAGAATATCTCGTTGTTATATCTTGTATTGTTTGAGCATGAGGTTAACAGTTACACGAGATTCAATGCGGTAAATTGAATCTCATTTGTAGCTTTCAGTCCGGAGGACCAAGAACCGGAGAGCGGGAGAAACAACATGACTAGACCGAATGTCAGGAAAAGGGAAGGCACCGATAGACGGAGCCATAGAGAGGAACCAAGGGCAGAGTCGTAGAAATGCACCGGTCGAGGCAAGTGCCGGAAGAAGATCATCAGAGCCAAATGTCAGGCATGGGTCTAATGAAGTTATTTCAAATAGTTTGGTGCCGAAGGCAAGGCTAGTCTACGTGGGTGTGCCAATCAGTCGCCGTATAAGTCGGTGAGGCCCCCATGGTAGACACTTACAGCCATTACATTCGGTTAACAGAGTTAGGTTCATTGCCCCAAGTCTGGTTAAGGCTTGGTCTAGGTTGTATAGTTACTTTTTGTGAAATGTAATTGTACAAAGCTCTGTATATTGTATCACATGATTATTCCTTCGAGAAATTTTTAATATACCAGCATACGCTCGGCATCGTCATATGTCGGGGTATTTTTATATCTGGTTACTCATATATTGTCCAAGTTTTTAGTACATTGCTCTCCGTTTCCGCGGTACTCTGAAGTAGCACCTCAAGTTTTGTTTGACTTTTATAAAAACAGGTGTCATCCGACACGATTTATGCTACAGAATTTGGGGTGTTACATTTTGGTATCAGAGCTAGCTTCATAGCTAGTCTCTGAGCATTGTATGGACATCTAGGTTAAAAGTGCGATATAATACGGGTATTGTGATACAAAAAGGACGTATACCACGAAGGAAAAAGGGTTAAGTCGGGTAATTTAAGACCCGAGAGAATGGAGAGACGGCACGAGAATATGGCTTGTTGCTAAAGTCTAGGACTTCGATACGGGAGTCTAAATGAAATACTTGCCTAGTGTTTCAAGGGAAGCGGTACAGAGAAGTCGGTACTGCTTAGGTTTTTCTGTAGACAGTAAACCTTACGTTTAGGTTTCCCTGTAGAAACAGTGACCTGTTGATTATGTTCCATGTAGGAATAGAAAGTTTCTAAGTTACCACGAGAGGATAATCCACGCCTTGTAGAGTCCAGACACCATGCGTGTAACGGGGCATAGCTCCGGGGACTGAGGTCTTTGACTAAGTCCTTGACGGTGGTGACGGAGAAATAGTAACTGAGCATTTCCTATGTTCCAGTACCTGAGAGTAGGAACCCTGAGGAAAAATGAGTGGGATACCTTAGGTTTTAAATACCTAAAGTACCGTGGGGTAGAGCCACCACGACAACAAACCGTTTAGTGCGGCCGCCGTGACGATGACCCATACGGTAAAGCTACCAGCGTATCGGTTCTCAAGGTAAGTACATTATAACGAATTCCGCATCTAATAGGTTCCCTAGAGAAAAGGTTTATGAAATCTAGTACATTGCCATAGGGTGCTCCAATATATCTCTTAGTTTCGAATGCAACCAGACCACGATCGTGTCATTGAGTAGGAGGTATCTTGTGTTGCCATGGTGTATGGGCGCCATGAAAACATTTATGATATCTTGTGTTGCCATGGTGTATGGGAGCCATGGAGACATTTTGGTATTTGTGGTGTTGACCGCGGTGTATGGGCGCCACGGGAAACACCATATATCAAAGTACGACATGACAAGATTGTAGTTGAAGCTGCATGAGTTTGGGTATGTTCTAGTAAGGGCAAGAAGGTAATATGTATCTCTCAAATGTTGTGATGGGTAGTAGGACCTTTGAGACCGGGAGTCCATGGGTCATTGGACATGTATACGTTCAATTAAAAGCCTTAAGTCTGTGAGACTATTATGTCTATAGGCGGTAGAAACCCACGATTGTTGAACCATGAACGTCGGGTAGTATCTTGAAAAGACTATGAAACCGAGAATGGCGGACGATATCCGTAATAGCCAAATGTTGAGTAGCCAGGACGAGAGGTCCGAATGCAATTAATTGGTAAATGATCCTCTCGATTAGTTGTCGATTCACGAAAACGTGTAAAGATGGAAATTCTAAATTTGCCAATACACCCGCTATATTTGAAATCTTTGAAATTGATTTTCGAACTTGTGAATTTTGAAACGAGTTTTCAAATGGAATGTTTTTTTCAACGGAATTTGAGACCACGGTGATGGTCAAGTTTTGAAATGATGTAGTCTTATGAAAAGGGTTTGTTAGAACCTAGAGTTTGAAGCGAGTTTTCAACTATGTTGTGGTAGTCTGAAGCTGGAAGGACGAGCCGGTAGTCAAAGTTGTTGAGCCGGTAGTAAATACATTTCCATGAATTTGTGTTGGCAGCGATTAAGTTTGAAATTTTTATAGCACTATTACTTTTTGGTAAAGTGCGGATTGCGAAGTGTACTAAGACCACGGAAAATTTTCATTATGTGAAATTTGAAAATGAGATAACATAATGGTTTTGAGTAGCGATGACGGGTTCGTCAAAGCTATTGTGTGAAAAGCGGTGTAGTTGGAAATTTTGATATAGGAACAGGAACTAATAGGAAAGTGAGCTAGTTAAGCCAAATAGTAGCCGTCAGCTATCGTGTTAAGAAAGTAGTCTGAGAGCTTGAATGGGAAAAGGCTCAGATGAAGTAGACGAACAGAAGCTCGAGGCAATAAGACCTAATGTGCAAGTATGCACGGGCGGTGTCCCTAGGCCATAAGACCGGTGATACTGAGCATTGTGTGAGATGCTAAATGTCAGATGACATTCATTGTATCAGGTAATAGATTGAGCCGAAAGGCCAATGTGTGATAAGCCGAAAGGTCGAATGAGTCAGATAGTGAAACCTGTGTAACAAAGTACTATGAGAATGGACAGTGACCTGAATTTAACCGGAGTACCAGTTGGATAAGACTGATGTTGGAATGTTGGGATGCGTGCTAAGTAATTATGCATGTACAAAGGTTAGACTAAAGGTCTAAGTTCTTTCTCCGAGGTGATACGCGCAAATTTCGAGGACGAAATTTTATTTAACGGGGAGAAATGTAATACCACGAAAATCTCATTTATGATAAGTATCATATTGAGCAAATATTGCCTATTGGAAATAGGTGAATATATGGTCTCCAAGACCTTGTGGTGAATTTTAGGGTAATTACTCCTGAAATTAGATAATGTGCAAATAGGTCCCTAAAACGTTTAAGAATGTGCAATTAGGTCCCTAAATGCATTTACGGGTTATATAATACCCTGTGAAAATTATAAAGAGGCAAGAAAATATTCATTTGAAATAAGGAAGTATATTGTCCCTAATTTAGGTAATTTATTAAATTACTACCTTGGAAAAATAAAGGGGGAAAAGTTAAAAAGTATTATAATGACAAAAATGCCCCGTGAATTATGAACTAATGCATGGGACATAAAATACAAATGTCAATGCAAAAGTTTGAAGATAAAGGGTTATCTTAATTAAGAGAATTATCAACTAGTGATAAGAGAGTAATTGAGTAATTATTGGCTAATTACTTAAGCATAGGCAAAGGAAATTCATAAATAATTATGTAAAACCCTAAAATTTGTGGTTTTTGGCCTAAAATTAGTATAAACATATTTGTTAATTAATTGGAAATTTTGGAGAAAAATAGTTGAGTTTAGGTATTTTTAAGCCTAAATACAAGAATGGACCAATAGGAAAATTTTGTAAAAAATTATATAAAATAATTATTAAATAATTATTTTATATATTTTTAATTAATTAAATAATTAATTAAAACGAAAATTAATAAAATAATAAGAAATAAGGACAAGAGTTGGTAAAAATCATGGTGCCTTAACTTGCAAGTTGAAGTGTAAAATTGTATAAACAAGTACAATGAATAGTGATCAGATTTATAGGAAACGGATCCTGTCTAGAGTACCAGGAATAGGTTTTCCAATGTCAGAGTAAAATATTGATCAGTGAATTTTTATCTTGATTAGCCTTTTCAGGAAGTTGATTAGAGGCCGGTAGAGCATTTTCCTAATAAGACGAAATAGGGAGAAATGCGAGATAGTCACATTTTAAAGATTCGAAGAAAATAAATTCTAACTCAACATTTGGAAATGAGTTTGAATTTATCTGGACATATTTGGAATCGGTGAATTTTTGTCCAGAGATTGATGATCCCGAAAGTTCTTCCGAAACTAGCACGCTTTCAGTAAACTTGGACTGACTTTTGGAGCCCTGGATGGAATCAAAAATTAGTTTAGATTAGATATTCCTAATGAGAAGGAAAGGGGCTTCAAAATGGTAATTCCGGATTTTTGAGACTTTTCCGAGATTACGCGATTCGGACACCGATCGGGAACTTTATCGGTACAAGTTCATAAAGCAAAAGCATCACATCACATTAATTGATGTGACAAACCACCAACTAAGGGGAGAGGATGGTTTGGACAAGTGGCATGGTGAGGATCTTGACATTTGGCAAAGTGCGATCCGACGGTCAGAATCCGCCTGACAAAGTGTGAATAGTGCACACAACTTTCCCTATAAATAGGAGGCTCTCCCTTTGCATTCTTCACACCAAAAATCATCTTCTCTAGTTGAACTTTCCTAGAGAGAAGTTAGAGAGAGGTGCTCTGGAGGAGGAAGGAGTCCGGGGAATTCTGCAGCGAAGCTCTGGGTAATTTTTCCGGTCTTTAGTCTTTAATTCTTTCGGTAGTTTTAGTAGTAATGCTAGATAGATCTTTAGTTTTATTTTAAATATGAAATTCCAAAATCATGGTGGGGTCAGAGTTCTGGCAAAATTTTGGAAAGTCGGAGTCAAAGTAGCGAAGCTCTGGCGAAATTACGCCGATTAGGGGTATAGGGGCAAAATGGTAATTTTACCTAAAATGCCCGATATAATGTCAAATATTGATAATGGTGATATTATCATTATAGGATATCAGAAACCTTGATCTGCTGCCATTACGCTGTCCGACGAGCTGCAGTCAGCCCGCTGTTTTTCCGTCAACGTGCAGTTTTCGTCAAAACGT
The DNA here is from genome assembly GCA_025563575.1 of Acacia pycnantha. Lineage (NCBI taxonomy): Eukaryota > Viridiplantae > Streptophyta > Magnoliopsida > Fabales > Fabaceae > Acacia > Acacia pycnantha. The sequence continues at coordinate 215,694 of JAMWYP010000060.1, forward strand.
ACCAGAAATTCCGTATATCGTCAACGGAGGTACGGACGCGTACTGTAACACTAATCTTGTGCTGCTTAAATACATATATGTGATAGATACGTTCGTAGACCGATATACAGACGGTTTTATACGGGTTATGTCATAATAATGCCGTTATGTTTTCCTAGCGGCGAGGACACGAGTGGTATCGTGGCACCGGTGAATAGTGCGGTTGTTGTTGTTGTTACCCTATGGGGCCTTACATATTGCTATGTGCTTATGTTACGTCGTCATAATGATCATGCATCTATTGTATGCAAATGATATCTTGTTGTATTAGCTCTAGAATATCTGTTGTTATATCTTGTATTGTTTGAGCATGAGGTTAACCGTTACACGAGATTCAATGCGGTAAATTGAATCTCATTTGTAGCTCAGTCCGGAGGACCAAGAACCGAGAGCGGGAGAAACAACATGACTAGACCGAATGTCGGGAAAGGGAAGGCAGATAGACGGAGCCATAGAGAGGAACCAAGGGCGAGTCGTAGAAATGCACCGGTCGAGGCAAGTGCCGGAAGAAGATCATCAGAGCCAAATGTCAGGCATGGGTCTAATGAAGTTATTTCAAATAGTTTGGTGCCGAAGGCAAGGCTAGTCTACGTGGGTGTGCCAATCAGTCGCCGTATAAGTCGGTGAGGCCCCCATGGTAGACACTTACACGGCCATTCACATTCGGTTAACGAGTTAGGTTCATTGCCCCAAGTCCGGTTAAGGCTTGGTCTAGGTTGTATAGTTACTTTTTGTGAAATGTAATTGTACAAAGCTCTGTATATTGTATCACATGATTATTCCTTCGAGAAATTTTTAATATACCAGCATACGCTCGGCATCGTCATATGTCGGGGTATTTTTATATCAGGTTACTCATATATTGTCCAAGTTTTTAGTACATTGCTCTCCGTTTCCGCGGTACTCTGAAGTAGCACCTCAAGTTTTGTTTGACTTTTATAAAAACAGGTGTCATCCGACACGATTTATGCTACAGAATTTGGGGTGTTACACTTTACCTTTTTTGTTTAATCATATTATATACAAATATCAAACGTCTAGTGTTTATTAATTGACTCATATTATATAAATTTAAAATAAACTAAATTTGTAGTTCTCTTCTCAACACAAAATAAATACAAATATTATAATAATTATAAATAATTAATTTTTTTTTTAATTTTTTTAGAGTGTTTAATTTTTCATATATTAAATTTAAGTATCGTAGAAGGATATATAAAAAGAAGACAACCCAAGACACAAGGTTTTCACCACATGAAGTCTGGGGATGAATGGATGCATATAAGCAGCCTAACGCCACAAATAAAAGCGTTGTTTCTAATATTTAAATCTATGACCTTCATATTACATGGTAGTAAAATCTATATATATATATATTTGAATCTATGACCTTCGATCATATCACATGGAAATAACATCTATATATCGTTGCTCCAAGTCTCACAATCTCAATAAAAAGCAGTTTAACATACAAGGCTTCGATCGACCAAGTGATATATGGAGAGAGATGAATTTATATAACCAATAAGAGAGCCGGAAGATTAATAACACAAAGTTGCCTTCTTACTTAAGAGATACTGTCTCATTAAAAATAAAAAAAAGGAAAAAGGAAAAAGAAAAAGGTATCACTCTTTAAAATTTCATTTGCCCTTTTTGCCAACAAAATTTCAATTGTCAGACCATGTTGACATGTGAATAAAAAATAAACTCAAAAATTGCTCCAGTTTCCTCCTAGAGATCGTATTTTCTCAATCATTCATGCAGCAGCCACATTTAAAAAAAATATATATATATATATCCATGTATGCATTGGCGGACCCAGAAAATTATAGAAGGGGCACAATTAGTGGGTGATTTGGGGGGTTTGGGGGCAGTGCCCTCGCTTTTTTTTTTAAGGAAAGTTTTAAATGCATTCAAAAACAAAAAAAATATAAACAAGAAAAAGAAATATATCAAAAAAATATTTATAAAATCAAGTGAATACTGATTATGTAATAAGAGAGACAATTATTTTACAAACCTGTTATTTAGAAAAGCAAGGCTAAATATTGTTAGAAATAAATGCAGCTACATAAATAACAATGAAGGGTGGGTACTCAATAAATTTAAGTACATATATTTTAATAAAAAAAGTATATTACAATAAAAATAATTATAATGTCATCCTTCTAAGCCTTATTTTTTGGAATTCCATCATAATTACCTTATTATCAATGTTATCAAATACATATTTTTTAATTTCAATATAAGGCACTAAACAATCATTCAACCATTCACCCCTCATCCCATTACGAAGTGTAGCCTTGATGTATTAAAGGTGAACACCTAATTTAAGGGTAGACAATCATTTAAACATGTATCTTTTTTAAAAAAAAAAATCCCAAATAATTGGGGGCACTTGCCCCCAACTTTGTACCTAGGTCTGCACTGCATGTATGTGTGTGTAGATCCAAATACGTACGAGAGAACAAAGCAGGATATATGTGCAACAGAAAGAAAACTAAATTTCCCAAAAGCCAAGCAGTAAGTATGAGATATTATAATATATCCATCAAATGGTATACTTGTACATACTTGGATAATTCACTTCATTTTTGTTGTTCAAAAAAACATACTTGGATAATTTATATATATAAACAAAATTAAAAGGTACTTAATCTCTAATCCTTAATATAATAGCCACATAACTAATTTATAAGTTTATAAATAAGGTAGTTATTAGTAACAAATATGTTAATTTTTCTAAAATATTCTTTTTAATCATACAAATTGCAAAAACCCTTGATAGAAACCCTTTACTACGTGCAATTAATGAAAACACTATAAAAAATTACTCCTCCGGTCCTTAATATAAAACATATTGAGGGAGTTGATCTTAGTCCTAAAAATAAAATATAGTTTTCATATTTATCAATCATTTTCTAATTTATCCATATTATTACTCCCTCAACCTTAATCAAAAATGGAAATGAAAAAATTAAGATAGATGACTAGTGTGTTTTAAAAAATATATGTCATATTAAAAATAACTTAACTAACTTCTTTAATCTAATCAAATTAGGTAAATATATATTATATTGAGAACCAGAACATAAATTTAGAAAACTGAGAGTAGATTGATGTCCAATCTTCAGAGAAAAAAGTAAACATTTTGTCTAACTACTTTTTTTAGAACTGGAGAGGGCACATAATTAAATTAGGGGAATTGCTATTTGGTCTTTGATGAAATGATTTAATCACCTAAAAGGCTGGTAGCAACCTATGAGCTTACAATAACATGTGTAAATGCACGAAATGACAGCAGATTTTATATATATATATATATAATTAGCTAGTTACTTATTTATATTAAAAAATGTGTATTAATTTTCTTAAAATACTCCATTTAATCATTTACATTGAGAACTATTTCATTGATTGGAACCCCTTTAGAAGTTTAAAAAATGGGGTTAGTTTTATAAATTATAAATTTAGAAGACAAAGTAAACCTATGTTTATAATTAAAACAATTTCTTTAGCTAGTTCCCATATTTAAGATATGAGAGAGTAAAAATCATGCCTCTCATATCTACAAGTGATGGTAAGACTTGTGCATATTTGTGTGTGTATCTCCTTAAAAGGTTGAAGTTTTATAAGCCAATGAATAGTTTAATTAGTTTTGTATAATAAAGCTTTGACCAAAAAAAAAAAAGTTTTGTATAATAAAGTGCGGTTGAGATAACTAACAAAATCAACTTTACCTTGTAAACAAGATAGTTTGAACATACTTATATTGCTTTTTTAAAAATAAAAAATTACTCTGGTCCCCCATATAAGAACCATCTTTAATTCTTAATATAAGAGCTAATTGAAAATTTTAAATTGATTAAGTAAATTAGTTAGGTTAGTTATTTCTATCAAATACAAGTTGATTTTCCTTTAAAAAAAAAATCATCATAACTACCCTTAAATAGAAACTCATTAATTTGTGCGATCAATAAGAATACTTTAAAAAAAAAATTATAAATTTGGGGGATAGAGTGAATTGGGGTTTTATATTTATGACAAAATATAATCCTCACTTAACTAATATAGGTAAATTAAAGTGTAACAACCCGACTTTTCAAAAGCAGTATAATTTTTTTTTTTTCAAACAAACATCATTTGAAAACATCAGAGTAGAGCACCGGAGCGATTGAGTAACTGATATGTATATATAAAACGCCGTAAGTCTGGCTAATTACAACAGCGGTGACATATTTTCTAACCACTATATGCATTCAAACAGTACAACATCTATACCACACACCTACCACTTACATGCATACCATAAACATCAGAGTTAGTGTTACAGTACGCGCACGTACCTTCGTTGACGGATTACGATATTTCTAGCACGTTTTACGGAAAATCGTGAAATCTCCAACAACGGCTCGTCAAGCAGTAATGGCGACAAATTAGGATTTCTGACGTCCTATAAGAGTAATATCACTTTCATTAGTGATTTGACATTATAACTGGCATTTTAGGTAAAAATTACCATTTTGCCCTTCTACCCCTAATTGGCGGAATTTCGCCAGCACTTCGTTACTTTGGCTCCGGTTTTCCAAAATTTTGCCAGAACTTCGACCCAATGATAATTTTCGAAATTCTAGACTAATATACCCTTATCATATGATATCTAATCATATTTGAAAGATTGAATACTACTCTAATATTACTACTCTAACTATTGAAAGAACTACGAAAGCCAAAAGCTCGGTACCGAAAAACTTACCCAGAGCTTCGCTACAAATTTCCCCGGCTTCCTCTCCTCCTTGCTGCCCCTCTATTTCGGCCAAGATCTCTCAAGAAAATGGTGTGAAGAACTCAAGGGATGCTTGGCTATTTATAGAAGATTTTGAGGACATAAAGGTCTTTCTTCCATTTGATTTAAACCATTGGATTTCTCTTGGATTGAATGGCAAAATCTCATCCCTCCATGCTCTTGGTCGACATAGCAGCCCTAGGTGGCACCAAAATTGCATCATCTTGATGATGTAATTAACTTGTTAAGGAAGGTTTAAATGCGATAAACCTCGATCGGTACGGATTCGCGTAATTTCGGAAAAATCTCAAAATTATGGATTTACAACTTTGAAGACCTTCTCTTCCTCATCAATAATATCTATTTAAACTTGAATTTTGACTTTAGACAGGGTTCCAACGTCCGGTTGAGTCTTTCTCGAAAAACGTGTCCGAACGCGTCCGGTTTCAGAACGCATTTCTGAAAATACCAACTTTTTCAGAAAAATTCACTGATTTCAAATATGTCAAAATAAATTCAAACTCATGCCTAGTTGTTGAGTTAGAATTTATTTTCCTTATATCCAAAAATATACCTATATGCATTTTTCCCTATTTTGTTTTATTAGGAAATGCACAAACGACTTCAGAATTTTCTCCCGGAAGAGTATAACGGAAGACAAAATTCCACTGATCATTATTTTTCCCTGACTTTGGAAATATCATTCCTGGTTCTCTAGATAGGATCCATTTCCTAAATATAAGATTACTATTCACTAACTTTAATTATATATTAAAATATTCAAACATGTGCTAAATGTAAACAAATATCATGATATTATGATTTCACTCTTATCTTCATTCTTCTTGCAATTTTCGGTCAAAAATCTGATCCTATTTAATTTATATTTTCGTTTTTATTTTAATTAATAATTAATTAATATTATATAAAATAATTATTTAATAATTTTTTTATATAATTTTTTTACAAAATTTTCCTATTGGTCAATACTTTGATTTAGGCTTAAAAATACCTAAACTCATCCATTTTTCTCAAAAATTTCCAATTAATTAGTAATTATACTTTTACCAATTTTAAGCCAATTACCACTATATTTTGAGCTTTACACAATTATCTCTTAATTTCCTTTGCTTATACTTAAGTAATTAGCCCAATATTACTTAATTATTTTATTATCATTTGTTGATAATTTTCTTAATTACAATGCCTCATTACCTTCATACTCTTGCATTAACCTTAGTATTTCCATGCCTCTTACATTTTTCAATAATTTGTAAGGGTATTTTGGTCTTTTATTACCTTTTGGACATTCTTATACAATTTCTCTAAGTTTGTAATTTATTAAATTACCATAATTATGGATAATATATTCTCCTAATTCACTTGGTCATTTTACTGCCTTTTAGGATTTTTCACATTTTTCCTAAATATTTATGTCCCTTAGGGGCATTTTGGTCATTTGGCACTTTGGCCCTTAATTTCTCCAATTTCCAAGAGATTTTTTCCTTAGAAAATAAGATAATTATATCTTATTATTTGATATCCCATATTCACCTACTTTTTATAGGTATAATCTTACCAAATTATGATACGTATTTTTGGGGTATTACATAAAGAAATAAAATAAATTGGTTAGTTTAAACAAATGAGACATAGTCTTCCTAAACTATCTTGTACAACAATGTATTATATATCATTTTATAAGTTTGGAAAATTAATTTAAGGAAAAATGATAAATATTTGAGATAAAATTGATTGAGATATTATATTTTAGATACATCCTAATCTAGATTCAACTACCTTTTAGCTGGTAATTATGATAAATACATGAACTATTGCATCTAATTAATTAAATCTGATATGAATGTTATCGTTGAACATACATATATGTTCATGTACCATCAACAAAAGTAATTGTCAAAATTAAGATTCTTGAGGATTCAGATTCGGATTTCCTCATAAGCTCCCCTCTCAGTATCCCTCAGTATCCGTGCATCCTGGCCGTCCAAAAATTGATCCAACCGTCCGAGAGAGACACCTCATTTTTTTCAAAATACCGCATGCGGTAGCTATGAAAATTTGATGTGTCTCTTTTTGGACGGTATGATCAATTTTGGACGGTCAGGATTCACGGATACTGAGGGATATTGAGGGGAGAGCTTCTGAGGAAATCCGAATCTGATTCTTGATGAGATGATACATGAATGACTGTGTATGAAGTTATAATTGAGTACGGACGTAAGATTTTTTTTTGCTTTTCTTTTCTTAAGGACAGCTTTTTTATTTTTTGGTCGTGGGTCAATTTCTTTAAGACCCTTTTAGTCATCCTTTTTTCCATGAACAACGTTTCTAGCATCACATTAAGAATCAATGAAAAGCAATATGAGATAGATAGCCAAACACAAGCCAGAAAAGTGGTATCATTTCAAATTATTATATCTCCTTTTTCATGATCTGTGACTTCATGTTGAACATATCTATAAATAAAAACATGTGTGGTTATTTAGAAGAGGTTTTATAAGAAACATTATCGATCAGGAGGATTTGGTTTTGACTAATGGTCTTCCACTTGAGAATGAACAATAACCAGAGAATTTAGGTCTCACCAATTAAATCTCTTGAAGCTTACTAATTTCCATCTCCCTTTTTCCAACTTTTGGTTTATCATGCTGCAACATAATAACAACATTATACAGGGGGAAAAAAAAGATGACATCTTTTGACTGACTTTCCCATAAATTATTCCTGTCATTTTCTTTCTTTCTACTCTCTCTGATCCTTATTAGAAGACACCAACTAACAAGTGTATTTCATCCTTTTTATAAGGCACTTGTTTGTTTCCAAATGGCATTAAATGTTTTTTCCATGTATACACATAATTAATAAAGGTAATGGGTAAGAGTAATAATTAATACTATGATATTAGAGTTTAGTGCAATTGTAGGGGTAATATTGAAAAGTACTTAAATTTTAGGACAAATTTAATGAATTTAATTGTTTTTATTGGTTTGTGAGAATTATTAGTTGTTGCTTTATAATAAGGACCAGAGATAATATCTTTCTTTTTTCCCTTCATATTTTGTGTTTTCTTTTATCATGGACTATTTTACTCAAATGAATTATTCAACTCAACAAATTCAGTTTTTTTTTTTTTTTTTGGGGGTAATGTGATTTTAAATTTGTCAATTAAAATGTAAAAGATTATTTTAAATCGTCCTAAATCTAAAAAAATGATTAAATTTTTAATTAAATTTTTTTATCATAAATCATGAACCAGTTATATTTATAGAAGATTTGAACGCACGTTTTACAAAATATTTAAGAGAGGAGTTTGATGTTAGTATTATTTATTAGGCTACAAGACCATGGCACCAATATATCAACTTTGTTTTTGGGACAGAAATTACGCTTTTGTTGCACAAAATACTTAGTGGAGAAAAATAAATAGAATAAAAGTGAATGAGAAGTTATTTTTCATAATTTTTGTAAAAACATATTAAGAAAAATAATCTCACTTCTGAGAATTTTTTTTTTGAGAATTGTTTTCTCCTATCTTTCCTAGCATTGGAATTGGTCTCAGAGTACAACATGACTGAGTAAGGCCCTTATGGGGAAAAGAGCGTAAAGTAAAAAGCTAAGAAATGTTAAAGGAAGTTTGGGCCGTAGCCCAATCCTACAGATAAAAGCCCATAACAAAGTTTTAATACAAAAAAATTACCACAATGTTTTGGACCCACAAGAAGAACAAGAATAAACAAATGCAAAGGATCATTATTTAAAAAAAAAAAAAAATAACAGGGGTTGACACAAGTGGTAAGCAGCTTGTGTTGCTTAAATAATGTCTCGAATTCGAGCCTTGTGAATGCAAAGACTCTCCCACCATAGTCAGGTGCACGATGTGGGTTGGATACGAATTAGTCAGGGCGAAGTTCTGAATATCGGACGAGGGGAAAAAAAAAACAGAATCATCATAAACCATAATATATTGGTCCGTACACATTATTACCAGCCCAACAGTAATCGCATGTTTTATTTCATAATCTACACACACTTTGCTATAACTTACACATCCTCTTCATTCGGACTTATATTCTCAACATCAAAAAAAACTTTTAGCCACATGTTTTGCGTCATTTGAGCTATAAGATAACAAATATATAGACAAGCACTACCATTTTAAGTTATTATAACTCCTTTTCTTAAAAAATTCATAAAGCTCATATTTTGTCCTTTTGAGATAGCGGTGATAAAAATAACTTTTTCCTACTTTTCCACATGTGTTTTTTTTAAAAAAAAAAAAAATTAGATTGTAGATGTAATTTATGTTTGGGATAACAGTAACAGAAATGACTTTTTTTCAGATAAGTTTTTGTTTGACATAAGTTTGAAAAGTCAATTGATTGAGATAAAAGATAACTGAAAAGGATAGGATATAAATCCTACTCTATGTGTGTGTGGTGTTGCTCACAATGTCGATTCATAACAAAATACATGCCACCTGGTCCTTTCAAGCCCTAACGAACCAACGAAGACTTTATATTAAAATTGAAGGATTAGAACTATTCTGTGTAAAAAATTCAAATGAGCAAAATTGTATTTTTCCACAAGCCATTTCCATTTGACAACAACTAAGAAATTGATTTCTCCATTCTGTCCCTAGAGAACTTGGCAAATGACTTCTTGTATTCACTTTCAACCTCTTGAGAAAGCGCCTCTTCCCCAAAGTTCTTAAGCCCATTACTCAAAACCTTAGCCACATGCTCATCTGCCTCCACACTCGATCCCCACCCACTCTTCTTCATCATCCCATAAATCCTGATCGTTGATTCCCTCCTCTCCGCTCCAATCACCGCTCTGATCAACTCCACCAAACCCTTGTCGTCGCACTCGATCCCACCCTCCGATTCCTCCATCTCCACAATCAGACGGTCCACGTCCTCCGCCATCCCATTCCTCGCCAGGGCCTTCACCATCTCCGCGTACAGCGACAGCTCCGCCTTGTACTCCGATTGGACGGCGGAGAATGCTCGGAGGGCCAGCGCACACTGGTCTTGCCGGAGGAGCTCCTTGAGGACGGCCATGAGGTCGGATTTTATCAGCCGCGAGAGGTTCTTGGAGACGAGGTCGTCGACGTTGGGTGGCTTGGTTCGATAGAGACGCTTGAGGGTTTGGGCGGCTTGGATTGCTTCGATGCTGAGGATTCGGCCTTTGACGAGAGGTCCGCGCTGAGATCGGGGGCCGCGGCCGCACCGGACCGAAAAGTAGGCGGAAGTCGAGGATGTGGTGGCGGTGGAAGGTTTGGGTGGGAGAGAACGGTGGGGTTTAAGGAAAGTGGGGTTTTGGTGCACAGTTGAAAAGGCCATGGCTGAAATAAGCTGAGGGAAGCCGACGAGAGCGGTATGGATGACCAAAACGTAAAGTGAGAGATGTGTAATCCGATAGGCTAATGCTTATCGGGTTGGGAAGTAAATGACGAATTTGCCCTTCATAGTATGGTTATTAAAAAAGAGAGAAATCAGCGTCGACAGCAGGATTCGAACCTGCGCAGGCAAAGCCCAACAGATTTCGAGTCTGTCTCCTTAACCACTCGGACATATCGACATTATGATTTAAAAGTGTTAAAATGTATTAATCTAAAAGTTAAATAGAGGTGATGATTTGATCGTATCTGACGTAAGTCACGTAACCACGTCGTCACTTTTCGGACATAAAGTATTGCTAAAATTACAAGAGTGACCTTATCAAAAAGATGAAATTACAAGAGAATTACAACTATACTTTTTTCTTTTTTTTTTATAACAAAATTTTAGGAAAGGGGTTGGGCTCACCCACAATCCAAGGGTAGGGCATTTGGAGCCCAGTCCGCAGGGCATACTAGATAGAGAGTACACATACCTCCACCTCTACCAGCATTTCCACTGCTTCCCAAACCCGTAGGATGTATACTGGCCGAAAGACTCAGAGGTAAACAGAAAGTGGGCTTAGCCCATCTTTCCTAATTGGTAAGACTTTTATGGATCCCAAATTCCCAATATACATAGAGTCAATGGCAGCAAAGTGGGATATGTAATCCTAATGCAAGTGTGTCTTTTTATGCTGGTAAGTATATGAAAGAAATTTGGTCTCATGAAAAGTAAAACTAGTAACTCTATACAGGATTTATTTTGGTTCTAAATATGATATACGGAGTATTATCTATTTTATCTTCCAAATTTATAATTTTGTCCCTAAACACCTTATCGATTACACATATTTTGAAGGTTTCTATCAAAGATAATTTCAATAGACATGATTAAATAGGATATTTTAGAAAAATCAACACATACTTATTATAAAGAACTATTTGTTGAATATCTACAAAATAAGTTATATAATTCTTATAGGGAAAATCCCACAAAAAGAACTTGAAAAATAGGAAATGAAAAAGAGATGTTCTCAATATTCACAATGCCGCAACAGTGAGAGGACCTTAGTTATCTTTTCTGAAATCATACTGAAATGACAAAAATGGCCCTTTCTCTGCTTCTCTTTCTCTCAGGCGTCCTTGATCGAATCTCCCCCCCCCCCCCTCCCCCCTCCTCCTCCTGCTGTTACTTCTCTTTCCTTCCATGGGAGCTTGCTTCAACAAGTTGACTTTCTTCCCTCCTCATATCCTCCTCCTAACCCTACCTCTAAGAAAGAATTTAATTTTCTTGTCTCAACAAATCTACTTCCTGTTGCGGCCTCTAATTCTCCATGGCCACCATTAATGTTCACATTCAAGCGTCGAGTTCTTCATATTTTAGTCAGCTAACTGAGTGAGTTGGATTTCTTACCCACTTCTATTATTGTAGAAGAAGGCTGATGATGGTCAAACTCATTATTCTTCCTTGAATTCTCTTTCCTGTGTTTGTAAATGTACAAGAACCCTCTCTTTTGCTGGTTAGCCATTTTTGACAGAGTCTCCCCCCTCCTCTTCTTCCATGCAGCTTGTGTAATTGTGGTGTTACTGGTGTAGATGCCTAATTTGTAAACTTTAAAAGATATTTCTAAGTTCTTAATACATTTTACCAATTTTTGGTTTGAAATTCACTTCTTGTAATTACAGATTCAACACTTGAGGAAAATTAGAAGAATGCATGTTTTCTATAGATGCCTAATTCCTAAAATTTAAAATGTATTACCAAGTTCTCAATGCATTTTAATTACCAATTTTCAGTTTGAAATCCACAATGGGCAATTACAGATTCAACACTTGAGAAAAATGAGAATAATGCATGTTTTCTATATATACCTAATTCTTAAACTTTAAAAGATAGCCTAAAGTATACGTTTGGTCCTTTATATTTGCCTCTGGTATCAGTTTAGTCCCTTAAGTTTGTAAAGTACACGTTTGGTCCCTGAAAGTTAACACCGTTAGTTTAATTTAACGGAAAATACTACTCAACAATTTTTAGCGATGACTGTACAATTAAATGCTGACCAAACATGCTTATATGTTAATATTTTAATAAATTAATATTTTAAATCCTACTAATTGAAAAATATTTAATTTTCACAGACTATTATACGGTTTTTTTTCTGTGAAGATTAAATATTTTTCAACTGATTGGATTTAAAATATTAATTTATTAAAATATTAACATATAAGCATGTTTGGTCAGCATTTTATTGCACATTCATCGCTAAAAATTGTTGAGTTAGTATTTTCCGTTAAGTTAAACTAACGGTATTAACTTTCAGGGACCAAACGTGTAATTTACAAACTTAAGGGACTAAACTGATACCAGAGGCAAACATAAAGGACCAAACGTATACTTTAGCCAAAAAGATATTATCAAGTTCTCAATATATTTTACCACATTTCGGTTTGAAATTCACAACTCAGCAATGTCATATTTAACACACTTATGAAAAAGGCAAGTTTTTTTTATAGATACCTAATTCATCTTTAAAAGATATTACCAAATTATTGATACATTTTACTAATTTCTTGTTTGAAATTCATCACTCACAATTTCATATTCAACATTTATGAAAATAAGAAGAAAAAACATATTTTCTTTATATGCCTCCTAAACTATAAAAGATATTACTAGGTTCTCAATTCATTTTACCAATTGTGGAATCAAAATTTCTAACTCATGATTTCAGCTTAAATACTTGAAAAATGAAAATAATTATATTTTTTGAAAATGCTTTATATCTAGACTTGAACAACTATTAACAACTTCTCAATTTATTTTTATAAATTTTGAAATATAAATTCACATGGACTTTTGTTTCAACTTGAGCATCATGAAAATAAAAATAGTCATCATAATCATTATCCATGTCAGCATCAACATTTTTCTCTTCCAGATGAGTAACATATAAGACGTTTTCCCATTGTCTTTAGTTATGTTTCCTCACTTCTTCAAATGGGCCTCATACTTTGCTTGATACTTTTTTTTTTTTATAAGAAAATTTTAGGAAAGGGGTTGGGTTTACCCACGATCTAAGGGCAGGGCGAAATCTCTCTTCCTCCTAGGTGATACCGATGTTGGGCAGGGCAAGCCGTCTATTACCATCAGGCGTTTACCTAGGCACCTAGGAGTTAGGATGTCTCCCCCAGCTTCAATTCATAGTTTCTAGCTTCATGTTACAAACCTACAATCCCACACCTCTTTGATCTAAGCCTGCATGAGAATTATTGTGAGAAGACCCCATATTATGCTAAGTCCACATTACATGCTTATAACTTACATGCTTCTTATATGCTTATACCTCTATTAGAGGTATGAGCATATTTTTTTTACTTTTTATTTTTATTTTTTATATATTGTATTTATTTAGATTTAAATTATATGTTGTTTTCTGACATGTTTTTTGCACCCAGTATCTCAAATTAATTAGTTTTCAGTTCTATATTTAAAAATATTTGTCTGTAACACCAATATCATGAAAACTAATTAATTTGATATACTGGGTGCAAAAAACATGTCAGAAAGCAGCATATAATTTAAATCTACTCTCTCTCTCTAAGGACCCGTTTGTTACAAAGAAAGCTTGGGGAGGGAAAGGAACTTTAGAGGAGGGAAAGGAATGGAAAGGAAGATTTGAAAGATGAGGGAAAATGACTTGAGTTGTTTGGTAGGAAGAAAATGAAGAGGTGATAGTTGGTAAAGAATTAGGAAATGTCTATTTTACCCTCAAAAGGAATTAAATCAAAATAAAAAAAAAAAATTTGCTAAAATATATTTAAAAAAAGGGTTAAGGTGCAAAAATAGACATATGCTTTTGTCGGAGGAGTGTAATACCCCGAAATTTGAATTAGGGAATTTAAGGGCCAAAGTGCCAAAATGACCAAAATACCCCTGAGAGGAGTAAATAACTTAGGAAAATGGTGAAAAATCCTAAAAGGCAATGAAATAATTATTTAAATTGAGAGAGCGTATATCTCTAATTTTGGTAATTTAATAAATTACAAACTTGGAGAAATTGAGGAAGAATGCTCAAAAAGTATGGTAATGACCATAATGCCCTCACAAATTCTAAAATAAAGCGTAACATATGGAAACAGAAATGTCAGTGCAAGAATTATGAGGTAATGAGGTATTCTAATTAAGAAAATTATCAACTGTTGATAAGAAAGTAATTAGGTAATTATTGGCTAATTACTTAAGCTTAAGCAAAGGAAATTATGAAATAATTATGTAAAGCTCAAAAATTGGTGGAAAAAAGTAAAAATATATTTACTAATTAATTGGAAATTTTGGAGAAAAATAGTTAAGTTTAGGTATTTTTAAGCCTAAATACAAGAATGGACCAATTAGGTAATTTTGTGGAATTTTTGGAAAAAATAAATAAATAAATCATTAAATAATTAATTAAATATAAAAATAAATATTTATTAAGATTTAATTAGGGCCATCCGAATTGTTGCCCAAGAATGTGAAGATAGGAACAAAATTTTTATATCATGATATTTTACTTAAAGTTGTATTATAATATATTATAATTAAATATAGTGAATAGTAATTTGAAAATTAGGAAACGGATCCTATCTAGAGATCTAGGAATGGGAATCCCAAAGTCAAGGTAAAATATTGATCAGTGGGTTTTTATCTTCCGTTAAACTCTTCCAGAAGAAAATTCTGAAGTCGTTGGTGCATTTCCTAATAAAACAAAATAGGGAAAAATGCATATAGGCATATTTTGGATATAGAGAAAATAAATTCTAACTCAACATCTAGGCATGAGTTTGAATTTATTTTAACATATTTGGAATCAGTGAATTTTTCTGAAGAAGTTGGTGATTTCAGAAATGCGTTCTGAAACCGGACGCGTTCGGACACATTTTTCGAGAAAACTTCAACTGGACTGTTGGAGCCCTTTATGGAACCAAAATTTAGGTTAACTTGGACATTTCTACTGAGTGAGGAAATGGTTTCAAAGTTGTAAATCCAGAATTTTGAGATTTCTTCGAAATTACGCGAATCGGGTACCGATCGATGTTTTATCGGTATAACACCTTCTTGGACAAGATTACATCATCATTAATGATGCAATTTGGAGCCACCTAAGGGCTGTATGTCGACCAACAGCTCCAAGGGGTGGGATTTTTCCATTTAATACAAGTAAAATCCAATGGTTGATATCAAAGTGAAAAATGACCATTTTGTCCTTCCTTTCTTCTATAAATAGGTAGCTCCCCTTCATAAATTTTCACACCATTTGCCTTAGCAAATTCAAAACATAGAGAGAGGTTTTAGAGAGAGAAGCTCTGGAGGAAAAAGCAGCGAAGCTCTGGGTAAGTTTTTCGGTACCGAGCTTTAAGCTTTCATAGTTCTTTCACAAGTAGGTGTTATAATGCTAGAATAGCCTTTAAATTTTCAAGTATGATTGGGTATCATATGGGAGGGCTATTTTAGTCTTTGTTTTCGAAAATCAAAATGGCGTCGAAGTTCTGGCAAAATTTCGGGAAGAAAATTTGTCAGAGTAACGAAGTCTTGCGAAATTCGCCAATTAGGGGTATAGGGGCAAAATGGTAATTTATACCCAAAATGCCGAGATATAGTACCAAATCACTAATAAAAGTGATATTACTCTTATAGGACGTCGAAACTTCGATTTGCCGTCGTTACTTTGTCCGACAGACGTTTATTGTTCTGTCAAAACGACCGTTTTCCGTAAAACGTGCCAGAATACCGTCAACGAAGGTACGTGCGCGTACTGGTAACCTTAACGCTGATGTTTATCGTATGCGTATATGTGTTAGGTGTAGGATATGTGATAGAAGATGACTTTATGTCTACTATATGTTTAGGTAGTGTTGGGGTACGTACGTTCGCGTACTGTAACACTAACTCTGATGTTTATGGTATGCATATATGTGGTAGGTGTGTTGTATAGATGTTATACTGTTTGAATGCATATAGTGGTTAGAGGTTATGTTTGTATGCTGGGTGCAATCTGTTTTGGGTGCAATCTGTCCGTATCTTTGGTGCAATTTGTCTCGCATCTTTGGGGCAATACATATGCATGGGTTGTGATAGAGTGATGGTATGTGCTGATGATGTTGTGGATGTCTCATCGTTTGTATGTGTATACATAAACATGAGGTTAACTGTTACTCGAGATCCGGTGCGCTGGATCTCGGCCCTTAACATAGCGTCGAGTTCGGGAGGACCGAGGACCGAGGAGAGAGGAAAGCGGCAGGTTTGAGGATCCTATGAAGACTTTCCATTATTATCCTTTACTTTTGGAAACTCTCGGTTAATATACCGTTTATGTAACTAGCCAGTGGGCATTTTATATCAATATATCAGTTACACTCTTGTTCCGGTGCTCTACTCTGATGAAAAAATTTTATACTGCTTTCGAAAAGTTGGGATGTTACAAGGAGCGTCCAGTAGCAAATACTTTTTTTAGGTGCAAAAGTAACTATGTGGTTACAAAATAGGAGCAAAAGTCACATTGACCGTTAAGGGGTGGATGTTGACCGTTAAGTTTGAATGTTTGACTTAAATATATGACGTGGACGCTGACTGGGTGTGTGTTGCAGACAAGTGGCAGTTGATTAATGGATGACTTGGAAAATAATTTATTATTTTATCTAAATTAATTAATTACTAAAATCTAACCTAACACACATGGCAAATCAGGGAACTAAATCGATTAAAACCCAAAACTAAATAAATAAAAATCAAAATCAAAATCCCTAATCTGCATAATCTGATCTCCATCATCCTACCGCCTCCTGAATCCGACTGAATCCTCAGCCCCCCTTTCGGATCCACCTTCACTTCCAAAATCTCCGGCACCTTCACTTCGAACAAAAAACCCTAAACCCTCCCTCCCAAACTCCCAATTCATCCATTCCCAAAAAAAAAAAAAAATCATCCATTCCCTCTTTCTTTACTGTCTCCGTCACACCCACATCCACCGAAAAAACCACCACTACCAGGCCACTAGTTCAAGCTTTAGCCATGGAGAAAGATTATTCCACAAAATCAAACCAGAACCAAGAATCCTCACACAAGAAAATCAAAGCAGAATTTAATAATCACCGAGAGAATCACTGAGAGAATCAGAGGCAAGAGATTCGAAAGCTGGCTCTTAAGCGCATTTGCGGCATGCTCTTCCTCTCTGAACTGAACGTACACATTGCCCACCTGCCAAAAAATACATTTAGGAACTTAGCCTATGAGGATCAGTTAAAAGGGGATCGTTAAAAATGAAAAAGGCATACCATATGGTCGGCGAGGTTATCGCAAATATTGAGGCTTTCAATATCTCCATACTTGCTTATTTCCTCAAAGAAATCTTCATAGAATTCCTGCATTTACGAGATTAATGTAAAAATAAGATCCGCTAAAAAATTGGTAAAATCGACTTCTACGCTTAGAAAAAAAGAGAGAGGAAGGAACCTCGAAATGGTCTTGAATCTTGCGGGGGTCGATTGGTTGGCCCTGGGCGTCGATGCCGGGGGTGATCATGTTGGGACGCTGGTACATGTTGGAGAGCAAAAGATTGGGGCTTATGCTGGGCTTGGTGAGGAGTCTCGAGCATCGATTTCCATGCCTGCAAGCACCGATCTTAAAATAAAATGGACGAATCTGTGCAAAGATCTGAAGCACAAGGTGCCGGAGATTTTGGAAGTGAAGGTGGATCCGAAAGGGGGGCTGAGGATTCAGTTGGATTCAGGAGGCGGTAGGATGATGGAGATTAGATTATGCAGATTAGGGATTTTGATTTTGATTTTGATTTTTTATTTATTTAGTTTTTGGGTTTTAATCGATTTAGTTCCCTGATTTGCCATGTGTGTTAGGCTAGATTTTAGTAATTAATCAATTTAGATAAATTAATTAATTATTTTCCAAGTCATCCATTAATCAACTGCCACTTGTCTTGAACACACACCCAGTCAGCGTCCACGTCATATATTTAAGTCAAACATTCAAACTTAACGGTCAACATCCACCCCATTAACGGTCAATGTGACTTTTGCTCCTATTTTGTAACCACATAGTTACTTTTGCACCTAAAAAAAGTATTCGCTACTGGACGCTCCTCCGACAAAAGCATATGTCTATTTTTGCACCTTAACCCTAAAAAAAAATATATTATTGTGAAGTTCGAACTTTTGAAGAAAAAAAAAAAATCACCAAATTTGAACTTTCCCGCCAAGTTTGAACTTTCCCACCAAGTTCGAACTTCCCACCAAATTTGAATTTCAGGAGTAAATCTGTCAAAAAACCATTTTCCTGGGAAGATGACAGATTTCCTTCCATTTTCGGATGGAAAGCATCTTCCCTCAAATAAGGGAAGATGAGTACTTCCAGTGAGTTGCTGACTGAACTTTCTTTCTAACAAACACCCAAAATCCATGGGAAGATTGGGATCTTCCATTTCCCTCCCCAAGCTTTCTTTGTAACAAATGGGTCCTAAGTGTTCAATTTTAAATGGAAAGTTGTTAAATTCATTTCGGTACTTGGCAAAAATAAAATATGAAGTTGGTAATCTCATCAAATCTTGGAATTAATATATGTTTGTTTTCTCATTTGTACAAATGTTCAATTTTATATGAAGAGTTGTGAAATTCATATATGAACTTGGAAAAATCAAATATGAAGTTGGTAATCTAATATCAAGTCTAGAAATTAATCCATGTCTGTTTTTCTCATTTTCACAAATGTTCAATTTTAAATGGAGAGTTGTGAAATTCATATCCGAACTTAACAAAATCAAATATGAAGTTGATATTCTCATATCAAGCCTATGATTTAATCCAGTGGCGGAGCCACACTTGTGCCTATGTGGGCAAGTGCAGACACAAGATTTTGAAAATATATATATTTTGTGAAGGAATATTGTTACCTGGGTGGTGGAGTTGGTTATAACGTTGGTTTTGGTCACAAGAGGTCCCCGCTTCGAACCTGGCCTCAGAGGCAATTTTCATAATCATTTTTTCATTATATATATATATTTTTTTTATTTTCTCCCCCAATTCGTGTTCTCCCCCAATGTTCTCCCCCAATTCGTTCCATCGCTTTTGCGAGTCAAGCCTTCCCAGCTCCTCTTCGGGATTCCGATCACGCCGGTGAGACTTTGTTCCTCTCTCTTTTTTTTCGTCAACCCTATTCCCTTCTTTGGTTCCTTTTCGTGCATGAGGAACAGATTTTAGGTCTTCCTTCTTCACTGTGTTCTTCGTGAATTGATTTGGTGGTTTGTGGAAATGAATTAGTTTGGATTATTCCAGTGTTTAGATAATTCTTTTCTGTCTTCACACCACCCACTTAGATTCCGATCTGAATTGAATCTAGTATGCCTTCCTCTTAATCTATGTTTTAATTGCTCTCGCCTGTCTCTTTCTTTGGTAGTTTTAGTTTTTTTTTTGTCGGATCTGGATGGCTTCGCCATGCGGGTTTGTTTGATTCTATTGTTTTAGTGTTCTTGGAAATGGTTGCAATTGATATTAATCGTACCCCATGTTATAGTTTTACCCATCTCATTTCATCTCTCAATTGGTGAATTATCATTGAGTTTAATCCGCTTTGAGGAAAATTTTGTTTTCCATTGCACCAGATTTGACTCGTAATTAACATCGTGTTTATTATCTCTAGATATAAATCAATTGAACTGCTCGAACTTGATATGAGTTGTTATGGGTTTTTATCTCGCAAAGAACTTCTTGCTTTTTTAGTTTTTCATGGATTCTTTATCTATCATTTTCATTGGTTTGGTCTTAATTGCAGGTGTGGATGGCTTTGTGATTTGATAGCATTATTTTTATAGTTCTGTTCTTTCATTACTTTTTTATTATTTTCCCTTCTGTAAAATGGAATGTTTAAGTTCGTGGAGTCTGACTGAAAACTATGATTGTGAATGCTAACATTTGAGATGGGTTCTTAAGAGTATAATGTAATTGTACCATGTTCTGGGTTATGCTTACTGATGAGTGATGAGGTGTGTTGCAAATGATAGATTGCCTCAGAAGGACTGAAGCAATGCATTACTCTGCATATAAAGTTTTGACTTTCTAACTAACTAGTTGGTTGATTGGTTCAGTAATTGTCGAATAAAAGCTGGCTTTTGTAAAGATTTTAATGGATTGTTGACTTCTATAGTAGTCATTGTTATAGGAAAGTTAATTTTCAATTTTCTGAGACTTTCAACGAAATTCAGAAATTGCTGAGTAAGACCAAGGGGAAATTTGTGGGTGAATTAATGACCCCTGCCCCTATGGTGGTTTGGGAAACCACCAATCTTGAGGATTCTACTAGGTGCTAATATATCTATTTCATTCTCCCTTTTTGTTTAACTTCCCTATTTCACCTTGTAGAAAAGGATGAAAATTTTCTAATATGGTTGTTATCAAGTTATGGCTAGAGACAAAATTTCGATGCCTCCCTGTTGTAGATGCTGATGGAAAGTTGATAAGAGATTTGTGTCCTTCCATTGTCCAAAGGCCTTGGTGACAATACCTCAGGCTGTCAAAGGTCTAGGTTAGTGACCTTGGATATTGATGTGTAAACCTTGCCTGTGTTTGGTTTTGCTCCTAAATTGAAAAATCTACCTTCTTAGCCACCTTGGCACTAGTGTGATTAGCTTTCTTTAAATTTCATGTTAAAACTTTCCTTTAAAAAATTTAATGTATTTAAAACTTTCCTTTAAAAAAAATTTTCGGGGGCAGCCCGAACCCCCGAATCCCACTACTAATTGTGCACCCACAAACCTGAAATCCTGGCTCCGCCACTGATTTAATCCACGTCTGTTTTCTCATTTTCACAACTTTTCAATTAAAAATGGAGAGTTGTGAAATTCATATATGAGCTTGGCAAAATCAAATATGGAGTTGGTAATCTCATATCAAGTTTTGGAATTAATCAATGTCTATTATCTCATGTTCACAAGTGTTCAATTTTTTATTTTATTTTTTTATAAAGAAAATTTTAGGAAAGGGGTTGGGTCCACCTACAATCCAAGGGGCAGGGCGAAATCTCCTTTCCTCCTAGGTCATACCAATGTTGAGCAGGGCGAGCCGTCTATTACCCTCAGGCATTTATCTAGGTACCTAAGAGCTAGGATGTCTCCCCCAGCGCCTTGACCAACTCCAGAATCGAACCCACAAATGTTCAATTTTAAATGGAGATCGAGTTGCAAATTTCATATCCAAACTTGGTAAAATCAAATCACAAGATAGTCTCTATCTTCATGATGCATCTATGACACCCAAGTTCTAACATCTTCCTAATACACGTTAAAAAACTACATATTCATTTATCTACTTAGAAAAAAGGAATACACCTAAACCACTACGAAAACAATTAATCCATAATTTTTTAAACCAACCTAAACACATACTCGCTTTGTAACTCACACGCCTCACAAGCAATTGAATTAATTAAAGTATATTCACAACCAGATGAAAGTATATCCTTGACTGACACAACACTTCACACACACACTTCAAAACCCAAACCAATATACTCCCTCTAGTCCTTATTATAAGGTACCAATTAATAAGTGTATTTGATCCTTTTTTATAAAACACTTGCTTATTTTCAAAGGACATTAATCCATGTATGCCCATAATTAATTAATAAGGGTAGTAGGTGAGAGCATGGTAGTTAAAAACTCGTTTTATCACTACGATTTTACGTTTTTACGATTTTTTTTCATTAAAACGATTTTACTAATTTTCCAAACGCTTTTGCGTTTTTACGATTTTTTTACGTTTTCACTACGTTACGATTTTACGTTTTACGATTTTTCATGCTCCTTCCGTTTTTA
This sequence comes from Acacia pycnantha, assembly GCA_025563575.1. Classification (NCBI taxonomy): domain Eukaryota; kingdom Viridiplantae; phylum Streptophyta; class Magnoliopsida; order Fabales; family Fabaceae; genus Acacia; species Acacia pycnantha. The sequence goes on from JAMWYP010000060.1 coordinate 237,775, forward strand.
AGTAAAATCTACGTTTTCACTACCATGGGTGAGAGTAATAATTAATATAATATTAGAGTTTAGTGCAATTAATAGGGGTAATATTGAAAGTTACTTAAATTTTAAAACAACTTTATTGACTTAAATTGTTTTTAATGGTTTGTGAGAATTGTTAGTTGATGTCTTATAATAAAAACCAAAGAGAGTATATTACAAGGAATTTCACCATATACAAATGCTTTACAAATTTTCTCAAACAATATGCCTACATAAAAAATGAAATTAGTCTAAGAGCATTATATCAAGCATCTTTAAGGAATGAAGGGAGAAGCAGATAGAACTCATAATCAAGCAAGTAAAGAAGAAGTGTCATAGAATGTGTTGTGCAAAACACACTCCGAATCCACTAATTTAACATTTCAAAATCAATATAGATAGAAAAAAAAAATGAGAGGATTAAAACTATAAAACCTTAAAGCATTCGCACTTCACATTGAAAGCCAAAATGAGGAAGAAGCAATGAAGCTGGCTTCTTATTAGCAAGGTTGGTGTTAGAAGTGGAGTTGCTGTTTTTTTCACAGATGTGGTTGAAGTTAATGGAGGTGTACTTGTTTATTGTTGGAGAAGGCAGTGAATTCGAAGAATTAATGGTTTCGGCTCCCTCAGGAAGTATTGTCACTTCTGCCAAAGAAGGCAGTGAATTGGAAGAATAATGGTCTAAAGTCTCAACCCCCTTAAGAAGTATTGTCTATGCTGCCTCAGAAAGTGGTGAACTAGAAGAATTGTCAGTCTTTGAGATGACAGAAGCCATGGGAGAAGAGCGGAATAGTTTTGTTTGACGGTTTTTTATTTTTATTTTTTTAATATGAGGGAATTTGTGTCTTTTTGCATGAATTTTGAATATCCCATTTTGGGAACCCACATCTTATAGGAATATTTAAATTGGAAACATCTCTTTATCTTTTACTATTTTTAAAGTTTTTTATCCGGGGTTCTCCCCTTCTTAATATGAGCAGAATATTAATTATTAATGTTTTGAGTGTTTAGACTTTTTAAAGCTTAGTGGAGAAGTCTTGGTCCTCTTGGATGCTGCATCCATTCATCCATTTATTTTTTAAAATATTAATTATTAATGGACCATGTTCAGTTGCATTCATTTATTTGGTGCAGCACAAAGTAATGGCATTTCCATTTCCATTATTTTCTGGTCCTTTTCCAGCTAGCCTCTCCTATCAGAATTAATCCCTGGGCCACTCGTCTTAACTTCACATCAAATATAGTAACGGGGTTTAGATCTAGCGGAATGAGTTACTCACTCACAATATGACAGATTAAAGTTTAAATTTCTACTGGGAGAGGTGTCTATATCTAGTACCCGATAGTGCCGCCTACCAAAAAAAACTTCACATAAAATGTTCTAGTCTTTAATTTTACAAACTATTTTTTTTTTTAATCTTTTAAAGTTAATATCTTTGTCGATACTAAATTTTAAATAATAAATGTTTTTCTCAAATACCGATATATGAACTTTAATTTTTAAAATAATATTTAATGTTATAAAAAGTTATTATTTGAGACTAATAATTATAGAGTTAGATACTTTCTGAAATTAAATAACTAAATTGAAATTTTGTATAAAGTTAGAGGACAAAAATAATATTTTTGCCATCTGAACATTTGATAGTTGGATGAGTATTTTGTTCTGAACTATGGGTTTTGATCGGCTAAAAAATATCAAATTGATGATTCCACGAGTGTTCATATCATATCAAGTACTCCCTTCGGTCCTAATTATAGGAACATTTTTGTAGTATAAATTGTACTATAAAAATGTTCCTATAATTAGGACCAGAAGTAGTAGTAAAATATCATCATCCTCTCGAGAACTTGGTACTAACATACCAACAACTAAATGTCATGCTTTCATAGTTTCATTTAAATTGAGCAAATCAAACTACTAACTCTATTGTTTCAACAAAGACATCCATTGAAATTGCTTAGAGTAGTCAATCCCTTCTTCAATTCATAGAGCATATAATTACCGAAATTAATCTACTCAAAATTAGTTTATTAATCTAGAACGTTAATGGATATATAAATGTATTTCGAATCATTCCCTCATCTCTATCAAATTAAAAATGTCATTCCTGAGATATCTACCTAAAAGGCTAACCTAGATTTCTTAAATTCATATATAAGGTTGTCAAATTTATGAGTTTATGTAAACTTATAAAAATAATATAAACTTAGATTGTAAACTTGTAAAATTTTTACTTTTATTAATAAGTACGTGTTAAAGTATATTATAAAAATGACAATAAATTTATTTAAATAAGTAAAAGCTGACTCGATTTTGCAAATTAGAAACCTAAAATCGGTTAACAACAATGTTTATACCTAATATTGGTCAATGAATAGATAAGAAATTATAATATTGAGTAGACAAAGATAATATGAAGTATAAAGAAATGGGTTAATTAAACCTAATCAAATCTATGAATGAGTTCATAGGTAATCTAAGTGAAAAGAAAACTAGCCACGTATGACTTTAATAACAACAGATCCAGCAATATATTAGAATGGAATAATCTTATGTAAATTCCCTTAATTTTTCTACTAACCTCAAGCTTCTTCAATCTTCACAAGGAACAACTACGTTCGCTAGAATTAACTAATGTAAATGCATATGCTGTAATTAACTAATTATCATATTAACTTCTTTTTAAAAAAAAGTAATTAACGCATAAAAAAGGTGATTCATAGAAATCTAAATCCAAAGAACAGTCAAAACCTAAAGCGGTGGTTGAGGGCTTTTTGACCTATATAATTTTTTTTAAAAAAAAAATTACCAAATTAAGGCTCTTTTAAAAATATTTCCCATAATAAGTCTCACGCCACCTAGGTGGCGTGAAAAAGTCCTACGCCACATGTGGCGTGGAAAACTTTCACGCCACTTTGGTGGCGTGAAAAAACAAATATTTTAACCAAATTGTAACAAATCCCAAAATCAATACTGTTGTTATACAAATATTTGGTGTATAACAAATATATAGATCCACTTTATTAGGATCTATTGTTATAACCGAATTGTACCGTATAATCTTTTAAAAGGCGTTCTTAATGAGTTATTTTAGCTCCCTGCTTTCTTTCTTTTGACTTCAAATTAAATCAAGTATAGCTTTATATTATTCCACTTTTTTATCATTTATTATTATTATTATTATATATTATTAGTTTTATTATTATATAGTTTTATTATTATTATTATTATTATTTTATAGTTTTTTTTTAATATAATGGAATCAGACCCATTAATTGGGTCTGATTCCATGTTTTTTCACGCCACCAAAGTGGCGTGACACGCCACAGGTGGCGTGGGACTTTTTCACGCCACCTAAAGTTTCACGCCATCAGTGGCGTGAGACTTATTATGGAAAATATTTTTGAAAGAGCCTTAATTTGATAATTTTTTTTAAAAAAAAATTATATAGGTCAAAAAGCCGTGGTTGAGAGAGTCACATTCCTTTTTATTTATAAATTTTAATCATCCAAGAACAAGAAAAAAGGAGGACACGATGTGAAACAGTGAAAGACATTGAGAGAGAGGAGAGTGGAATGCCGTTTTGTCGGGGGGGAAGGAGAATATGAAGTGAAGGCTGCGGCATCCGTCGTACAGGCAGTAACATCCCTCCCTCGCGACTCCTCGCTTTTGCAGATCTTTCCAATTATTACCCTTCGATTCTCGCGTGTCCTCCTCCCTAATTACTACTAGGACCAACCTATTCTCTCTAAAGTCTACCACCAACCTAATTACTCTTTTGGGAAAATCAATTTTTGGGCTATTTTAACAGGAGAAATTGTAAAAAAGACCCCAAAATTCTGACAATCCTATAGGATTTTCAGAATCTTGGGTGAGTTGTTAACGGGTTATTAATATAGCTGTTAAAGGTACTGATTTAGTTGTTAGCAAAAGTATTATTAACGGGGCTGATTTAGTTGTTAAAGACCTACCCGTTAACAACTATATCAGCCCCGTTAACAACTCACCCAAGATTTCTGGGATTGTCAGAATCTTGAGGCCTTTTTTATAATTTTTCCTATTAAAAGGCCCTAAAATGAATTTTCCCTACTCCTTTTGTTCTTGGCACCAACTAATAATGATTTCTATCATTTTTATAAGGTATTTGTAAGTTTTTAAGAACATTAAATTTATTTTTACATGGGTGTTCCAGATTTGGTTTTTGACAAAGTTCAATGATGTCGCTTAATCCTTGTAGCAGACCCCACATGATAGGATTGACTATCTATTGTTGTTGTATGCTCATACTCCATCTGGTCCTTATTATAAGGTACCAATTGTCATTTCTCTCATACCAAGGAAGAGCGGTTTAGTCATTAAATTAGTGTTAAGTTAAAAAATATTTTTATCTTTACCCCTACTTTAATGGTGCAGATTTATAAATATTAAAAATATCATTTGTCAAGACATGAGAGTGTAATTGGGGAAAAGCCTTCTTAGGAATGAAAAGCGTGCCCATGGGAATGAAAAAGCCAATGAAAAAAACTAAGTAAATATTTAAAGTGTAGCGGTTGATATTCACCAAGTTCGAGGAGTATTAAAAATGAGGGTAAATTGGGCAAAACCCATTGGGATCTGTATAACAAATATCACTCTGATCCTATTTATAAGTCCAGTTTGACTAAATCTCACATACCAAGAAAAAGTAGTTATCTCAATGATTATGGGGTAAATTTTCAACTTTGCCCTCATTTATGATTGGGTATTTTTTCAACAGTTTCTTCTCTTTCTTTATGAGTGCAATTAATATGGGCAAAATTGTCACAATCTCATTTATTACATGAAACTGGACTTATAAATAGGACCAATTTTTTTGGTCAAACTGGACTTATAAATAGGACCAAAGTGGTATATAGATCCCTATGTATTGTGATCTGTTGTTATAATCAAATTGTACCGCGTAATCTTTTAAAATGCATTCTTAATGAGTTATTTCAGCTCCATGCTTTCTTTCTTTTTGACTTCAAATTAAATAAAGTAGATTTTTAAATTATTCCATTTTTTATCATTTATTATTATTATTATTATTATTATTATATATATATATATATATATATGGAATCAGACCCACTAATTGAGTGGGTCTGATTCCATATTCCATGCCACTGGTGGCGTGAAACAGGCTTTCTTCACGCCACTGACACATTTTGTGTCAGTGGCGTGCATATTTTTTACGCCACTAGTGGCGTGACCTGTCCTTGCGTCACCAACTGCATTACTTTGGTAAAATGTTTCCAATCTGATTTAATTAGGTAAATTTTTTTAAAAAAATTATTTTGGTAAATTTTCCCTAATAATGATAGTCAAATAGAGAAATAATTAGTTTGATATATAAATTTAGTGTAGTTAGTAAGGGTAATATTGGAAATTGATTAATATATCTACATTTACTGCAGAAAACAAGTCTGCAGAATGCTCAAAACAACAGAGTTTTTTTTTTCCAGCCTAACTCTTCTCTAGCCTTCTTGTTCTTCAACACAAACTAGAGAAATGAGTTTCAGCGTCGCGAGACTCACTGAACTAGCACCTTCGCGACCTCCACCACCGCCCCTCGGTGATGTTCTGCCGGACGCCATAAAATATGGAGATCTTACCTGAGTACTGATAATTTCCTTCTTAATGAAGCATAAAAGGCCAGGTCACAATTCGAAGGGGAAATATGGAGATCTTTAATAGCATATGAACCAAAAGGCGGTAAGATATCATCCACAATTTCTGAGGCCTTTACGTTGTAGAATACCCAACAGCCCACAGTTTCTAGATCTCTTTTTTCTACAAGTAGGACCATGTATAGCAATAGCTAGTGCCCCCAATAGCCAAGCTGCGAAGTGATAGAAATTTCAGTTGTGGACAACCTGGGCCGCGAAGGTGCTGGTTCATTGAGTCCCGCGGCACTGAAACTTGCTTCTCTAGTTTGTGTTGAAGAACGAGAAGGCTAGAGAAGAGTTACGAGAGAGAGAGAGAGAGAGAGAGAGAGAGAGAGAGAGAGAGAGAGAGAGAGAGAGAGAGAGAGAGAGAGAGAGAGAGAGAGAGAGAGATAACTCTGTCGTTTTGAGCATGTTGCGGACTTGTTTTCTGCAGTAAATGCAGATATATTAATCCTTATTGGAAATCACTTAAATTTTAGGATAATTTTAATGTTTTTCACTGTTTTTATTGGTTTTTGAGAATTTAAAGTTAATGTCTTATAATAAAAATTAGACAGAGTAGGCCACTTATAAGGAAATTAATGATGTTATGTCGATTTTACCTCTATTTAGTTTTAATTGAAAATAAAGAAAAAGGTGTGAAAATCATTTGTAAGGTAGAAAGAGATAAATATTAGTAAACTTTAAGTTGAACACACTCATGTATGTTATATACAATCATTACTGACTTAAGTTTTTTTTTTTGTTTGTTAAATACAAGTATTATGGATTCAAATAATGAGACTGACAGATATAAGGCCCAGTAGAAGTGCTTTAGGCTGTAATCTCCCTCTAAGCAGGTAAAATGCTAATTACCCCTTGAGTATGCCTATAATCCAAGAACGTACAAGTAGTGGAGCAAACACTCACAGGACGTGGGAGGCGCACATCGCTGGAGGATAGGACTCAAGGCAATGGGAACGAAACCCTAGGTAATCTCTATAAATAGGAGGTTGCCCACCAGGTGCGTGACTGACGTTCACTATTCAATTATTTACTATCCAATCTCACTGTGCACACACCTCACCCCTTTGGCGAAACGCCTCCTCTGTGTAGCACAGTGATATGAGAGCGTTCTCTGATATCTCTCTCATAGATATCATAAAACGATCACCTCTTCTTTGGTGTTTAATCCATAAGACACCTTTGAGGGGTCACTTGATCCAATATCAACGTCACCTAATCCATTGAGGCTAGACATTTACGTTCTACACTAGAACAACAAGTATCCTGTTATTAGAGATAATCATATTTGAAGCATTATCAGACATTAAATATGGATACCTCTCCTAATGAGGATTAGAATCTTAATTTGTCCTATTGTAGGGACTAACCCCTTCTACTAAACCCATCCTTATTGATTAAATTAAGTTATTACTTTGACATAATATTTACTTTTATTTATAGTTTTGGCCTTTAACTTAACTTATTTAACTAATATTCAAACCTCTTTAATGAAAAATATAAAAAGGAAAAAAAAAAAAAACTGCCAGACAAGATCTGCTCGGATCTGAAAAATTGTCCCCTACAATCTGTTTCATCCCAAGAATGTTCACCTGTTTGTCCATAATCCTCTCTCTTCCTGAGTAGCTGGATGCGTGTGCAGGCGTTTTTAAATTTTCCCCATCATCATTATTTATTAGTATTTTAAGGGTTTTTTAAAAGCTGTAACATCCCAATTCCAGAGCCAATTTTTTTTTTTTTTTGATTCAGAGTCGAGCCTTGGAGCGTAAGAGTAACTGATTCCCATTAAAACGATAACCAGAGTGTAATACAGTGTTCTCATAGGTAATTACGTAAAACGATAAAGTGACAACTCCGTCTCAGAGCTCACTCGTGCTACATGCCCTCCAACTATGAGCTTACTCGTGCAGCTTGCCTCGATCTCCGATCCGTGGTCCTCCTAACCACGAGGCTATAGGCGAGATTCAATTTATCTGCACAAAAACCAGTGCCACGATGATCGGTCGTGTCCTCAGCGCTAGGAAAACTCTAACGGTATTAATATCTCTATAACCCGTGTGAACTGTATGTATAATCGGTAACCCTGAACAGAGTCTCTAACCGTGAATTTATCTCGGTGACCCCTAACAGAATCTCTATCCGTGAATGTACCTATCACATATATGTATATGAGCAGCACTAGATTAGTGTTACAGTACGCGAACGTACCTTCGTTGACGGTATACGGTACTTCCGTCGGAAAACGTACTTTTCTACGGAAAAACGTGAAACGGCTCGTTGGGCAACAGAACGGCCGTAAATCGAGTTTCGATATCCTATAAGAGTAATATCACTTTCATTAGTGATTTGGCATTACGACGGCATTTTAGGTAAAAATTACCATTTTGCCCCTATACCCCTACTTGGCGGGATTTTGCCAGCACTTCGTTACTCTTACAAATTTTCTTCCCGAAATTTCGCCAGAACTTCGACGCCATTTTGATTTTCGAAAATAAAGACTAAAATAGCCCTCCCATATGATACCCAATCATACTTGAAAGATTAAATACTAATCTAACATTACTACTCTAACTATCGAAAGAACTACTAAGCTTAAAGCTCTGCATCGAAAAACTTACCCAGAGCTTCGCCGCGAATTTCCCAGCACTCCTCCCCCGAGCTTCTCTCTCTAACCTCTCTCTAGGATCTCAACTTTTGGTGTGAAGATTTCAAGAGGGCATGCTACCTATTTATAGAAATTTCAAAGGACATGGATGGCATTTTCCAAGTTGTTTCAACCTTGGAAATTCAATGCAAAATTGGTGTTTAATCCTTGTCCATGGGAGCAGCTGGTCGACATGAATGGGCTGAGGTGGCAGCAAATGATTTGTCCAAAGTGATGAATCAAAGTTGCTTTATGCCCGCACCGATAGAATTTCCCCGATCGGTACCCGATTCGCGTGATTTCGGAGAAATCTCAAAATTCTGGATTTACAACTTTGAAACCATTTCCTCACTCATTAGAAATGTCCAAGTTAACCTAAATTTTGATCCCATATAGGGCTCCAACTGTCCAGTTGAAGTTTTCTCGAAAAACGTGTCGAAACGCGTCCGGTTTCAGAACGTATTTCTGGAAACATCATCTTCTTCAGAAAAATTCACTGATTCCAAATATGTCAAAATAAATTCAAACTCATGCCTAGATGTTGAGTTAGAATTTATTTTCTCTATATCCAAAAATATACCTATATGCATTTTTCCCTATTTTGTTTTATTAGGAAATGCACAAACGACTTTAATTTTCTTAGGAAGAGTTTAACAGAAGATAAAATTCCACTGATCATTATTTTTCCCTGACTTTGGAAATCCCATTCCTAGATCTCTAGATAGGATCCGTTTCCTAATTCCCATTTTACTATTCACCCTTTTTCAATTTAATTAATTATATTATATTTTAATAGCAAGTTGCAAAATTCTTTTATACACATATATTATTTTTTTTTCTTTTTCCTTTTCATTTTTTTTTCTGCCTTTCATTTTCGTTTTTTTTTATTATATATATATTTTTTTTATTAATTATTTAATTAATTATTTAATTAATTAAATAATTATTTTCACATAATTTTTACAAAATTTTCCTATTGGTCCATTCTTGCATTTAGGCTTAAAAATACCTAAACTCAACTATTTTTCTCAAAATTTCCAATTAATTAGTAAATATACTTTTACTAATTTTCAACCATTTTCTACTAATTTTTGAGCTTTACATAATTATCTCTGAATTTCCTTTGCTTATGCTTAAGTAATTAGCCCAATATTACTTAATTACCCTTTTATCACTTGTTGATAATTTTCTTAATTACAATGCCTCATTACCTACATACTCTTGTATTAACATTGGTATTTTCATGCCTCTAGCATTTTTAGAACTTACAAGGGTATTATGGTCTTTTTATTACTTTTTGAATATTCTTCTACAATTTCTCCAAGTTTGTAACTTAATAAATTACCTAAATTAGGGACAATATCCTTCCCTATTTCAAATAGATATTTACTTGTCTATTTTATAGCTTTCACAGGGTATTTATAACCCATAATATATTTAGGGACCTATTTGCAAATTTTCAAACGTCATAGGGACCTAATTGCAAATTATCTAATTTCAAGGGAAATTACCCTAACAACAAGGTAAACTTAATACAAGGTGTTTGAAACCTCATATTCACCTATTTTCAATAGGTATATTTCCCAATTTTGGTATTTACCCTAAGTGTGATTTTTAGGGTATTACAAAAGCACTAACTAAGACAAGAAACTAGAAAACCTGAGCTGTATTTGTTTCATAACCAGAACTTTGAATTTGTGTTTTCTTAAGTTCCTGACCTGGTTCACTCTAGCCGGTCGGTACTAAAGCATATTGCTCCACTGGCACCTGGGAACACTGTGTAAAAGGTTGCCGGGACATTGCTCAGCCACTTGTCCTTGAAAAATATCAAATATTCAATCAACAATTAACATGTAATACCCTTTTACTTTTTATATAATTTATTATTCTCTATTTTCTTTTATAAAAATGACCTCCTTGTTGTAGACCCTAGACACCTTCGCTCATATTATGATCCTTGTCTCTAATTATGCTACGTACAGGAAAAAAGTGGCTTCCTCATTTCCCTCCTATTAAAAATAAAAATAAAAATGATCCTTTGTTTGGTCACAGAGAGAGAGTTGGCTATAGAAAGGTCCAAGAAGGTTCTTTTTCTCCGTCAACAGAACAATCTTCTTTTCTAGTTCTGGTCTTCAGGACCATTTCCATAACATAACATTTGCATTATTTCTGTTTCTTCAGCTCTGTTTTCTCTTTTTCCAACTCCTGTTTGAAACCTTTTTTATTTGTGCCATTTTCATGTCTAGGCTACTTGAACATGATTACATAGGCTTAGCAGAGAAGCCTTCCATGGAAATCTCTGCGAAAAGCTCACATCTCAACTTGAACTTGAAGGAGACGGAGCTCAGACTTGGGCTTCCTGGTTCTGAATCTCCAGAGAGAAAACCAACAAACATAATATCTCTGTTTGGGAAGGATTTGCAGAACACAAATGCCTTGAAGAACCTTGTTGCTGGCTCTAAGAGAGGCTTCTCTGATGGTACCATTGTTGATTTTGAGGGTAAAAGAAATAATGCCCACAAGGCTTCTCAATCTGCCAAACCAAAACAGGACAAGAAGCCAGAGGTTTCTGAAACAAACGAGCATGCTAGTCATCCTTCTTCAAAGTAAGTCTCTTTATCCTTTGAAGTTATGAAACATTGTATTATCAATATTTATCTGGTTTTTGAGATTAATGAAATGAAACATGGTACATTTGATTGCAACAGGGCACAGGTGGTGGGGTGGCCACCGATTCGATCCTTTCGGAGGAACACGATGGCCTGTAGCTTGACAAAGAACAAGGACGACGATGAAGAAGAAGAAGAAGAGGGAAAACCATCAGAAGCAGGTGGTTGTCTTTATGTAAAAGTTAGTATGGATGGTGCTCCATATCTCAGAAAGGTTGATCTCAGAATGTACACCAACTATATGCAGCTTTCTTCAGCTCTTGAGCAAATGTTCACTTGCTTCACCATTGGTATACTCTGCTTTCTACCTCCTCTCTGTTTTTTTTGTCAGATATAAGCTTTGAGTGCTTTATATTCAGATTGTCCAATAAAAAATCAGAGAAAGGTTCCATCTTTGATGTTGTTCTGTAATGGGGCCTGGGTCAAATTAGGTGAATGCAATTCTGGTGGATTTCCTGGGAAAGATGGTCTGAGTGAGAGATGTATGAGGGATCTTCTTCATGTGTCTGTTCATGTTGTTACATATGAAGACAAAGATGGAGATTGGATGCTTGTTGGTGATGTCCCATGGGAGTAAGTTCTTTCTGAATCCTCTACTCCCGGTCTTCAATGTCTTTAATATGAGTTATTTAACTAATTTAGGTAGATTAAGGAAATAAAAGAAATCAGTTAATGATAACAAATGTGATTGATCTCTTTGAATGTGCAGGATTAGATTAGTTAAGTGGATATCACTTTTTAAGTTAGTTAAATTCGTTTAATAAAAAATGATAAAGAGCAAAAGGAATTGAGAATTTATATTTAATATCAAATCTTATTTCCCAACTAGCTCTTCTATTACGGATAGAGGACTAGTTTTGTGTGTGACCCAAAATTTTGTTGCCTGAACTCTGCTATTATGTCATCACAGGATGTTCACTGACTCGTGCAGGAGACTGAGGATCATGAAAGGTTCTGAAGCAATTGGGTTTGGTATTGATTTTAAGCTTATTCTGTGGGTTTTAAGCTATAAGGCGTGCATGATCAGATTTTTTCTAATTGCTTCAATTTTTGAAATCCCTTTATAAACATTTTCCGTTAAATAATTTAATTTGTGTTAATAAATTGCAGCTCCCAGGGCCATGGAAAAAAAGTGCAGGAGCCACAAAAACAATTACAGAAGAATCAAATAGACCAAAGAGGAGAGCATTTTGAGTTTAGGGTTCTTGTTTATCCAAATCATATGATATGAAAATTCATTGTTTTGTTTTTTGGAATTTTGGGATGCATCTATAGATTGATATTGCTAAGTTCTTCTATCAGTTACTTAACTGGAAACATCCCAAGATAATATATATATATACACACAATTTGTTTGTTAATCTATTTTATGTTGCTTGGATTACCTGTCACTGTTATAAAACAGTTACTTGTTGTGTCTGCCCTCATCACTATGCTCTACTCGCTCTGATCCTAATTATAGGAGCACTTTTGTAGTAAATTGCACTACAAAAATGTTCCTATAATTATAATTAGGACCGGATGTAGTATTATTTACAAATTTTCTCCTATGCTTTGTTCTTAGATATAAACACTCATCATCATCTGTTAATTTTATAAATGGGTTTTCATGATTGTCATCATATTTAGTTTCTAAATAACTCATGGTTGCACAGAAATAGTTAGTCAAAAGAATCAAAGTAAACTTTCGAAAGTTGAGTATAAAGAATCAGTCATGACATGTAAAATAATTTATTATAAATTATTATAATATTTTGAAGTTAAATCATGCAGTTATTTGTTAAGAAAAATTTATGTTTTTAAGTTGCTTGCATGCTTGTTAGTTGTTACAGCATGTTAACCTTGTTTTAAGATGAGTCACATTACATATTGTTTATAAACAATACATGTTATGATAATATGATATATTATATGGGTAAAGGATTTCTTCAGTCACAGGAGATAGAGTTATCTCCAGTGACCCTAAAACTACGTCGTTTTGGATTAATGAAGGGTGTTTCTGTAATTTTGTTTATTTTTTAATCATATAAATTTTACTGAAACACCTTTCATTAATTCACCTAAAATTACTAACACACCCTTCATTAATTCAAAACGACGTAGTTTTGGGGTCACTGGAGATAACTCTATATCCAATGATTGGAGAAATATTTTTCCCATGAAATACTTTTCCCATATTATATACACGCACTTCCAAATTATTACTAACATTTTACATATGTATTTTTTTATTTTATCATTGCTATTATTATAATTTTATTTGTACTTTATTTTGTATGGGCCGTGTTAGTTTCTTATTATAAGTCACTAAATGGAGCATTAATTACGTTTTTTTAAAGATTATCCCTGTTTAAGTTTGATGTAATTCATAATTTTCAATATAGGTAATTTGTTTTTAAAAATGATTTTTTTTAACAAATTGAATGACTTACCATATCTATATCTCCTTAGTTATGGTAATGTGACGATACATGTCTTATAAGTGAGACCAGATGGAGTATGTTAGCCTGTTTGAGTTAGAGTTTCAAAAGTACGCGTAAATTGAGATGTAATTCTTCCCACATATTTATTTTGTACACTGAATATCATGTTGTAAAAATAGTTTCTACAACTAACTCAAATGGGAGCTACCTCAAACGGGCATAGACTAAAAATTAATAATTAATTAAAGTAAAAAGAACAAGAAGCAATTTGCAAATTCAGTGGTAAAGAATGAGAATTTTCACAATTTGTTCATGAAACAAGTGTACAAATACTTGGTTGTACTTTTTCACCTCCCTTTTTAGTTTTAGGCCTGAAAATGGAAATAATCACTGCCTCCTTGGCTTCATGAAACTAAACAGTGGATAATAGGAAAATCAAAATCATTGCTTGATGTAGAGGCATGCCTGCCATGATTTTGTACATACAATTATTGCAAGGCGTGGCCTGGAGTTGCAGAAGCAGAAGCAGAAGCATGACGACGAGAATCTCTTATTCTTCTAACCAAACGCCCAATGACGAAACAGAGCAATCGAAAGCAGCAGAGTATTACAATGACGATCAAAGTCGAGATAAGATATTCCTGGACAGAATTAGAACGCCTGCATCCAAACACTGCTCCCAAACACACCATTGATGTCTCTGTCTGGGTTCCTCCTCCTTCGTTCTTGAGATTTAATTTATATCCGAATTGGATTTGGATTTTTGGATATCATGGGAATGGAAAAAAGGTTTTTTCTGAAATTCTTGTCTTCCATTTCAGCTATGTTTGGTCCCTTCTTTGTCAAATAAGGAATCAATGAATTTGTGCTTCACATTAAGCTATTCCTTGTAGCATTTTGCAACTTGTGGTATTCGTATATATACTTTCTGACTTTAGGTACGTAGAAATTCCTATACCCACAATCTCTCTTTCAATAAATAAAAAATTGTTATAAGTATTATTAGGACCAGGCTTTCCTCCAATACATTTAATATCCGCTGCCCTCTTTTTATTTTTATTTTTTCCATATGGTGTCGTTTTGGTGCTAAAATGGCACTGTTCATTTTTTTAAAATAGCATTAATCATCCTCAAGTATTTTTTTTAGCACGTACTTTGAAATATATTTTTTAGCACCAGTCAGTATCCTGAAATATTTTTTTAGTATCAATTAGTATCCTAAAATATTTTTTCAAGATCATAAAGTATTTTTTCAGTATCCTAAAATATATTTTTAGTACCATTCAGGACCCTAAAATAATTTTTCAAGATCATGAATTATGTTTTCAGTACTAGCCAGTATCCTGAAATATCTTTTTAGTACTAGTCAGTATCATAAAGTATCTTTTTAGTATCAGTCAGTATCGTGAAGTTTTTTTTAGCACCAGTCAGTATGAAAACATACTTCATGATCTTAAATTTTTTTTTTTTTTTTTTAAGATTCTAAGTTTTGTGTTCTTCATTCTTCATTGTTAGTGAGTTTAATTCTTCATCCTCAAGATCATGACAGCTTGACCTTATGAACTCAATAGAGATATTGATGACCGCCAAGGATACTTGGGGACATCACCTTTTGATAAAAAGGTAGCGGTTGCACTTACCTCAATCCTTTCTTTTCCTCATTTTGTTTGATCTTTTATGTCTTGTAGTATATTAATTTTTGAATTTAAATTTATTTTTCCTACATTCCTTCATACTTGACTTTCTAAAGATTCATCTTTAACTATATAAAGAAGAGTTTGAAACTTTTCAAAACAATTAGAACGTTGTGTTGAAAGAGAAATTATTGTTAGGCTTAGAGTCAAGAGAAGCAACATCAAATACACATTCAGTAGTTGGATGTTTTACAATTTTCTGAAGGGGGAGATATTTTGCAATGAAATATACTTAGAATTAACATAAGAATATAATTTAGTTGATAATAGCACATATTATGATTGAGTAGTTGATTGTATATTCATCTATTTGCCATTTCATTTATTCTTTGAATCTTTTTTTAGCCCTCCGAAGTAGAAACACATGCTTCAAACTTCTTAACGACATCCATTTCAACATAAAAAGTTCAAAAGGATGATAACCTTCTAATAGTTCAGTCATCATAATCTTCAACCACTCCTTCAAAGATGAAGAAGATATATGACTCTCCATTTGCTGATAATGAGGACGTGGGATTGTTTGATATGTTCACCCTACCTTCATGACCAATAAAGTAATTATCAAAAACATAAAAATAGAAAAATGAGTTCCCATGTGTTGTTTTGAGTTTTTGAATACGTCATTTTAGCAGTCTAGGTTTCAAATCTACTTTACTTATAATTGTGTTTGGTGTGCTATACTCCTATAGTGTGATATCTGTCTTTTAGACCTGTCTATTTAAGTTTGAATTTATGATTTTTGCCACTTATGAATATCCTTTGATTAGAATATATATATTGAGTGATAGTTAGTTATATTATATTGATGGATAATTCTTTTTTTAGTTGAAATTATATTGATTAATAATTCTAAGGGTATATAATATGTTAATGCATATTGACATTTATAAAAGAAAAAGTATACAATAAGTTAATTAAAATGCAATTATGTGAAATTTAATGAAAATTAATTTGGGTCAAATATGAGGACAGGTGGTGCACTAGACTTCAAAAATGAAAAATCAGATACTTTAAACAAAAGGGAATTTCCAAAATAAACAACAAAACGTAATATAAAAACAAAAGCTAACTACAATTAACATGTTAAAGTTAGCTTTGGCAACAAAAAAAAAAGGTTAAAGTTAGCACTTCATGAGAAAAGAGAGTGTGTTTTTTTTGGGGGAGGGGTGAATTTTTTATATAATTAAGTAGATTATCAATATAAAGAGGGGGCATGAACTACCCTCCGGTTCTAAATATAAGACATAATTGAATTTTTTTAGAGAGATTAAAGAAGCCAAAGAAGTTACTTAATCAAATAATATGTTATGTATTATTAAATTATATATCAGTTTATAAGTTAAGCAAAATAGTTTGAAAAAAAAACAATAAATATAAATATTTTAAAGTAATTTAATTAGCTTTATGAATATATCTAAAAAAGTCAACAGACTCATATTTAGGATTGGAGGGAGCAAAATTTTTCAAAAAAATATAAATAAAGGAAATAAGAAAAAAAAAGGAAGCTGATCCTAAATGGGGCACAATATGGAAACTAAAGATACCTAAAAGGTGCAAAATGTTCGTCTGGCTTGTACTTCATAAACAGCTCCTAACCAATGTCTCAAGATACAAAAGATCTTGAGTAATGATGCTAGCGTTAGTTCTCTGTGTTTTGATTATAACTGACAATTGTAAACAAAATGTGATCAATGATTCAAGCCAAAAATGTTTTAACTTGATCAAACTTGAATCAATCATTTTATGTCAAATTGACTTGAGTTTCATGTTGTAAAATTCGAGTCAAGTCTTTTGAAAGCTTTGTCAAAAATGCTTGAACTGTAATTGACTCGAGCTAGTCATTTGTTGACTCGAGTCATAAGCTCTTGTGAATTTTTTATGAAACATTGTTGCCTTGAGCTTATGTTCTTTACCTCTAGTCATCTTTTGTGAACATAGATTTATTTTCAAAATACTGAAGTAATGACTCGAGCCTGTGTTCCTTGACTCGAGCTTGGATTTGAACATTATATTCAAAATGTATTTTGATAACTCGAGCCATCACTTAATGACTCGAGTTATATCAATGATCAAATCATTTTCAAAAGCTATCTCGATAACCTGTTGTGAAAATGATGCTTGACTCAAGCTAACTTGTATTGACTCGAGTCTTGCACTCGAGGTAATCATTGTAGACTCGAGCTATGTTCATACAAAGACATCTTCACTTAAACTTCAAACTTATTTTTAAAGAAGATGAACTTATGACTCGAGCTTAGAATGGTTGACTCGAGTCATGCTCTCGAGTTTGCTTGAAATATAACTCGAGCTAAGGTATTTCTGTTTTGTAAATCCCCGCGTCCATAAATCTTAAATCTTTGCTTATGATTTGATTACTTCTTATCATCACTCATTATTGTTCCTAACTATGTTTAATTAGTTTGTTGATGAGTTTCAAATGATTAGATGAATGATTAAATGCAGATTAATAAAAAAAGTATTGATTATGTCAGCTCATTAAATGCATCTCCAGAAAACGAAGCGCAATCACTCTCTGAATATTCCGAAGGCATTTATGGTTTCTTTCCATATTTAACGCTAGATCATCCAAAGGGAAGAAAATAAGGAATGTCATTAAGGAGAATGACGGCGCTCATTGCAAAATCAATGCCTGAGACTAACGGATGAACTTCAAGTCTAACGGCTATATTGATTACTCTCAATGGTGCATTGAAGGCTTCCAATGGTCATTTAATTCCTTCACCAAATATAAGCTAAAGCATTCAATTTGTTCCAACTACCAAAAACACAAACGCTCAAACGAACGATACGCATTTACTGTTTCATTCACTTGTGTAATATCTTCGGATATTTATAATCTTCAGAGTTTATCTATATGCTCTTTTAGAGGATTTATTTCTGAATCAATATCTTTGTAAGAATCTTAAAGCAGTGGGACTTTGAGATTGAGATATTTGATTACAACTTGTAAGGAGGAGTGAATCCTAGTGAGAGTATTACTTTCGAGTACAGAGCATGTAAATCAGTTGAAGTGATAGCGAAAATCCTAGAGAGTGTGGGGACTGGATTTAGGTCAAGAGTTGAGACCGAACCAGTATAAATTTCTTGTGTCAATCTCTCTCTCTCTCTCTCTCTCTCTGTTAAGCTCTGTTTTAGTGAGTAAGTTTCAGGGGAAATCAAAAAGATTTTTAAATCACCCAATTCACCCCCCCCTCTTGGTAATATTCTGTCTTTCAGCTAGTTGTCCTGTTTGTAGTGCATAGATGGAAATTCTTCAACATGTCCTTAGAGACTGTCCAGAGACTCTTGAACTCTGGAAGCAACTTGTATCCCTGAGGCTATGGCGTAAGTTCAGTTCATTGAGCTTCGCTCACTGGTTCAATTGGAATATCAGTTACAGCAGTAGAAGCAAGCAAAAGGATGAGTGGAGACAAACTTTTGCTATCTTATGTTGGTAGCTATGGTGCCACCACAACAATGTTATATTTGAAGGAAAGAAGGTTTCAAATAACACTCTGCAAGCTAGTGTCAATCTATCATGAGTAGTATGCATGACGCCCGAAATAGGCATTATAAAATGAATGGCGGGAATCTTCTTCAAAGTGATCATGGGGACCAATGGTGGCCACCATCAGCAACATGGGTTAAAATTAACACTGATGGAGCGTTTTCACATTTTGCTCCTGGCATAGCTAATGGTGGACTTATCCGAGATGAACACAACAATTTCTTGAAAGCGTTTATGTTTAAAGGGGAGGAAGGGGATAGCCTTTCTGCAAAATTATGGGGTTGTTTACATGGCCTCAAACTTGCATGGGACATGGGGTATAGAAATTTTATTATGGAGACTAACTCTAATAAAGCAATTGATTTGATCAAGAGTGAGACTAATGAAGCACATGCTGATAGAATCCTCATTGCGGAAATTAAGTGAATGGCTCATAGAGATTGGAGCATTGAAGTACATCATATTACGCGTTGGGCTAATGCAGCAGCTGACCACTTGGCCAAACCTAATCTTTCATCTATGCCAAGTTTTCATATCCTCCCCCATGCGGATATAGAGCTAGAGAGACTTATTGTAAAGGATAGGACTTAGATAATATATGCAAGGTTGTCAAACTCATGAGTTGACGTAAACTCGTATCGTAAACTCGTAAGAGTTTACTTTTACTATTAAATAGGTATTAATAGTATATAATAAATTAAAATATAAAAATGACAACAATTTGATTTAAATATATTTTAAATCCAAATAATTGAAATTAAATCCATCAATATTCAAAATTTACCATATTTAACAAAGAAATTTCTATAAAACTCACATATAAAAAAGTTGAGCATGGTCAAATAAAAAAAGTTAACACGAATTTAGAGATGAGTTAACACGGTTTTATAAGTTTGAAGTGTAAAAACTGTAAACTCGGTGTATAAACTTGTAAGTTTAACCGAGTTTACAACCGTCACGAATTTACCAGTAACTTGACTCAATTTGATAAACTAGAAACATAAAGACGGTAAACTCAGAAAATTAATTCGCGAGTTTGATAACAATAAATATATAGTTGCACCAGTGTATCAAAAAAAGAAGAAGAAGAAAATTAGGAAATAATCATCTATAAATCATAACGTGGGGTGATGATGTCACTTTTTCAAAATAAAATAAAATCAACATCCATATAAACAAATAAATTTAAATTTTGGGCTCTTATAAATAGAACCAAAAAGAGTATTATACTACCTCTGAACATTAATATAAGATCTAATTTGCATTGAAAAGTAAATCTCATAGTAAGGAGAGGAGATTGTTTCATGTTGATAACATCTTATGAAACAAGACAAGAGAATGATAGAATCACCTTGTATTACTTCACTTATCTCACAACATAAATGACACACCCTATTTATAAAAAGCACAATCTGAAACATAAGGGGGAGATGGCGAGATGCACATCTACACCCATTCATTCATAACCCAAAAAAAAAACTGTATTAGAATCACAAAAAATAATTATTATTATATTAAGTTACTTCAAGACTTATTACTATATACTTTTATTATTTCTTTCTTTTGTTGAGATTCTGATTTAACGCTGGAAAATGAGTAGTAACATTGATAATGACAAAAAATAGGAGTGATAATATCTTATCCCTTACTATATTTTATATTCCATCAATCATTTATTATAGTTATTTTTATTAATTTTATCAC
Source organism: Acacia pycnantha (assembly GCA_025563575.1). NCBI lineage: Eukaryota > Viridiplantae > Streptophyta > Magnoliopsida > Fabales > Fabaceae > Acacia > Acacia pycnantha. The sequence continues at coordinate 258,126 of JAMWYP010000060.1, forward strand.
TTTTTTTTGAAAAAATTACTGAAAATATTTCATTACAAAATTTATTTGCCATCTCAAAAATACGCCTAATCGGCCAAATAGAAGCGGATTAACAGACCCTAAATTTTAGGGACTTGGCTTCTCTCCTTTTATTTTCTAGTCTGCTCCCATTCTTTACTCCCTTTATGACTATTGGATCAAGATCTAATGGTCCACATTTAATTTTATTCTCATCATTCTCTCAATTTCCTTCCCATCCTTCTCTCTCTTCCTTTTATAAGAGGAAAATATATATATATATATATATATTTTTTTGCTAAAAAAATTTTAGGAAAGGGGTTGGGTTCACCCACGATTCAAGGGCAGAGAGAAATCTCTCTTCCTCCTAGGTGATACCGATGTTGGGTAGGGCGAGCCGTCTATTATCCTCAGGCGTTACCCTAGGCACCTAGGAGCTATGATGCCTCCCCAGCGCCTTGACCAACTCCAGGATCGAACCCCTCTCTTTGGTGAGAGTGTCCGACCCCTTTGCCAGTTGAGCCCAACGACGAGGGGTAGGAAAAAAAATATTAATAGCATTAAATATGAATCATTAGATCCTAATCCAATAGTCATAAAGGAAATAAAAAATGGGACTGGAGCAAAAAAGAAGAGAGAAGCCAAATCCAAATTTTACAACAAGAAACAAGAAAGAGGAATTTCAGTGAGACTGATCTGTTTTTCAGTGTTCACTTTTTCGCATCTAGAGTTCTAGACCACTCCGATCAGATGAGAAAGTTAACAGCGTAATTTAAGGAGTATGTCATCGCCACCGAGCACAACCCCTACTCACCGTCATCCTCACCTCTCTACCGCCATGTTGTTGGACAGGGCCTTGTCCGCCCGGCGTGGCTCCGCTTTCAGCGACGACGAAGACGACACCGTCACCACCGCCACCGACGACAAATCCAAGACCAAAAAACAGCAAAACTTCTTTTTCCTCGCCACCAATAGGGCTTCCCATTACCTCTCACGATTCGGCTCTGGTGCCTACTGTGTCTGTGCCCTTGCGATTTTTCTCATCCTCTTCTTAGTCTCCTCCTTCCTCTTTAGTTCTCGAGGCTTCGTCTGCATCTCATCTTCGCTTAGCCCTGTCTCTCGTGCTGGATTCTTCGGATTCGACGGTCTTGAATCGGATTTTGGTGCCCTAGGCGTGCCCTGGTGTGAGTATCCCTATGCATCTGATTTGATCTGTTTAATTTAGCAATGCTGAATGTTATTTTGGAATTCAAGTGTTTGTGTTATTCGAATTTTTTGGGTTTTCATTTGGATCCGGGAAAACCGCTAGCTTGCAAATTCACTGTAGATCGGCCTTTAGTATTTTTGGATCATGAGTTTTAGAAGTTGCATTTTTGGCGTCTGAATCAGCTGTGATTAGCCCTTTGGGGTTCACAGTTCATGTTTGGCTTAAGTTGAAGAGCACTGGGATTCAAGAAAAGCTTGAGAAAAGTAAAATAAATAAATCCAACACTAATATGATAGTAACTTGAGTGTGTGAGCATGTATTTTGAGAAGAGATTTAGGTGTAATTGGTGAATGTATGAATTTTTTTTGTTCCGTTCTGCATTTATTAAAATAAGATTGTATGGAAACTGTGGTCTCGGCATTCATGGCTAATCAATTAAACATTTGAAGTTAGGAGTAAAATATTGATTCACAATTTCTTGTATATTTCTTACTAATCACATATCTTTACTGAAGTGTGAACTTGCACTTAGCTGTAGGTAAATGGAGAGCAAATTCAATTATATTATGAACATAAAATGCCAATCATGAAATGACAATTTGATTTCCTTTTGTTTTGATATGATTAAGTACATACGGCTTGATCTTGTTGGATACTTATACTCTTATTCTTGGTAAAGGCAGAACGAAACATGGTAAAAAGGTTGACTGGACGTCAAAAGATCTGCTCAAGGGATTGGAAGAATTTGTTCCTATATATGAAACCCGACCAATAAAGAACAACATGTATGGGATGGGTTTTGATCACAGCTTTGGGCTTTGGTTTATAGCTCACTGGCTGAAGCCAGATCTGATGATTGAGAGTGGTGCATTCAAGGGACATTCCACTTGGGTTTTAAGGCAGGCTATGCCTGACACACCAATTATCTCTATAACGCCAAGGCATCCAGAAAAGTATCTCAAAAAGGGGCCTGCTTATGTTGATGGAAACTGCACATACTATGCTGGCAAGGACTTTGTAGATTTTGGAAATATTGACTGGTCAAAAACAATGAAGAAACATGGAATTAATGACCTTAGCCGAGTTCTTATATTTTTTGATGATCATCAAAATGAATTGAAAAGGTAATTTCTAGATCCTTGAGGATGCTTGATTGCATTGATAATTACTTCTGCTAAATTTGCTGTTGCTTAAGAATTTTTTTCTTCCCCCCCTTAAATTTTATGGTGGGCAGAATTAAGCAAGCTTTGAAAGCTGGGTTTCGGCATCTTGTTTTTGAGGATAACTATGACACTGGAACTGGAGACCATTATTCATTGAGGCAAATATGCGATCAATCCTATATAAGTGGTTTGTAAACTCCCTATTCTGTATTCATTCACTGTATTGTACTCCATGTTCTTTCTCTCAGAGTGAGAAACTCGTGTAATTTTCAGTATCCAGCAGAAGAGTTTCAATTGTGCTCCATTTCCTATCGATATTGATTTGTCTCAACAAATTTTCTCTGTTCTTTTGTTGATCTAGGAGGGGGACACAGCTGCTTTAGGGATAGTGATGAAGCTAGGATCAGGTCAAGAAGGAAGAAGTTCTGGGAGAAAGCTGTTGACATCGAAGAGCTTTGTGGACCAGGAGACCAATGGTGGGGAGTTAGAGGCTACATGCGTGATAACTTCAATCATAGTAATAAGCCAATTTTGTATGCAGAACATTTCGAGAACAGCAGGTTTGTGGAATCAATCCTCGATGTTTACTGGGAACTCCCTCCAGTTGCTGGTCCTTCCCTCACTCATCAAACCAGGTATGATCCTGCCCGTGCAACCAGTCCTATAGTTGAAGATGGCCGCTTTGGTTTGTTCCAAAGGCTTGGTTTGTCCAGACTCGACAATAGTGTGTTTAATGGGTATACTCAGATGGTTTATTTACAGTTATCTGAAGAATCTAGATAGGTTTACGAGGAAATTTTATAATGTCTTTTGTATGACTTGTTGCCTCAGTTGATTAAGGCTTAATATGTAGTGTTTTGCCCCCTTGACTGATCTTATCTTCTACATCTGGTTTAGTAACTAACTTATTCATTTTTTTCCGGCAAAAAAAGAAAAGAAAAAACTTGTTCATGACTTAAATGCCAATGGACAGATGTTTAACTAATATTTCTTCCTTTTTTAATTCATATGAAGTTTTGTCAACAAAACAAAGCCTTTGTTCGCTTGCTTCATCCTGAAAGTTTAACTATTTGGAGTATGCCACCAGGCAATGAAACACTACAATCCGAGAGAATAAAAATGTTGGTCCATAAGTTTAATGGCACTTGAAAAGGATGATTTTATAAGCAGATTTTGCGTCTAAGGTGAGATCATGACTTCTTGTTTAGCCGTTGTATGAATGAAACATGGAGCCAACTTCCTATAATAAATGTAAAGATCGAGTTATTATGTCATCAAGAAACTCAGAAGAGAGTAGGCTCCACTATTTACGTTCCTTTAAAAAGAGACCTTTCATCATCTTTAAGATGGTCTAATTTGGTGATCAAGTAATCATTCCAGAAGTTAAGTGCATTCCCTCTTCAAATGACCCCCTTTATATTCTATAACTTTAATTCTTTGAAATTTGAATGATGGGTCCAACATCTCTAAAAGAGTCTCCCAATCAACAGTAGAATTAACATTGTTCTTTTGATGTATTAAAAAAAAAAAAAAATTGCTCTTTTGTATTGATGTATTATTATTACTACTATGCTCCTTAATATAAGAGTTAGTTGATGATTGGATTTGGTTATATATATATATATATAAAAGATCTCAATCCACTTTATTTTCCAAATTTATAATTTTTCTCGAAGTATCTCTATTGATCGATCATATTAAGGAGCTTTTATCTAAGGGTAGTAATAATGAAAGATGGTGTTTCAGAAAAACTAATATATAATTGTTATGAATAACTAACTTAATTAACTTATGTAATATGTCAAAATTAATCAACTAGTTCTTATATTAAATATTGAAAGTTATATTTACCATTCACATATTTTCATATAAGGAATTCTCATTTTTAAGAACACTCCAACAAATTAGAAGAGTCAAATTAGAAGAGATGTGTAATGTTTTTCACGGAAGGAGATCCTCTCATAAGCTTTCTTTCTCATCATCCCTTCTCATCGTATCTAGACCGTTGATTGGGAATGAGAGAGAAAAATTAAAGTAGTATTTTGACATTTCAAATTAATTGGATGGATATGATTTAGAGATTATGAGGGATAATGAGAAAATGATGATGAGAGAAACCTGACCCGTTTTTCACACATCTCTTGACATGGAAAAAAAGTTCGGACCCGGCTTCTCTCCTCTACTCTTAAGGTCCACTGCCCTCCTTTTTTTAAAAAATTACGTCGTTTTGGCACAACACAGTACCAACTACCTTCTTAATATATATATATATATATATATATAAGGGTATTAATGGGTACTAAAAAGATACTTCAAGATACTGATTGGTACTGAAAAAATAGTTCATAATCTTGAAAAATGATTTTAGGTCCGTGAAAAAATATTCTCAAGTATATTTTTAATACCAGTCAGTAACCTAAAATATTTTTTCAAGTTCCAAAAATAAATTTTCAAGATCATGAAGAATTTTTTCACTACCATTCAGTATCTTGAAGTATCATTTTAGTATCATTCAATACCCTAAAATAATTTTTTCAATATCCTAAAATATTTTTTCAATATCATAAAGTATTTTTTTAGTACTAGTTAGTATCCTAAAGAATCTTTTTAGTACTAGTCAATACTCTGAAATATTTTTCAAGATCCTAAAATAAGTTTTCAAGATCATGAGGTACTTTTTTAGTATCGATCAGTATACTGAAGTATCTTTTTAGTACTCATGAGTACTCTAAAGTATTTTTTTTTTAAACACCAGTTTGTACTGTTTTGCATCAAAATCGCGGTGTTTTTAAGAAAATGAGGCAGCGACCATAAGAATAGAGGAAAGAAGGAGGATCCAAAAAGTTACATTTGGCATGTTCTGTTTTGTCCTATACTGAGAGGTGTATAACTAATATGCTGCATCTAGGACATAACAATAAATCAGTCTTGCAGTATCAGCAAAGTAAGCGATCAATGATCCTCCGTGAATCCATTTATCAAGTAGTCATTTCTGTCAAACTTGTTACTGTAAGTATTTCTAACATTCTTGAATAAAAATAAGTGCAAAAGTCTAGTTTAAAGAAAGCAGAGCAATGGCCCACCTCCCACATGGAAGCCATGGGACGTACCTGCAATCTTCATTGCTTATTTAAAACCATCCAAAGCAAAATAGATACATAATAGCTTCTGCCATAAAACCACACACACGTTATTCATAAAAACCCCACCACTAGAACCACTTTTTAATTCATAACCATCACCACCTTCTTTGTTGAATCACAACTCAATGGACTCAACTGACGATGATCCTACTCCCTCCTTTTCTTTTAGAAGCACAACTCAAACCCCCACCACCTTCTTGAGAAGCCATTCCACAAAAGAACCTCCTCCTTTCTCCGATTTCCTCCACTCGCCGCCTCGCCTTTCGTGTCCTACGCTCTCCCGTAGCCTCCTAGCCTCTCCTCTCCATCATCCTCACACCACAAACACAACAAAGGTCCCTGCAGATTCTTGTGATGAACCACAAACCACATACCACTGTGCCTCCTCTGTTCTCCGAAAAGATGGTCAGATTCTGTCCATTTCATTGTCAAATGGCTTGGTCTACACTGGTTCAGATTCAAATGTGATTAGGGTCTGGAAGCTTCCAGAGTTCACAGAGTGTGGACAGCTCAGAACCAAGGCTTGTAGAGTAGTGGCAATACAAGTGTCCAATGATACGGTATATGCAGCTTATGGAGATGGAAAGATTAGGCTTTGGAGAAGAACATGGGACAGGGTTTTGAAGCATGTTCGTTTCGCAACAATCCCAAAGAAAGTTGGTTCCGTCCGGAGTTACATTCTGGGCAGAGACAAGACTGTAAGTGTTAACGTTAACCAGCTTGCTTTGATTTCTTGTTTAGGTTAGCTTTTTCATTTTTATTTTTTTGCATTTATGGCTTGTTGACAATGTTGGGTGTTGGATGTTGAAACTCTTTATGTTGTTCTTTATGATAGTAGATACAAGTGGGCATGCGTGCTGGCTCAACAGTAAAGAGGGTTACAGTTTTTTACTTCTTTGTCACGCTATTGATTAATTCACTTTCTTCTTAAAGTTGAACCATCATTTTCATCCTGATAAAAAAAATTATAAATTAAAGTATTTATGAATAGTAAAATAGAGATATATCATAATATTTTTGGTTTCGCGTTAGAAAATAATTATTAGATGTTTTTCAACGCGAAACTAAATACATGTACACTGAATGGTTTTCAACATGAAATCAAACACACGCTGTCTCTTCAATATATTTAAACATATTCTACATATTGATTAGTATAAGAAGCATATTGCTTATGTTATCAACAAATTTCCAAGCACATTGTACCAAAAGGTGAAGTACTTTTAGCAAATCTTCCCATTGTAGACCTTTGATAATAATAGTTCCTTTGGAGATGTTGATGTCCATCTAGTTTAAAAGATCAAACAATCCCCAAGAGAAACTAGTTTCACATTTTAACAGTTAGAGTGCACTATGTTGTACATTCTTATTAGAGACTTTAAATAGGTTGGATGGGTACTAATTCAAAGGGTGACAGTTTTTAAAAAGTGGTTATATTTCATGTCACAAGCATTACAACACATTGTTTTCATAAATTGGGAAGAGGTTTGGTCAAGGCCATAGATCTCTGTATTTATTTATAGGATAAGTATTATTTTTGTCTCGGGAGTTGTTGCTAGGCATTGAGCACCGGAAAGTTTTTTTGGAGCAAAATTGCTCCAAAAGTTAACAAAATGTAGCAATTTGCCTTGGAAGTTTTCACTAAGGAGCAGTGAGTTTGTGGAAATTTCTTTTAGGAGCAATTTTGCCCCTTGAAGTTATATAATGTAGCAAAAATTTAACGGTCAAGATTAACGGAACTGCAAGATTTGCTACATTTTGTTAACTTCTAGAACAATTTTGCTTTAAAAAACTTATGGGTGAGTGCTCTTCAGTCAAAACTTCTAGAACAAAAATAATACTTATCCTTTTATTTATTCACTCTAGTAGTTATTGACCTTTATATCATCATTAATTCTAATTTTCTACTGTGAATATACAAATAAGACTCATCCAATCATAAAGGAATATTTTGTACATCTATAATATATATCTGTCAATAATGGTTTCCGTTTTATTATTTGCCCTTCACTTTCTTTCCACTTTTCATCTAAATTAGACAATTCATGTTTAATCTTTTACAAAGTAATTTTTTTAACTTTTCTTACCTCAATTTTGAAATATTTAGATAAAATTTTAACAATTTATGTTTATTTATTCTATCCAAACACATATCTCAGTAGCTACATAGTTTGTCACGCAATCAAGAGATTGTAAGCTCAATTTTACAAAAGAAATGGATAAAAATAACAAACACAACAATATATGTCAGATGTAATTTTCAGTGCTTAATTCGATATTATTTCCATATTTCTTTGTTATTTTTTGTTCTATATATATATATATCCACTGACTTCATATGTATATCTTAATCTTCTACGAGTAATTACTAATTTCTATGTCTAGTTTCCTCAAGTTAAGATTTTGTTGTAGATGGCCAAAAAAGATAAGATTTTGCTGTAACGAGAGCCTTCGTGTCCAGTGATAATTTCATTTTCGTCTTATACAGATGAAGCATAAGGGTCAAATCACATCAATGGCGATCAACACAGCGGAGGACATTATATACACAGCTTCCATTGATAAAACAGTAAAAGTATGGCGAATCTCAGACCTCAAATGCATTGAGACCATAAAAGCACACCATGAGCCCATCAACGCCGTCATGGTAAGCGACGACGGTGTTCTCTACACCGCCTCCGACGACGCCACAGTCAGAGTTTGGCGCCGGAATTTTTGCAGCCACGACATGCCTCATTCCCTCACAGTAGCTCTTCACGCAAAAAGCTCACCAGTAAAGGCCTTAACCCTAACCTCCGACGGATCTGTGCTGTACGGCGGCTGCTCTGACGGCTACATCCACTTCTGGCTAAAGGGTTGGTTCGCCGGCCAACTCCAATACGGCGGCTCAATCCAAGGTCACACACACGCAGTGTTGTGCCTAGCAAGTGTGGCGAACTATGTCGTTAGTGGTTCAGCAGATTCAGCAAGCAGGATTTGGGAAAGAGAACAAGATGGTCAACACGCTTGTTTAGCAGTTCTGGTTGGTCACAGAGGACCAATTAGGTGTATCGCAGCTTTTGTAGGAGGAAGATTTGGGGAAGATAATGAGGATAGTTGTAGTGTTTGTACTGGAAGCCTTGATGGAGTTTTGAAGCAATGGCGTGTGGCAAAAACCAGGAAGTTGGATAGTAATCAATGTTCAGCGCAAGATGAAGGGGGAAAGTATTTTGAACTTTGAATTAAGTTTCATTGACCACTATTGAGCCTGCAACATTTTTCTACCCTATAAAATCAAGACAATTGAGTTTCATGCAGCCATAAGTGATCACCAAACTTGATGTAATTTGAGGTCCTAATTTTTCCATCAACAGAACATATGTATGATGAAATTTCACTTTTCAAGATATGCCTTCAACTTTAGCTCATTCTTCCAGTAAAGTGAACCTCAGCCCTTGTATTTTTTTTTTCCTTTTTATCTTCAGCCTGAAACCTCTGACTTGTTCACATACCCTGTTATGGTTGATTTGGTATATTTTGGGGTGAACGAAGCATGGCAGCTGCTCTGATTATCAAAGAAATAGAATCCCCAGTCACTCTGCATTTGTAATTTTATGAAGGGGAAATCTTTCTGTAGGTAACATAATAAAAACTCTACTCATGATCATAATACCATATACATCAACGTTTGTCCAAAACTTCACACTCAGTATATATGTTGAGTAGACTCAGGTTTTCTTTGTACAGCACACAGTTTATATCATGACCAATCTTTTTCGGCAGTTGGGCTAAACGTTTGGTTAGCAGTGGGAGCGGTGACTTATTTTTTATCAGACTTTTGCAGAAGCTCGATAGGAAAATAGTCATGTTGTAAATATGATTTATGTTTGAATTGTTCATTTAACTTTTAGAGAAATGATTTTTTTCTAAACTGATGAGTGTTTAGATTATTATTTTAAATGTCAGTTGAGATGAAAAATGACTGAAAAATGTATGAATTTGATTGAATATTACATATACATACATCCATACATGTATACATACATATACATATAGAGGTATAATTTGATTGGATACTACCAGAGAGAGACAGAGCTTAATGTAGACAATGGGGGCCATTGCCCCCCCCCCAAAAAAAAAAAAACTGTTCAGAATTTTTTTTTGAAAAAAACTAATATAATGTAAAAAGGTATGTTATCTTTACATTAGACTTGTTAAAATATTTTTATTATACATTTGCCCCCCAAATATTTTTTTTTAATTAGTAAATGGGTATACATTTGACACCCCCAAACATTTTTTCCAAGATCTACCACTTAATACTACTTTTAGATAATAAAACAAATTATTAGAAAAAGTTATAAAAAATACTAGAAATCATTTAATTAGATGTATTCAGTAATTCAATAAATAAAAATAAGTCTTAATATAAAATTAAAAATACATAACTGTTTAGTGTTTTTTTTTTTTTGATAAGACTGTTTAGTGAAATTTGACTAAAGATAAAAAGGACAGAAATAATTAAAAAAAGACAAAAAACTTCAGACAAGCATGAAATAACGAGGACAAGAATGTGGGGCAAAAAAAAATGCTGAGTAACTTATGCGCTGCCGCTCTATAAGAGAGCTTTTGAAATAACGGAGCTTTTTTTTAAAAAGCCCAGTTAAGAAAAAGCCAGCCCAAACATCTTATGGTCTGGGCTTTCTTGTCGCAAAAGCTGTCCAAAAGCTCTCTCCAAACAAGCTAAAATGTCATATCATAGTGATCTATTCAGTGAGTGTAACCAACGCCAAAAACTTGAAAAGAATGCATTCATTAAAAAGCTGTACTAGCAACATCTGCTACATCATCAGACTCATCAACAATCATTTCATCTCTGAAAAGCAATTTCAAATACGGAACAACCCTAGGAAGCACAGGCAAATCTGCTATATTGATGCTCATCATGTCAAATGCAATACAAGTTTTGTGCATGTGTGTTTCATCGAATACAGGAATTTTTGGGTATCTTTGGCTGAAGTGAGTGAGCACGATTCGGTATGCATTGGCCGAGTCTCCCACTTCCACAGCTTCTTTTGTGGTGCTGTGGTTCCTTGCTATAGCCTCCTCCAACAAAGCATCCTCAAAAGTTGCCTGCATATCAAAAGTAAACAGTTAAGACAATTCATAGGCATGATTTATAAAGATAGGTAAATTAAACTTCGCCACAAAATGTACATGAGCAAATCAAAGCTGGACCCTATTAAAAATGTTAAGATGAAATTATTATCAGATAATAACCATATTCTTAGACTCAATTCACTAAAGTAGAAATGAATTGAATGGTGCTGAACAGGTCAGTTCCTGTCATAAGAACAAAAGTTTTTTTCTTTGCCTTTTACATCAAAACAATACCTGAACTACAAATTAAAGACAAAAGTTTTTTTCTTTGCCTTTTACATCAAGACAATATCTGAACTACAAATTAAAGACAAGCTGAGTCTGAAAATTGTAGTTAGCCTATAAACTATAGGTTTACTACAACTAGAGGCCAGAATTTAAATCACATTGATGCCCCCTATTAGTTTTGTTAATAATTTACCTACTGAAATAAAAACTGCAGGATTTTTAAGTCAACGTGTTACCATGGGACCTGCAATTTATGGCAGGGTTAAGATTTAGACATAAACTCTGCCAGCAAATCTCTTTCTTTGTGATTCCTACTAGGAGAAAGTGGGAAAGAGCATATTTGATTCAGGTGATTTGCCACTACCGACCTTATTTTCTCAATAAAAAAGCACTAAATGCAACACTTCCTGTCATCTCATATTCTATAAAGATAATAAACTTACCTCATGTATAAGAACTGTAGCACCTCGAGATGCTTCTACTAACTCAGGGCAGGGTCTGGTGTCCCCAGAATACACAATCTTCCAACCAGGTATCACTTTTCCGGCACTATTAACCCTCTCTGCAGCTTTCAGAACAACACCAAATGCTTGAGGACAATGTACAACAGGCAAACTAATCAAGGATTCCAGACCAGCTTCCTGCATAACCCTCTTCAATTTCTTTACGATAGGATAAACCACATTTTTGTCAGTTGGACTACCCGGTCTTTTAAAATAGCTTTGCATACGAGATCCCTCGGCAAACAAAGTTGAATCAATTTTTGGTGCAGTTATTTCTTTATCATTTTTATCTGGTTCATCATGTTCATAAGCTTCCAATGAGGCTATTGTGGTGTGCCTGCAGTCAAGAAAATGCATATCTAAATTTTCAAGTCTTTGATATGCGTCCAAATATCTCTTAAGCTGCCTTGGTCCTACAACAAGCACTGGTTCATGAGGAACCCCCTTCAACAAATCACGCCGCAAAGCCAGTATTCTGGCCAAGCCAGTGTGGTGATCAGCATGTATATGAGAAATCCAAATACACCTTAAAGATCTTACAGCATCATCAGCACCATCTACACCGTATCTGTTTTCAAGGATATCAACCAACAGGAGTAAGATAATTAGATTGAATCTGCAAACAAGTACAGTATTATAAAGGGATATCAGAAAATGTTCAGACTTGCCTTCTTTTAAGTTGACCCAATGTTCCTTCTCCACAATCCAAGAGTAAGCCCCCTTTTGAAAAAAGATTTATATATATTGAGCTCACATTTCGATATTTTGATGGTTGGGATGAACCTGTTCCTAGAAGAACTATCTCCAAGTCATCTCTTCTTATATCTTCCAAACAACTAGGAACACCATCTGCACATAGCCATGGCTCTTCAACCAATATCTCATGATCTACAATAGGAATATCATCCTTGGATTGACTGGACTGCAAACACAGTTGGCTTACATGTTGGGCTGCCTCAACAACCTCAGGAATTTGTGAAAGTAATTCTTCAATGGTTTCTGAGATACCCACAGTAGCTGGAACAAGAGATCTATCCAACCCAAGATAAGCATAAGGGCGCAAAGTGAACTGTAAAACATAGAGCAACATTTATCAAACAAAATGGCATCAAATGTGGCATGGCCTTGGAGATATGACAAGAAGAGAAAAAGGCCCAACCAGAAGATTAAGATGACTGAATAAAAAAATTTTGTCAAAAGAACATTGAACAACCAGGTATTTACTTCATTGATACAAGACTTCAGCAAATTAATTGATGGCAAGGTCAAGTAAATGTTCCATACCTTAAGAAGATTTTCAGCAGAAATGGTTTCACAATGTTCCAAAATAGAATCCTGCAAAAAGAACCAAATTAAGCAATATTTTAGAGTTTATTTATGTCCTAAATATCATTCTCAAGAAAAAAAGAGAGCAAGTACATTGTAACAAACCTCTCTTGAGGCAGAAGAATCTGATATTGAGGAACTATGATTTGAAAGGGACCAAAATCCTGGTGCAGGAAAGAACTGAGGACACAAGTAATTAAGTCGTGCAGCAATTCTTGCACTAGATTTCAAAATTGGAATCTCTATGTTTTTCCTGAAAACAGTTTCATAATCAAAGAGTAATAACTCACAAAGCCGGTCAGCGAAGGAAAAGAGAGGATTTTTAAAAATGACTAACAGCTAACCTTTCATGTCCAGCTATGATATGTTGTGTAGAACCAAATTTCTTCATCCATGTTTGGTAATTTGAACAACTAATCACAGATGCCGGACTTAAATGAATAATGCATGAGACATTATTGCCCATGGAATCAGCATAATAACTACTGAGTGATTGAACAGATAATAATGTTTCTAAATGTGATTCAGTTGGGAAATCGACAAGAAGGACTATGGGACCAGGAACTGAGGGACCCATGACATCACTTGGGTGAACCTGTTATGGAAGATGGAATTAAACATTAAAATGTAAGCCTAACATAAATAAATAAAATCATATTTTTAAGCCATTGAAATACGTCCCAAGTTCTTTTATTTGTTCTCCAAAACTTCTACCAAGCTTCAGGTAAATGAACTGATCCAACTTTGGGACTTACCAAGATATTCCGCATATCTGATCTCACTGGATTCCCAAGTTGCAGTTCACGATATTTTGGCCCAGGTTTAAGACCAAAGGCCTTAGCTTTCTCTGGATCAAACTTTCCTTTGATCTCAGGCAACTCGCAAATATATAGTACAGACATATCACCAGGCTTTCCATTAGGCTGTTTTAAGGTGTTGGATGAGCCAAGATGCTCTGGGCTATGACTCATCCTCTCTTGTGATTGGTTCTCTGAAGTTACCAAGGGTGGACCTTCAGAGTGATTTGGTTGCAAAATAATGGCAGATATTTTGACCACCTCATTATCAACAAGAACAATAGGATCTGAAAACTTATTTTGACCTAGAATAGTGGACTCATCAGTGCTGGAGATGGGACCAAAGCTCCTTGAGTGAACCATGGCAGCATTGGGAATAAAAGATCCCATAGCATCTATCAAATATTTAAGATCTGAGGGTCCCCATATGTTGACCTGCAAAATAGCAGTAACTATGAACCAGAAAAAAATGAAAATACAATGCGACATAGCATATGAAAATAGGATATGGATAGTAAAGTTGATTGCTTACTTACAGTCATCCCCTCTTCTCCCATGCCAGCCAAAGTAAGCAGTAAGCCTGCAAGTTGAAGACTATAATAAGTACTTTAAGACTCTACTAACAATTATTTGGATCAACAATCAAAATATTCTCTAAGATGCTAAGCTAGAATAGGTAACAAATGATAAGGATAATGACTAAAACTACTACATTATCAAATGTCAAAGACAGACCTGGAAGCCCACCAGCAGTCTCTGAACAGACACGAGAAAGAAAAATGTGATCTATCTGAGGGAAGATAAACAATTGTAGGAACTTCTTGTGAGTACCTCTGTTAACAAGCTGAAAATTGACAATCATAAAATAACAATTCTGAGGAAAAGGATCAAGTTCCCGGATATCTCAAACCTTGGATAACTTGATCTTATGCTCTGTGCAAAACCGTTGCAGTCCCTTAAAGGCATAAAATATAATTAAATTATTGAACTTCCAAAGACAAATATAAAAAATAGAAAAATAAGTTTTGATGCATTATATTATCCAAACTATTCAGAGATATGACCTCCTGAGATTAAAGTGATACATTAAACGTTCACCCTCTAAGATTGAATCATTAAAGACATGGAAAGGTATTTTCTCTAAATGTCTACAAATAAATAAATACTTTCTAAGATCTTGGGAACAAACAGCATTCAAACCTCCCCCCAACCCCCCGCCCCCCAAATAAAAAAAAAACAAAGAAGGGAAGAACCGTGCCTTGGCAATGATCGGAAAATGCCCGCAATTCAGTTTCTATATTGAAAAAGGAAAAAAAAAAAAATCATAAAATTTCACACAACTCGGATAGATAGATTACTTACCTCCCCAGCATTAAATATAAACCTTTGATTGTCAAAGAACAGCAGGACTGAAGGCGATGTATCTTGAGTATCCATTCCAGTACCCAATATCTGTAGTTGCAACAAAGTCCAAAAAGAATATATAAGACCAGGGGGGAAATTTGAGCATGAAGATGATCAATGTTTAGTTGGGTATTGTGACTCAGATTTTGCAGGTGATTTGGACAAACAAATATCAACTACTGGTTATGTATTTACTCTTGCAAACACACCAGTTAGTTGAACATCTACTTTGCAGCCAACAATTGCTTTGTCTACCACAGAGGCAGGCTGTGAAGGAGGCAATTTGGCTTCAAGGATTGGATTGCTTGGAGAGCTCGGTATTAGTCAAGAAAGCATCAGTGTTTTGTGATAGCCAAAGCACTATTAAATTAGCAAAGAACCAAATTTATCATGTAAGGACGAAACATATTGATGTTTGATATCACTTTATACAAGAAATTTTAGAAGGAGGTGGAGTCATAATCCAGAAGATATGGACAAGTGAAAATCTTGCTGATATAATGACAAAAGTGGTGACTTCTGCCAAATTTCAAAATTGTTTGGATTTGATCAACATTGTTGAACATTGAATATTGAATTGAAGACAGAGACAAAGGTTTGTAATCAGGAGAAATTGGGAATGTGGGAATTTTGCCAGGTAGAGATTTGTTGAATGTGGCAAAAGTCCCCCATCATAAGTTTTCTAATATTAGGGGAAGGTCTTGGCTATAAAAAGAGGAGGCCCCTCCTTCTAATTCCATTTCTCAGTTGTATTTTTTTCTCTTCTACAAGGTATTTTATATTTCCTCCTCTTTTATAATATTTCACTTGTAAATTATTTGAAGTGAAATTAAACTTTGATATTCCTTTTATTGTTGTCTAATTTATTATTGATTAGCTGTTATTATATATAGTAGTTGTGATTTTATTATATTATTAAATTATGTTTAGAGATTTGTTTTCTAGTATTGTGATTTTTGTAGTATAATTGGTGTAGCACTATATATCTCATCCCGCTTCCGTAACAGAAGCCATATAAACAAATGCTCAGGTTTATGCCCCACCAATCCACTGCTAAAAGGGGGGAAAAAACAGAAAAGAATACGAATAACCTATCAATGGTGTGCCTTTCCGGTAATATGAAAGTAACCCAATATTCAAAACAATAATTGTTTAAGAAAATAAATTAGGAAAGAATGAGGAAATAGAATACCTGTACATAAGATATGGTATTGACAGGATTTAGCTTGCGAACTTTCAACTGTAGGTTCTTCTTAGGTAAACCACTCGAATCTCTACCCTCGGCTCTTTTCTTGTTGAAGCCAACAGAATCGACTTTCTCCATTGGTTTGTCTTTACCCCTGTCTCTGGTTTCTCTAGTACTACTATTGTTTCTGCGGCCAAGATAACGGAAAGGGGCGTTACGGCGTGGTCTTGAAGAGGATGAGGAGGCGAGAACGGTGAAGAGAGATTGCGAGGTTCTAGGTTTGAAGAAAAGACGAGAAGAAAGAGAAGGGGTTATTAAGGGAGACAGAGAAGGAAGGAGGAGGCGAAAGGTTGAAGATTGGAGCATTGTGGTTCTTCGGGACTCTTAAATCTGTCCGAAGGGTTTTAGTACCTGCAACGCTCACCTGTAACAAGATCCCGCCAACGCCCCTGAGTGTTCCTGCAAAACAATAAATCTCAGCCATCCATCCTATCGAAGAGTTCACAACGCAACACGTCACTAAGATTTAAAATGTCATCTGTACCGTCAACTTGCACTGGGCCCAACCAAAAAAAAAAAGGAAACAAACAAATGGTGATAAAAACTCTCCATCATTTTTACACTATTGACTTGAAAAATTCTCCTTTCCAACCCAAAATAATATTACTTCTGGTCCTAATTATATTATAACATTTAGGAGTTAGTTTTGATCTTAATTATAGGACAACATTTTAATTTTTATTGATTTCTTCCTAAAATACTCCTATTTTATTCTCTCAAGTGTGTTTGATTTTTTATGAATATATATATGTGGGTGCGTAGACTCTTCCGGTTAGTGAAACTTTTAAATTGTTGGATTTTAATTTATTTATATATATACTCCCTCCAGTCCTAATTATAGGACAACATTTAGGAGTTGGTTTTGGTCCTAATTATAAGATAACATTCTAATTTTTGTCAATTTCTTCATAAAATATCCATATTTTATTCTCTCAAGTGTGTTTGATTTTTAGTGAGTATATGTATGTGGATGCGTAGACTCTTTTAATCATTGAAATTTTTAGATATATATGTGTGTGTATCTATATATGTGTGTCTAAACACAAATATATATAGACACGCGCACACACACGTGTGTGTGTCTATAAATGTATGTATATATGTGTGTGTCTACACATAAATATTTATAGACACACACATACATACAATGGCGGAAGGTAGTGATGGCCAGTTGGGGCATTGGCCCAGCTGGCCCCGACTAATCTTATAAAATTTGTTAGTATATATATGTATTTATTATATGATATTTTATTTGGCCACAAATTTGGCCCTAGCTAATTTTTAATCTTCTCTGTAAGGATAATGTTTGTTTCATTACTCATTGGGCTATAAAAGGAAAGTAAAATTATTGTTTGAGATACCAAAAAGGTTAGTATCATCTTATATATTGTTTTAATTTATAATTATCGGTTATTATTTATTTGTATTTTCAAGGTTATTTGATATTATTTAGTAAATATTTCCTTTGGTCCTTATTTAAAGAACCAACTAACAATTCTCACAAGCCAATAAAAACAGTTAAAGTCATTAAATTTGTCCTAAAATTTTAGTAATTTTCAATATTATCCCTATTAATTATACTAAACTCTAATATCATATTAATTATTACTCTCTTTTCTTCTCGAAAAAAAAGAGTAATAATTAATTTTTATGAATAATACTCTTCCTCATCACTACCTTTTTAATTACGGGTATACATGGAAAAAAATATTTAATGCTATTTAGAAACAAGCAAGTGTCTTATAAAAATGACTAAATATATCGGTTAGTTGGTACTTTATAATAAGAACTAAAAGGAGTAGTTCAATATGCTTATTTTTGGCCCGAGCTAAAAAAAAATTCTAGTTCCACCACTGCATACATATGTGTGTGTTGTACATATATCTATATCTGTGTGCGTGCGTCTATCAATATGCATGCATGTGTGTACATAAATAAACACACACATATACATATATATCTTTCTATGTGTGTGTGTGCATTTGTATGTGTGTAGATATATGTACACACCCATATATATATGAATGTAAGACCATTATTTCAATTAGATAGCGCGCAGAAAGGAAAAATTAGGTTGGAGAGGTATGTGATAAGAGCTATTAATTCACTTTTACTTATGTCATTTTAAATTTATATAAAGGCATTTTAGAAAAATGAGTAAAATTGACTAATTTAACTTCTTTCCTTAATTTCTACAAAATCGGTTAAATATGTCTTATAATTATAAAATGTGTGTGGGGAGTCATTATGGGAAAAAACTAGAAATAAAAAATATATACATCCCTCGTTTATGCTGATGGTTGATATGTTTAAATTAAAAAAATTCACTACAAAAAATAATAAAAATGAAAATACAAATATATGTCCTGATGATTAGTTTTTAAGTTAGGAAATGTTATTAGGAAAAAAAATCTAAAATTTTTAAAAACAAACAATAAAAAAAGGTCTATCTCTCATTGATGATGATTAGGTTTCAAGTTATGAAGTTTCATTAAATAAATAAAAAATTGAAGAAAAAAAAAAGCATTAATGAGGCAAAACCCTATATGATGCCGGAAGGAGATATTCTCATTGTCCATTTTCTGCCCATTCCTTCTCATCCTTCATCCTGATCGTCAAAATCTTGATCCAATGGACCAGAATGATTTTTGACAAAACCGCGCGCAGTTTTTTCAAAAACAAATATGGCCCATTGGATCAAGATTTTGATGGTCAGGATGAAGGATGGAGAAGGATAGGCAGAAAATGGAAGGGGAGAGAAACCAGACCCATATGATGCCTATTTAAAATGGAGCACAAGACAAGACCGGACGTACACAATTTTTGAGAGACAATGGAGGTAAGATAGAGAGAGAATTTTATTTTTCATTTCGTTGGTCAAACATAATTCTCATGGCGAAGGGTAGTTCATGTAAGAGGCCATCTTATCTTTGCTTTGTTCAAACAAAGGTCTTGAGAGTCGATGAACATCTCTAGTTCGAGATGGAGGCATAACTCATATGAACATTGGGCAAATCTCTAAGGCATGCATGATGATTGTTGTGATGTCATTTTTTTATTTGTAATGACGCTTGTTCATTTTGGCGACTTCACATACTCATATATGTCTTTTTTTTCTTGTTTGATGTGTAAAAATATTCATAACTTTTTTATTAATAGTTCACTCAATAGTATACATGAACTAACAAGACTAGAGAAAAAATACTATGACTGTTA
This sequence comes from Acacia pycnantha, assembly GCA_025563575.1. Taxonomy (NCBI): domain Eukaryota; kingdom Viridiplantae; phylum Streptophyta; class Magnoliopsida; order Fabales; family Fabaceae; genus Acacia; species Acacia pycnantha. The sequence goes on from JAMWYP010000060.1 coordinate 277,495, forward strand.
AAATGACTTAACAGACTTATCTACTACTCCCTCTTTTTTCTTTTTTTTTTTTTATACTAAACGAGGAGGGAGATCCTTCAACCAAAGCCACTGCTATGCATTACAGACTCTTTATCCTTATCCAGGAAATCATGTAGACCTCCAAATGCGGAATCTACTACTCCCTCTAATTCTTATTATAAGGCACTAACTTTCAAGTGTATTTGGTCATTTGTATAAGGCACTTGCTTGTTTTCAAGGAACATTAATTATTTATTTTTTTTTCTATGTATGCCCATAATTAATAAGGGTAATGGGTGAGAATAATAATTAATATGATATTAGAGTTTAATGACTTTGACTTTTTTTATTGGTTTGTAAGAATTATTCGTTGAGTCCTTATATAAGGACCAGATGGAGTATATAAAAAATACCAAAATGCCCCCAAACTCAAAAAAACTCAAAACATCCTCTCCCTCCCAACTTTTGGATTCATCATCCTTTGCTTCTACCTAGGGGTGGAAACAGACCAGGCCAGGTCAGACTTCACCCTTAACAGGTCAGACCTGTTTTACAAGAAGGTGGCCTGAGCATAGGTTTTACAAGAAGGTGACCTGAGCATAGCATGTAGCCTGTTAAAGGCTTTTTTTTTTAAGCCTGAATCTGGCATGTATACAGGCCTGACTAGGCCTGTATTTTTCTAATAAAGCAATAAGATAATTCAATGAACATTTTTTATGTGGAGGAAATTTTTAGAAGACACAATTATATGTAGTTAAACAAAAATTCTACTTGTAGTGATTTATTGAGATAACATGGAAGAAAAGAGCCAAAATCTAATAACTACACCAACTTCCTTGTCCAAACATCTAATTAATTGATGCTAAACAGAACCAATCGATTCCCAATTTTTCAGTCTTCATCCTGCTAACACATATCTCAAGTTTTAACATAATTAAAAAGCTTCTAATCACCCAATATCATCTTCCATGAACTCATATCATTATTCAAGCAACTTCTTTTTACTCAGGCATTTATTCAGACATCTGGTGTGCATCCCCAAGGACCAGATTGAGGTAGAGTATATTTGTGCAACTTTTAGAGCACCAAAAGATCAATTGATTCTTCAAGCATTGAAAACGGCAAGAAAAGGAAAACTAAACGAGGAATCTAACTTTTACAGGTCAATCAATTCAAATAAAACAGTATGCTTTCCAGCTACATATAGTTAAGGGAAAAAAACGAAGGTCCCCAAACAATAAAATAAACTAGCAGGACGACTTATATAGAATATGCACCTACCTATAACAAGGCTAATCTTGATGCCTGAAGCAGCTGGAATATCTTTAACAGAAAGGGGCAAGGTAACCAAAGATGGAACATAGAACAAGGGAAGCCATCTCTGAATGAACAAAAGCGTAGGTTCGAAGAAATTCATCAAGGCAGTGGCTGCAGATGGCACAATGGAATCATGAATAATCAAAACATAGAATATACAAAACATCCCAAATAGAGCACTAGGGAACTTAATGGCAACAACCACGAAGGCTTGCTTAAGATATTTGTCCATCACAAGAATAACCTTCAAGGCTATCTAACCTTCTCAACTAGATTTGGATAAGAATACAAGGAAATTTAAAACTGATTCCTTCTTCCTCTTAGAAAAGCAAGAAATTTTCAAGTAGAAATACCTATTTAAAGTAAGCTCCTTAGCTTCTAGATTCCATTAGATTTTACCCAAATCCCCCTTTTCCTTACATACGCCAGCAGCTGCAAAACAATAAGGGAGTAAAGCTTAGCCACCATTTTCTAATACCCAGTGCAAGAATGGAGGATGTTCAAGTTTGAAAGCCTTGATATAAGAACAACAACAAAAATGGAAACCCAAACCTCACACTCACAACTCATGACTATCCGAACAGAGGAGGAAGGAGAAGTTGAGCAAGGACCACAACCAGCGAACAAGAAGAGAGGAAAACGAAAATCTCACTCCAACGAAACCCATAGCGGCAGGAAAGACGAAGAAATGGAGAAACAGAGGCGTTGGAAATAGAAATTAGGTGTTGAAATTAATGAAGCTCGTTGACCTGAAGATTGATGTTTGAAGAATAAGGAAATTTAAAACAAAAAATCCAAAAGTAAAAACTAGAATTCTGCGACCTAAAGTTGCATTAGCTTCCTTCACTTTCTACCATGCTTGTGAGGAGAAGCTTTGTGAAATTGGGTCTCAGCTCCTTAAAGACTATCAAATGTCAATTGATCCTATAATTTGAGCCATAAGGAGCTCCAAACCAATATCTCACTCTGCAACATGTTGATTGTGTGTAGTGGAACCAAGGTTATTCGCGAGGTGTTCAAATCATTAGATGGAGGCTCAAGGTGATTGTGAGAGCTGATGTTGGGATAGATAATGCAAATTTGGCCGCCAAAGATGGAAGGATGTGCCTTTTGATTCTGATGGCGATGTTGTTCCGAAGAAGTCACGGGTATTTTGCTCCACCGAGGATGAGAATCACTGCGATTGTTGGTGGAGGATGTTGTCACCGGCATCTGAGAAGAGAATAGGAAGACGAAGGAAGGGAGAGAGATAAGAGTCCGGTTTCTCTCGATATCCTCTCTCTGCCCATCCCTCATCATCTGTAAATCCTGGGCGTCGAAATCTTGATCCTAGAGCCCAAAATAATTTTTTTTTTAAATCGCATGCGGTTTTTAAAAAAAATATTTTGGGCTCTTGGATCAAGATTTCGACGGTCAGGATCAAAGATGATGAGGGATAGGCAGAGTATCTGCTTCCAGAGAGATAAGGGTTTAGGAGGAGAGGATTGGCAGCAAAGGAAAATTATTAAAGGTAATATTTTTATTTTTTTAAACGGTGTGGTCACACAACGGAGTTACTGTTTATAACGATATAGTCATTTTTGCTCTAATTTTATAAATTCTTGGATATTTTTGTATATCCGAAAAACATTTGGTGGTGAATGCACTTTTGATAAAAACTCATAGACATTTTTACACGTTAACCCTTTTTTTTCCCACACATGCTCATATATATATGTCTCACATGCATAATTGTTACTTTTGATTTAATCACCTTTTTCTTTTTTTTTCTATTTACTAAAGGTGTGGATGCAAGAGGTACGTGCTTACTTGTTATCTCCTTGAACTTTTCCATTGATCACTATTGCATCCGGTGGGTCCTTTCTCGTGGTCTTAATGTTATAAGTTACAACTATGCAAGCGCCTGTTTTTCTGGAAGTTCATTTGCGTTCTTTTGGTTTAACTTTCATAAATAGCAATTCAAGTTCTCATTCGTTGCTGGTATTACATGGGGGGCTTACTCTTTTTGTTTTATGATTCTTTCACTATATCCCATTCTGCAGTAAGACTCAAAGCTTCTAAAGTAAGTACATACTCCCACTATGCTTTTGAATCTTCTACCATGAATTATTGATCATGTGATTAATGCTTGTCTTTATTTATTTGCTTATTAATAACTGTGAATCCATTATTTTTATAAATTGAATCCCAAAAATAAAAAAGCAAAATTAATAAAATTAATTTCAAAGGGAATTTTGTGCTGTGTGAGGTTTTTAAAACTTCTTCAAACATAAATTCAATTATTCTTCTGTGTGAGGTTGGGGTGGAAATAGGCTAGACTAGGCTTTGCATAAATATGTCTGGACTTGTAATGGAGATTTAAAGTTTGTACTTGGCCTGAACCTGAATGTAAGTTTTTTTAGGCTTGAGTTTGAGCCGCCTTCAAAAGGCCTTGACGAGGCCTGAAGCTTGTTTAAAGGCAATGTAAACCTTTAAATAACCTTTAAAGCTTATACCTCCAAATTCATATATAACCATTTATGCTTATTTACAATCTTATGTTATATCTTAAAAACCTAACATTGATTCCCGTTGTAATATAAGGACTTAATAAGAAAAAGAAATGAATATATAGTGATAATAGTTGTTAGAGCAAGTACGAATAAAAAAAATCGATCGTCGGTTAACTAATAAGATATTTTATAAAATTGACAAAGTGAAATAAGCAATATGTAAAACTAGATTTTACCTTTTTTTACTTTTCACATATAAATTAAGACAAACTACTCCTCTTATTAAGATTATAATATTTTATTTGATACTAAAATAAACTCATAGCATGGAAGACAGTACAACGGGTGAGAAGGCCAAGAAAGGATCCTGTTTTGACGAAGGCTCCTCAACAGGGATCTAGATTTACAGTTTTGGATATGGATGTGGGAGAGGAGGGAATGGTAGCGAAGGGGGCTAAGGAAGTCGAAGGTGATGAGGCTAATGAATGTTTGAAGGCTGCGCGAAGGAGGTGTCTCATGGTGCTATAAGGAGGGGTATGGAGGTGAGTAGTAGCAAAAGTGTGGCTAAGGGGGTGGAGTTGAAGAAGACCAGTAATATTGGGATGGCAACTAAGGATGGGAAGAAGGAGAAAGTGGGGTACAGCATTAGGAAGGCAGGGATATTTAAGGGAGGAGATGAGAAGAGTGGCACAAGGGGATCACAGCAAGTGCTGAGTAGTCTCAATTGCGAGACTGAATGTGGCCCGGATTCGCATAGATGGAAAGGGGTGAGTTTAACAGGTAAAGAGAATCTTAATCCAGGTGATCAATTTGGATTGGATTCAGGGGAGGTTGATATGGATTTTGATGATATGGTTCAGAATGGGGACAGCAAGGACCCTATAGAGACGTGTAGCAAGAACAAGGAGGTGAGGTGCATGACACCCAAGCTTGCTGATGCAAGGTAATTGGTCTGTTTTCTAATACTTTATTAGTTATCATGATGAATCTTACTGTGTGGAATTGTCGGGGAGCAGCTAGCAAAGGTTTTGCTGCTGTTTTGAGAGACATGAGAAAGCGGTATAAATTGGATGTGGTTGTGATATTGGAACCGAGGATTAATGGCACTACTGCGAACAGAGTCATAAAAAGCTGGGGTTTTCAATACTCAGTAAGAAGGGAGGCAGAGGGTTTCTCTGGGGGTATCTGGATTCTATGGAACCAAGAGGACTTACTTGTAGATGTGATAGAAATGCAGGATCAATTTATCCACTGTAGACTTGGTGTGGGCAGCAAAGAAATGTTGTTCACTGCTGTATATGCAAGCCCTAACGAACAAAGAAGGCATAGGGCGTGGGATAGGTTGCTTCATCTATCTCTGGAAATCACTGAACCGTGGCTTTTGGTTGGGGACTATAATGACATTAAATCTCCGCTGGAACAAAAAGGGGGTGGGAGAGTAAATGAAGCAAGATGTAGAGGTTTCAATAGCTGGATACAAAACTGTAACCTTATTGACATCCAGGCTAGTGGTCCTTCTTTTACTTGGAAAGGGCCACAGTGGGAAGGCTTGGAGAGGGTGTACAAAAGACTTGATAGGTGCTTATGCAATGTGGCATGGCAAACCCAGTTTCAAGATGCTGATATTAGGATCATACCGAGGGTATGTTCTGATCACCATCCCATTTTAGTGAAGTTGGAATCTGAGCAGAGAAGGAGTAAGGTCATACCTTTCAGATTTGAGGCAGCTTGGCAAACTCATGAAAATTTTGTTGAAATTGTGAAAGGAAGTTGGAAGGAAGAGGTGGAGACCCATGTTAATCTAACATGTCTGCAGCAAGCTTTGGTAAAATGGAATAGGGAGGTGTTTAGACGGATTGAAGGAAGAAAGCACCGTATACTAAACAGGTTGAATGGTGTGCAAAGGGAGCTAAATAAAAGATATAACCCTTATCTCATACATTTGGAAAAGGAGCTAGAAATGGAGCTTGTGCAGACTCTAAGACAGGAGGAAATCTTATGGTTCCAAAAGTCTAGGGGAAAGTGGTTGGAAGATGGGGATAGAAATACCAAGTATTATCACACAAAGACGCTAATTAGACGAAGGCGTAATAGAGTTAAAATGCTGAAAGATAGTGATGGGAGGTGGATTGAGGAAGAAATGGAAGTTGCCAAGTTGTTTCAAGAGTTCTATGTAAAGCTGTTTCAAGAAGAAACCCTAGTCAGGCCTTGGATCGCTACAAATCAGGGCTGGGGATTTGTGAATGCTAATCGGCTGAGGTGGTTGGGCAGGGGAATTAGTGGAGAGGAGATTAGGAGAGCCTTCTTTCAAATGGGGGGTTTCAAGGCACCCGGTAATGATGGGTATCCTGCTGCCTTTTATCACCACAACTGGGAAACAGTAGGCCAATCGGTCATAAAATTCCTTGGCGAGCTTTGGAGAAATCCACAAAGGATTGGAGAGATAAATGAAACATTATTTGTAACACCCCAATTTCTAACAAATATAATAACATAAATTGCAATGTTTTTATAAATAATTACTGAATTCCATAGTAAACATCCTTGGGAAGTGTTACCGCCGCACTTGTACTGGGACAAGTGCAAGGCTACCTTATTAAAATAAACTAAGACTAAGTGAAATCAAAATGTTTTATTCAAAGCGTAATAAAATAAAATAAAAGCCTTTAATTGAATGTTCTTCCCCACTTCTCACGCTAGCCCCAACCTCGAGAACACTTGCTCCCCGAAGGATCGTCGCAATAACACACAAAGGAAAATCAGCAAACGCCGGTAATCCTAAATAAACATAATTTAAGTGGCTCAAATACTTTATATAAATCACATAAAATAATCCTATATAATTTACACTAAATATAATTCTTTATTAATTTAGACCAGGAAGCCCCGCGATCTGTTTAGTAGGAGGAGAACCATGGTAGACCCGGAAACCCGATTCTACTCCGTGACCGGAAACCCGACCGATCACAATCAATCGATTGGCCATAAAAATACTTCGTCCTAATGTGCACACCTCTTCCTAAAGTTGCTACTAGCGTCTGGAAACCCGACCAGACACCACTTTAGGAAGAACGGATATAATCGGTTCACTTCGGTAACATATCGGGGGCATAAAGCCTAGTTGTGTTCATCTCTTTGGGAGGTACCATCCCAAAGCTATCCTCCCACTATTAAATTATTTTAAAATACACACATCATAAACTCCCAAATTATTTATATTATTTAATTATCTTTTATATACTTTCCTATTATTTAATTAAATATAGGATACAAGGATATCTTGATATAAAATCTATTCATATTCTATTTTATTATGTAGGAGATATTATATAAAGAAATAAAAAGGAATCAATAATATAGTATCGTGCATAGATAACATCTACATTAATATAGTATGTTATATTATCTATAATATATGGTAATTGATGAAAAGTAGGTGTGGACCCAAAGCAATTGTCATGGATGATAATTATTGAAGAGAGGCCAACCATATATATGTACGAAACAATCAATGTGAATACCGTACAGCCAATAATAAGTCCAATTAATAATAGGTTTGACTTCTTTTAAGGTTTTTTGCGTTACCATTAATTCCATTGGGACTGAATTTAGTTCAAGCTCCCAAGTACATACCATGCGACTTTCTTTGGGTTCTAATCAAGTCACCGATGTTCTTTTAATCATTTTAACCGATTACGCTTGCGCAGATTGTCGAGCAATATAGTTTATACATCACGACGGAAGCATTAAGGATATTTCAATAATCAAACTTATCAAAATATCAAAAACGAGTCACGGGATTTACTTGATTTCTTGAAATTTTGAGGATACAAATAGTCAAGAACGAACAAAGTAGGAGACAAACATATGTGACAGGAAGATCAACGGGAATGGAGAGAGAGGTTAACACGTCGGAGTTCAAAGGGATCATGGAGGAGATTCTCACGAGAAAGGCAAACGTATTCCTAACCAATTCTTTGTTTTCCTCATTTAGATGTTCTTAATTCGTCGATGTTCGTACTAGTATAAAAAATTAGCCTAATATGGGAATTAGGATTACAACCTTCCAGATAAGCGTGGGGAACCGTAGCAGAACGAGAGAAAAGAGTACGAGGTTTAGGCGGCTAACCTAAGTTTATAATTAACATCTAGGGTTTTAGCGCTATTTAATTATTGCAAATTAGATATTTTATATAATATTATTATATTTTGTTTATATGAGCCTTTATCAAAACCCTAATCATTATGAAGTCTAATATCGATTATGTGATCTTATGAAATTTCAAATTATTGTGCCTAGATTCTAGGAGAAACTCTAGAAATCAATTTAGATTATTTCTCTCTCTATATATTCACATATTAATTCTTTTTTTATTTATTATTATTATTATTTTAATCAGGGGTATTACAAACTACCCTCCTTAAAACAAGTTTCGTCCTCGAAACTTAACTGCGTACCTTCTTTGAATAAAAACGAATATTAAATTCACAAGGCAATTATAATCATATGATACAAAATAATTTAAAACATACAACTATATAAAAATTTTCAAGGAAACAAATAAAACAAAAACAAGAAATAACCCTTCACTACCCATCTCTCACATTTAAAATTTATTTATTACTATTATTATTACTTAATTTTAATTTTTTTTTAATTTTTTTATTTATTTATTTCTTTTAACCTCTGGGATCTTTGATCAGTTAACATCAAAAGCGGAAAGGAGATTAGGCTTTGATACCATTTTGTAACACCCCAATAGTATTGATACACTTCGGTAACATATCGGGGCATAAAGCCTAGTTGTGTTCAAATAATATATGGTAATTGATGAAAAGTAGGTGTGGACCCAAAGCAATTGTCATGGATGATAATTATTGAAGAGAGGCCAACCATATATATGTACGAAACAATCAATGTGAATACTGTACGAGCCAATAATAAGTCCAATTAATAATAGGTTTGACTTCTTTTAAGGTTTTTTGCGTTACCATTAATTCCATTGGGACCTGAATTTAGTTCAAGCTCCCAAGTACATACCATGCGACTTTCTTTGGGTTCTAATCAAGTCACCGATGTTCTTTTAATCATTTTAACGATTCGCCTGCGGATTGTCGGGCAATATAGTTTATACATCACGACGGAAGCATTAAGGATATTTCAATAATCAAACTTATCAAAATATCAAAAACGAGAGGAAGGCAAACGTAAAATTAATGGTACTGAATGGGAATCACGAAAAAGAACGAGACGACAGTTTTGGGATTTAAAAAGAATTACAATTTATAGCAATGGATTTCTATTGACCTAGGGATTAGGATCACATATATATAAAATTAATCTACGCTATATGGGAATTAGGATTACATGAACCTAAGACTTATGGGGATTAGGGTTACAAATTAGGGTTACATATGAATTAACCTAAACTATATGGGAATTAGGATTACCTATCAAGATCCCTATAAACTTAACCTAAACTATATGGGAATTAGGATTACATATAGGATGGATTAGCCTACGCTATATGGGAATTAGGATTACCTGGTCTCCGTCTTTGCTAACCTTCCAGAAAAAAACGCTTTTATAAGCGTGGGGGGAGGAGAATGCCGTAGCAGAGAAAAGAGTCGAGAGAAAAAGAGTCGAGCGTTTTCTAGGTTTAGGCGGCTAACCTAAGTTTATAATTAACATCTAGGGTTTTAGCGATTGGGCTGGGCTATTTAATTATTGCAAATTAATAAACTAATACAAAAAAAAACATTATTAATTTCTAGATATTTTATATAATATTATTATATTTTGTTTATATGAGCCTTTATCACTTAAACCCTAATCTGTTATGTGACCTAGTCTAATCAGATCTGATTATGTGATCTTAACTGTTTTATTTGTTTTTTTTTTTTAATTTCAAATTATTGTGCCTAGATTCTAGGAGAAACTCTAGAAATCAATTTAGATTATTTCTCTCTCTATATATTCACATATTAATTCTTTTTTTATTTATTATTATTATTATTTTAATCAGGGGTATTACATTATTAGTATTGATACCAAAGGTGGACAGTCCGGAAGTGGTAGGTTAATTCAGACCTATTGCTTTGTGTAATGTGATTTACAAGGGATTATCTAAAGTGATAGTAAACAGATTAAGACCTCTTATGGATAGTGGGTATCTCCTATCAAACAAGCTTTATACCAAGGAGAAACATCCATGACAACATAATAATTGCTAAGGAGTTAGTACACTCGATGGGAAGACTACAAGGCAAGAAAGGATATATGATCCAAAAGATTGACCTAGAGAAAGCATATGACAGAATGTCTTGGAGCTTTATTAGTAAGGTACTTGAAGAAGTTGGGCTTGATGAACAGATTCAGGGTGTTATTATGGAATGTGTCAGCACAGTTAGGACATCTTTAATGTGGAATGGGGAGAAGAAAGAGGAGTTCAAGCCTACTAGAGGGTTAAGGCAAGGGGACCCGCTATCCCCATATTTGTTTGTTCTAGGGATGGAAAAACTTTCTCATATGATCATGGATGGGGTACACAATAAAATGTGGAGACCGATGAGATTGGGGAAAAATGGTACCGAAATATCGCACTTACATTTTGCTGATGACCTTCTCCTTGTTTGTGAAGCAAATCTAGAGCAAATATGTATGGTCCTGAATGTGTTGGAAAAGTTTGGTGACATGTCAGGGGAAAAACTGAATGCACAGAAAACAAGCATCTTCTTCTCAAGGAATGTAGACCGTAGGGTGCAAAATGAAGTGTGTGCTTATTCGGGATTTAAGAGAATGGAGGATCTAGGAAAATACTTAGGTGCGTGCATGTCGGGGGGTAGGGATAACAAAATGAAGTTTCAGCACATCCTTGATAAATTACAAGGTAGGCTGTGCAGCTGGAAGAAGCAAATACTCTCCCTAGCCGGCAGATTAACTTTGGTTCAGTCAGTTTCAAACCAAATGTTTGTGTACCATATGCAACACTCACACTTCCCTGCTGGTGTGAATAAGCAGATTGAGAGATTACAGAGGGACTTTGTTTGGAAAAATGAGGATGGAAAAAGAAATATACCAGCAGTGAGCTGGGATCTGATATGTAGAAGAAAAGAGAATGGAGGATATGGTATGAGGAAGATTGAAACCATGAACGACGCCTTGCTTGGGAGGGTGGCTTGGAATATTATCGCCAAGCCCACTAGCTTATGCTCTGCTATGCTGATCGGAAAATATGGCAGGAATAAGGATTTACTGAAGGAATGTGTGAGTGTGAAGACTGATTATGAGATCTGGAGGAATGTATGCAGATTATGGCCGGCGATCCTACAGAATGTGCATTGGGATATCAGGGATGGGGAGCGTGCAAAATTTTGGTTTGATAGGTGGATGGATGCTGATGTAATTCTAGCAGATAAATGCATCAGCGGTATACCGAAGTTTGTGAGTGAGATGATTTGTCAATGAAGTGGTGAATAGCAATGGTGAATGAGATATGGATAGGATTAGTACTTGGGTTAATGAGGAAGGAAGAGGCCTCATTAGGGCTGTACCTCCCCCAAAGAAAGGAAGTGGGGGGGATGTCATGAAGTGGGGAAGCCAGCTAAAAAATCAGTACACTGTATCTGATATGTATTTGGCTTTAAGGAAAGAGGAGGAAAGGAGGGAGGTCATATGGAAGCATGTATGGAAATAGAAAGGACCAAGACGGGTTCAAGTATTCTTATGGACTGCAAGTCATGACAGATTACTAACTGGAGTAAGAAAAAGAAGAATCTTGGGAGGAGGTGCAAATTGCTATAATTGCATTGATGCGGAGGAGGATTCCATGCACGTGTTAAGGGACTGCAAAGTGGCTAAGGAAGTATGGGAATTCTTAGCTGTGGACTGTTTAGCTGCTGCATTTTGGAACCTTCGGGATAAGGAATGGTTCGTTTGGAATCTGACCAAAACAGACAATGATTGGTGCTTGAAATTTGGTATTGCTTGCTGGATGTTGTGGAACTGGAGAAACAAGTGCATGTTTGATGAGAATTTTGTAATGCCTCCAAGTAGAGGACATTTGGTACTGAGGTATGTACAGGAAGTTGTGCATGCAAAGAAGGACTTTGGCAGGATAAGTAGGGAATGGAATGATGTGAACATTGGCTGGACTGCTCCCACTGTGGGGTGGACTAAACTGAATGTGGATGGGGCATCTAGAGGTAAGGAGAGAATTGCTGGATGTGGAGGGCTGTTAAGAGGGTCCAGGGGTGAGTGGATTTCGGGATACGCAAGGAAACTAGGAGTTTGTTCAGCTATTGTGGCTGAGTACTGGGCTGTATTGACAGGGCTCCAGCTTGCTAAAAAGCACAATTTCCACCACCTAATAGTGGAGTGCGACTCAGAAGCAGTGATCCAGACTTTGAACAGGCTACAGGTAGATGGCGTAGCTGCTGAGGATCTGCGTTTGCTGATAGATATTCATGATATAATGGTAAAGTTTCTTAGGATAGTTTTTATTCATGTGTACCATGAGGGCAACACTTGTGCTGACGCTCTTGCTAGTCATAGTTTTAGTCAAGAGGAACTGTTTGTTCAGTTTGTAGATTCTCCTGCTGTTGTAAATGAGTTCCTGCAGAAGGACGCAATGGGGGTTTCCTACTCTCGCAGCATTTTGATTCATTAATACAGATGGGCTATGGCCCCGAGTCTTACCAAAAAAAATAAACTCATAGCAATTATTATGTTTTAGTTGACAACAAATCAGGGAGAGAAGTTAAAGTTGCCATCTCAAGCTATTGAAGAGAAGAGAGGTAGGAGTTAATGATTGATATGAAGGCAAGGGTTGAGTACAATGATGATGAGATGTGAAACTTACGATTAAGGTCAAGGTAAAAAAAAACTTATGATTATGGTTAAGTTAAGATTTATAATAATTTATAAAATTATTAGATGATATCATACAAACTTATATGATAATATAAATTAAAAAAAAATGTTAAATAGATCAGGTCTGTAGGCTAGGCCTAGCCTATTTATCTAAATAAGCTGACAATAGATCTGAGTCTAAGCCTGACTTATTTACTAAATAGACTAGGCTAAACATTATTTAGGATAGGCCGTAGGCACTATTAAAGACTTGACCTATTTTCACCCCTAGTGTGAGATTATGGGAACCCCTTCAAAAAAGTTTAATCCAAAAATATCTTTCAATCAAAAGATAAAAATTTTTCCTTTTTTCAAAAATGAAAAAAATGCAAACCAAACAAAAATCATTTTCTCAAATAAATTAAGTAAACATCTTTTTTAAAAAAATACCAACCAAGCGCCACACATGTTTACCTATAATGAATTATGTAGACTTTGTCACTTTGATTCCTTTAAAGGGTATATATGCCCTAGGTCCTCTTTTTGTCTTCATTTACTTGTTTTTTATTTTTTAAAATATTTACTCTTTTGTGTTATTGTTAGGATAATCTTAAAAAAAAATTAAAAGGCCATATTTATTTTTAATTAATTGACTTAAGATAATCATTCTTATGAATGAGTTTTGTAGGGTGTCTAACACCTTTCCCACGCATAACCGACTCCAAAACCCTATCTTTTTTCATAGACCATTCTATTTTTAAAATAGGTTTCCAAAATTACCCTTTCTTTGAAAATTTTGTTTGAGCTCCATATTTTCTAAATTTTGGGGCTACACCGTCGAGTTAGGATTCTCTCTTTTACTTACATTTCCCATTCACTCTCATCCTTCACCCCAAAACTATATAGTTTTGGCGGTAAAAACAAGCCAGAGAAGCTTTTTTTTTTTTTGAAAAAAAGTCATCAATCAAATATTTTTCAGTAGCATTCAGTATCCTAAATTAATTTTTAGTACACTTAGAACCCTAAAATATTTTTTTTTTGTGGTACCCAGTATCTTGCACTCATCGTCCAGAAGTATTTTCTTAGGATCACCCACTATCACAAGGTAATTTTTAGTGCATTTTGTTAACCCCAGGATACTAGATGTTACAAAGAAAATACTTCTGGGTAATGAGTGGTAGATACTGGGTGCCACCAAAAAAAATATTTTAGGATGTTAAGTGATAGAGTGTAATAAAGAGAATGGGTAGTTAATATTTGTTAAGTTGTTAATATTCAATATTTGTTGTAACCAATTAATATTTGTTGTAACTAAATTCTGTTGTAACTATTGCCTTCAGGATGTAACTAGATGGTACCACTTGTATAGGTGTGTGGTCTATATATGTAGATAGCTGGCTGTACGAATTACTTAGATTGAATAATATTTGTTTTTCACTTTTCTCTCCAAACTCTCTTTGTTAGAATATATAGGTAGTTAGTCTATATTAGTTAGAGTTAGTTAGGACCCTCATTAGTTAGAGTTGGTTAGGACCCTCATCTATAAATAGGGGTTCCTAGCTAATATAATGGGTTACTAAGTGTTGGGGCATTTAACCCTCACTATTACTCTTTTGTATGAGAATTATTGCTCAATTATCAATATACACAATTTCTCATTATCTTCTCTCCTAATTATTCTCTCCAACTAGATTAGTTTTCATGGTATCAAAGCCAGGTTATTCTAGCCCATCAATGGTGATTCTTGGTTTACCACCGAGCCTAGAATAAAAAACGTGGCCCAAGAATCAGTCCCCTTTGTGCACAGTATCGGATAATCAAGGGGAGAGTCCAGCAGAGCCCAAGACCCGAAATCTTGGAAGGGGGAAGAGATCTGATTTGGCATCTGTGTATCACGAAGGCGCAACTGAGTTCTTCTAGCTTCGCTGTGATTGTGGTTCTTCCTCCTTTTATCACCGATTACTTTACGCGATCTTCATCGTTCCAGTTCTTGGCGTCATCGACGGCGCAATTCAAGTTTCGTTGATTCATCTGAGATTCTTGAAAGGGACGCTCAAAATTGCCGCGACCTTCTGTAATACCCGGATTTTATTATCTGAAATATTATGAATAAAATGGATATTTTTGATAAGTGAAATTAATGTCTCCAGACTTGTGTGAATTTAGCCTATTAGTCTAAGTTAAATTCTGTAGGAAATCAGGGAAATTTAGGGCCAAAGTGCCAAAATGACCAAAATGCCCCTAAGGGACATAAATAACTTAGAAAATTTATGGAAAAATCCTAAAAGGTATTTAAATAACAAAGTGAGTTAGAAGAGTATATTATCTCTAATTATGGTAATTTGATAAATTATGAAATTGGAGAAATTGTACAAGAATGTGCCAAAAGTAATAAAAGACCAAAATACCCTTACAAATTATAGAATAATGTAAGAGGCATGGAAATACTAAGGTTAATGCAAGAATATGAAGGTAATGAGGCATTTTAATTAAGAAAATTATCAACAAGTGATAAAAGAGTAATTAGGTAATATTGAGCTAATTACTTAAGCATAAGCAAAGGAAATTCAGTAATAATTATGGGAAGCTCAAAAATTAGTGGGAATTAGTTGAATATTAGTAAAAATATATTTACTAATTAATTGGAAATTTTTGTGAAAAATAGTTGAGTTTAGGTATTTTTAAGCCTAAATACAAGAATTGACCAATTAGGTAATTTTGGTGGAATTTTTGGAAAAGTTAAATAAATAAATATTTAAATAATTAATTAAATAAAAAATAAATATTTATTAAAATAAAAAAGGGGCCAGCCGAATTTCCCCAAAGAAGAAAAAAAAAATGAAAAATGGAATAAGAAGCAAGTTGGCAAGTTGCATATTAAAATATTAATATAATTAATTAAAGTAAAAAATGTGAATAGTAATTTTAAAATTAGGAAACGGATCCTATCTAGAGATCTAGGAATAGGAATTCCAAAGTCAAGGTAGAATATTGATCAGTGGAAATTTATCTTCCGTTAGACTATTACGGAAGTTAATTCTGAAGCCGTTTGTGCATTTTCCTAATAAAACAAAATAGGGAAAAATGCATATAGGCATATTTTTGGAAATGAAGAAAATAAATTCTAACTCAATATCTAGGAATGAGTTTAAATTTATATGGACATATTTGGAATCAGTGAATTATTTCCAAGAGATTGGTGATTTCAGAAATGCATTCTGAAACCGGACGCGTTCGGACACGTTTTTCGAGAAAGACTCAACTGGACTGTTGGAGCCCTATATGGAATCAAAATATAGGTTAACTTGGACATTTCTACTAAGTGAGAATATGTTTTCAGAGTTATAAATCCAGAATTTTGAGATTTTTCCGAAACTACGCGAATCGGGTATCGATCGGAGAAATTCATCCGAAAGCTTCTGGAAGGTGACACGTGGCCACCTCCCATTGGCCAAGACACTTGGATTTTCGGCCAAGTGTGAATGCAAAAGGGGAAGGAAAGGGTTTTTTGAAAAGTTGCTTTGGACGGTCCGGATCGCTTCTCACAAAGTTGATCAGACGGTAGAAACCCTACCTCCTTTTCTATAAATACCCCCTCCTTCACATTTTCTTCACACCATCTCTTGCTCCTTTGGCCGAAATTCTAGGGAGAGAAAGAAGAGAGAGAAGCTCTGGGGGAAGGTTCTGCAGAAGTCTTCAACGGGTAAGTCTTTTGGTCTTTAGTCTTTAGTTTTTAGTTCGGTAGTTAGTAGAGTTGTTAGATAGTTTTAGTAAGTAGGGAATGAGATTCCTACTATTGTTTTTAGGCCTCATTGCATTGAAAAATTCCTGACGAGGTAAAAACTTGGTAGGGATCGAGTACCTGAAAAGTTGAAGCTTTTATAGCTCTTTCAAAACTAGGGGTAGTAATGCTAGAATAGCCTTTAAATTTTCAAGTATGATTGGGTATCATATGGGAGGGCTATTTTAGTCATTATTTTCGAAAATCATAGTTGCGTCGAAGTTCTGGCAAAATTTCGGGAAGAAAATTTGTCAGAGTAACGAAGTGCTGGCGAAATTCCGCCGATTAGGGGTAGAAGGGCAAAATGGTAATTTTTACCTAAAATGCCATTTATAGTGTCAAATCACTAATAAATGTGATATTATTCTTATAGGATATCAGAATCTCTGATTTGCTGCCGTCACGCTGTCCGACGAACCGCTGTTTGAAGTTCACGTTTTTCCGTAAAAGTACGTTTTCCACCGGTGGTACCTAACGTCGCAAACTAAGGTACGGACGCGTACTGTAACACTAATCTTACACATCTTAAATACTTATATGTCAATGATATGTTCGTAGACCGTTATACAGACAATTATACGGGTTATAGTTTTGGTAACGCCGTTTCGTTTTCCTAGCGCTGAGGACACGAGTGAGTATCGTGGCACTGGTGAATAGTGCAGGCTGTTGTTGTTATTATTTACCTTATGGGGCTTTACATATTGCTTTGTGCTTATGTTTTGTCGGCATAATGATCATGCATCTATTGTATGCTTATGATATACTGTTGTAGTCAGGAGGACCACAGATCGGGGATCGAGGCAAGTACCCGGAGTAGGCGTGCAGCTGAAGACTATCTTTATCTTATCGTTATTCTGTTATTCCGTTACTCTATTATTCCGCTATTTCCTTTCTAAACCTTAGGACTACTGTAATCTATATAATGTTACACAATGGTTGATGTTTTGGCTATGAATCGATTACTCTTTCGCTCTATTGCTCTACTCTGATTTTTAAAAAAAAAAATTCCGCGTTTCAAAATGGGATGTTACACCTTCCACTCTGATTGAAACCCTAATGGCAGAAACAGGTTCCCAATTGAGGATTCCCTTCGGGACTGGCGAGAAGGTTTCTACCGGGAACATTACATTGAGCTACTTGAATCCGGTAAGATCGATTTTTTTCCTTCCACTGCATTCGACGATCTGGTTCTTGACACGTTCTCGCCAGACCGTCACATACACATTTCTTTACCGGATAATTTCCTTCGGTGCTCTACTCCTTGAATTTTTGGGAGAATTTTCATCCTAAGTCCTAACGGTATGGCTGAAGCGACTGATTCGAAAAGCTATGGATTTTCAACATCCTCAACTAGTTTCTTGATTCTCTGATCCTTCTCCACTTTGTCTTAGTTATGGGCGTCTCTAATTTCAAGATCGAAGCTTGGGTTGAACCTAGAGGAGCGCCGTAAGTCGTAATGTTTTATTCATTCACCGTCCGTCAAGGCTGTTTCCACGGTCGTCGAAATCTGGTTGAGGTTTGCGGTGGAGCATGCCGTTTGTTAACGTCTCCCTGTTATGCGAATTCATCTTCTGTCGAGGCTTCAATGATTCCCCCTCACGACGCTGCAACTTGTCTTCATGAAGAAAGGTCATCGAGTCTCCTATCGCAAGTTCCATTACTGCTGGCGGATATCAAAGGTTCCCTGATCAGGTTTTGGGGTCAAATCATGTCAGTCCAAGTATTGTTTGGAGTGCCGGTGTTGCTCCTCGAAATGTTGATTCAAGTGCAGAATATGCTAGGATTGATTCACTTAGTGATTGAGACCGGATGAATCCTACACAACCAGGAATGAGAGTAGAGTTGAGAGCTGAGAAATGTCGCCTCCTTGCTCCTTATCTTGTGATTTAGTGTTCGGATAGTCCTGGTCGTAGTTATTGGTGTTGGAGTTTGCACTGTAACTGATGTAAAAGTTAACTCCAAAGTTTGGAGGAAGGAGAAAATGGAAATAAGGAAATGAATCAGGTTATAGTGAATTAGTTAACTTCATAGCATATTGTTGCCCCTACTATCTCGAATTTGCATCTTCCTCTTCTCTCATTTGAATCTTCACAGGATATGGGGATTATATGGATACGGTATTTTAGAGTAGAGTTGTCGCCTCCTTGCTCCTGTTTTGTATTCCGGTCACATTCGGGCCTTTATATGTTCTGTTGAGTGTTGGTTTGTCGCCTCTAGACATATCCCTTTCGTGATCTTACTTGTCTGTTGAGTGTTGTTATTCGGGCCTTTATATGTTCTGTTGAGTGTTGGTTTGTCGCCTCCAGACATATCCCCCGAGACAGGATGCTCAAGGCAAACATTTGGGTAAAACCCTACCAAGATTGTGAGGCAATTCATAGTTGGTGTTGTAAATGAGGAAGTTGCAGAGATGGGCTATAATCCTTTGGAAGTCCTTCAAATGGCGAAATATGTGGGAGAAGATTGTTTTTAAGAGATCATTGTATCATTGTATTCTTTTTTGGTTTTGAAGAGATCATTGTTAATTACCCCTTTATTTTTGTGTTGTTCAAGTTGAACACTTTTTAGATAAATAGTGTTCAACTTGAGGGGGAGTGTTAGAATATATAGGTAGTTAGTCTATATTAGTTAGAGTTAGTTAGGACCCTCATTAGTTAGAGTTGGTTAGGACCCTCATCTATAAATAGGGGTTCCTAGCTAATATAATGGGTTACTAAGTGTTGGGGCATTTAACCCTCACTATTACTCTTTTGTATGAGAATTATTGCTCAATTATCAATATACACAATTTCTCATTATCTTCTCTCCTAATTATTCTCTCCAACTAGATTAGTTTTCACTCTTTCCCTTTCCCGACTCTCTCGTCTTCCTCTTCTTCAGTTGTAGAGAAAAGGAGATCGATTCACCATCAATCTCTTGTCTCATTAAGTGTACTAAAAATTAATTTGTGATACTGAATGCTACTAAAAAATATTTCACAATGATGGATGGCTTTTTTAAAAAAAACTGTCTTCTCTAACTTATTTTTACCCCAAAACTAATGTAGTTTTGGGACGAAGGAGGGAAAGGGTAAAGGGTAAAGGGGGGGAATCTAGGCCCTACAGCGTATGTGTTGAAAGAATACTTACCATATGTACAATTTTCACTCCTTTTGGCGTGAGCAACTCTTAGCGGGTAGTGAATGTTAGAATATTCTAATTTGAGCAATAATACATGGGCAGGTGGAGTAGCTCAGTTGATTAGAGCGTGTGGCGGTTAACCATAAGGTCCAAGGTTCAAGCTCTTCTTCTACCGATTCTTTAGCGTATTCTTGCATAATTTTTTAAAAATCCACAGCCCATCTCTTCAGATATATCCGATAAGATACTAAATGGCTAAAGGCCACACAGCAGCATCTCTAGTCTCCACTCCAAACCGAAACCAAATATCCTTTCTCTAACAACTTTTTTCAAAAAAACTAACCATTTTTTGTCCTCAAAATATCAAAAATGGGACTTCTCAGTCTCCAACTAAGCTCTCACTCTTCATGCTCTTTATCACTTTCCCAAAACTTGAAAAACACCACAAAGCTTCACAAATCCCTAAATGCCTCCAACTCTAAGCGTCCCAGCTCTGTCAGAACCACAGTTAGAGCCGTTGGCACTGTCCCAGAGAAGGATTCTCAGAACACTGAACCAGCAGAACCACCCTCTATTGGATTTGCATTTGTCAGTGTAAGTCTGAGACAATATAAGTGAATTTTAGTATTTTACGTTTAAAGTTAGCAACTTTCTTTGTTACGGAAGAAAAAGTGCTCATTTCTCTGTTAAAAAAGAAAATGGGACTTTTCAGTTTCTTCTCATGGGGTTAATCCTCATTTTCTGGGTTTGCTTTTAGTCTGTTTTGCTCCCAGATGGAACCCCAGATGTGCAATATCGAACGGCTTGTGGAGGCCAGAAGCTCAGGAACATAATGATGGATGCCAATATTGATCTGTACGGACCATATGTAAGCCTTGAAATATCTCTCACTTTATACAGATCAATCAGCAATCATTCTATGCATCTCTTGTAGTTTGCTAAAGTATTAAACTTGTATGCTTTACATGATGAATGAAATGAAATAATGAGAGTAAATTGAATTCGCGTGAACTGTAATTTAGCTGTAGTTATATGTTCTCTTGCAGGCTAGACTTTTCTTAAATTGTTCGGGAGGTGGAACTTGTGCAACATGTATGGTAGAGGTAGGCAAAAAACTTGTATTGAACTTTAAAGAAGAAAAATTTTCATTACCTAATAGTAATAACATTGGTACCCACTAATGATTAACTTGTGATTGCTGCTAGATTATTGAAGGGAAGGAGCTTCTAAGCCCTCGCACTGATAAAGAGAAAGAAAAACTTAAGAGGGTAAATGTATTTTTCCCTTGAATTCTATTTGTTGAGCGCAGCATTGTTCTTGGGAAGTTAATGATTCTGTTCAATGTGTGTTTCAGAAACCAAAGAATTGGAGATTAGCATGTCAAACAACAGTTGGTCAAGCAGACTCTACAGGGATGGTTTGTTACTTTTGACTCGTACTATTTAATATTCCTAATCTTTAATGGGTTGGACTATTCATCTTAAGGTTCATCTTATTACACGAGAATGGCTCTAACAGATGAGAATAAACAAACGCTTTGATTGTTTTATCAATAAATATATATAATCTGTTGCTACTGTTTACTTGTATGTGTTGGATATGCAGCTTGTGGTTCAGCAACTACCAGAATGGAAAGGGCATGAGTGGAAATATGAAAAGCTATCTCTTGAAGAGTCTGAAAAGTTATTGTCCTCACATGAGGCTCAGTAGCATAAAACAATTAAGAAGTATAGAGCTTGATCTTTTCTCTTATTTTAGTAATTGGTGCTCATGAAAAAAATCTTGGAAACGTGATATAAAGAGTAGTATTCTTCTGTTTGAATGAGATTCAAGCAAGAAATATCATTGTAAACAGAAGAATCTGAGGCTTCCCACAGTTTTAAGTAACCCCTCCTCCATTTGAACTTTTGCTCAGTTAGGGGTATAATTGACAACTCATCTATGCTGTGTACCGATGTTTTCTATATAGATTTTTTTTTTTTTGGGTATAATTGACATTTGACAGCTTCCATCTGTATTTTCATTTTGAGCATTGGTGAAGTTTTTTTCCTTAAGCAAGAAAATTTCTCATGAGTTTCCATCTTGGGGATATATATGTTAGAATTTCCTTCTCTAATCCTGCCACTTTTTTTTGTATTAGCTAGTCATGAAAGACTTCAACCCAAAGACGCACCAACCCACCATTAGTTATGAGCTTATGGCTTTGTTTGGTTTAAGGGAAGGAGAGAAGAGTGGAAAATTTTACCAAAATTTAATGCAGTGGAGCTCACAAGGGTTACCTCTCCATTAAATTTTGAATGCACATTAAGTGCACATACTTATGTGCCCAATTATGTGCTCATACCTCTACCTCTAATAGAGGTATGAGCATATTTTTTTTAATATATTGTATTTATTTAGATTTAAATTATATGCTAATTTCTGGAATTTTTTTTGCACCTAGTATCTCAAAATTAATTACTTTCCATGAAACTGGTGTTACAGATAAATGCAGAACTGAAAGTAAATTAATTTGAGATACTGAATGCAAAAAAAAATTCCAGAAAACAGCATATAATTTAAATCTAAATAAATACAATATATAAAAAAATAAAAAAGATATGTTCATACCTCTAATAGAGCTAATAGAGGTATGATCACATAATTGGGCACCTAACGTGCACCCTTAAATTTTATCTCCCCCTCCCCTCAATATGTCTCTTGTAATAACTCAAAAAAGAACTAGCCAACTCCATTGATCCATAATATATTTCGGGTTTGTTTTGGTGCTAAATATAAGATTTTGAATCTAGCCATGTTGGATCATGTCATTAATATTGTAACCCTGAATTGGTTAGGTGATGATATTTAGCAGGAAATATGACCAGCTTTGAATTGACTGTCTAAGTGCATGGATTTTGCTCTAAATTTAATTTTGAAATTCAGGTACTTCCAGATTACTTTTGTTTGACATTATGTCATTATATATAGTAAAACAAAAAAGAAAAGATAAACTGCTCATTACCCACGTTGAGTTTGAATTGGTACAAGAGAAAGGAAAATCAATCTCAGCAATCTTTACAAATTCCAATCAAAACAGAACAAAAAAGACAGCGTACCGAAAAGAAAAGAAAAGAAAAGAAAAGGAAGGAAAATCGAAAGATGGCTTTCCTCCCTTTCTTTATTTCAGAAAAGCACGAATTTTTTCAATCCCCACAATCTTAAAAAACAAATCAAAATCAGTATTCACTGGCCAGAGGAACGTGCTCATTGTTAATGAACACATTGCCGTAGATGAGACCAGCGAGGCCACCGCCGATGAGGGGTCCAGCCCAGTAGATCCAGTTGCCGTGGAAGTCGCCGCTGACCACGGCGGGGCCAAAGGAGCGAGCCGGGTTCATTGACCCACCGGAGAATGGTCCGGCGGCCAAGATATTGGCTCCGACGATAAATCCAATGGCGATGGGTGCGATTGTGCCCAATGAACCCTTTTTGGGGTCAGCTGCTGTGGCGTACACTGTGTATACCAATGCGAATGTGACGATGATCTCCATCACTACTCCTTCAGCAGCTCCAACTCCTTTAGCTACACTGTGGATTGGGGTCGCCTGACAAAAAAAGAGTCACAATTTTTTGTTCATGTTTGATCCAAACACCAAGTAGATTAAGATTATTCTCTTGCTTCATATTCAGATTTCTATCATATGCAACTGTCCTCTTGTTTTATGCATGAAGCTTTTGGTTCAAGTAACAACATGTTTGTTTGGTTTGAGCGGAGGAGGGATTGGAGGGGAGGAAGGATATTGACTAAATTGTTATTAATGAGAAAGATATTCTTTTTTTATTTTTGAACAATAGATATTCTTTTTTTATTGAGAGTGTATTTTTGTAATATTGAAAAGTTTTCATAGGTAATTTGGTAGGTAAAAAATTTCTCTTCCCTCCCTCCCCTTCTCTCTCCTCAAACCAAACACGCCCGATATCCTATTTATAATTGTAGTTTGTGAAAAAAATTTGGTCCTTGTTATTTTGTTATAATATGTCCACTTTTAGAGTAATAGATGATGATAGTATTACAATTTTATCCTTATAAAAGTAGAGAGAAAAGAAAGAGATGAAAAATACTTTTTCATAAATGAGGTTAAAATTGGAAAAACTTATCGATTTACTCTATATTTATTGAGTCAACTAACTTTTCTTAACATGTGAGAATTATGTAATTTAGACTTATAAATAGTACCAGAGTGGTACAAGATAATTCTTAATTACTAGATCAGGCCTTTGTTATAGTTAACTAAGTTTGCTATTCTTTTTTTGACATGGAAAAGTTTAAGTTAGTTGAGTCCTGATGGCTCACAAAACATGAACATCTCCAGGTTCAAACAACGCATACATAGATACTTATAGTGCCTAGGTTTTGACATCAACAACTGAATTTGAACTCACAACTTTGTAGGTTATCAACTAACTCCTTACCAACTGAATCAACATTTGTTGGCAGTTTGTTATTCTATTGATAAAAATGAGTTAGGTTTCGAGCCAAGGCACGTCTCTAGATTTATAGAGCCCTTAGTGAGGTACTAGGTTCAAAGAGGTCTTATAAAAATGCTTATATACAAAGTCATCACATTATCATTGGGATTTGAATTCACGATCTTATGATCAATTGGATTAACCTCTATATAAAAATGAGGGACTGAATGGTAGGGATGGTTTGAGTTTAAGACTTACAAAGCCTCCGGTGACAAACTTGAGGAGTACGCAGGCGACAATGGAGCCAAGAAGCTGAGCAATCCAGTAGAAGATACCAGTGAGGATGGTGATCTGGCCGCCGAGAGCCAATCCGAAGGTAACAGCTGGGTTAACATGACCACCTGAGATGTTGGCACCAACAGAGACAGCCACAAAGAGAGCAAAACCATGGCATAATGCAATTGCTACCAAACCAGCAGGATCAAGAGCTGCATCTGATGTCAACTTCCCTGCATTTGCACAAAAACAACACACAGAAACAAAAAAATTGTCAGAAATTCGTGGGATTTAAGGAACCACAACAAGCTGAGTTGTTTATTTTTCAAGACATCTCTCTCTCAAAAGTCAAATTGTTAGCAGTTAGTACCATAGGCTATGCATGAACCAACACCAGCAAAAACAAAGAGCAAGGTGGATATGAACTCAGCAACATAGGCCTTAATGGAGGCCGAGTTGAAAGAATCATCGACACGACCGAAGGATATGCCTGCCATCTTTCAGAAGTTTTTGGGGAAAACCTTAAAGATAAGAAAGTGCAATTTTCTGAATCAGGAATGCTGCTCAAAAAGGTCTCTCAGGCATGACATATATATATAGTAGAAATTACCAAGAAGAGTATTAAGGACTTACTATAGCTTTCATTAAGATTACTATACTGTAGTGTGTGTTTGTTTGGGAGTTGAAAAGGGGTATGGTTGGTTTACAACATATCCATGCACATCCAATCAGGTTTCTTCTGGCAACCTTAGCTGTCACTAACATGATTTTATTAAAAATTGTCTGGAAGCTAATAAATTATTCCTCCATGTGCATATGAGATAGGGATAGAAGTGGTGTTTAATCAACAAATCATAAAAGTGGAAGACATGAATGTCTCTGGGCCACATATAGCCCTGACATGGCAAAGAGGTGGTGGAATTTGAAAATGCGCGGATATAAATTAATTAGGGATGATCTAGAAATAGTAGTTGAATTGTGCATGTTACAGAAATGTTTGGCTTTGTTTGCTTAATGCAGAGAATAACTTTCCCACAGAACAGGGTTGCTTCACCTTCATGAGTTTATATTTTTCCATTTGTGATTCACTAATTCTAGGTGGTATGTACAAAACTTGAGGTTGAAATGTCTGCTATTGATGTTCAGTTAGCTCCATGCATAAACCATTTTGAGCTGAGTCTTGAACAAAATTTTGAGCGAGAATCAACAAAAAATGTAAGACAAAGGGTAGTTAATGAAATCATTTAAAAATACTAACTAAAAAATGCAGCAGCACAAAAAAGCACAACCATGAAGTTTGATAGGGCAAAACTTTAAAGCCTTATAAACTCCGCAAGTATACGGGCCGTATCAAGTAATAAAGTAGTGAGAAAAGATCGTCCCACGAGGACTAGTATCTAACTATCTTAGCTTTAGTTGGACAAATGAGTAAAAGAGGGTGAGTTGTAACTTAACAGAATTTTTAAAGAGTTTAATAGAAATCACGCATTCAAGATGAAGAATCTCAAAGACGATAGTTTAGAAAAGTTAATCGGTGGAGAAAACGCAGCTAGGGCATAGAAATCCCCTATGTTCATCCAAGTATTTGAATTAAATCCCTAATTGACTATTATTTCCCATGATTGACGATCAATTCTCTAAAATTAGACTAAGTCCCAATGTCTTGACGCTACCTTAGTCCGTTATCTTTGAAAACAACCTAATGTCTTAGTATTGTTTGGAAAGATCAATTATTTAAACCAGAATTATAAGATCGCATAAACTCGTAAGCCTATGTCTAGGTCATGCAACTCTATGACGAATTAACGGTTCAGTTAAATGCACCAACATCTCTATTGTCATACACCAACCTATGAACAATCTAAAAGGTGATCATTCTTTAAGAAAGCTTTAAGCAAAGATAATTCATTCAATCATGGAAAATAACGTTCAATCAAGAATTCAAACAAATACTTAAATTCGCATAGGGTTCATCCTCGCCCTAACTACTAAAGAAAATTAGCCGAGCATGGCTAGGTTAACAAAATAGAAGAAAAGAGATGAAAATTGGAATTGTTCTTGCATCCTCTTTCTTCCTTCACTGTCTCCTCCTTTTCTTCCTTTATCCTTTCTCTCTAAACCTTTGGTAAATACCGAAGTTTAGAGAGCATAAGGATGTTATTTTCTCTCGTGTGTACTTTGGTTGCTTCTGTGTCTTGTCTCTCTGTTGTCGTGTGTGTATCTCCCTTGCTCTTTATATAGAAATTCCCTTAGGTGACTTGGTCGTGATCGATCTGTCTTAAATACAAGATATGCAATATCCTTTTGAGATCTCCAATCATCTCCAAATCTTTTGCAATCCACTCTCTCATATCACACAATTTATTCAAATTGATTTCCTTTTTCTGCTCCTTTCTCAATCGGCTAATAACTCCTGCAAGATATATAAATAGTAATAAATTTAATCCAATATATCTCAAAATTGATACTCATTTAATTATAAAATCTGCACTTATCAAACTCTCCCACACTTAAATCTTTGCTTGTCCTCAAGCAAAAGAAAGAGAATTCATTATCTAAATGAGAATGACATTGTTTTTGACTTTCCTAAACAGTGGCGATTACCACCACACTCGAGATCATGTTATCAAAATTTATCCAGTTAATGTCTTATAAGATTGGGTCACTAAGCCAATAGCCTTAAACAATAGCCGATAATAAGCACCACAATAAGTTTAATAAAATATTATTCTACTTAATTCCTCCGAAAAATTCAAATGCCCCCATTAAACCAAGCTTTGCGTTAATTTTATAGGGATCCTCATGTAAGAAATAACTTTTTTTTTCATTTTATTTATTTATTTATTTTTATTCGAGCCGTTGTAGGTCCCCTTTTACGCGACCACGCACATGGGTGATGCAGCACCGGTTACTCGGTTACTCCAACAGGCACCGTAATCTTGAGCCGTTGTAGGTCCCCTTTTGACGCGATCCTGCACATGGGTGATGCAGCACCGGTTACTCGGTTACTCCAACAGGCACCTCAAGAGGCTTTTAGCTCAACTCATAACCCTCTTTGACCTTACTGTTTGACGCGACCCTGCACATGGGTGATGCAGTACCGGTTACTAAGTAGGTCTAGAGAAATCATTGGAGTTGTGTTTCTTTTTTTTTTCTTTTTTTTCTTCTTCTTTTTTTCATAATAACTCACTTGAGTCCTTTCCCTAAACAAAAGTTTTACTTGGTCAACAAAGGGCATAATCTCATCTCCTAGAGGAATCAGGTATCAAAATATTCAAAACCTCTCCAGTTGTTTACAAAAATTCAATGCTCGGGGCTTAGTTGACACATTCTTTTCCTTTTTATTGTTTTACTTGATAATACTTTCTAAGATGGGGATGCTCAAAGTTAAGGTCAATCGAACAAAAACTCAAGAATTTTTTCAAGGGAATTCTTTTCAATTGAATAAGAACAAGCAACACCAAAGAATTCATATCCCTACCCCACACATAAATCGAGACAGGTGTCCTCAATGTCGGAACAATAAATAAAAGGAAAGGAACTAGTACTCCCCTGGTTTAAGCCGTTAACTCTGATGTAGAGTGCTCCTGTCAAAAGTCATCGGAGTGGTCATCGGCGTCCTCATGTGTGACCGCATCGTCGGAATCATTGTCGTCCTCAGCTGGTTGACAACTAGTTGGGTCTATATTCTTGATGCAAAGGGCCTCGACCATCTGGGTCAGATAAGTGAGAGAGAAAGAGAAAGAAGAAGGAGGAAGGGGGTGGTTTAAAAAAAAAAAAAATTTTTTTGGAAATTTTTTTTTTTTTTTTTTTTTTTTTTTTTTTTTTTGGCCGAAAGTTGGCGCCGGGGGCGCCAAAGTTGGCGCCCTGGGCGCCAACTTTCTGCCCAAAATTAATTAATTTTTTTTTTTTTTTTTTTTTAAGCATGAAACTTATAATTTGATCCACACTTTTCACATCCTTCCTATCCTACCAATAACTACTAAGACTAAATAAAAATGAAAAGAAAACTTATTAGGTTGCCTCCCAATCAGCGCTTGTTTAACGTCGTGAGCCTGACGGATATCACCTTAATTCTCGGCTTCCAGTTGCCACGGAGGTTCCTCCTCTGTCAATGTCTCCACCATGGTAAGGCTTCAATCTCTATTGTCCCGGATGAAACGCTTTTGGAAGAATCCTCCTGTCATGCCATCTCTTGGTTTTTTTCTTGAATGGCAAATGAAAGTGGTCCTTGCGAGTGGCATCATTCAACCTCCTACAATCCATACACATTCTCCACTGCATCTAACAGTTTCACCACCTCCTTTCTCGCCACTTCCTTCATAGTCGGGTTAAGTCTCCTCTGGGGCTGCCTTCTTGGTTTCACATGGTCCTCCATAAGAATTTTATGAGTGCAAAATGAAGGACTAATCCTCTTTAAATCAGATATAGACCACCCTATGGTAGTCTTGTGGGTAGTCAAATCTTTCAGCTGTAAATGAGAATTCTCCTTTTCAGAAACCTCTTCTTCCACTTGTAACAATTGAGCAAGATCATCCTCCATAGGCTCATCTGAACCTTTTTGAAAAACTTCTTGAATGGCCTCATCAACCACGTCAACCTTGAAACAGTCACTATTATCAGCTGGGTATTTCATGGATGAAACACATTGTAAGTGACTTTCGTCATTCATTTGGAATTCCATTTTCCTGTAGCTACATCAATTACCGCTCTAGCAAGTAGCCAAGAAGGGTCTTCCCAAAAGTAAAGGAATTTCAGCATCTTCTTCCATGTTAAGAACCACAAAATCCACCGGAAGATGAATTTGTCCACTTTCACAAGCACATCCTCAATGACACCTTCGGCTGTTGCTTCTGAATCTGCTGCTTGAACCTTTGGGGGTAAGGAGGTTTTGCATAAGAAGGAGTGGGAGGCTTCTTTGTAGCTATCTCCTTTGGAACCTGCTGCACATTACATTGCTCAACCTCTTCCTCCCCTTTCTCAGACTTGTCCTTCATTGGAACAGATTTCTCAACCGGCTGAACCACTATACCACTCCTTGTAGTTATGGCCTTACAATGCT
The DNA here is from genome assembly GCA_025563575.1 of Acacia pycnantha. Lineage (NCBI taxonomy): Eukaryota > Viridiplantae > Streptophyta > Magnoliopsida > Fabales > Fabaceae > Acacia > Acacia pycnantha. Next base: position 306,845 of record JAMWYP010000060.1, read on the forward strand.
CTTTTGGATTGACCACAGTATCACTAGGGAAGGACCCTTGGCTTCTCTCTGCTATTTGCTTTGATAAGCGACTAATCGATGCTCCAAGTTTCGGATCGAAGCCCCCGATTTTGAGAGAAGAATTTGTTTCATTCGGAAAGCTTTTGTTTCATTCGGAAAGCTTCGACCCCTTCATGTATTCGGTAGTGCTTGAGAGTCAAGCGTGTCAAAGCCTTTTCCGGATCGGTGGTGGTGGTTTGGTGGAACTGGCGAGGTCTTGCTGGGGGTTTATAGGAGAAGTTTGGGTGAGATTTCCAGCAAGGATTGTATGTGTTGCTATATGGATTAAACTGATTTCTAGGAGGATTACCCATGTATTTTACCTCACTGTTTCTTCAGTAATGAATGCTGCACACTCTCCATTAGCGTGTTCCCCTTGACAAAAATCACACAGCAAAGGAGGCTGAGAAGTGATAGATGATACTTGAGAAGAGGCAAGATGTTTAGTGATGGAAGCTAATTGCTATTGGATCACCTTGTTTTGTTGGGCAATGGTCTCATTGTGGGCCAATATTGTATTGTAAGAGTCTAGCTGAAGAACTCCCTCTTTGGTTGTGGAGTAACAGTTTCATTCTCAAAAGACCCCATATCTTCAAACAACTCCAATGCTTCTTCGGGAGTTTTATTTTTAGCGTACCACTGCTGGCTTGCAGCATTAATCATCATTCTAGAGGATGGAAGCATCCCATTGAAGAATATTCTCACCTGATCATAGTCTTGCAGCTCATGTTGTGGGCACTTCCTAAGCAACTCCTTGAATCTTGCCCACGCTTCACAATATGATTCCCCATTGCCTTGAGTAAAGCAATTGATGTCTGAGAGCAGCTTTGTATACTTAGAAGAAGGGAAAAATTTCTCAAGGAACTTTGTAGTAATAAGGTCCCAAGTGGAGAGACTTCCATTAGGACAAGAACGAAGCCAAGCTCCTGCTTTCCCGTCAAAGAGAAAGGAAACAGTCTCACACGAATAGCTTCTCCGAAACCCCATTCATCTTGATGGTATCACAAATTTGCGAAAAGTCTCGATATGCTGATTAGGATCCTCTAAATCACTCCCACTAAAAGAGCGTTGTTGAACCAAGCTTATGAGGGATGGCTTGATCTCAAAATTATTTGCATTCACAGCGGGATTGACAATGCTAGTTGCAGCCTGGCGAGGATTAAGCGTCATGTAGTCGCCCATGGTCTTTTTGGAGGAGGAGGAGGATCTGCACCAATTTCGCCATTTTTACCGGTTTAGTCTCGAACTAGAACTATTAGCCTCTTCTCTTCTCTCGTTTAGCAAGTTTCGGTTTCTCTTTCTTTGTCTTTTCAATTTCGGGATCAAGCTGCAGAGAATTTTTGTCAATGGTACCTCGCATAAACAGTATGATAACAAAAGCCCCCTATGTTCATCCAAGTATTTGAATTAAATCCCTAATTGACTATTATTTCCCATGATTGACGATCAATTCTCTAAAATTAGACTAAGTCCCAATGTCTTGACGCTACCTTAGTCCGTTATCTTTGAAAACAACCTAATGTCTTAGTATTGTTTGGAAAGATCAATTATTTAAACCAGAATTATAAGATCGCATAAACTCGTAAGCCTATGTCTAGGTCATGCAACTCTATGACGAATTAACGGTTCAGATTAAATGCACCAACATCTCTATTGTCATACACCAACCTATGAACAATCTAAAAGGTGATCATTCTTTAAGAAAGCTTTAAGCAAAGATAATTCATTCAATCATGGAAAATAACGTTCAATCAAGAATTCAAACAAATACTTAAATTCGCATAGGGTTCATCCTCGCCCTAACTACTAAAGAAAATTAGCCGAGCATGGCTAGGTTAACAAAATAGAAGAAAAGAGATGAAAATTGGAATTGTTCTTGCATCCTCTTTCTTCCTTCAGCCGTCTCCTCCTTTTCTTCCTTTATCCTTTCTCTCTAAACCTTTGGTAAATACCGAAGTTTAGAGAGCAAGGATGTTATTTTCTCTCGTGTGTACTTTGGTTGCTTCTGCGTCTTGTCTCTCTGTTGTCAGTGTGTATCTCCATTGCTCTTTATATAGAAATTCCCTTAGGCTGACTTGGTCGTGATCGATCTGTCTTAAATACAAGATATGCAATATCCTTTTGAGATCTCAATCATCTCCAAATCTTTTGCAATCCACTCTCTCATATCACACAATTTATTCAAATTGATTTCCTTTTTCTGCTCCTTTCTCAATCAGCTAATAACTCCTGCAAGATATATAAATAGTAATAAATTTAATCCAATATATCTCAGAATTGATACTCATTTAATTATAAAATCTGCACTTATCAAAGTTTTAATTAGATTCAACACACCAGCTAATCAAAGATTTGTGTCTGATGTAGTTTTCTGAGGACTGAGAAGGTTGAGACTTTTCCATATAATGTCATTGAAGCGGCTCATGTTTGTACCAATTGCTGTTTATGGGCCATATTTGGAATCTCCACCTGGCAACCATTGTTAGATAACATAAACTAATCAAAATCTCATGCAACCATTGTTTGATAAGATAAAATAGCCAAAGTCTCATAAGCTTATAGTAACATTTATTAATTAAAAAACTGATTTCTTGTCTGTTCATGCCTCATAAGTCGGAATCCTGCTTAGGGAAAGATCAACTTCATCTAGTTTTGCCTTCTTTCCAAATTTTGCAAATCATACAACAACAACAACAAGACTTATTCTATTAGATAGTGTCAATTGCACGTTATGGTTCTTTCCCACAACCAAATATTTAAATATATTGTTAACCAAAATGTCTCATTCAATAACTTTATGTTATTTAAAACCTAATTTTCATATCATAAGAATCAATTTAAATTTGTATTAAACATGACAGAGAATTCTGATATAAATTTTTGTCTAACGATATAATATATTGTCAAACGGTTGGATGCTTGTGTTTTGTAATTCAAGTGTCTAGGGAACCTCATTTTACCATGGCCCAAATTATTTCCTGTGTTAACCAGATCTCATTCTATGCACAAAAGTAGGGGTCAAAAACAGAACAATCGGGCTATTTTTCCTTCAAGTTTCATGGTTAACCAGAAGAAAAAGTATAAAAGTAAGATTTTTTTGTTTTTGTTTTGGGGGGTTTTATGTGCAAAGTCCATGAAAAGTAACGATTAAGATCCAATCAGAAGTAAGCCACATGGTAATTTTTTTTTTTCTTTTGGGTCAAAGACACATGGTAATGACTCATTAGCCCAAAGCATTATTTGAATAATATGCAAGAGTCATAAAGGGGGTTCTTACCCCTCGTCCTTGGATTCAACTGACAAAAGGATCGGACTTCCTTACCTTATGGGAGGGGGTTCGATCCCTGCGTTGGTCAAGGCGCTGGGGGACGCATCCTAGGAGTTTAGGAAGCAGTGGATATGCTGGTAGAGGTGGAGGCACGTGTACTCTCTGGCTAGTATGCCCTGTGGACTGGGCTCCAAACGCCCTGCCCTTGGACTGTGGGTGAACCCAACCCCTTTCCTAAAATTTTCTTAGCAAAAAAAGTAAAGGGGGGCTCTTGACTCTTGTGATGTTTTTGGCCCCAATAGAAATTTCACTATTCTCTGCTTATAGGGGGAAAAAAGAATTTTCACTATTTTCATTTCAAACTTCTCTCACTTTCTTTACGCATATTATATCACACAGATGAAGATGAAATTCTCTTAGGAGAACAAAAAGTTTCGCATTGTGTGCTTCAACATTCATCCTTTCAATACATAAAAAGTTACTCATCCACTCCTTAATATGAGGCATATTTAGGGCGTTGATATTTATTCTAAATATAAAACATATAGTAATTTTTATATTTATCACTATTTTCCTAATTTGTCCTTATTGATGCTCCTTTAACAATAATCAGAAAGGAGAATAAATGAGGGAATTAACGAAGATAATTATGATATTTTAAAAAATATATACCATGTTAACCAATTCTACTAACTTCTTTAATCAATCAAATTAGAAAAAAACAAGGTTCTGTATATGCTTGATTTGCACAAACTTGGCGTCTGGGATGCATCTGAGTCAGATACACATTTTTTGTTGAGGGCAACGCTACCATCTTTTTGGGCCAAAGAGTTGTTTCAATGGACAAAGAACTTGATTCAAAAATTGCCAAATACGTACAAATGGCAGCATGAACTAGTGGTTTGCTTTTGTCGACATGTTTGAAGTGGCTTAACCTGTTAACCATCATGTCCTCAACCAAAGAATCAAAGGTGAATTGAGGAATGGAGTTATCAAGAACAATATTTTATAGGTCAAAAAGGAAGATATCTCCAAGAATGTCAAAGAATGGTGTAACATCCTCGATTTTTTTTTTTAAAAAACAATTATTATTAATTAATAATTTGATTAAACCATTTATCAAGATATTTTATGTACACAGTTAATTATGTACACAGTTAAGTTTGGGTCTTACCAGGCCCAAACTCTTTAACTGAGTATTACTTCAAGATTTATCAGAATAACCAAAATATATTAGAGTATACCAAGAGAGTTCTAATGTAGCAATATACAATAATTCAACATGTACTAAAAAGGTGGAAGCACTGCCGTTAGCAAAAGTAACTTAAGCTTTCGAAGCCTTCTCTAATAGACCCACACGAGAACTATCATCTGAAAAATATTTGTAATCATCAACCCAGCTCATTATAAATGCTAATATGTGCTAGTGAGGTGCCAAGTGGAACATTTTATATAACAAAGTACTAGATATATAATTTACATATTTCCAAAACATGAATTATGTAATACAATTTCTATATCAAATCTCATATCATAAATCACATATATAACATGCCAAGCAAAAGATTAACGTCCCGACCATCCTTATTATCCTATACCATCTTATAACCGCTAACAGAACCTATGGGCTGTAACATAATAGGTTTAGTCTCTTTGATAAGACTACAACAAGCTCTCCAATGATTAGGTGTAGCCTGGTCAAAGACTACAGAACTCATATTGATGGACCACGGGTTTCTTTTCTTTCGAATAAAGAAAGACGTCATTGTCTCAAGGACTGACCCTTAACCCGATCATAGGAAAAAGGTGATACCAAGGGCCCTGAAAATGTCAAAGTCATCCACTGTGCATTGAGTAGTGGTATACCACGTGGTATTTCATACACAATAACTTCTTTCACCATTCCATCACCGCTCCACATCCAACTATATGTAACAGTGATAAACAATCATAATCTTGGCATGTATATACGAGATTTGTAAAAATAATATATTGTCTCAATAATTATTAAGATAACAATATTATTTTAACTCACGAAATCATAACAAAAGTACATTTTTCAAAATATATAATATCATAATTTTCTGTCTCAATAACTATTTCAAAAATACTCACAAACAATACGTTAACACATATAACAAGTGGAAAGTAGTTACCTCAAGTTCTTGACACAATAACTAAATTTAAGAGACATCAAGTCTACTCTGAAAATAAATATATAATTATACGTTAATAGAATTAACAAAAATACTAACTAATACAATAATACTTAATTAATTAAACTTCTCGTTTTAGTTTTCTTAGAAGAAATGACGATTTAATTTATTCCTCAAAACATCATTACCATCTCATTTCATTCCTTCAGAAATTATTTTTCACTAATTATGATCATTAAAATGTCATTATATCCAAAATACGCAATTTCCTATAAAAGTTTCACCTAAAAAATTTCAAATAATCATATTCATTTATAAACCTCAAATTCAATCTATCTATTCCTCAATATAACCTCCAATAAATTCGAATATAAAAAACCTATTATCACAAATCTCAATGTCTCAACCTAATACTAACTTATAGGCTAAAATATACTTTTAGTCCTTTAAGTTTTACATAAGGTATACTTTTGGTCTCTTAACTTTATAAAGTATACTTTTGGTCCTAAAATTTTGACACCGTTAGTATTGCTAACGGAAAACGCTGACGTAACGAACTCAAGTGATGACTAATAGTATTTAATTACACAAATTTTATATATTCTTCAATTTACCCATATTTTAAATTTAAGCCTAATAGCATTTAATTCCACGATCATCACTTAAATTTACACCGTTATCACTTGAGTTTGTATTTTCCGTTAGCAAAATTAACGGTGTTAGAATTATAGGACTAAAAGTATACTTTATAAAGTTAAGGGACCAAAATTATACCTTATGTAAACTTAAAGAACTAAAAGTATATTTTAACCTAACTTATATAAGCATAACCCGATTTATTTAACAAATTTTCAAACCTTCATATAATCAAAAGCATATCAAACTTTAATTTATATTCCAAATTCCAACTCATATTATATATAGTTCAAGATTTAGTAAAACCTAACCTTTTAAACCAACAATAATCCAAATAAATGCTTTAAACCTTATTTAATCGGTAGAAATATCCTATAAGACATAAATCCTAAATCCTTTTAAATAGAAAATTAAATTTAAATTCCTAGAATAACCAACTAATAAATCTTGACCGATTAAAAATTATCTATTAACCATTATCTACATATATACGATCATTTATTATCAAAATTCAAAACTTTGTCGAAGTTCTAACCCCAAAATTTTCACTAATCGGTACTATATTACCCTCATTAGAAAAAGAAAAATATATAGAATAACTTTCATGAAAAAAGTTAATTTGTTGAAAAGAAATTAATTTAACTATCTAAATGATCTTATAAAATAAATAACTTACCTTAAAAACTCAAATAGACTTTATTTTCTCTCCTTCCTCATCTCACTCTCGCCCTCACACACACACCAGACGCTTATATATAGATGGGAGGAGAGGTGGTTTGGAGGGAAATTAATTATTATTCCCTCCTCCTCAAGCAGTGGCGGAGCCACATTGGTGTTCATGTGGACTAGTGCAGACACAAGGTTTTAAGAATATATATATTTTGAAGGAATTCTATAAGAGGAAGCACCAATGGTCTAGTGGTAGAACATTTACTTTGCCACAGTAGATACCCCAGTTCGATTCCCGCATTGTATATTACTCCTTTCCTTTTTGCAATTCGCATAACTCACTGAATCAAACGCTTTCCTTTTTGCAATTCGCATATCATGAAGACTCATTGAATCAAACGTAGTCTTTGCACAAAAATACTTTGATATATATTTTCTTTTTTCTTTTTTTAACAGGGAAAAAATTACAACAAAATACCCACTATTTCCATTTTTTATATATTTTTAAATATTATAAATTAAATACATTTATCATATATAATTTCACTCTTAATTATAAATAAATCCTAAAGTAAAAATTAGGATATTACAAAAGTCGTTGAGCTCATAAGAGCATCAGCTCTATTGTAGTGATCCATTCCATATTTTTTAAGAAGCTCTCGCAGGTTTTTAGTTTGAGAAATAAATATTTCATTCTTCTTTTGCTTGATTCAAAGTTCTTAGAAGAAATTTAATTCTCCTATCGCAGACATTTCAAACTCACCTTACATGATCTTAGAGAACTCTTGACACACTTATGTTGAACGTGATATGTTTAATAAGATTGGTGATAAAGATATAATGAAATATTTTTAAAGAATGAAGAATCGAAGAATGCTTTTGTAATTATTTTGTTGTAATAGCTTAATCGACTCTTGATTATTATTTTTCTATGTTAAGTTGAAGTTTTTTTTTTCTTTTATTGTTTATATTCTTTTGTTTTTCTTGGATAAATGTTTATGATAGTGTAGAGTTGTAATGCATTTGTGTTTGTGTTCTCATTATTTTCCTTCCTTTTTTATGTAGGTGTTTGGTGTTGAACCTATTGAAAGTGTCGTGCTCTCTGGTGAACAACATGGTGAGTTATAGCATTTATTATGCTCCTTCGTTGATATTTGACTTTTTAATATCCTATCACATATGACAAATCATAATAATTTTTCCTTGCATGTTACTTTAAAATTTGATTGTGTAACATCTGGGTATCTGTATGTCATGTGTAACATCCTAATTTTTTTTAATTTTAGGATTTAAGTATAATTATGAAATTTATTATTGGAATTTAAGGCATTTTTTTCCATAAATTTAGGATTAAATTTTAATAATTATTCAATACTTATAAATATGAGTCTTGATGAGGATTGAGTGGGATAATTTTTAAAGATGCACTACCACCTAAAATCCATACACACATCTTGGCCATCTGTGCATTGAGCAAGCCCAAAACTATCACACACATAACAGCCAATTCAACCTCAAACTCACCCAAAACGCAGCAGGATAAATCTATGTATCCATATTACTCTTATAATCATATATTAAGCCCATTATTCATCTCATGCAAACAGAACTCCATCAGCCCATTACATATTAACTCTCCTTTACCCCAACACGAGTCATCAAAGAAACAACAAGTTATATATATAAATATATAAATCCCTAGGTTCTCCAATATCCCTGTGTTGTCAGGAACGACTTTAATAGAGTGCCCATACGTCTCGAGCGCCACGCGAAATACCCACTGTGCATTCCCCTTTCAAACCGTTGGCTTTTCTTGCATCAAACCAGACCTTTGGTTCGTTATATATTAAGCCACTGCCTTTTGTTCTTATCATTTTGTGTGCTTCAACCAGCAAGAGAGGGAGTCTAAGAAAGAATGAAACCGAGCTGAGACAGAAACGATGAGTCCGAGAGAGAGAGTAAGTGAGAGTTTCAGTTGGGTGAGCCAGAAAAGAGAGTGAGACTGAGAAGCCAAGAACAAGAGTCACAGCCCTCATCTGATCTTCAACCTGAGGTGAGTCTTCTGGTCTCTTAATCCTTTCGATTTTCGTCACACCCCAATGCAAAATAGAACCGTAGAAACAAGCCATGAGAATTCTCTGCTGGATAAACTCTAAAACAGGGGCAACATTGAATAAATATAGACTATGGTTTTATACATATATCAGCGTTGTATGAATATAAAAGAGAGAGAGGAAATCGTTGTTGTGGAATGTATATGGATATATATATAGTCGCTGAACTCGGACATGATAGGAAAAATGGTCTTATATATACAGGAAGCATGTGTTGCAGATATATATAATAATAACGCTGCATATGAAGAAAGACTTCACTGGTGTAGGTAAATATATATATATATCGTCATGAACCTAAGGGAAAACTTGGATGTGTGTTGAGTGTGTGTGTGGTGGTGTGTGTAAGCGCTACATATATATATAAGGGATGGAAAGCTTGACTTTTGCTGTTGAAAGTATAAGAAAAACTTAGCTATCTAATATATATCGCTGCACCTGAACCGAAGGGAATAAGTCATTAAGATTGTTGCTACATGTTATTGTAATGATGCATTGGAAACGTGGATAAGACAATATATATGTGTGTGTATGTGTGAGTTGATGCCTTTAGGAAACTTGAACACTTGTTGGATAATATATATATATATATATATCAGGAACCCAAAACTACCATATATATATATATATATAGATATGCGTGGTAAATGAGATTTGGGAATCCAAAACTTGCGGTGTTGATTACTTGATATATGTAGGTGCATATTTTAAACACAAGTTTTACTTTGTAAGTTATACATATATATAATTATGATTGAAACCAAAGTGTTATATTGATATTGACGTAGTACAAAAATATATATATAGATATAGAAGGCCAATGGACATGAGTTAGTGTTTATTTAAAATAATAATAATAATAATAATAATAATAAATAAATAAATAATTTTAAACCCCAAAATGTCATTTTCAATTTTGTTATAATAGTATATTATTACTAGAATTTGTATATTTTTAGTCATAGGAAATTATAAGCTTTAATTGTGATCATGTAGAGCCTTATTGTAAGCGGTGATTGTACGGGTTGCGCTCCTTAAGCTAAGGTTAAGCTTGGAATTGAGGTAACCGGGGTTAATTTATTTTATATGCTTGTTTTGGACTGTAATGTATTTTTCTAAGCCTTACTTTCATATATATAACTTGTATGTGTTTTGAAAAATTATGTGTATGTTTGAATATGAAATTATTTCAGAGAAGCAGTGTATTTTTCCAATCTGTGTATTTAAGTAAATACTATTGTTGGGGTTGTTTTTGTTGTGATGGTTGAAATGCTTGTTGTGAGTTGATATATTTAGAATAATAATTTAGTAAAATGTTGTTGAAAATTTTAGTGTTATATTATTTCTTCATTGTGGGTTATGTTGGGTTGAGGGGAGAGATTAAGGGTGAACTTGTGCACAGCTCTCTCAAATCTGGCCGGATCTTGAGTTGAGTGTTATAGGCGGACACCTCCTGTTACGGTATATTGTTGGTGGCATGGGAGGGGACAGTATTCTTGAAGTGACTAGCTAACCTTGGCCAGGTATACTAGCACTGATAGGTTGTACCACGTCCAGAAGATATAAGGAGGAGCAGGATGGATGAGTGGGGATGGTTTTAATTATTGTTAATCATTATGTATTATTCTGTTTGTAATTGTACCCTGGACTCCGAGGTTGTGGGCGGAATTTGTACCCTGGACTCGAGTTTGTGGGCGGAATTTGTACCCTGGACTCCGAGTTTGTGGGCGGAATTTGTAATCTGGACTCCGAGTTTGTGGGCGGAATTTGTGCCCTGGACTCCGGGTTTGTGGGCGAGCGTTGTGCCCTGAACCCGACATGTATGTTATCGAAAGAAAAAAATCTTCTCTATTATTGTTCGTTAAACATTATAACTATGATAATAAACCTGCTTCTCTGACTTACAATCCTTTCCTGCATGTTTGATAAATTAATTTCGGTTACGGGGACTTTATGTCTCACCCGTTATTTTTAAATTTTTCAAAGCGAGACCTCTAACCTTACTAGAGGACAAGGAAGCGACCAGAGGCATAGATGTCGTAAAATTTACAGGCCTCTTGTTGGTAATAGTGTTGTATTGATTTATATATTGCCATCATAGGGCCCTCATATTTCTGAAATACTACATTAACTATTTTTGGGAGACTGTTTATTTTCCGAAGGCTTTATTTTGTACACTATCATATTATGGTGGATCCACAATCATATCTTGTGTGAAAATTGTTTTTGTGTAGACCCTTTTGTTGTGGGGTTAGGGTTATAAGACTCGTGGGCTATGTGTATTTCGTTTGATATTTGTGCCCAGTCGTGGACTTATTTGTGGTGGGTTTGTGGGAAAAATTTGTACCCTAGACCCAAGGTGTGTTGTCTTGAAAGAAAAAGGAGTTTCCATAATTACCCATTATTCCGGTTTTATGAAAACATTATGGTTAATTATTGTTTAGTAGGAAAGGGTCTTTTCAACTTGGTATCCAGAGCCCTGTGTTTATGATTTCCTGGCCCTGTTGTGCATTGCATTAGAGTATGGCAATATATAATCTTTACACACCTGCTTCCCCGTTCATTGTGTTTTGTTTTGTTCCTTGTTCTTCTTGTTCTCCATCTCTGGTGGGTTTTACCCTTAGGTGGGGAGAGATGGTGAATACCAGGCATACATAATACGGTGACAACCTGCGTATAGACATAAATAACAACAGCCAACAAGAAACTAAAGGGACCCAAGATCAGTTAACCAAGGCTGAAATGTTGTGGCATGTGTATAGATGGACTCGTACGACGGAGGAAGGGTTGAGAAGACTCGAGGAAGGTAGAGCCAGTGAAGGGCCGAATGGTGGAAGTAATGGTCATACCCAAGAGGTTCCCACAGAATCAGAGGAAGAAAATACTGTTCATTCTAAGGAGACAATTCCAAATCCACCAAACTCTGACCGGAAGAGTAACAGAACGAAGGGTTGTTCCTAACATGCTTACAGTATGGAAATATTTAGATCGTTTCCATCTTGAGACCTTCTTAGTAGGATTACCAACAGAGGCTTTAGAGATAGACAAAGTGGCGGAATAAGGTTTATAATGCTAATTGTAGGGCTTCTGACATTGAAATATGATATAATTAAATCCCCACTCTGTGTTATAGGAATATGTAGGGTACTTATACCAAGAAGTTGGTATAGTATGGCCTAGATCCTATCAGAACTTGGAGGTTAAGCGTGCTTAGGTAAGAGAAATGTCGGGATAGGTGATCTCCTGGGAATTGTCGTAGGAATTTGTAATTATTTAATTTAAAGCCTGAATAGCTTGAGTTATAAAAGATTGTGATTCTTAGGGATGCCATAGGAATATTGGAATGATTATGGATAGGCTTGAATTTGAACTAAGCAGAATTAGAGCTTAGGTCAAAATGTAATTAAGGTTGCATTAATGTTCTAAGACCTAAGAGTATGAACCCCATTAAGGTGATTGATACTACGCTGTCAACAATGCTTTGGGTATGATTGATGGTTACCTTGGGGTGAACGGATGATGTTTAGAATATTCCCCTGTGATATTGAGGATTGAGGTAGAATTAGAACCTTGTGAATAATGATGAGATGGTAAGGATATTATTCAATGTTTTGAGGATTAGACTATGAATTTTGAATCATGATCCTAGTATATATTATGGGTGTTGTTGAGGAAATAGGGTTTCTCAGCCTAGTTGATGTTGAGGTTTTAAGAGTCATCGTTTTGCTAATAAAGGATAGTGACTGAGCGTTAGACGCTATGACTCATGATTATAGCATGTTATTTAGGTATGGTCAATGTTTCAGGATTAGGTTTATGAACCTAAGAATTTGTTGGGCATCTTGAGGAATTGCGACTAACTGAATTATGATCTAAGGATCCATTTTGATAGTGAGTGATTGTTAGGTGTGTGAATCGACCCGAATGAATTGAGGTACTAGGATATGATACCGAATGAATTGAATGACTTAAGGCAGTAGAATGTGGTACCAATGTATATGAGGTATCTAGAGGTTGATAGCTACTGATCTAGCATAGGAAAGATCTTAATCCCAAAATATCTCCTTAGGAATACTGATTGAGAGTTTGTCCTCGATGGAACCAGGTGGTAGCTAGAACCTCAGTAGCCACAAGTTATGACCTCATGACCGAGATAGACAACAGTAGATTTATAGTAGCTAATAGACTCCCAGAAATGTGGGACGAGTTCTCCGATAGGGAAAGTTGAATTTTGATTATGCTTGGAGATGGACTAAAACCAAAAGTTCAAATAGAATGCCCCATATAAGATGGTGTAATTAAAGAAAGCAGAATACGAAACTACTAAAGAAGATGGACCTTATACAATCTAGTTTTCCCATTAGAGGTGGCCAACCTAAGATAGAGCTACTTACGAAGAATTCGGATTGGAAAGAGCTACCTACGGAGGGTTCTGACCTGATGAACTGATCAGTCAGAGTAGACTGAGTAAAACGCCAAGTGAAGAACCGTAGAGTGAAGCCGTCGTGAAAACGAACTGTAAAGTAGAACTACCAGGGCTTCAGCTTTCAAGGCTAATGCATTGTAATGAGTCCCACATCAGATGGGTGTCCTAGAAAGGAAGTTTAGATGATTATTCTGTGTATTGCCATGGGGTGTTCCAACACTGTGAGTTTACTATTGAGTATAATTAAGATATGAATATACGATAGGCAGTAATGACCTTCTAAGAACAGTTGTCTGGTTCTTAGACATGTTTAAAATTTTGATTTTGAACATACCAATGCACCTATTAAGTTTGTGAAGATTTTCGGAATGAAATTTTCAAACGGAATAATTTCAACAAAATTTGAGACCTCACGAAAAGAACTATCCGACGCATGACTTGGAGCTCGCAGCGGTCGTTTTCACTTTGAAAATTTGGAGGCATTACTTGTTTGGATCAGAAGGAGTTGAATAACCGACAGAGAAGATGGATGGAGTTTTGAAGGATTATGATTTTGAGTTTAAGTATCATACAGGGAAGGTGAATGTAGTTGTTGATGCCTTGAGCCGGAAGTCAATTCAAGTGATTCATATGTGTATAGCTGAGCATAATTTGTTAGCAGGATTGTTAGAGGTTTATATTGAACCAAAGTCCAAGGTGATTTTGAGTTTAGTGCGAAGGGATTTTGACTTTTATAATGAGTTAAGGATGGCCTAGATGAAAGATGACCAATTGCTAAAGATCAGAAAAGAGTTGGAGAACGACGAAGTACCTAGTTATGATATTGGGGATACAGGTATATTGAGGTATAAAAAGAGGATTTGTGTTCCGAATAATGAGGAAATCAAGAAGACGATTCTTGAAGAGGCTCATCGGAGGAAAGTATACCGTTCATCCAGAAATCACTAAGATGTATCGAGATCTGAAGCAAGGGTATTGGTGGCCAAAGATGAAGCGTGATGTGATAGACTTCGTATTGAAGTGTCGGACTTGTCAGAAGGTGAATATCAAGCATCAAAAGCCTCCAAGATTACTTCAACCTTTAGAAGTTCCGCAATGGAAAGGGGACAACATTTCCATGGATTTTATTATGGGATTGTCGGAAACCATAGCACACCACAACGCTATATGGGTCATTGTAGATCGATTGACGAAGTCAGCTTATTTTCTTCCGATCCATATAGGGTATAACTTAGAGAGGTTAGCTTAGTTGTATGTGGATTGGATTGTCAGGTTGCATGGTGTACCCACCGAGATTGTATCAGACCGTGATCCAAGGTTCACATCGAACTTTTGGAAGGCATTACAAGAGGCTATAGGGACAAGGTTGAAGTACAGTACTGCTTATCATCCACAGACCGATGGTCAGACAGAGAGGACGATTCAAACCCTTGAAGATATGTTGAGGTCTTGTGCCATTGAGTTACTTGGTTGTTGAGATCGTCACCTGCCTTTGGCAAAATTTGCTCACAATAATAGTTATTACTCGAGCATTCAAATGGCACCTTTTGAGGCATTATACGGAAGAAAGTGTAAATCGCCTTTTTGTTGGACTGAATTGAGCGAACGAACTGTGATTGGACCAGACTTGGTGGACGAGACTACGAAGAAAATTGAGATGATTCGTCAGAGGTTGTTGACCGCTCAGAGCAGACAAAAGAGCTATGCGGATAGGCGACGAAGATCTTTGGAGTTTAAAGTAGGGGACCATGTATTCCTTAAGGTTTCACCAGTAACTGGTATTGGTAGATCCATCAAAGCCAAGAAATTGACTCCTCGATTTATTGGGCCATACGAGATTTTGGAGAAAATTGAACCAGTTTGCTTATCGATTTGCCTTGCCGTCGCATCTGTCAAGTATACACAACGTGTTTCACGTGTCACAACTTAAGAAATATCATCCGCACTTTCCCATGTAATTGAGCCCAAAGAGGTCGAATTAAGAGAAAATTTTACCTACGTACCCGAGCCAGCAGGATCCTTGAGGAGAATGATAAGCAGTTTCGAAATAGAACAATCCGTCTCTTACAAGTCTTCTGGAAGGGTACGTCTCCCGGAGATGCTACCTGGAAAACCGAGGAGCGAATGCGGTGTGACTTTCCTAAAATGTTTTCTTAGGTATGTCTGAGTGTTACGACAGTATGACATTTTTATGGTTATGAGGTATAATGATCGAAATTCTCTGATGTTGTAAATTTGATTGTGTTGTGTTGTGACAAATCTGCGTGCGTAATGCGATAATTTTGTTGTGCTAAGTGACTTGTTTTGATGTGCCAAGATGCCATGATATTTTGGAAATGATGTTTTGGTATTGACATTATTGTACTGGAATCTTGTGTTGTGGATCGTTTACTTAAACAACCTGTTGAGAATTTTGGGGACAAAATTCTATTTAGGTGGGGAGATTTGTAACATCCTAATTTTTTTTAATTTTAGGATTTAAGTATAATTATGAAATTTATTATTGGAATTTAAGGCATTTTTTCCATAAATTTAGGATTAAATTTTAATAATTATTCAATACTTATAAATATGAGTCTTGATGAGGATTGAGTGGGATAATTTTTAAAGATGCACTACCACCTAAAATCCATACACACATCTTGGCCATCTGTGCATTGAGCAAGCCCAAAACTATCACACACATAACCCAATTCAACCTCAAACTCACCCAAACGCAGCAGGATAAATCTATGTATCCATATTACTCTTATAATCATATATTAAGCCCATTATTCATCTCATGCAAACAGAACTCCATCAGCCCATTACATATTAACTCTCCTTTACCCCAACACGAGTCATCAAAGAAACAACAAGTTATATATATAAATATATAAATCCCTAGGTTCTCCAATATCCCTGCACGTAAAAGGCGCTGAGAACGAAGTCAGATTTGTTGAATGTCCATACTTCCATATCTCTTTTTCATCCTTACTGTACACGCAAGAGAACGCCGTTTATGCACGCATAGTGTTGTCAGGAACGACTTTAATAGAGTGCCCATACGTCTCGAGCGCCACGCGAAATACCCACCTGTGCATTCCCTTTCAAACCGTTGGCTTTTCTTGCATCAAACCGGACCTTTGGTTCGTTATATATTAAGCCACCGCCTTTTGTTCTTATCATTTTGTGTGCTTCAACCAGCAAGAGAGGAGTCTAAGAAAGAATGAAACCGAAATTTGAGACGAAAACGATGAGTCTGAGAGAGAGAGTAAGTGAGAGTTTCAGTTGGGTGAGCCAGAAAAGAGAGTGAGACTGAGAAGCCAAGAACAAGAGTCACAGCCCTCATCGATCTTCAACTCGAGGTGAGTCTTACGGTCTCTTAATCCTTTCGATTTTCGTCACACCCCAATGCAAAATAGAACCGTAGAAACAAGCCATGAGAATTCTCTGCTGGATAAACTCTAAAACAGGGCAACATTGAATAAATATAGACTATGGTTTTATACATATATCAGCGTTGTATGAATATAAAAGAGAGAGAGAAATCGTTGTTGTGGAATGTATATGGATATATATATAGTCGCTGAACTCGGACATGATAGGAAAAATGGTCTTATATATACAGGAAGCATGTGTTGCAGATATATATAATAATAACGCTGCATATGAAGAAAGACTTCACTGGTGTAGGTAAATATATATATATATCGTCATGAACCTAAGGGAAAACTTGCCTGAACCGAAGGGAATAAGTCATTAAGATTGTTGCTACATGTTATTGTAATGATGCATTGGAAACGTGGATAAGACAATATATATGTGTGTGTATGTGTGAGTTGATGCCTTTAGGAAACTTGAACACTTGTTGGATAATATATATATATATATATATCAGGAACCCAAAACTACCATATATATATATATATATAGATATGCGTGGTAAATGAGATTTGGGAATCCAAAACTTGCAGTGTTGATTACTGATATATGTAGGTGCATATTTTAAACACAAGTTTTACTTTGTAAGTTATACATATATATAATTATGATTGAAACCAAAGTGTTATATTGATATTGACGTAGTACAAAAATATATATATAGATATAGAAGGCCAATGGACATGAGTTAGTGTTTATTTAAAATAATAATAATAATAATAATAATAATAATAAATAAATAAATAATTTTAAACCCCAAAATGTCATTTTCAATTTTGTTATAATAGTATATTATTACTAGAATTTGTATATTTTTAGTCATAGGAAATTATAAGCTTTAATTGTGATCATGTAGAGCCTTATTGTAAGCGGTGATTGTACGGGTTGCGCTCCTTAAGCTAAGGTTAAGCTTGGAATTGAGGTAACCGGGGTTAATTTATTTTATATGCTTGTTTTGGTGTAATGTATTTTTCTAAGCCTTACTTTCATATATATAACTTGTACGTGTTTTGAAAAATTATGTGTATGTTTGAATATGAAATTATTTCAGAAGAAGCGTGTATTTTTCCAATCTGTGTATTTAAGTAAATACTATTGTTGGGGTTGTTTTTGTTGTGATGGTTGAAATGCTTGTTGTGAGTTGATATATTTAGAATAATAATTTAGTAAAATGTTGTTGAAAATTTTAGTGTTATATTATTTCTTACATTGTGGGTTATGTTGGGTTGAGGGGAGAGATTAAGGGTGAACTTGTGCACGGCTCTCTCAAATCCTGGCCGGATCTTGAGTTGAGTGTTATAGGCGGACACCTCCTGTTACGGTATATTGTTGGTGGCATGGGAGGACGGTATTCTTGAAGTGACTAGCTAACCTTGGCCGGGTATACTAGCGGCGATAAGTGTACCACGTCCAGAAGATATAAGGAGGAGCAGGATGGATGAGTGGGGATGGTTTTAATTATTGTTAATCATTATGTATTATTCTGTTTGTAATTGTACCCTGGACTCCGAGGTTGTGGGCGGAATTTGTACCCTGGACTCCGAGTTTGTGGGCGGAATTTGTACCCTGGACTCCGAGTTTGTGGGCGGAATTTGTAATCTGGACTCCGAGTTTGTGGGCGGAATTTGTGCCCTGGACTCCGGACGGGGACTTTATGTCTCACCCCGTTATTTTTAAATTTTTCAGGCGAGACCTCTAACCTTACTAGAGGACAAGGGAAGCAGCCAGAGGCATAGATGTCGTAAAATTTACAGGCCTCTTGTTGGTAATAGTGTTGTATTGATTTATATATTGCCATCATAGGGCCCTCATATTTATGAAATACTACATTAACTATTTTTGGGAGACTGTTTATTTTCCGAAGGCTTTATTTTGTACACTATCATATTATGGTGGATCCACAATCATATCTTGTGTGAAAATTGTTTTTGTGTAGACCCTTTTGTTGTGGGGTTAGGGTTATAAGACTCGTGGGCTATGTGTATTTCTGTTTGATATTTGTGCCCAGAGTCGTGGACTTATTTGTGGTGGGTTTGTGGGAAAAATTTGTACCCTAGACCCAAGGTGTGTTGTCTTGAAAGAAAAAGGAGTTTCCATAATTACCCATTATTCCGGTTTTATGAAAACATTATGGTTAATTATTGTTTAGTAGGAAAGGGTCTTTTCATCATGGGATTAGAGTATATTGTTCTGTTTAAATTAATTTCCTCGGAAATACTTTTCAATTAAACCTCATTTCTGGTCCTAAACTTTATGAAGGAGTGAGTTACCTTTTATCCTCCTTAAAAAAAAAAATCGGGGGCGCTGCCCCCGAACCCCCAAATCTCACCACTAATTATATACCCACAAACATTAAATCCTGACTTTGCCACTGTCCTCAAGTAATTAAGGTGGCTGCTGCCAACCGTTTTATATATATTAAAATATTATTATTAATTTTTGTTTGGGATATTACAAGAGGAAATGTGTCTTCATGAAAGTTTTATTCACAAATTGAAATTGTTCGGTTCAAATTTACTTCAATCTACCTATATTTTGTGTTGCAAGTTGATACTTTTATGAGTTTTTTTTTCCGTTGAGAAAGGGTGATCAACAAAGATCGAATTTGATTACAACAGAGACGAGCTCTCCCAATACCTTCTGCATCCTCCCGAAGAAGTCCAGCAATTCCTGCAGGTGGTCCAGGTAACGAATGATACCCTACCTCCAAACTCATAGCGTAAGAGGCCAAAAAGTCCGCACAACGGTTGCCTTCCCGGTAAACATGAGACACCATAATGCGCCAGTCTTGCTTCAGCAAATTTTGTATTCTTTTGACCGTGCGCATATGCGCATTCGGGCTTCCATCCACGTTCTGAATAATGCTTAGAGCCACTAGGCAATCCACCTGAACAGAAACATTTATGCATCCAAGGGACCAGGCCAAGTCAAGGCCATCCATCAGCGCCCATAATTCAGCCTGAAGAGACGTGCATACTCCAAGATTCCTGCAACACCCCGCTTTCCACCTACCTCCATCATCCCGGATAATACATCCCGCTCCTGCCATCATAACATCTAACTTCCTAGCACCATCACAATTCAAAGACACATAAGGGAAGGCTGGTCTAATCCAGCTAATAAGTCTTTCCTGTTTCTTCACTCTATTGCTTCTCCCGGCACTAAAACGTTCTGCAACTTGATCATTGAACCCTGCATAAATTGCCACCTCGCGAATGATACTATCAGGAGACAAGTGTTTATTCTCAAAAATCGCAAGGTTTCTTGCAACCCAAAGCTTCCAACAGGTAAGACCAAAGGAACATGCCCAGCTTGCATTACCCAAGCCCCCCCGTTGCTTCTTCAACAGGTTTTGTAGCATCCACTCCTGAAGAGGCAACTGAGATTGATAATGGACCAGCTCTGTCGGTAATAGACGACGCCAAACTTCCCGCGCGTGCTTACAAAATCTAAGGACATGATCCACATCTTCAGGACCCTCACCACACCGAGAACACACATCCTCATCCGTCATATGTCTTCTGTGGCGTTCAGAATTTGTCAAGAGGCTGCGCCGCCCAGCCAACCATAGGAAAGTACGTATCCTTTGCGCCCCCTCCCACTTCCATATTTCCTCCCATAGACGTGGCATATTCGTTGCCTCATCATCAGCCAACAAAGCGTAGGCTAAGGAAACTGTGAAGCAACCATCAGGCGAGTGATCCCAGAAGCATTGAGCCGGACCATCGTCCTGCATGGGGGTTTTAACACCTGCAATATGTGAGAGGACGTGGGGTGGAAGATCATTCCTGAATAAATCCCAATTCCAATCAACGATAGTCATCACAAACTCTTTAACTTAGAGCTAGAAGCCTCCTCCGCCGCAATATCTCTTGAAGCTAGAAGTTTTAACGGACCTACTTCAGGTACCCAAGAGTCAGACCAAAACCGAGTTTGAGAACCATCACCAATGTCCCATCGCATCCCAAGGTTCACGTCAGCCCAGACATTCTTCATGTGCCTCCATAAATAAGAACAGTGCTGGTTTCGTTTGTACGGACCTTTATGATAATCCCATCCATACTTAGACCTGAGGACTTGGACCCAAAGGAGCTCCGGTCTAGACCGAAGAAAGAAACCTAACTTCATCAGAAACGCTTGATTCTGTAGCTCCATCTTTTTAAAGCCACATCCCCCAGCCTGAAACGGGCTACACATGTCCTCCCATTTTACTAAAGAAGGCTTATGATCAGCCCCCGTCCGACCCCAAACAAAATTTCTAACATGTTTCTCCAGCCGAGAACACAAACCAGGAGGAAGCTTCATCGTTTGCATTGCATATGTAGGAATAGCCGCCAGAACTGATTTGGCAAGAGTAATGCGCCCTGCAAGGGAGAGGGTCTTAGCCGCCCAGCCAGAGAGCTTACTTTGGACTTTCTCCTCAAGATACTCATAAGTACCAATTCGTACCCGTTTATGTAGCAGGGGAACACCTAAATATTTGCCCAAGTCTTCCGTTCTCCCATAGCCCAATTCCTCACTTATACTGGCCTGTGCACCCACGGGAACATTTCTGGAGAAAAACACCGCCGTCTTAGAACGACTTATCTTGTGTCCAGAGCTAGCACAGAAATCATTCATAACAGTGTTGATAAGTGCAACTTGTGAGGCATTAGTAGAGCTGAATAATACTAGATCATCTGCAAAAAATAAGTGGGAGAGAGGGGGGCCATCTCTTCCTAAGTGAATTGGCATCCACTGATGATCTACCACCTTCTTAGTAATTATTTGAGATAATCTCTCCATACATAGAACAAAAATGTACGGGGATATAGGATCTCCTTGCCTTATACCACGGGAGGAAAAAACTTCTCCGATCTTACTCCATTCCGGACCACTCTCATGCTGCAAGACTTAATGCATAACATTACCGCTTGGACAAACTTATGGGGAAGGCCGGCGTCATAGAGTTTCCTCTATAAAATCCCACCTCAACCTGTCATAAGCCTTTTCCAGGTCAACTTTAATGGCCATCCACCCTTCCGGGCCCTTTTTCGACCTCATGGAATGAATCACTTCCTGCGCTATTATGACATTATCAGAAATTTGTCGTCCGGCCACAAAGCTTGATTGATTCGGGAGCACTAGGCGGGGTAACCATTTCTTCAACCGATTAGCCAACACTTTAGTGATGACTTTATAAGAGACCGTACAAAGACTAATGGGACGAAACTCCTTCAGCCTTTCCGGAGAGGGCACCTTCGGAATAAGGGTGATAAGAGTTTCGTTAAGGTCCAGATCAAGGGTCCCTGCATTAAAACATTGTGAAACCAAAAGGTGTAGGGAAGGGCCCACTATTTTCCAATATTTCTGGAAAAAATCAGCATGCCACCCATCAACCCCAGGCGCTTTGAGTGGCTTCATTTGGAAAAGAGCTCTATGCACCTCTCCCAGAGAGATGGCCGCAAGAAAAGAACGAGGCATGACGTCAGCTACAACCGGGAAGAGGCCCTTTCCCGGGTAGGGAGGGACAACCTCACCTTCTTTACAGTACAGATTCTGAAAGAAACATAGTGCCCACCTTTGCAAAGTATCCCCATCCGTACACCACACTCCATCATCACCTTTGAGAGTCGTAATTGATTTCCGCCGCTTCGTCTTATAGCTTTGCATGGAAATAAGCCGTATTCCTATCCCTGACTTTAGCCAATCACACCTCGCCCTCCGAGCCCAAGTCAAACTTTCTGTTCACAAATTACCTCAAACTCCTTCCGTAATTCGCCTTCCAACCTGTCAAGATGTGAAGAAGGCCTCGTCTCCTGTGCTTTTTGGATTCCCCCTAGCCTGGCTATGATTCTGCGCTTCCTCCAAGAGATACTTCCAAACACCTCCCGATTCCATACCATAGCCGATCCCGATAGCCTCTGAGTATTCGCCTTCATAGAATCAGACATGGACCAACTCTTATGTACCACCTGCTCAAAAGAATCATCGGTCGACCAAGCTGCCAAATATCTAAACGGGGGCTTCCCATATCCCTTGTTGATAGCACTACCAGTTTGAATACAAAGCGGACGATGATCCGAACTAAGCTTTGGTAAATGCTTGACCACAGTGGCCCCAAAAGAATTCAACCAAACATTGTTGCCCAGAGCCCGGTCAAGCCTCTGTAACAGGGTCCCCCGTCTCCATGTAAATTTAGGACCACAAAAGCCAAGGTCTGATAAGCCACAGTTGAACACAAAGGACCGGAACTGTGCACATCCTTGAGATCTCACATCCGCACCTCCACATCTGTCGCCCCCACATAGGATTGCATTAAAGTCACCTGCAATAAGCCATGGAGATATGATTTGACTTGATAGTTCTTGTAACGAATGCCATAAATCCCTGCGCAAAGAATTATTCGGACTCCCATAAACAGCCGTAAACAGAAAAGAACCAGGGAGCCCAGCAACCTCAATCTTAGTATGAAGAAATTGCAGATGACACACTTCTATTGAAACATTCAGGGTGTCCTTCCATAGCAACCAAATACCACCAGAGAATCCCCTAGCCTCCAACCTGTATGAATAATCAAAACCAGATTGTGCCACAAACCGATCTGCTTTAATACCCGAGATACGTGGTTCAACAAGTACTACCATACTTGGCTTATTCTCCTCCACAAAATGCATGAAGGTACGAGAAAAACTCCTACTCGCTGCTCCTTGACAGTTCCAAACAAAGATTTTTGTAAACATTAAAAACTGTAGATAGAAGTCAAACACGCACACCTGACCCAGTAGGATCCTCATCTCGCCTGTGCATCGGTAGAGTATCCACCGAAGCACAAACTGGGGCCACTGCTACTTCCTGGGGCGTCACAAGTTCCTCCTTCAGAACCGCAGTAGCATCTTTGGAAATATGTGAGCCAGAAGATTTCTTGCGGACCTTCAAGCTTTTTGCAGAGGAGGAACGAAGATTGACTCCATACTGTCCCCGTGTTGGAGCCACATAATCAGCCTTCATGTTTTCCTTCCCTTTTTGAGAAACACCAATCCCCTTCTTCACTGCATGCTGACCCCCAGAAAAATCAGCTTCGATTTGCTTAACCTCCGTCAAGGCAGGGCGAGCCTGGCGAAGCTCAACAACCGTGTGTCTACTACCATCCAGAGTCGAGACCACCAGAGTAGGAACGAAAACTTGGCCCTCAACAACGCTGTTCGTATCACTTCCTGCGCATTCTGGGCTTAGCGTCTGAGACGTCTCCATCGGGCTTTTGTCCAAAATAACATCACCAATTAAAGACGAGGGTCCACTAGGAGGAATGTCAATTACACTAGGTGGCGATTGAGACTTAGTAAGTGGGCCCTCCTGTTGAGACTTGATTCTATATTCCCGAACCGGCGCTTTGGGTTTATTTTGACTATGTTTGGGCGGTCTTTTAACACTAAAGGGTGTTTTGGACTCTTTACTTTCGACTCGCGGAAACCCGTACCACAATCCCACTCCCGATTCCATTCTTTATCTTCCTTCCCACGTTCTCCTAATTGGCTCCTTACCGTTGCCTCCAAATCCTCACAATCATAAAGAACATTAAAACGAGATTCGCCGCTATCTCCAATCCCCCTCCTTTCGCTTCTTTCCCTGGTTTATGCTTGTTTCCTTTCTTGGGATATCTCACTTGCATCCATTCACCAAACGGTGCAGCACCTGGCTCCGGCATCCGCCCACCGGAAATTTTCGAACGTTCCCCTTCCGAGTTCAAATCTGGAGATCCATCTGGTAAAATAGCTTGTGAGTCCGACGCCGCCGAAGTAACGTTTGGTGTTCTTAAAGGACATTTTTCTTTTGCATGACCAATCCTACCACACTCAAAGCAAATAAGTGGCAGCCCTTCATACTCCACCCCATCGTTCGCCCATCCACTTTAATCCAAGGTACCAGAGGTTTTTGTAAATCCACAAGAATTGCTATCCGAGCATATCTCCCTCTTCCTCGGGTTTCTGTTGTATAATCTATTTTAATCACCTCCCCAGTCTACCTATCGCTCGCAGCGTGCATTTGTGGTAATAGCGAAAAGACAAACCAGAGATTCGCAGCCAGACCACAGCTTTGGATAAGTTAGCCGTCCTGGGATCAAAGGCAATAGACCACGGTTGCACAGTAATATAGGCCCCAAAAATCATCCACGGCCCCCCTGTCAAAACCTTCGTGTAGTCCTCTTCCAAGTCAAAGGTAGCAAAGAAAAAACCTCCTTCCACATCTACTAACTGGAAAGAACCTCGCAGCCGCAGAGTGTACGAGTTCGGTTCAATAGATCAAAATAAGATACCGATCTTCCTAACATCTTGATGACTACAGTACGTTCCATTCCTTTTGCCAGTACGTCCCTAACTTCCTTCGAGAAATCAATGGTTGGAATATCCCCCTTACTACTGATCGTAAAGTCATCATCAGTAATAACAACTTCCGGCGGACTCCGGTTGCCCTTGCTCCCATCACTCAAGTTGAGTAGTTTGTTTCGATATGAAGAACCTCCTCCATCCTCCTTCTCAGCCATCACAACATCCGGTTCTACCATTCCCTCCAACGTGCCTCCGTCCCCCATCTGAGCGAATGCGAACTTTCTTCGTTGACCTGAGCCCATCCGCCGACAACGGCCTGGCATCCTCCTTCACATCCTCCTTCACATTCAGAGACTCCATCCTCAGTGAAAATCATTTTTATGAGTTTAAGTAGTGTCAATTTGAAAGGGCATGTTGAAATGTTAAACCATGGTTAAAGTTTGTTAGGTAAGATCGTGATTAATGATTGAATCTTATAAATAGATGTCCTAGTTAATGTGTTTAGTGTATAGGATAATGAGATTCACATCATGTTAAGAGAGAGGTTAATGTAAGTCTCTCTCTAGAGAGGAAAATCTCTCCAAGATCCCTAAACTTAGAGTTAATTGTTAATCATGCTCAAGTGAGGGATGATCGTTATTAAATCTAAGTGGATTGATTTATATCTTGTAAACATCTAATGCTATCAATAAAGATTCTTCCTGATTTAATATTAAGGCCCGGAGGAGTATATACTATCTTCGTTACAGAAAAAAATACCTACCTACTTTACAATTTTGTTTCTTCATTCAAATGAGTTTTATATTAAAGATCGAAGAGAGTAATATTTTCATTCCCCCAAGAAGCTTGTTAACTCTAACAAAAGAAGAATTTTGGAGAAAGTCATTAGCTTTTTTTATATTACCTTCAATCTTTAATATAAGATTTTATTGGTAGTGTAAATTACACTACAAACATGATATTATATTAACTACACTAAATTTGATCGAGGCAAAAAACATTCAAAAAGAACAAAAAGTAGTTTCAAGTAGAGCTGTCAAAACGGGCCACCCCGGCCCGTTGCCAAAAAGCCCACAGGGCCAAAAAGCCCGCATCTTAAGAAGCCCGCACGGGCCAAAAAATTATATAACCCTCAGGGTTAAGTCGACCGCGGCCAAAATTCAATTTAGAATAATCAACTTAGGCTTGAATAATCAACTTCAGGATACTGCCCGGTACTGAAAAAATGCATCATGATCTTGAAAAATTATTTTAGAATGTTGAAAAAATATTTTAGGGTACTGACTACTGAAACTGGTACTGAAAAAATACTTCAAGATGCGATGTATTTTTCGCACGGCAATATCCTAAAGTATTTTTAAGTGCGGTCGGTATCCTCGGTCGGTATCACGAAGTATTTTTAAGTATCGGTCGATATTGAAATAATTTTTCAAGATCATTAAGTATATTTTCAGTACCATTCAGTATCCTGAAGTATTTTTTTAAATACCCGTCAGTATCCTCAGTCAGTATCCTGAAGTATTTTTTAAGTACCAGTCAGTACCCTGAAATAATTTTTCAAGATCATTAAGTATATTTTTAGTACCAGTCAATATCCTAAAGTATTTTTTAAGTACCAGTCAGTACCTTGAAATATTTTTTCAACATCTTAAAATAATTTTTCAAGATCATTAATTATATTTTTAGTACCAGTCAATATCCTAAAGTATTTTTTAAGTACCAGTCAGTACCTTGAAATATTTTTTCAACATCTTAAAATAATTTTTCAAGATCATTAAGTATATTTTCAATACCAGTCGATATCCTGAAGTATTTTTAAGTACCGATCGATACCACGAAATAATTTTTCAATATCATTAAGTATATTTTCGATACTAGTCGGTATCCGAAATATTTTTAAGTACCAGTCAATACCTTGAAATATTTTTCAACATCTTAAAATAATTTTTCAAGATCATTAAGTATATTTTCGAGTACGGTCGGTATCCCAAGTATTTTTGAGTATTAGTGAATATCCTCGATCGGTATTCTAAATTTTGGAAAGCGGGGTTGATTGGTGGCCCATGGTGGCTCCAACATAACCCCAAAGAGTGGGGCTTATTTTGGGTTAGGGCCAAAAATGGCCCCATCATATGGGGGCCAAAAATATGGGGGCCAAACATGGGACTTAATGGGCTGGCCCATAGGGTCCAGCCCATTTTAACAGCTCTAATTTCAAGTGTATTTAGTGACCTTTCTTATACGATACCAAAAGAGAAAAAGGAAAAATTGCACAAACATATGGATATGTTGGCAAAAAAAAAAAAAGTATACATGGATATATCACCATATAGAGTAGTTTCCAAAATTTGTTTATGATAGTTATCAATTCCCTACAACAACTTATTAATAAGTGAATAAACAACGGCTGTGTTTGGGCTGACGTTTTGGTGAGCGTTGCAGGCCAAAAAAATAAACGCCACGTTGAAAACAAATCTCAGTAAAAAAAAAAAAAAGCCCAATAATAGTTGTTTGGTTGGCTTTTTGTTTAATGGACTCTTTGACAAAAAAACTCATTAACATAAAAGCTCCCAATAACCCCTCGTCCTTGGGCTCAACTGGTGAAGGGGTCAGACCACCAAAAGGGAAGGGGTTCGATCCTATAGTTAGTTAAGGCGTTGGGGAGGCATCCTAGGGGTCTAGAAGTCGTAGAAACGCTGAGAGGAGGTTGAGGCATGTGTGCTCTCTAACCCAGTATGCCCTCCGTATTGGGCTCTAAACGCCATGCCCTTGGACTGTGGGTGAACCCAACTCATTTCCTAAAATTTTCTTATCAAAAAATAAAAATAAAAATAAAAAT
The DNA here is from genome assembly GCA_025563575.1 of Acacia pycnantha. NCBI lineage: Eukaryota > Viridiplantae > Streptophyta > Magnoliopsida > Fabales > Fabaceae > Acacia > Acacia pycnantha. Next base: position 334,724 of record JAMWYP010000060.1, read on the forward strand.
AAAAGCTTCCAGATGGAGCTTCTGCGCCAGCATATGTGTCTTTTTGAGAAAGACGCTAGGCCCACTCTCGTTTTTGGAATGGAGTTGGAGAATTCTGAATGTGGTGCACTGCTAGAGAATTCACTAGAAACTTTCAGCTTTTCTTTAAAAAAAAAATCCAGCTTTTTATTTTTATAATTTTTTAATAATTTTTTTATCATATATATATATATATATATATATATATATTATTCAATCAAATTCATGCCATTTTAAGTTTTTCTATCTCAATTGACTTTTAAAATAATAATCCAAATACTCATAATTTTAGAAAAAAAGTCACTTCTACAATAGCAAAACGGGTAATCCAAACACAAATCATATTTACAACCTGACTTTTTTCCTACCGAGCTTTTGCAAAAGTCATATAGCTTTTAAGTCACTGTCCTACCACTAACTCAAACAGGCTCATCTTTCTAATAAAAAGAAGGGTATTTTAGTAACTTAACAACAAAATTTAAATTTCCATCGGATCTCTAGTCATACAAAGCAATTTCATATTCAATTGGAACTTTGAGTGTATTTGGATTAGATTTTGAAGAATAGCTTTTGGAGAAAAAGTGATAAAAATAGATTTTAGAAAATAGATTTTGTGAAAAAATAATTTTATAAAATGATATTGTTTAAATAATTGTTATCAGAGTCACTTTTTTCATGGTTCAAATTACTATAAAAAACGTTAGCTTTTGTGATAATTGCATATAAAGGGTAACATTCTATTTCAAAGATTTTTAACATTAAAAATTTATAATAAATACCAAAATTTAAATAAATTTATCTACAAAATTAAAATTATAACATAAATCAATCTTTTAAGATGATAAAAAATAGCTCAAACATATATGTATTAATAAATTGTATATACTAAAATTATTGTTAGTAGTAATTATCTAAAATAGTTTTTAAAAAGATCTATACAGAACGTATATGTAATATTTTTTAAAAGATCTATATCGACAGTAGTTTTTGTTTGTTTGTTTCCTAATACAAATTAAAAAAAGTGAAGGAAAGAGAAAATGATATTATAAGGTTGGGAAAATTATTAGATCATAGTGATCAATTATGGCTCAATGGGGAAAATATTTGAGATTTGGAGAAAAAAATCATTTTAACCAAACCTCGGTTTTGACCCAAATAATGCTTTTTTTAAGTTATCCAAATAGTTAAATTTCTAGTGTGGACGTTTAACGTGATTCTCTTGTATTTATATATTATCTCATATTTTAAATATAATATCTAATTGATATGTTTTTAGAAGATTATAGAAGTTAATTAAATTAAATTAAATTAAATTATTTATATTTATCATTTTTTCTCCAAACTAATTTTTTTAATTACAAACTGATATATAATGTAATTATATCTCTTAAAAAAATTAACTAAATATTATATTTAAGATAGAAAGTAGTTCTATAAATATTTTTTTTTCTGAGAAATATTATATACTCTATAATATAAAACTTATCAAAAGTAGGAATGATTTTTAGCACCAAATAGTACTATTATATATATAGTGCCCGGCGATCGAGGGGAAAGAGCGTTTCAGGGTCAACTTTCAATGCCAAATATACATGTCTGGGAGTCACCTACGGTGCAGTCCCAATCGGTCCTTGGAGTCTGAAACTGTACATACTCGCGCGTAAAGGCGGAAAGCTTCCTCTTCATCTTCGTTTCATTTCTCTGTACCTCTCCCTGTTGCTGGTTTTCCTTCGTTTATCCTCGTATCACCTCATCCCGAAACTTACGATTTTTTGAGGAATTTCCTAGACATTGCGGCCTCCGTTTGATTCGTTTAACGCTTGGTTAGCACGAAATCTCTGATTCTCATAGTCCAGGTTTGGTTTTGCGTCCTGGGTTTCATTTTCTTAATCGCCTCGCTTTCTTAACGATCGATCTGCTGCTGCTGAATATCGATCATCCTGCGTTCCGATTGGATGGGATTGGGATCAAAGGTTCCCATTTTTGGAACTTCAATCCCTTATTGAGGCCTTTGGTTCTTGGTTCTCTGCATAAAACTTAGAGGGTCGGGTGAATTCTATTCGAATAATCTGAAAATCATGGATTCGAGTCGGAGAGCGGTAGAATCATATTGGAGGTCGCGAATGATCGATTCAGCTACGTCCAATGAAGACAAAGTTACGCCGGTGTACAAATTAGAAGAAATTTGCGAACTTCTGCGGTCTTCGCATGTCAGCATTGTGAAAGAGATTTCAGAATTCATCTTGAAGCGGCTGGAGCATAAGAGCCCGATTGTTAAACAAAAGGTACATTTGTTCTTATGATTTTTATTTCCATCCTAAACTCGGGGTCAACTTTTTGTATGAGATGGATTTGGCTGATGTACGGTTGAACTTTTTAATCTAGAGTTCTTTAAAGTCTGATCAAGAGTATAGGAGGAGATTTCTTTCTTCAGGTTCTTGTTGCTCCTGCTGCTGTTTTTCCTTGGGGTGAAAAGAGGTTTATGATTGAGTTTTGAGTATCTTGATTGCAGAAATTATTTACCTCCTTTACAGCAATTTAGTTTCCATAAGATTTGAGAGACGGATAGTTAACTATTTGTGTTGCTCTACTCTGAACACACTTTAATTCTAAACTGAGTAGTTGCTGTGAACGACTCTATTCTGTGTATTATGATGGGGAAAATGACAGGCGATAATAGGAAGGCAAAAGAATCACCTTTGAGATGGTGTCATAAATTGTGTCTTAGAAGTGAGAATTCATGCTATTGAGCTTTGAACTCATTATGATTTACTTCTTTGTTCTATGTATGTTGGCAGGCTTTAAGATTGATAAAATATGCAGTTGGAAAATCAGGTGTGGAGTTCAGAAGGGAAATGCAGAGACATTCAGTGGCAGTTCGCCAGTTGTTTCACTACAAGGGAGAGCCAGATCCTTTGAAAGGTGATGCGCTAAATAAGACTGTGCGGGATGCTGCTCATGAAGCTATCACTGCTATATTTTCTGAAGAAGACAACAAACCTTCACTTCCCGAAGCTAATAACAGGCGGATGCAAGGGTTTGGGAATACAAAATTTGAAACACCATCCGAAGATAAGAAATCCTTTCTCAGTGAGGTAGTTGGAATCGGAAGTGCATCAATCAAGCTAGGACTTAGTAGCTTGACACGGGGACATTCACTAATGAAGAATGAAACTGGAAGCTACAAAAGTCCAAATCTTCGAAGGTCATTGAGCATAGAAACAGAGCAGAGTGACTCATATCAACCTGTTAAATATCATAATGAAAGTAAAAGCACTTTTGGATCAAACAAACAATCTAGTGGTCCTTGGACTCAGGATTCCAGAGTTATTAAGACGGAAGTATCAAATGGGGATTCCAATGCAAGTCATTTAGAGAGTAAGACACGAGAGACTATGTTGCTGGAGACAATTGTTACTTCAGGAGGTGTACGTCTTCAACCCACACGAGATGCCATTCAAGTTTTCCTAACAGAGGCTGCGAAGTTGGATCCCCTTGCTCTAAGTCATGCACTTGAACTGAAGCTCCAATCTCCAATGTGGCAGGTATGTTGGTTATGTTGATGTTTCTGTGGAAGAATAATTTGGCATATGCATAGTCATGAATGACAATCACATAAATAGAAACTTGCAATTGGACAATTACTTTTCTGAACTTCATTTTTCTCTTTCCTTTTCAATTTCATGTAGTTCGGGATCACAATAAAGTTCATCTTTGCACATTTCTTTTCTGGCCGAGGAACTAATTCTAAATGTTAACGGTTTATGTACATATCCCAGTGTAAACATCTATGCCTTTGTTCCATGCGTTACAAACATGTGCATGCTTCAGTACATATTCAAGTGAAAGCATTGAATTGTTGGTTATCAGTTTTGTTGGCATTTACCATGTATGCTGATGCTGCTTTATACATAAACAACACCCACTGATAGATGTACCTCTTTGCTTCTTTGGGAATGGTATTTCAGGTTCGTATGAAAGCAGTCTGCGTGCTTGAATCCATACTTAGGAAAAAAGATTATGATCATTTTTCACTTGTGACATCTTACTTTACTGAAAATAAAGATGTGGTAGTAAGATGTTCTGAATCTGCTCAAGCTTCTTTGAGGGAGAAGGCTAACAAGGTAACATAATTGCATGTTCTTGTTCGATTTTAGAGTTTAATCTTGTGTTGATCTAAATTTTTAATTGCTTTCGTTTATACTAAGCATCTTTTTTTGACTGTAAAATTTATAATCAGGAAGAGTATTTTGTAATTAGAAGTACTGAAATCTATGCAATTGACCTGGCTGAAAATCATATAGTTAGATTGATTCAGCATTACATTCTACCAGCAAAGATGTTAATATAGAAACTAAGAAACAAAACCACCAACACTAGACATGCGATATCAAAACAGACAGTGATGCAGCATGATACAAAACACGTGCGCACGCGTGTGCATGTACGCACAGACCCCTGTACAAACAGCACATTTAAACATGTCTGGAAAGAATCTAAAGGATTGATATCCTTAGTCCAGAAAATTCTGTTCAAAGGTGTCAATATGCTTTATTGATTTATTTCCTTCTCCTTAAATTTTCTGTTGCCAAAAAGGTTCCTTATTTGTGTAATTACTCTCTCAGTATGTGGCTAGTACTTATATTCCATTTATTTTTAATTCTAAAAGCATTCATTTGTGCTATTTTGATATCATATCCATGAACTTTTCACACTTGGAAGTTGCTTTTTATATGATATAACTAATGCATTGGCAAATGCCCAGATTATTAATATGTGGCATCTAATAGGAAAAAGCCATGAACCTTGAAATTTCACTAGATTATAAATATTTATGAAAGTATTCATACTATGACAACTCTGTTTCTTGGTTGAAGTTTATGGAAAGAAGTAATCACCCTTTAGTAAGTAGTTTAATAATGGAATTTTGCTTGTAATATCTGCAATTAGTAAGAATAGCGTAGTAAATGACATCCTATGAATTAAGGAGCAGCCTTTCTGAGTTCAATGTTAGCTTTTTGCCGTCTAATTTGGCACTTGACGCTTTAATGGACAGGTTCTTGGTCTTCTAGGTCTAGACCAGCCAAACAGCTTTGCCACTAAATCAGAGAATCCTCTGAAGGTTGAGAGTGCTAATGTTGCTGAGTTGCCTTCCTTGATAGACACGGGGGATCCAAATGATTGTTATGGACAGGACAATGCTACAAAGAATCCTAATGATCACAATGAAGTAAATTTTACATCACCAACACCTCTGGTTGATGATCTATTTGGAGATTTTGGTAGCTCTGTCCAAGGTAGTGAACCTAAAAATGAAGAAGATCCCTTTGCCGATGTATCATTTCATACCAATGAGAGTAAAGAACATACAGATGGTCTCTTTTCAGGAATGGTAGTTGGTGATAAACAGGTTGATAATGTGCTTGGGAATAGAAGTAAGCCTGAAACTTTTGACATTTTTTCTTCCAATTCCGATCAAGGGAATAATAAAGGGTTTGTCAGTGATTTAATGGCTGATTTATCAATTGAAGAAAATACCTCAAGTACGAAGCAGCAATTGAATTCTGCCACAAATTTGAATAATCATGTTACCCCTCATCACCCTGACAACATTTTAGGCGGCATTTTGGGCTCTCAAGTAACTGGATACAATATAAATCCCATGCTTTCTACTGGTCATATGCCTTATGGTATTCAGCCTGGCATTATGACGAACCATAAGAATCAGCTGTATTCTACTCAGCCACTTAATTATGGGGCCGTGGGAAACCTTTTGGCTCAGCAGCAGTTCCTGGCAACAATGGCTAATTTCCAACACATTAATAATGTAAACATGCACGATGCTAGTGTTGCGCAAATTGGTGGGGCCAAGGGAACAACACCTCTACCAGATATATTCCAATCAAATTTTGCATCTCAAGCCCCTAGCTCAGTGATCAACAATTCAAAGAAAGAGGAAAATAAAGCATTTGATTTTATCTCAGTAAGTAGGCGTATTTACTTGCATTATACTTCGTTGGGGTTTAATTTAATGATTATTATTTGCAAAGGTATATCTTGAATTTTTGCTTTGTAGAATCAAAATTTTCTTTGAATTTGGCCATTTGAATCAAATTAGTCATCTAGAGTTTGAGATTCATCTTTATAAACGTGCAACGTAGTCTGGTGTACAGAACTATAATGTAGAAGAATAGGTTGTATCAGAAACCTTATTAGCAGAGAGCTGCTCCCAGCTTCTGTAATTTTCTGGTCAGGTCTTGGTGACTACAGGATAGTAGGATGGGCTTTTCTTTTATTGGTGAAGTAGATTTTGATTATAAGAGGAAAGCATTTTCGATCCAAGGATAAACTGGATTATTTCTATTGCCATAGATACTTTGTCTGGTTTTTGATTGGTTTTCCACTTTTCCTGACCCTTTTGTTTCATGATTTTAGGATCATATTACTACTTCTCGCGATCCAAAGAGAGTGATTTGAAACTTCAGACTCCGATTTTGGTGGCATATGATATCAATGGCACTGTATTGGATTTGACAAAATAAATCAATCTCTTGGAGCTTCCTATGGATTGACAAAATGATATATGGCATAGTGTCGGATATGAGGAAAGGCATTTTAGATGGTGTTTCAATTTTTGCCCATGTTGGCAACACGAGAGTAATAAGATGAGTAAACATCGGACTTGAAAGTTAGGTATTACAGGCTTTCTGTATAGATGAGAAAATGAGCATTGAAATGTTGTGTGATATTTTGATTTTTCTGAAAATTTGTAGTTATTGGTTGAGATCTTGCAGCTGTAATTCAGGAATAGAATTAATTAGCACTTTACTCCCATTTCCCAATTTTTATTTCTTTACATGACTGTTTCAAACTTCATATTATCCTTGTCATTGAAACTAAACTGAGTGTTTATTTCTTGGTCATGAAAGCAGTAAATATTCTAGACTGTTTGATCATATGATCACTAGCTTAGCCACTACACGTCTACACCCCATGAGACAACTTTCACCAGTCAAGCCTATAAGGCCTCCACGTTGAACTCCACACCCTCCAGCCCTAGACATACCGTAGCCCAAATCGGCAACCCAAAAGCCACCCTTCAACCCATATTCAACCCCCAGCCCATTGGGTCACCAAAGCCCAATACCTCCACCAGGCCATACCAAGCCCTAGATAAAAACAAAGAAAACATCCTACCCAACCCAATAAATTGGGCCTCACCAAAAATGGGTGTGAAGATCCTTTCTAACTTGGCAATAGGATCCTCAAAGCCCAAGGTCAAAGAGAACCCTTTCCCTTTGATGAGAGTATCCGATCCCTTTGTCAGTTGAACCCAAAGACAAGGGTCCCTGAATGCAATCCCCATCCAAGGCTCTTGACTCTCAATTTTCGAATATAGAGGAAGAACTCCTAGATGATGCTACTGAACTAGGGGATGCCACCCACCGCTCAAATCAGCCAATGAAAGGATGCCCTTGTTCCAGAAATCTCAAGAAACATGTTCTCTCATTGACTTGGGCTTTTCGGGTCCTCACTTCACGTGGAGACGAGGTCTTTCATTTGCACGTCTAAATCGTGTGCTTATTAATAATTCTTGGGCTTGAGTGCTTCGTCTACCAATGATCCAGTCGGATCACAAGCCTAAACCCGCATAACACTACCCCACAACCCTTCCTGTTTTTAGTTCCTTGGTTGACCCACTCACAAATTCGGAACCAGTTTCCCTACCTATCTTAGGATAGGTAGGGAGAGCTTTTCCAAATTTGGACCGTCCAGATTTTTTTTAATTGTTATTTTTTAAATGAAAAAACATTTTTAAAAAATATGTTAGTTGAAAAATTATCTTTATTTTAGATTCTCTACCCATTAAAATAATTATTTTAAAAAAATAAAAAGTAAAAAAAATTAAATCTGCACTGTCGAAATCCCATCTGGATAGTCTAGATGGGAAGAGCTTTCCCTACCTATCCCAAAGATAGGTAGGGAAATTGATTCCCACAAATTCAAAGACCTTGTAAAAAATTCCTGAAATCATGCCAATTCCTTAATGACCAATATCTCAGCGTTCATAGAAGCAACGATGACTTGGAACCGAGAAACTTTCGGGTTAATTGGAAGTAGGAAAAGGAAGCTAAGAGCTCAAATCACGAGGGTTTAGAAAGCTTTAGAAGAAAGAACGTTCTCTACCTCTCTTAACAAGCTTAACCGAGAGCTTCAGGAAGACTATGAAATAGTATGCCTCCAAGAGGAACTATTATGGATACAAAAATATAAGGTTGATTGGATAAACTTGGGAGATTGAAACACAAGATATTACCATACTAAAGAAAACATCCGGTGAGCCATAAATCAGATCTCTTCTCTAAAAAATGCAAATGAATTTTTAGTTTTGGATGAAACAGCTCTTGTGGACATGATTCAAAGTTTTTTTGTAAAGCTCTATCCAGCCCCTCAGTAAAATCCCTCGATATACTTCCATAGAGGGATGTTTCCCATTGCCTTACCCTCTTACTATAATTTTTTGGCAACTAAGTTCTTTGTAGATGAAGTAAAGAAAGCACTATTTGATATGAAGCCCTTAAAAGCCTCAGGGCTCGATGGCCTCTACGTTGCATTTTTTCAAATCCAATTATAACACCTTCCAATATTTCACCGTTTATAAGAGTAATTATGTGCAGTTTAGCAATCTTTACCTTAATTGTATGTAGTTGTGGGGCAAAAACAGAAATAGTAAAAGTTACACTGATATAAAATATCTTTTTTACATTACATAGTTCTCACAGGAATCTACACATTTATTAATTTTAGATCTCAGACTTACAAGACTCAACAAAAATTTAAACTGAACAAGGCCAGCATTTTCACTGCGGTCACCCATCATCCTATTCCGCGAGCTACATCCAGATCCTCCGCCTGCCGGTATTTGCCACCTCGCTGTGGGAATCGCGTCCAGTACGCTGTACTATTACAAGTAGCAACAAGAACTGGGACCTCGAAGGTTCTCAGAGTAACAGATTAACCTCATATAAAATGTATACAAGGCAAATGACACCAATAGGATCTGGTAGGCACCTCCATCCAAAAAATGGCAAATAAACTACTAGATGGTGGTTCTTTAGAACCAGGTTTGAATAAAACCTTTATCACACTTGTGCAAAAACTGACTGTCCCTCTACAGTTAAAGAATTTAGATCAATCATCCTTTGTTTGGCGGCATACAAAATTGTTACGAAACTACTAGCAACTAGATTCAAACACATTATGCCCCAACAAGTCCTCCCATTCCAATCTAGCTTTATCAAGGGGAGGAATATCATAGATAACATCATAATTGCACAAGAGGTGATTCACTCCATGAAGAACAAGCGTGGGAAAAAAGGCTGGCTAGCAATAAAGGTTGACCTTGAAAAAGCTTTTGACAAGCTTAGTTAGGCATTTATCCAAGACAATTTACAGGATACAGGATTTCCAACTAATATTATTAGATTGATAATGCACTGTATAACCACTCCATCAATGCAAATACTCTAGAATGACCACCCCACTACTGCCTTCAAACCATCTAAGGGCATCAAGCAAGGGAACCCCCTGTCTCCATACATCTTCGTTTTATGCATGGAAAGATTATCTCAATCACTAAAGAGGTTCATCTTAGGAACTAGGAAACTATTAGATTAGGGAGACAAGGCCTACCACTATCCCACCTCTTTTTTTTTTTGTAGATGACTTGATCCTATTCAGCAGTACATAGCCTAAGCAACTCAATTTGATACAGACAGTCCTTGATGAGTTTTGTGCAACATTAGGATAGGTGGTAAGTAGAAGCAAAACTCACATACACTTCTCAACAAATGTGTCAAGAAGATATGCTAAAAAAATATGTGACACTCTCCAGTTCTAGAAAATAGAGCATCTTGGTAGATAACTTGGAGTGCGCCTTCTCCATTCGAGAGTGACCAAAGACACTTATAGCTACCTTAGAGAAAGGGTGCAACAAAAATTAACCTCATGGAAAACAAAATCTCTATCTTTAGCTGGAAGGATAACCCTTGCTAAATTTTTCCTTAATGCCATTCCTTTCTACTCAATGCAAACAAGTATTTTGCCTGCTTCATGTATTAAATGCCTTGAGAAACTTACCCGATGCTTCATATAGGGGTGATGATATTACGCACAAACCAATCCTGGTTAATTGGGAGGACATATGTCAACCACTTGATCGAGGATGTTATGGTATAACCAACCCTAGAACCATGCATTCTTGGCCAAGCTTGCTTTCAACCTAGTTCACAAACTTGACCTACTATGGGTCCATGTGTTAAAAGGGAAATACAATTGATCCCATGTGACCAACTATGAATTCAAAACAAGAATGGCCTCCCATATATGGTGCAGTATCTTAAAAGTCTAGAGTGACACAGAAATTAACCTCACATGGAAGTTTGGCGATAGAGAAACTATTCGGCTTTGGCAAGATAGTTGGATTGGTGAAATGGGGCCTTTCAAGTTGCTCTCCTTTGTTGATATTTCATCTGATGAGCTCTTACAGCCTCTCAAGTTCTATGTAGGTTATAATGGATAGTGGCGATGGACATCTTTCAGCCATCTCCTCCTACATAATACCCTCTTGCTTATTACGAAGTTTAACCCCCTATGCCTAATTGATACTGCCAATACTTGCCTTTAGAATGTAACCTCTAATAGTAGGTTCTCATTAGCTTCGCATACAGGCATTTTTCTGACACCTCATGGCAAGACCTAGACAAGGTACGAATATGCAAAGGGTGCGCTCCTTCCTTTGGTTCACCATGAGGAATAGACTACTGACAAATTCTAAGCGTCTACGGTGGGGAATAACGGTCAATAGGAAATGTGAGCAATGCCATGTCATGTAGGGATGAGCAAAGAACCCGATGATCCAGGTAGCCTAGTTCGACCCGACCTAATTTGGTCAAGAGAAATTGACCTGGAGGTAGACAAGACCATACTGGACTTCGGACCAAGGCCTCAGACCCCTTGGTTTGGTCTACTTTGGCTCGAATATTTTTATTTTAATCCACACTACACATACATAGTACAAACTTACATAGACACACGCCACAAGCATAAGCACACATGCTGACAGTCTGACACACCCACTTCGCGTGTCAGACTTTTTTATACTGGTTGTGTTCCTTTAGATTTCTTCAAATTTGTTTTCGTACTTTGTGCACATATTTCATTTCTTCTTCAAAATCCCATCCTTCATTTGTTTTGTTTCCAGCATGTGTGAGTGTATATTTTAATATCTTTTCATAACCAAATTTTCAACTACCTACAATACACACTATACACTTTCAATTTCATTCTCTTTCTTTTTTCTCTTTTCTTGTTCAGTTTAGACCAAGGTTCTGAAACCCGGACCGGTCACTGAACCGGTGAGGGTACTGAGTCAAGGGTTAGTAGGTCAAACCTGAGTTAGACTAAAAAATAATTTAATTAAAATAGGTAAAAATATTCATATTTTAATAATAAAAAATATTTTTTGGTCAAAACATGAGAGGATGTGATGTTATGAAAGACAACATGGAAGGATGTGCAATATTATATTATATTGATTTGTTTTTTTGTTTTTTGTTTAAAAAAAAAGAGTGCCTTAGGCCTTGGGTGGGAACAAAAATATCAATATGGATTCTTTTCTTTTCTCTTTAATTAGTATATGGAAAATGTGGTGCTAGTGTTGCAGCCTTGTTGGTAGATGCAGAGTCATAAGTGCTTGACTTGGCCTTTTCCTTGGGAGCATTTAATTTATGCCTCATTAATTTATCCAAGAAACTGGCCCTTCTGACATTCCATTGGATTTTTTATCCTTTGTATTCACTTACAAATGTAATGAACTCGTTGTCCACGAATTGCCTTTATGATCTAAAACTAGTATGATTCATCTCCTGTTCACGCTATATGATGACATGGATAGTTAAAATAATAATTGGGTGTGGGTAAAAGCACAATGTCAACTTCGATAACTGAGTCATGAGAGTGTTGTGTTATGAGCACAATTCACGAGTACTGAAGATCTCTCTCTCTTTCCCTCGGGTATTGAAGATTTCATTTCAATCAATCTCATAACGTCTAGAATTCTCTCTCTCTCTCTCTCTTCTTCGTCTTGTCTCTTCCCTTAAACCGTCAATAATGGCTTCCTTCCTCATTAATCCAACCTCTGCGTCCTTCTTACTCTATCTCATGCTCGCTTTTCTTCTGATTCCTTCCTCTGAAGGTCGTGGTTACTTGGTTGGAGGCTCTCAGGATTCTTACCCTTCCTCATCCCTCTCTAGAATCCCTCAATTACTGGGCCCATAAATGACACTTTAGAGTCATTGATTCTCTCTGTAAGTAAATCCTCAATATTCTTCTCTTTTTACTTCATACTCATTTCTTTCTTCCATCGCCAAATTCGTTCTATTTCATGACGAATTCTATCATTAATAATTAATTAGACTTTCACCTTCTTCTTTCTCTATCACCCATTGCTCCACTTGCTCTTTTCTCCCCGTCAGAAGGTATGAAACTCGCCACCATGGAAGGAGCCACTGCCGACGCTCTTGACTGAAGTTTACTCTACTCTTAAAAAAACCCAATGACCTGACTCACTTGACTTGGGTCAACTCAAAACTTGGGTTTTCCCCTTAACTTAAGCCGGTTTTCCAGCCAGTTTGCCAATTTCCTGTCCAAATTGGCCAGTTCGAGCTTCTGAAACTTGGTTCAGACCAAATCTATTTGCTTCTGTTTTTTGTTTACCTCTATTTTCTTGTACCATGGTTTCGTGAGAAAGATTTGTTACTCTTCTTCATTTCCCTTCTTTATTTTTTATTTCTTGTCTAACCATCTAATCCATAACCTGTAAAGATCGATCCTCCAGTGGAGGCCACGATTTGAGTTTGAAGCAAAGGAGAGAGATTAATCAGAGGAGTAAAGGGAAACCTCATTTTGACACCAAGGTTTCCGAAGACGAGACCACCGTCTCTCCAACTTTACCACCATATCGTCACGAATTGGAGCTGGTCCAAAGAGAGTGATTTCGAACGATGAAGGAAGAGAGGATCAGAACATCATCTCACCATCGAGGCCACTGTCTTTTCCGTCCAAACACCATCACCGTCGACTTGCCTTCACCGCCCTTAACCTTTTTCCTTCTCCTTTCACCATCTAAGTTAATCTCCATCAAGATTCCTTCTCATTTCATTTTCAGAACTTCTTAAACATGTAAAAAACACTAAGTCCTGGATTGGTCTAGACAGTCCATTGGACTAGTTTAGTCCAGCCCGATCTTAGGCTGGTGCTAGACCAGACCAGACCGGACCTCGGGCTGCTTGTATAGCCCGAGGTACTATCCAGACCATATCTCAGGTTGAGGCCAAACCCGGTTTGTTCTAGTCTAGTCTGGTCCATGATCAACCCTAATGTCACGCTAGAAGACTTGGATCACATACTTCAAAGGTGTCCCACTGCTACTGCTTATTAGGCCAAGGTAATCACTAGTGACAAACTGACATATTTCTTCAATGGTTCTTTCTCAAAGTGGATGAGATTAAACCTCAACCCGAGATGTTTAGGTTTCCATTGGCAGGTCTTATTTGGACTCCTTACATGGAGGCTTTGGGAAAACAAAAATAGGAAAAATTTTCAAGATGAATGTCTATCTCCTGACTCTATTATTAATTCAGTAGTGATTTTAACCCATCACACCCTTATGGCCATGGGGCTACTTGGTTGCTTAGATCATGCGGCTTAGCTAGTTGTGTTTTGTAATTCCCTTTTACATATTGTTAATATATCATCACTTCCATTAAAAAAAGATCACTACCTTGATTTTTATTTGATGAGAGTTTACTGCCACGGAGGAATTGACCATTGACAAGTCATAATCTAATACACCTCACCCATGAATTGTGTTGGGTTAGTGGCTAGGGTTCTCTCTCCTTTTTGAAGTCTTTCCTTCTTCCTTCTAAGAGCTTTTTCCCTTGGTGTTGTGGAGCACTCACAAACATCATACAAGCATGCATAACAAGAGGAAAGTGGTTATCTCTCATCAAAACCAATTATTATCACACTGCTCCTAATCCAAGAGCTCAAACATATGTCAAAATCAATCTACCACAATTAATTTACTAACCATTAATAACTCTTCAAAACTTCACATAATAAAAATTATAACTTATAATTTCATATGATTCAAAAGATACAAATTTTAATAAGGGTTAAGGTGTAAAAATACACATGTGCTTTTGTCAAATGAGCGCCTAGTAGCAAATACTTTTTTTAGGTGCAAAAGTGACTATGTTGTTACAAAATAGGAGCAAAAGTCACAGTAACCGTTAGAGGGAAGGACGTTGACTGTTAAGTTGGAACGTTTGACCAAAATTGATGACGTGTATGTTGACTAGGACTGTGTCAGAGACAAGTGAAACTTAAATGGCTGATGACTAGGAAAAATATCATTTATTTATCTGAAAAAATAAAATTTATTTATCTACCCAAAATAAAATTTATTTTATATTGATGCATTGTATTTTAAAAAAAATCAAAATAACAGTGATAGTTTTTTTAAAAAAAAATGTAATTAGATTAGATATTCTAATATCTTCCCCAAAATCTCTCGTCTCCAACCCTAGCAAGCATCGACTTCTCATCTCCATATCTGTTAGAACTCAGAACACAGAAGCGAGACGGCGAACGCGTTCTATTTTACTCACCGAAGCGGATTAAGAAAAGAAAGTAGAAGGAGGTGATAAAGATGGAAGGTGGAAGAAGAAGCTTGATCAACGACGGCAAGAACATCTTTGGTCGGAGAGATTCTGGCCGTCAGATTCCTCTGAGAGGTCGGGTGAAGGTGGCGATAGCGGTAGGATTGGCCAACTCGGTGGCTTCCATCTTCACTCGCACTCGCCCTTCTTCTCATCTCACTCGTTGATAGGAGATCCAAATTACAGTGAAATCAGTTCATCCGATGAGAAATTTTTGTCTCTTCTGTACAAATTGGGGGTTTTCCTTCTTTCTAGATTTTTGCCTAATCAGTTTTGCTTAATGAATCCGATTGACTGGTTCATGTTTTATTGATGAGTATTGGGATCCGTACACGCAGCGGAGTAAAAAAAAATTACGGATCCCTTAGGCGGATCGCTCAACGGCGTTTAAATCAAGGTTTAAGGTTTCCGAATCGTACCTTTGCAGAACAATTTGAACTGGTGGGCTACCTTCTCGATCAGCAGAAGCCGACTCTTTAGAATCGCCTTCCTCTACCGGTATCCACACGAACGGAGACGTGCTAGCGCCTCTGAACTGTGCGTCTCTATATTTTCTATCTAGGGTTTCTCGCGGCTTTCTAATACGCTCGACAGAATGTCCCGTAGGTTTTTCTAAACCTAGCAGGCGTATTATATTCAAAACAAATTTTGAATCTGGATTAAAAAATATATTAATTAAATCTATCGATAGATCTAATCAAATCTATTTATTTAATCCGAATTAAAAGCCCTACGATTTAATTTATATTTATAAATTAAATCAAGATATGATATCATTATATTTAAAATGAGATCCGATATCTCGCTTCAAATTAAATCGATATACAATATCTTTATTCGAAAAATAAATCTGAGATACAATATCTCAATTTATTATAGTTATTTAATTTATCAAATAAATTAAATACTATATATAATAATATTATTATCAATAAATAATATCATTATTATTTTCGAATTTAATATATATTAAATCAAGAAATGATATCATTACATTTAATTTAAAATGAGATCCGATATCTCGTTCAAATTAAATCGATATGCAATATCTTTATTCGAAAATTAAATCGAGATACAATATCTCAATTTATTATAGTTATTTAATTTATCAAATAAATTAAATACTATATATATAATAATATTATTGTCAATAAATAATATCATTATTATTTTCGAATTTAATATATTTATATATGCATATATATATATATACACACACATCCTAGATTAAATAAGTATTCATTAAATCTTAAACACATTTAAGATTCAATGAATCGAACACTCTTGCTCGTGTTGGGCCATTCTTGTGTGCGACCTGTAGCCCACATGAGATTGGCAATGGGCCAATACTGTACCAGCCCACAAGTCGCAAGCGGCCTCTAGCAAGACATTGCGACTACCCAATTCATATGGGGATCGTTGATAAGTACAAAGACTTGCCCCTAGGGCATAATTTCTAACAGACTCCCACTTGCACTAGGTGCAATCATTAATTACCTTAATTCTCATTGCCCTAACATGACGCTCATGTTTTACTTGTGCAAGCGGCTTAGTAAGAGGATCAACGTCATTGTTTATGCGATATAACCTATCGTACAACCATGTCACGTCCCTTTTGTCACGCGATAATTTGGTCAAGGATGAGGCATGAAAAATGTCAACTTCCTGTTCTTGACCATTACTTTCTCTACAATGACTTTCTTTCTCCCGGTACTTTGCATAATAATTTTTTTGTATCACCTCTATCATTGATTTCTCGATAAGATGAAATCGCTTGAGTATATGGTTGGTCCTTTGATGTGACCTAGGCTCCTTGGTCTCGCGCAATAATGCCGCTATTGTCACGAGCAAGTCTATTGGATCCGAGATGGTAGGAACCACCCCCATTCGGTGATGAACTTTCGATCCAAACGGCTTCCTTAGCCGCATCCGATCTTTGCTATATACTCGGCTTACATTGCGAATCAGCTACAATGCTCGTTTAGAGCTCTTCCAACTCACCGCACCACCATTCAACAGAATACATATCCCGATTGCGATCTTGAATCATCTTGGTCAGTTTGGAAACTCGCATCTGTGTAACCGGCCGCACGAGCTCATCTTCCAAGCCACCATGTACCAAGAATAAGTCCTCAGTCCTTCTCAAGTACTTAAGGATATTCTTGACAAGATCAGTGACCCTCACCGGGATCTTGTTGATATCTCGCTGGTCATACTCAAGGCAAATGACACATTGGGTCGAGTACATAACATGGCATACATGATAGATCCAATGGCGGAGGCATATGGAATCTTACTCATGCGGTCTCTTTGATCCCGTCTACTAGGACACGAGATTCTCACCGAGATGGATGCCATGAGACATGGGCATATTACCCCTTTTGAATTCTGCATACCGAATCTATGCGATATCTTGTCTATGTATGTGCTCGACTTAGGCCTATCAGCCTTTTAGATCTATCTCTATAGATCCTAATCCCAAGGATGTAAGTGGCTTCGCCTAAATCTTTCATTGAGAAAGACTTTCCTAACCAAGACTTGACACTCTGCAAGGTAGGAATGTCATTCCCAATGAGTAGGATGTTATCAACGTAAAGCACTAGAAATACAACTGTGCTCCCACTAACCTTCTTGTAAACACAAGGTTCATCTATGTTTTGAATGAATCCAAACTCTTTGACTACTTCATCAAAACGATGATTCCAACTCCGAGATGCTTGCTTCAAACCATAAATGGATCTTTGAAGCTTGCAAACTTTACCGAGTCCTCTGGACGCACAAAACCCTCGGGTTGTGTCATGTACACATCCTCAAGGAGCTTTCGTTAAGGAAGACTGTTTTGACGTCCATTTGCCATATTTCATAGTCATAATATGATGCAATGGCAAGAAGGATTCGATTGATTTGGCCATTGCAAGCGGGAAAAGGTTTCATCATAGTCAACACCATGAGTTTGAGTGGATCCTTTTGCAACCAGTCGTGCCTTGAAGATATTTACTTTGCCATCCATGTCAGTTTTCTCTTTGAAAACCCACTTGCACCCAACTGTTTTTACACCTTCAAAGTGGATCGACTAAGGCCCATACCTCATTGTCGTACATGGATTGCATTTCGACTTCATGGCACTAAGCCATCTTTCGAGTTGGGTCCCACCATGGCCTCGCGATAGGTAGTTCACTCATTGTGCTCAATGAGCAAAACATCACGGCTTCCGGTAATCAGAAATCCATATCTCTGAGGTTGTAGCCGTGTTCTATCGGACCTTCGTGGGTCTTGTGTTACATGAGTAGGCTCAACAACTTGTTGTGAGTCTTCTCCGGTTTCCATCTGTGGTTCTACATTGTCCTGTGACTCTCGAACTTCTTCGAGGCTCACCTTACTCCCACTGGTTCTTTTAGAGATAAACTCTTTTTCCAAAAAGACATCATTCCGAATAACAAACACTTTGTGATCGGTGGGATTGTAGACATAGTATCCTTTAGTTTCCTTAGGATACCCCACATAAAAGCATTTTGAGGATCTGGATGATAATTTATCAGAGGCTTGTTGTTTGACATAAACCTCACATCCCAAAATTTTAAGAAATGACAAACTGGGTTTCTTCCCAGTCCATATCTCATATGGTGTCTTTTCAACTGCCTTTGACGGAACACGATTTAGTGTGAACGTAGCTAGCTGTTTCTAGGGCATGACCCGAAAAGGAAGGAGGAAGATCTGTTTGACTCATCATAGATCGAACCATATCTAATAGAGTTCGATTCCTTCGCTTAAAAACACCATTCCATTGAGGTGTTCCTGAAGGAGTAAGTTGTGAGACGATCCCACAACTCCTAAGATGGTCAATGAACTCTTGGCTCAAATATTCACCACCCCGATCGATCGAAGTGTCTTAATTGTTTTTGCCAAGTTGATTTTGCACTTCATTTTGGAATATTTTGAACATTTCAAAAGATTCCGACTTATGTTTCATTAAATAGATATATCCATATCTACTGAAATCGTCCATAAATGTAATGAAGTACAAATGACCTCCTCTGGCAGATGTATTCATTGGTCTACACACATCAGTATGTATGAGGCCCAATAAATCGGTGGCTCTCTCACTGTGTCCAGTAAAGGTTCCTTTGTCATCTTTCCCAATAAACAAGACTCGCATGTATCAATTGATTCAAAATCAAATGAGTTAAGAAATCCATCTTTATGGAGTTTCGAAATGCGTTTCTCATTTATATGGCCTAGACGACAATGCCATAGATAGGTCGGATTCAAATCATTTGACTTGAACCTTTTAGTAGTTATGTTATAGATATGTCCATTCAATTTTCTACTGTCCTTGAGATCCTACATTTATTCAAATGTGAGATCCACATGTAGTATCCAATACCCATGTTGAGGAAGTAGAAAAGCGAATATCTATGACATAGATACTTGAAGCGATAGCCCCGCTATCCTTCTTGTTCTTTTTCAGATCTTCGAGGTAGAGTTTGCAATTCCTTTCAAATGACCAAGTTCATTGTAAAAGAAGCGACTCTATCCTTCTGAGGTTTTGCCTTCTTGGCTTTCGGTTTCATACCCCTTCCTTTTTAACAAACAAAACGAACCGGGCCTCTCCAAGGCTCGGCTTAGCGCTTTGAGCATCCCATGCAGTTCATAAATTGATTCCTCCATGTTGTTCATGTTGTAATCCATGACAAAGTTATCATAACTTCCTGGGAGTGAGTTCAAGATCACATCTGTAGCTAACTCCTAGGACATGGGGAATCCAAACCTCTCAAGCCTTGCCTCACATCGGAACATTTCCGTAGGATGAACAATCATCCCGCAGGCCTTCACATGTTCTAGATCTCTATTGAGGTCTAAAAGCATAGTGGCAAGCATCGTGCATCCTGTATCCACGAGTCATCCTTATGCTTCGTATAAGCATTAGTCGAGCTCTTGGATCGCAGCTGCAGCTCGTCAGAATGGGTTGATTGATGAGATATTCTTTTTTCTTTCGTGTTTAGGATCAACACTTAAGTTCCCAAACATGTCAAGAAAGTTTGTCTCATCAAGTTCGTCATTCTTAAGGACTGATCGCATTGATGGTGTTGAAGTATTACTAGACTACATGATTCTACAACTAAAGATATGCAAAGTTTAAGTAGTAACCTCCCACTGAATTAAGAACCCTCATTATAATTAGGGCTAAGATCCATATTTGGCTTAAATTTAAGTCCGCTTTGGCAGGACGCTTAAATTAAGTTATTTAGGTAGGCAAACCCCTTGCCAATTACATCATATGTAACTCTTAGATCTTTATGGGATTCAATCATCATATGACGTAGCATGTTTAATCCCATCTAATGCCTTGAGATCCAAAACCGTTTTGATAATCTCAATTAAGTCGGACAATAATGAATATTGAGTATCACCATTACTCACTCTTGTCTCACCAAGATAACTCAGATGCATCCACTTTGGTGGAACATACAAATGGGCGATCTAGGTTTTGACAAGTATTCATTTATTGGTGGCATTATGACTTAAGATTTTATTTAGAGGGTATAATTAGATTAATCCTATTAATTATACTTATATGAATGCAATCACTATTGTATCTCATATAATATCTAAATTAATTATGAGTTATCTAATCAAAACATAATTAAAACTCTAAATTGATTATGAGTGATCTAATCAAATCATAATTAAAATTCTAAATTAATTATGAGTGATCTAATCAATCCATAATTAAAATTCTAAATTAATTATGAGTGATCTAATCAAACCATAATTAAAATTCTAAATTAATTATGAGTGATCAAATCAAACCATAATTAAAATTCTAAATTAATTATGAGTGATCTAATCAAATCATAATTAAAATTCTAAATTAATTATGAGTGATCTAATCAAATCATAATTAAAATTATAAATTAATTATGAGTGATCTAATTAAAATTCTAAATTAATTATGAGTGATCTAATCAAATCATAATTAAAATTCTAAATTAATTATGAGTGATCTAATCAAAACATAATTTAAATTCTAAATTAATTATGAGTGATCTAATCAAATCATAATTAAAATTCTAAATTAATTATGAGTGATTTAATCTAAAATAATCAAGGACTCTCACAACATGCCAATGAGAGGACTTCTCTAGATAAAATTAAAGAAAAATACTTCATGAGAAACCTCGTTTCAACATAGCATGCCATATTTGTTATGCAATAAAATATTATGGTTAAAGTTATCATGATATAAATTCTCTAATTTATATTCATGATTTAAAATCTCGCGCTACTGACAATCAGCCGGGATCCCTACATGATCAAAATAACTTCATGTTTTCGAAAATAATTTCCAAAAAAAAAAGTGATTTTTTCGAAAATAATTTCCAAAAAAAAAAACGTGATTTTTCCCCGAAAATTTCAAACCCTAACGTCTCGATCGACATCGGATCTCGAACGTTTCGCATCCACGCGAATCGCCTACACGGTCCGATCTCGAATAATTCAGAGAACTGCCGCAATATCCGACTAGCTATCCGTAGAAACCCTAACGCGAGTTTTGTAATTCAAACGCATACAAAGATCGGTTTTAGATATATATCATATATATAAACACGCGTAAAACCTAATTTAAACGCACGGTTGAGTTGGCTCTGATGCCACTATTGGGATCCGTACACGCAATGAGTAAAAAATTACGGATCCCTTAGGCGGATCGCTCAACGGCGTTTAAATCAAGGTTTAAGGTTTCGAATCGTACCTTTGCGAGAACAATTTGAACCGGTGGGCTACCTTCTCGATCGGCGAGGCCGACTCTTTAGAATCGCCTTCTCTCTCGGTATCCACACGAACGCCCTTCGAACACGAACGGAGACGTGCTAGCGCCTCGAATCGTGCGTCTCTATATTTTCTATCTAGGGTTTCTCGCGGCTTTCTAATACGCTCGACGTAATGTCCCGTAGGTTTTTCTAAACCTAGCGGGCGTATTATATTCAAAACAAATTTTGAATCTGGATTAAAAAATATATTAATTACATCTATCTGATAGATCTAATCAAATCTATTTATTTAATCCGAATTAAAAGCCCTCTGATTTAATTTATATTTATAAATTAAATCAAGATATGATATCATTATATTTAAAATGAGATCCGATATCTCAGTTCAAATTAAATATGATATACAATATCTTTATTCGAAAAATAAATCTGAGATACAATATCTCAATTTATTATAGTTATTTAATTTATCAAATAAATTAAATACTATATATAATAATATTATTATCAATAAATAATATCATTATTATTTTCGAATTTAATATATATTAAATCAAGAAATGATATCATTACATTTAATTTAAAATGAGATCCGATATCTCGGTTCAAATTAAATCGATATGCAATATCTTTATTCGAAAATTAAATCTGAGATACAATATCTCAATTTATTATAGTTATTTAATTTATCAAATAAATTAAATACTATATATATAATAATATTATTGTCAATAAATAATATCATTATTATTTTCGAATTTAATATATTTATATATGCATATATATATATATACACACACATCCTAGATTAAATAAGTATTCATTAAATCTTAAACACATTTAAGATTCAATGAATCTGACACTCTTGCTCGTGTTGGGCCATTCTTGTGTGCGACCTGTAGGCCCACATGAGATTGGCAGCGGGCCAATACTGTACCAGCCCACAAGTCGCAAGCGGCCTCTAGCAAGACATTGCGACTACCCAATTCATATGGGGATCGTTGATAAGTACAAAGACTTGCCCCTAGGGCATAATTTCCAACAATGAGCCCACACGATGTTCGCGAATTTGATTTCTCAATCAAGATTAATGGAGAATGGTGTTCTCACTATCACTGTTCCTAAGGCAAAGGTGAAGAAGATGTCAAAGCCATCGAGATTTCTGGTTAAATTGACATTCTGGGTTTTCTGGGTTTGTTTTGGAGAATATATGTATGTATGTATGTCTCTGAGTTTAAGTCTTGAATTGTCTATGCTTGTAAAATCGTGTGTTCTGCTCTTAGGTGTTATTTTGTAAGGCTTGCGGGTTTGTGTCAATTTACATGGTCTGGATTTGTGTTGTTTGAAATACACTGAGCTTGTTTTTCTCTTGTTCAATTATTGTTCCATCTTGGACCTGTTATTTTTGCTCAACTTCATTTAAAATCGAACACCTAGGTTTTCATTTGCTTATACTCTTCGTCCTGAACCCTAGGTTTTCTCTAGATCTTCCAGGGCTGAAAAGGAGGAAGTAAAGGTAGAGGTTGAAGACGATAGTGTGCTTCAGATCAGTGTGTGTGTGTGTGTTTTTTTTTTGAAAAATCAGATCAGTGTGTTGAAAAACTATTTTATTTAGTTTTTGGGAATTAATCGAATTAGTTATGTGTTAGAATTAGTTTCCCCAATTTTACCATGTGTGTTATGTTAGATTTTAGGAATTAATCAATTTAGATAAATAAATTAATTTTTTTCCAGAGAAATAACATATTCTTTTTCCAAGTCATCAATTACTCAGCTGCCACTTGTCTGCAACACACTCCTAGTCAGCGTCCATGTCATATATTTAAATCAAATCTTCCAACTTAATAGTCAACATCCACCCCTTAACGGTCACGGTGACTTTTGCTCCTATTTTGTAACCACATAGTCACTTTTGCACCTAAAAAAAACATTTGCTACTGGGCGCTCATCTGACAAAAACACATGTGTATTTTTGCACCTTAACCTTTTTAATAATAATATATTATTATCATAAAAATTGAAAATGATAGTTTTGGAGAAAGTAGAAATTGGATTTTGTGTGTGGGAGAAAGTAGATATTATTATTTTTATAATGTTTTTCCAACTATATTGATAATTTTTGGTAAATAACTATAATGGTATTTTATGAATTACCAAAGCATTACATAAACTCTAAAATATGTTACCAATTTATCAAGTTGCAAAGTGCAAACACATGATCTAATGATGATTTGTCAGAATAAGGAGTCAAATTTTCACACTTTATTTTGATTGAATTCAATATTTTTATTTCTAGAATTTTTTTATCATTAATAGTAATTTTTTTTAAAAAAAGATAAGGTATGATCCTCCTTTTATTTTACCTGAAGGTAGTATGATTCTCCTAAATTTTAATCTTGGGTTACTTCTTACAAAATCTAGGCGCGACGCGTCAAAATCGAAGACAGATATGTGTGGGTCAGTGTGGGGCCTACATATATTTTGACCATGACAAACCAATGTGGGTGTATATACATATATAGTACTGTATTTAACTATATTTTCTTGTCTTGCGGAATATTGTATTTGCAATTTTGCATCACAATGTCTGTCCTCGAAGAAACCGCTCAAATTTCTGCATTTATGCATATATAATGGCTTGTTATTTATTCTTTTTCTATTTTTGTTCTTCGTTTCACCTCTACCATGGCAGCCCATCTCACGCTGCAACTTCATCAACTGTTCAACAACTCGTAAGCTTCCTTTCTCTTACTTTCTGACTGTCACTTAAATGTTCATGTGCTTCCCAAATCGTGTTCTAATCGGGTTCTTCTTTTACGCCATCGGGGTTATGGATTCGTGTTTAGAAAAAAATATAGGCACGCACACATTTATTTCAAGCCCTTTCTTGCTATGTTGCGAAGATTATCGCTGAAAATGGTTGAACCAGGATTTTTTTTGCATTACGTATTTTTAAAGAAAATGGTCAATAGAGTAATATTTTTTCTGACGAAGGGAAGGAATTTCCCTTTATCGATAAATATTAATTCAGCATCTGGATGTTGAATTTGGTATTTTGAGCTGCTGTTGTTATTGTCGCTGGAAAATTTAATGTCTAGGCAATCAACAAGTCTTTAAGCAAGGAATTAATGCTCAGATCGCAAACACAATTCTAATCTGGAGTGTGGCATAATTACTATAAAATTTTAAAATATACCGGTAAATCATATGTGAAAAGTAGTCGTAGTTTACTGTTTTTAGTCTCTTGCACTATGTGATGTATATCATTAATGTATCTGATGAATTCTTTGTTTGCGTTCGATGAATATGCAACTCCTGAAATGATCGTTCATCGCCTGTTTACTCCAACAGAAAGTCCTTCGAATTAGATATCAGAAAAAGGACAATAGACAATGCCCTTCTGCATTTCAATTCCCATGTAACAGAGGAGAGAAATGATGGGTCTTCAGATAATAACCTCTTAATTGGATCTTGGTCTAGATGTTACACCTCCAAAAGGAAGTGTTCTATGAAACCAGTATCAGCCAAAGATTCTTTTGTTAGTATTGATCAAAGTCAAAGCAAGAATGAAAGTGATGATACTCTTACCACAATCAGTAGCCACGAGATAGAACTTAATCGGGTGAATTGCATTGTGCGGGTATTGCATGAATCTTCTTGGAGCTTTTCCCAAGCAGTTGAGTCCCTTAGGCTACCTGGAAGTGGCCCAGAGCTTGCGATGGCTTGGCTGGGGAAGGATGTACATGCATGGCATAGACGTATTGCTTATCGGGTATGTGCAATAACAGATTCTTTCATTAAAAGTTGTGTAGTTGTCTCCTTTCTGTTCCCTTTGATATTTATCAGCTCTATGAATTTGTGATTATGATGTAATCATTTTAATGAGAAGGCTGATGTTTTCCTTCTGGAGTAGATGTATTTTCTGTGTTGAGTGTGTTGATCAGCGTAAAAATTATTTGGTTTGGCTTCAATGAACAGCTAGTATGTAACTCTTAAATTTCCTACATAGGTTTCAGTTTACGTATTGTTGAAAACGGCAATAGATGTGGAGGTATTGCTCTTGCATGACCGACAGAATGAATTCTCACCTGTTATAGAGATGTAAGTCCTTGATGTTTTCTTTTGCGTACTTAACAAATTGTATATGTTTAGGAGATGCTTTACTTGTAAACAGTAACATTGACAGATATAACTTGTAAAAGATGTAACGTGTTAGTCATATAAACCTCCTCAGATTTGAAGACAAATGTCTGTCACAGTAAGTCATAATATACCATCTCTAAGTTTGATGAATGCTCCATTCGTCAAAAATTATTTGCACTTTTGACTAATTTACACCCTCCAAAAAAATTGTTAGGTAATTAAAAAATATTTGTTCTTTCCATGTCCACCCTTATTTAATAATGTGTCTCAATCATCAATAACACAATGGCAGCTTCTTGATTTCTTATACTCTTTAAGGGCATTTTTGGAAACATAAATTACTCCTCAAAAACCCAATAATGCCTTATATATTTAAACATCGTAATTCACTAAAACTACCTTGTAATTTTAAATGGAGGGAGTAGATGAATAGATAATCTGTATTTATAGCAATAAACAGTCAAATTGAAAAAAACAGAAGCATTTCACTGATCTGATGAGCCATTTCTTCTCTTATTTCAGATTAACACCATTAAGAAATCAGATGAGAGAATACATTGAAGGGCAACTGAAAATGAAGCATACTGATTTAGTTCAGTGGTTTAGAGTCAGTGAAATTCCACATTTGGCAGGGTATTTCAATCCTCTTCTAAAGAAGTGGTCCATGGAATATGCAGGAAGGTTTGTTGAATCATCTTTTATTCTAGCATCATATTGAACCTTGTGGCCTTTTTCCTTAGTCAATATCACATCTTCAAGCAGAGGATTTTATTTCTTTCCCATCACATTTTCCAATTGAGTAGGGAAAACAACTAGCCTGACAGATAAGTATTCAGCGGTGTTGCAGGAATTATTGTGGCAATAACCTGCTGCACTGCAGTGGTGAAACTGGGTTCTGGACGCATTTCCTGCCCCTTGCTTATCTCATCTTTCGAAGATGTTTTAGTCAAGCTCATGGATCATTCCCTTGCTCTTGCAACAGTGGACAAGCTGCACCATTTAGCAACTGAGGCGGGATTTGAACTTGATTTTTTGCTTCATTTTGGGAAAAGGATTCTTCCCAGTGAGAAAATTGAGGACCTAGAGTTTTGGATTGGGTTGGCACATGAGAAACTCTTGAAAGCTTTCCATGAAGAAAGCATCATATCAAACATGGAAAATCTTCAGTACAAGGTCAACCAGCTTACAGCCTCCACTATAATTTTCTGTTCTACGTCTGCCAAAGTTCAGTTAAATAGAACTGACCTGATTATTATATTTAATTTAATTTTGTTTTCATTTTCATTAAAGGAGAAATTATCCCTGGTTGTGTTTTAAATGATCATAGGCCTCATAAGTACTTCATATTGTTAATATTTCATTTAAAAGATCTGTCATTTAGCTTCAAGTTTTCCTTCTGCATTCAAATAGTTGTTTACAAAATAGTGTTTGTGGATTCAGCCAGATAGTCTGGCCACTCTGGGACTTTTTGCATACCTTGGAAGAAGGACAAGAATATTTTTGTCAGCAATGGGCATTAAGGATCTTGATGATATGGTTCAGGATTTTCTCAGGTTTTATCTCTTTGTTCTCCTGTTTCATTTAAAATGTTTTTAATAATATAAAAAAACTAAGGAGGACCAATTCTTTTCTTGAAGTTACCTGGAATGCGGCTGCCTTTTCATTTATCCCGAGTTTTCCTCCATTCCTGTGTATCAGCTTTTCATGGAGGTTACTTTCCGTTAATTCTGATGTATGCTGATGTTAACTGGCTCTTTTATGTCGATATCAAAACACTCATCCTAATCTATCTTTGTATTTCAGTTAGTAACTGATGAAATTGGATGGCTTGATTTTTATGCCTCATATGCTGAAATAAACTGTCCAGATAAAAGGTCCAAGCCTCATGCACGCCAGGCAGAGAAAGAGATTATTTTACATGTAGTTTTTACTGTGTGCTATGATATTTTCTCTGGCTTTGCCCACTTCAATCGCTCTACACAGCAGCCATTGGAGACAAACTTGCCCTCATACTTGCTTCGAAGGTAGCTTATATTGGATCAATTTGTTACCTTTTCCTGCCTAGCTTACATTTCTTTGTCTTCCTGAAAGAGTGTGTTTTTTTTTTTTCCGAGTTGTATGCTTATTTATTTCTTGGCATTCCTAGTCAGGGCTTGCTAAGCATCTGTCTGCAAGAGCACAGGGCTGCTTATGTCAAATCAGGGTATATTGCTATCACTAGATTCATTATTTTGTTACTACGTTTTCTCTTTAAACAAATTTCTTAAGAAAGAATACCATTAAGCTTACAATTCTGTTTCTATTTTCAGTGAATCATTTGATACTGTGGACTATGCTACCTTGAGCAACCCCACACCAAGTATTGGAAGTAGAACTGGACAAAAGTTATCTTTGGCCTTTGAAGCACAACAAAAATCACATGATTTAACTACAGAAGGGTCTCCAAAGAGTTATTCTCAATTTGGCTCTACACTACATAAGGTACAGTAGACAATATTGTTTGTCATAACACCGTGATAAAATAGGTAATTCAATATATATATTTTTGGTTCATTGCAAGAGCTTTTGTTTGTTGGTAAAAAAAAAGAAGAGTTTTTTTTTTTTTCTTTTGTTCAAATTGGAGAAAAATGTTCTCAGTCTCTCTTTTTCTCTGTACTTTTTTTTAAAAAACTTTTTGGTTTTTTTCTTTTATTGAAAGGAATAAGTTTCTTATAGATAAATATGTTGAATTAAATTTTAGTCGTTCATAACATACACTTAGTTTGAGTATAAAAATGAAAAGTGGTGCGTTTTATTGTTGCAACTTGCAACATCCTCTGCATGGATTTTCTAATTACTTTTATAGCTGTATATAGGCTCCACTTTTATACAAGGCAAAATTTCAGCGAGGTACCTATATTGAAAAAATAAAATTTCTGTATGGAAGTCTTATCGAGCGATACTGCATCAAGTTGGTTTCCGCAGTCACTGTAAGACTCTTCATCACCTTCTTTTTGTATATGTGCCAATTATTCTGAAGTCAGGGTGCTAAAACTATGGAATGATTTGTTTCTAGGACATCTTGATGGGCACTCAGTTGCTCTACACAGACATCAAGGTTGCTCTAGAGCTACTTATAAAGCAAGCACATGGCTGCAAGGTTACAAGAAGGCAGAAAAAGAAGCTAGAAAGAACCTTAACTGACATTATCACACTACTTCCTGTTACAATTCTGATGCTCCTTCCTGTAAGCAATAATGTGGCCCACTGGCCCCACATCATTCTAGTTCCATTTGATCTTAGTTTCTGTTGTCTTTTCTATGGATATTAGGGTTCCATTAGCTGATTAACTTAATAGAAAACTGGATAGTTTCCCTTGGTTTCTCAAAAATTTAGGTTGGACTAAAAAAGGATTGAAAGTTAGTGTTTGGTAAATTAAGATTACTTAGGCTCATCTCACATAGGGAATTTCAGTTCAGAGTTTCAATGTTCACAAATAACATTTTACAATTCAGTACTCCTCTTATCCTAAAAAGTGGGTCTTATATTTAGGACCGGACAGAGTACTTTATTATTATAAGCTTACTGTTGTTATTTGCATTCATAAACTTTACTTTGGGTATGGAAAGATGAAAGTTTCTGCGCTGATAGGAAACATCAAAAGCATTTTATGAGGTTTTGGTGGTCTAGACCATAGGCTGGGACCCAACTCCGAGGATTATCTCTAGAGTGGTCTCGAGAGAGGGTAATAGCCAAGCTAGACTACCAAACAGAGGCAATTCAAACCCCACGCACGTGGGGGGGGATGCAGGGACTTCTGGTAGAAGTCCCTTAAGATAGTTGGGATATTAAATTCCTTAGAAATATCTGGTGGTCCCTGAATTAATTTGATTCATTCAGTTTCTGATAAAGACTGCATAATTTTATTTGGACTTTGTTGAACCATAAAATTCTTGTGGGCTAAGCAAATAAGAGATCTATCTAGTGACATGAATACTCTTATGAAATCTTTCACCTTTTCACATTGTTGTAGTTGACATATATTTAAACTTTTTTTTTTTTTTAACATTTAGTGTTGAAGTTCTTAAATCAACCTTTTAACTTTGCCACCTGCTTACAGTTACTTGTGCACCTACTTCTTTTGTATACCATACGCGTAACATTTCAAAAATTATCTTAACCTTCCAAAATTACTCTTATTAAATTGTAATCTCATATTAATGACATCTCAATATCTCTCATAAATAGGGGTAAATTTGGGGGAAAAAATTTAATGCTAACTACATTCTGTATAGAATGACATATTTTGGGATAGAGGAAGTAATATATAAACAATTGTTTGACATGAAGGTCTTACATGTTTAGATCAAATAAGAACTGATGAACTGTTGCGTGTATATATATGAATGTGCTACATTTTTCCAGGACAATCTCATTGACAAGTATACTTGTCATTCATGTCAGGTAACAGCAGTTGGCCATGCAGCCATGCTAGCAGCAATCAAGAAGTATATGCCATTCTTGGTAAGTATGGCCTGTTTGTTTGACAACAGAATCAATTCAAAAAAGCTCTTTTGCGCTTGACAAGACAAAACTCATTTCAAATATTTACCTTGTAGAGTTCAAAATCACTCAAAATAAACTAATCCAAACAGTCACCCTAGATTATTTTCTTTTATTAATGTTGTACACTGCTGATTGTGGTTTCTTCTATACCTAGATCCCTTCTCCATATTCTTCAGAACGTTTGGATGTAGTGAAACAACTAAAGCGAACTAGAGAAATGGATGATCAATCGTGGGGTAACCTTGAAGATCCATCACCAACCTCTTCTTGACCTCAAAAATTTTCATTTGGTGAGATTGAAATGCGATTTGGCCAATTGACAATCTTTGAAACATTACAGTGATCTCTCTGACTATCATTTTTCTGTAAATAGAAGTATGAACTCGGATGCATTCTGAGAGATTACTGGATGTGTTGTAATAATAGAAGATACGATCAGATTTGGTAGCTTTTTCTTTGGGTTTATACATATTACTACCTCTGGTCATAAACACAATACAAAGTTGATTTTTTTAAAGATATTAAATAAGCTAATTAAAGTACTAAAAAATATTTGTATTTATCTTTGTGAATTGAAGACCATTTGTACAATTATTATTTATCTGGACTAATAGTCTGCCCTTTCTTTCCTATCTGGAAATTGTCTTAAATCATTTTCCGCATCAATATGCGAAGCATCAGAAGATAATATAAAATAATATTTTATAAAAAATATTCATAATGGACTAATCCACAAGACAATGAACTTTAAATTTTCAGTTACGTAATTCGCGAGTGATGTTGGCCAACAAAAAAATTACTCCCGGTCCTAATTATAAGACCTAGTTGACTTTTTTGGAGAGATTAAGGAAGTCAATTAAATTACTTTCAAGTATTTTTTTTTCTTCAAATTAATTGGTTTGATTAATAAATTAATATATAATCTAAGTATACACAACATATGAAATGATTAAGTAACTTTTTTAACTTCCTTAATTTCTCCAAAAAAAAGTCAACTAGGTCTTATAATTAGGACCAGAAGTAGTAATTCCCTATTGAATACTTTTTTGTCATTGAATATAATGTCGAGATAAATTATAGTGTCACCAAAAAAAGAAAACCTGTTTCACATTTTTTATTTATTTTTCATTACCAACTTTTTGTTTTTAGTAATTATTCTGAAGAAATATATTATATCCAAAGTTTTTTTCCCCATTTGGACCAACTGAAAAATACAAACAGAGAGACACTTATACTATGTATTGAACTTGAAACTTTTCTTTGGGTTCGCTTTCTCCCATTACCATTTTTTCATAATCTCTCATAATTTATAAATCATGTTTGTCTAATTAATCTAAAAAGTCACAATTAATCACGCCATCGAGTTCTTATCCCTTCGATTTTTCTCTCATCTTTCCGATTAACGGTTCAAATGGGCTCATAATGAATGATAAGAAAATGAGATGATGAAATGATCTGTTTCCCAAAAGCTTTAACTACACTTCTAGTCTCTAAATTATTTTTGTTAATTTTCATGAAGTCACTTTAGTTAGAAATCGGTTGATAATTGCTTTTCCAGTTTTAAAAATAATCCAAAAATTTTCATCCTGTATTTTTATTCTCTGCGCTATCTATTGCTTCATTCTGTTTTGGCTCCTCATCAATAAGATTTCACTTATAAACAAAATAATAATTATTATTATTAATTTGCCGACCAAGGATATAATAATAGAAATACTTCAGAGTTGATCAGGTCTTGCTTGAGAACTCCACGAAGCAATTAGGTAAGAAAAATTGATTTTCTCACATTTCAAGTTTGTAGAAAAATAAAAGAACGTCGTGATATCGTTAAGTAAAGTACTGATCAAGCTTCAAAAAAAATTAGCTAATCCATAGTTTTCAATAAATAATTAACGTTTAGGTTTGAATAAAAAGAATAGTCCTCAACACGACATCCTATTCAAAGCATAAATTCTTCTAATAAGGTTAAATAAAACTAATTATATGTTGTTTTCGTTGCTAACAACCTCACATTATATTTAAATTCAAAGGAGCGTGCAAGACATTTTCTGATTTTGATTTTTCAAAGATATTTGATTGTTAGAAATGAGAAAACATCATTTGACTACCTCATTAAAAAAGATCAAATCCTAGTACTTAGAAATATTTATAATTACGCAGAGAGATTAAGTTTTAATGAAGTTTCTTCAAATACTATAACTAAGTCAATTCTAATTATTTTACTTCCCTGGGCTACTCATGAGATTCTCCAAGTTCATAGTAACTTCACAGAGACTAAACTTGCAATAATCACAATTAGCCAATCCATCATTTTCTTATATAATTAATATATAGCCACTAACACTAGCAAATACAATTTTTTTTTATAAAAAAAATAAATAAATTTGAGAATTAATCGATCTGATATGATTACCTTAGCGGAAACATGTGTTTAATGTTAATTTATATTAAATGTCAGATTATATATTATTTAGCAAGATGGTTTGGTGGAAAAAATCGAGGCACTTAATAATAACATATAGATATATTCAAAAATTGTAGAGTTCGTTCGTGTTTCTCTTTAGGCATGATATATGACCAAGTGACGTGGCCAATTATATAATGGGAAAAAAGTGTTGACTCTTTTTTTTTTTATATATATATAAGAAAATAATTAAACTATATTTGTCATTTTATTTTACTTTAATGAGCATGTGTGATGGTCGGAATAAAAAAAAATATCATTTATGAGTGCGTGATGATGGATGCATTATGAGATAAAAGGAATATGAAAGATGAACTTCTAGATAAAAAGAAATTAAAATCAAAGAAGACCTTGGTCCTTGAATACTATATAGATTTTAATATAAAATATCATATTTTTTATTTTTACTTAATAAATAAGACAAAAGTAACAATATGCTTTTTTTAACTATAGTTTTTTTAAAAAAATTAATAATTTAAATGAAAATATCACATATAAAACTTATTCTGTAAATAAAATCAAACTCATGTTTGTTATAAAAAAGGAACACACTGATATTGTTATTTTCAGAATTCACATTTTGTGCCAATATTAATATATATAGTACTATTTCTAATGTTGTTATAAGTAAGGATTAAATATCATTTTTGCTCTGAAAATTTTTTTTGAAACAAAATTGCCCTAGAAGTTAACAAAACGTAACAATTTGCTTTGAAAATTTTGGCTGAGGAGTTGTAGGTATCCAGAAGTTGTTTTTAGGAGTAATTTTGCCCGAAAATTTTCAAAATGTAGCAGAAACTTAACAGTAAAAAATAACATTTTTTTAACTTTCAGGGTAAAAATAAATTTTTTTTAAAAAAAAAAAACTTTCAGATGCCCAGTGCTCCAAAGGCAAAACTTCCAGTTATCTAACCCTATAAGTAATAAGTAATGTATAGAATTGTCAACTATTTCATCATTATACCATCATCATTGTTGTTCTAGTTGTCGTTGTTAACTCCTACTAATACATATGTAGACAACTTTATTTCAATTATTCCTCCTTTTTTTTTTGGTCTTCTTTCTTTGTATTTTTTCATGTACCAATACATTTTATTTTGAAAATGAATAAGTAGCTAATATTTTTACATTGGGACTTATACTTGACATTTACTTGAGAAGAGAGAGAAACACATTATTACATTATGAAATAATTACATTTTAATATAAGTATCTTTTGTATTTATATATGATATCTTATGTGAGACACAAAGAAGTTGGTTGGTGGAAATATTGCTGTACATTATGAAATATAATGTTCCTACTTTTTTAAAATTCAGATATATATTATTTTCAGGAAACATCCATATATGACTATTTCCACAATCCAATTATAATTTTCCAAAAAAGTATTGACTTTATTTAGGGTTACTATTTAAACATTCCTATATTGGAAATGGAATTATTTTGTCTCTTATTATCATATTATGACCTCCATTATATTGAAATATGTCTTTTGGGGCAAAAAAGAAAAAGAAAAAAAAAAGCGTTTTAATTCTTTCTTCTTTTTTCTTTTGGCAACCACAAGACAATGATAACCCCCAAACTCAAACCTTTAGATGATTTTTTAATTAATTGTATAATAACTTTAATTATATTAAATATATACGGGCACTAATTGAAGCCTGACTTGTCGATTACATATATATAAATATATATTAAACAACCACCTGCAAGTTTTGTATAATAAAAGAATGAATAAAATCTTATCGATTTGATATTGTTGTGCATGATTCATAAGCATGTCTCACTCTTTTTTCGTATTCCATAATGATATGATTTTGATTTTGATTATTGGGCATAAATACAATATCTCCAACAACCTTTACCATTGTACTTTTGTATATTTCTTTTGTGTTTTATAAGTCTATCTCCAAAATAACACACATACGCATGTCTGTGTACTCATGATTAATAAAAAAATATGTATAATGCTCAACAAGGACAAATGATTAATTTAATAAAATTCAGGTATATATATAAATGGGTCCGACTAATTTACTATATATGTTAATACAGAGATATCTTAATGGCTATGTTTAATTAAATGCTCTCTTCATTTTTACTTGATCTGAATTTGTGTGAGAGCTGACTTTGTTTGCATACTTTTGTTTTTTTTTTTGGTTAAAAGATAATATATTAATACTGCAAACCGGTACAATACGAATACATAAAGACAACTACAAACACAACTAAAATAAATACAACAAAATAAACTGGATACAATACTAACCGAATATCGTACATTAAATATATAAGAATAGAAGTAGAATCATGGACAAAATCGGCCTTCTCAATATCCAAGGTTAGAAGTGACGGGCAAGAAAGTGTTGGTTGGGAAACTCATCCCAAAGGGCACACAATCTTATAAGCAATAGCTGCAACTAAGTTAGCTAAATAAGTACCCCATCCTGGGGTAAAGACTACAGAAAACCCAACCTCAAAAGAAAGAAGACCCTTGATGTCCTGAAGAACACTTCTACTCCTCTGATTAAACATATCTGGTGTCCTCAACCACACACCAAACAACACCTCTTTAGATCTTCCCCCAAGAACGCAGATCTGAGCTACCAAATGATAGTCGGATCTCATAACGTTCAAACAGCCAACCAACCAAGAGGGTTTGAACGCAGATCTGACAGATCTGTTTATTTCCTGAGCCAAAAACACCTCCACAAAACCCAGTAACACAAAAAAAGAAACACAAAACAGATAAATCTCACACCTACAGATTAGATCTGAAGAAGGAGAGGAGAGGGCTCGCCACAAGGACGAGGGAAGACCACATCTGACAGAACTCTGAGGGAGAGGACCATAGCTCAAAAATCTGTACTCCAAAACACCAGAACCGCAGATCCAAGATCTGGACACCAAACTACCACTCGGACTTGTCTATGACCCAAAAAACCGGTGCTCGCCGGCGGCTTGTGTGTAATGCACAAACCGCCGGCGGGGAAGTATAAAATGCAAAATTGGAAGTGCAGAGAGGAGAGAGGTTAGAGAAAAGAGAGGAGAGAGGCATACTTTTGTTTTCAACCTCGATCTGTGTAGATGCATGCAACATGTTTTTTTTTTTTTTTTTCCTTTAGCGCTTTTTTAGTAATATTACACTCAACATTTTTCTATTGGAGTAAGTTTTGGATTGTAGTTTCTAGTAATTATCAACTAGTAATTGTTATTATTATAACAAGCATGTGAAAGTACAACTAATCATTAGACTTTAACATTATTGTTTTCACAATATATAAAATAATTGATACTATGAACCAATTGAGTGAGGAGATCTAGAATCTACAACTTAATTGCCATATTAAAATTAAGTAATTAATTAAATGCGTTCTAATAAAATTAGAGAGATTACTATTATTATTATTATAAGCATGTGAAAGTACAACTAATCATTGGACTTTAAAATTATTGTTTTCACAATAGATAATGTAGTTGATAATGTAGTCGATACTATGAACCAATTGAGTGAGGATATCTAGAATCTGCAAACTTAATTACCATATTAAAATTAAGTAATTAATTAAAGGCATCTAAGCACACTAGAGAGAATATACCAAGTGATTAATTATATTAATGGACACTCTAGCTGAGCGTAGTGAAGGAATCTTGAAATGGAATGGATATCTAGTATGTTTGAAATGATCGTGATGAGAGTAGAGACTAAATATGATGTAATTAATAATAATTTTGTTTGTTTTAATTTGTTGTATGAAGATTTTGATTAAGACGGTTAATTAACTTGGTTAAGAATCCAAAGTGATGATTGCTCAATAAAAAGATAATAAAACAAGGGATAGTGATGCAATTGCAAATTAAACAATTAATTTGACCCCCCAACGGCCACTTGATGAATTATGAGATGTGGACTTGTCAAGAATTAATAAGCTTTAAAATACTATACTTTACTCATTCTTGTTAATTGCTTAATCCCAAAAACAAAAAGTTGCTTACCCCCTATGGGTATTGTATCTGAATTTAATTTCAATGAAATAAGTGGATTAATATCATCTTTACTCCCTCAAGTTTATTCTTATATTAATTTTAGCCCATTAAGTTTCAAATTATTAGTTTTGGTCTCTCTAAGAGTAAAATGATTCAGGTTTTTATTGAGTTTTAGAGACCAATATTTTAAATGAAATGAAACATAAGGAACCGAAACCTATACTTTGAAACTTCAAGGATTAAAATCAAAATGAGTGAAGCAGTTTAAAGAATCAACGATTATATTAACTCAAATAAGTTATATATGTTGTTTATGACTTATTATTAATATATAATGAGTTTATTAAAATTCTTATATTTCCTCTTATCATTTTTATAAGATTTAAATAACTAAATTACATGGTTTAAAGGAAACTGGGTGTGGTTCTCTTAATGTGTAAGATTATTCTTGTACGAGCATCAAAATATTCAACATATGATAATGGTTTCTTATTTCAG
This sequence comes from Acacia pycnantha, assembly GCA_025563575.1. Taxonomy (NCBI): domain Eukaryota; kingdom Viridiplantae; phylum Streptophyta; class Magnoliopsida; order Fabales; family Fabaceae; genus Acacia; species Acacia pycnantha. The sequence continues at coordinate 371,938 of JAMWYP010000060.1, forward strand.
GTAGGGACCCACAATATATGGTGTGGGAATAGCATAAAAATTGGTTTGATTGGGATAATAATAATAATAATAATAATAATAATAATAATAATAATAATAATAATAATAATAATAATAATAATAATAAGATAGAAAAGACAAAAAAAATTGTCACAGAAGTCTGAAACTTTAAAATCTCTCAAATTAGTCTTATGGTCAACAAGAGTATAAAGAGTAACTATAAGAGTATAACAATTAATAACTTATTTTAATAAAAAAAAATTGTCATAATAATAATCAACCCAACGTACACAGACAAATCAAATCGAGTAGAATAGAGAGCGCAAACAAAAATCAATAAAAGTCTTGGTAAAGTTCGAAAATTTTCAACACCCTTAACGTTACAATCCACCAATGAATGCCACCTGTTTCTTACTTATTATTATTATCTTATCATGAAACGCACGTCATCAGCTCTATATTTGGATTCTAGAATTATTAGGTATTTTGGAATGAAATAAATAAAAAATGAACAAAACTAGGATATATATATATATATATATATATATATATATATATATATATATATATATATATATATATATATATATATATATATATATGGGTTTATCGTTGTTACGTCACTGACATAAGATTATGTCAAGTTACTCCAAAACTACGCCGTTTTGGGAGTTAGGGGTTAATGAATGGTGTTTTGGTAAAATTCCCGTAATAAATACAAAAACCAAAATACTAAAACACCATTCATTAATTTCTCTAACTCCCAAAACGACGTCATTTTGGGGTTAGGAGAATTAATGAACTCCTAAAACGACGTAGTTTTGGGGTGACTTGACATAACATTATGTCAAGTGACATGACAAACGATAAACCCATCATATATATATATATATATATATATATATATATATATATATATATATATATATATATATATATATATATATATATGTTGTTCTAGGGATCAAAGTCCACGTAGTTCGATGATATTGGAGGCGTTTAGCCAAAGGGAGTGGGGTGTGTGCTCGTGTGCGATATGCAATTGAGAGAGAGTAGAGCGTAGAAGATGTGTACCTTTAGGGTTTAACTCGTATGTATAGAGTGTACCTGGTGGTCTTGGGCTCATGGGCCCTCTATTTGTGATAGATATTTCCCTTGATTATCTCCTTGATTATAGGTTGGTTATGATCTTATCTCGATCCGCTAGCGATCATGATAGATCCCCTGCTATTGGGCCGCATCGCTAACGGGCCTTAGATAAATCCGAATGATGCCTCTTGGTGGTGAATACCAATGTCCAAAAAGGGCGACCGAGGTAATAACCTCCGGTCCTAAGAGTGCCGCGGTAAGAACCGACGACAAAAGGGTCCGAGGTGGTAACCTCCGGCCCTAGGAATGCCGTGGTGCTGCTTCCGAGGTTGGCTCCGAGGGTGGCGGGGCGCCTGTGGACGAGGCAGCCCCTTTAAGCTAGAAGTTCTTTTCTTTTATTCTTCCTTTTCCTTTTGTTTCGGCGTAGGATGCCGGTTTTGTGTGTACTTTTGAACAATTAACCTTATGAATGAAAATTCAAGTAATTGGTCCATTGTGTACTTTTAACTTTATGCATAAACCGCACATAGTCAAGTTCTAGACCGGGCTGTGGTCTTTAAAGGATTAGAGTCCGCTTAGTACTCTTCTCGTGTCGAAACCAGTTCATGTGTAGGGGTGTCTATATACCGCGCTACGAGGTTCTGAGTCGTTATCCGGGATTTTAACCAGGTAAGGGCAAATTGTCACATGCTCATCCGTGGTCGTCGTCAGACACACTTTGACCAAGTGGACTCGATCGTGGTCCAAGATGACTATTCGCCTTCTTACTTAGGTGTCAATTTCGATGCATCAAAATATATACCGGTGCATGGGCCTCGGTGTCGATACACGGCGTATGGACCTCGGTGTCGGTCGCTTATTCAAATAATCATTTAAGCACTCTTAGAATTGAACATTCGGTTAATAAACCCTTTATTAATTCTAGAGATGATTAGCTTTATAAAGCTGACAATTCGGACATGAGGTGTCCGTTGCGGCATTTCGGCTACGACTAGGCCTAGCTATAATAGATCCTTAGCTTGTCGCCGTTCCTTGTCCTCTTGATTTGTTTCCTAGCCACGTTTTCTAGAACGTAGGCTCCTCTGTTGAGTTTTTCCTTAATCCGGTAGGGGCCGTCCCAATTTGCGGCCAATTTGCCATCTCTGGCTTTTTTGTTACTGACGTCGGCCCTTCGTAGGACTAGGTCTCCCAAACGAATACCCCGGGCCTCGACCTTCTGTTGTGTTTGGCCGTGATGAGTTGTTTGGCCGCCATGTCTAGGCCGTGCGCCGTGGTTCATCTTTTGCTTCCGTCAAGACTTTACGCCGAGCCCGAGTTTTAACGGGATCGGTGTAACCGGGCCGCCGTTCTTCTATTTTTGGAGGTGTATGGGCCTCGTGTCGTTTACACGGCTTATGGACCTGGTGTCAATACAAGGGCCGATGACAGCCGCCTCGTGTCATTTAAGGAAGTCTTGGAAGCGACCGAGTTGCAAAAGCTTACGGGGGTGTTGTAACCCGAGATTCATTAGTCCATTATGGGTGTCATAACTCGGACTTCGTTTATCCAGTATGGGTGTCGTAACCCTGAATTTGTTTATCCATTATGGGTGTCGTAACCCTGAATTTGTTTATCCATTATGGGTGTCGTAACCCTGAATTTGTTTGTCCATTATGGGTGTCGTAACCTCGGACTCGTTTATCCGTTTTGTTGCCCCCTGCACCGGTAGTTCAGTCTTTGAGCCGCCGGATGTGTTGATTTACCAACCCGGATCATATTGTTCGTGATTGTCGGGATTGCTTGCGTGCTGACCCGAGATTCCGGGTTTTAACTTAACACCAAGATTCTGGGTTTACATACTCTAACACCGAGATTCCAGGTTGAGATACTCGAACACCGAGATTCCGGGTTTATTATTTCTCGGATTCATACATGTAAATAGACTTGGTGGGATTGCTGGTGCAACACGGAGCCCGAGTTTTAACCAGATTCGGTGTAACCGGGGTCCGTCTTCAAAACTTTGGCAGAGCCGGGATTTTAACCAGATTCGGTGTAACCGGGATCCGTCTTCAAAACTTTGGCAGAGCCGGGGTCCTAACCAGATTCGGTGTAACCGGGGTATGCCTTCAAATTTACTCGGAGCCGGGATGTTAACCAGATTCGGTGTAACCGGGGTATGCCTTCAAATTTACTCGGAGCCGGGATTTTAACCAGATTCGGTGTAACCGGGATCTGTTTTCAAAACTTTGGCAGAGCCGGGGTCCTAACCAGATTCGTGTAACCGGGTATGCCTTCAAATTTACTCGGAGTCGGGATGCTAACCAGATTCTGTAACCGGTATGCCTTCAAATTTACTCTGAGTCGGATGTTAACCAGATTCGGTGTAACCGGATCCGTTTTCAAAACTTTGGCGGTAGGATTTTAACCGATTCGGTGTAACCGGGTCCGTTTTCAAAACTTTGGCGAGCCGGGTTCTAACCGATTTGGTGTAACCGGGTATGCCTTCATCCCTTTCGTAGGGACAAAACTCCACGCTTATCCGGGTCCAATTGAGGAGCGCGGATTTGTCAGATATAATAGACTTGAACATGATTTTCTAAACGGGCTTATGTACCTCGGATTCCTACATGTTTAAAGATTTGGAGGTCGTAGCTGTCATTACATGGATCTCAGACTTTAACCAGATTCGGTTTTTCCGGAGTCCGCTTTCAACTTTTGCACTGAGCCTGGGTATTAACCGGATTAAATTTAATCGATATGCCGACCCGACTTTCGGTGTGCATAATTCAAGCCTACTTTGAATTGATATAGCTTCTAAAATACTTTAAATTGTCATGGGTTTGCTCTGAATCGGCAAGAAGTACTACGCAATTGAATTGCTCCGTGCGACTCCATGATTTGCAGGAGTTTCATTTTAGTCCCTCTGCGAAACTTTTTGAGATTTTCACTTATGTCCCTGCGCAAAACTTTTTAACATTGCAGAAAGGTCCCTGGTCAAACTTGGCTTTGACCATGTTTCTTAAATTAGGTCAGATTACAGGAGCCCGTGCCGCGAACCAGAAGAGGAGTTTCACTTTTCGGGACCTTCGACCACCTTCGAACACAGTCCGATTTTAGGGATCTGATTTTCTTCCTTTAATTTGCTTCCTGCAGTTTGTTGCTCGGCCAGAATCTGTTGTTAGAGTTTTATTTATCGCGAATGGATGACAATCGAAGCTTCTGCCTAAAGTGCATCCAAATTTTTGCTATGTTGATATCCCAAACCCTAACTATGAAACTCTGCAATTGTTCGTTTGGCCGGCAGGATTTGGGGAGGTTGACCATCTTTGGTCATGGGAATCGAAATTTACGGTTCCCCACGGACGGCGCCACTGTTCTGGTGTAGAACACAGATTGTCTAGCCCTGAGGGGCTAGGATGTTGATGTTGATTGGGACTTGACCTAGGAGCGATTCCTAGGGCCTACGTACTCGAAGAGGATCAAAGTCCACGTAGTTCGATGATATTGGAGGCGTTTAGCCAAAGGGAGTGGGGTGTGTGCTCTGTGTGCAGTATATGCAATTGAGAGAGAGTAGAGCGTAGAAGATGTGTACCTTTAGGGTTTAACTCTTATGTATAGAGTGTACCTGTTGGTCTTGGGCTCATGGGCCCTTCCCTTGATTATCTCCTTGATTATAGGTTGGTTATGATCTTATCTCGATAGCGATCATGATAGATCCCCTGTATATCGCTAATGGGCCTTAGATAAATCCGGAACATATATATATAATTGAATTTAGATTTTCAGAAGCCAAAATAAATTTCAAATAACTGAGAATATAATATAATGAAAGAACAAATTGTAAAATTTACTAGTATATTACATAAGTTTCATTCAATTCCTCAAAATATTTGTTTAATGCATGGTACCTAGTATTGTAAGATTTACCTAGTACCTTAAAATATTTTTTCAATAATACTCAATATTCTATAGTAATATTTGGTATACTCAAAGTTGCACTAAAAATTGTACTCAAAAAAAAGTTGCACTAAAAATTACTTTGTGATGATACTGAAAGTGTCACTAAAAAAAATATTTTAAATAGGGTGCCGGCCGGATGCAATTTAACACTTTATATTATTATGATATTGGAGATCTCCTAAGGTGCTCTCTATTTTATTTGTTTAACTTATATCTATATTATAAATCAACTTCAACTATGCTCGAGTCACACTTTAGTCCTTATTTATGAGTAATTTTTAATATGTTTCACCACGAAAAAAAAAAAAAAACCTTATAGCTTATACATTTTTTTTTCCTTATCTCTTTGCCTTATAAAAACCATCAGAATCAGTTTCAGTGCTCTTCCCAATGATGAGCACTCCCAATGATAAGCACTAAGAGCTATTCATTGTAATAAGATCTACACAGTTCAAATAAAATTTCAGTGGTCTAAATTTAAGGTTTTCAACTAATGATCTTTTAATCAAAAAATCAATTTTTTTTAAATGACAATTTAGAGATTTTTATTATTTTTTATTTTTAGATTTTGTACACGTTCAATATATTTTTTTTAAAAAAAGTAAAAGATTAAATAAGAACAGTGTGCAATAATGAAGAGCTCTCGGTGCTTATTACAATGATGACCACCGAAACTGGTTCCTAAAAACAAGAAGAAGAGTATTAAGGAAGGAGATTCTCTCCATATCTCTTTTATCATATTCTCTCATTTGCTCAATCTGGGCCATTAATTGAAAAAATAAGAGAAAAATAAAATTAATATTGTATTGATTGGACGGATGTGATTTAGGAATTATGAGGGATAATGAAAGAAACTCACCCAGAGTATTAAGGCTTTGCCAAAATGGAAGTAATAGAAAATAATAATTTCCACATTATGGACGGGACCACGTTTTTGTTATAACTCACAGAACACGGACCCAGTTTCGGTGCTTGTCCTACGGACAAGCAGGGAGAGTTTGTCCGTACGGACAAGCTCTGGACCGTCCAGATCTGATTTTTTTTTACTTTTTTATTTTTTATCTAAAATAATTTTAATGGGTAGAGAATCTAAAATAAAGATAATCTCTCAACTAACATTTTTTGAAAAAATAATTTTTTCATGTAAATAAAAAATAAAAACGAAAAATAATTTAAAAAAAATCTAAACCATCCAGATCCCATCTGGACGGTCCAGATGGGATAGGCTCTCCCTGCCTATCCTTTTAGATAGGCAGGGAACCTGATTCCACAGAACACAGAGATATGTAATTATATTAAATGTTGGGCGTAAAAGTTGTAGATCAGACATGCATTATGTAGAGATGAGAGTAAACTAAATCAAAGAAAGGTTATGGAGACTAAAAGCCCTGACCTAGTAGAATGAATCCTCCCCTCTATATCGTGTGGGCAACTCAGACATGTTGTAATAACTCCAAAAAAAAAAAAAGAGAAACACAAAAGAAACGTTAAAGAGCGAAGAAAGAAGTTATAATAGAGGTAGGTTAAGCGTCGCTGTACACGGAGCGTATGACTATGTATTCTTCCCTACAAAAACCTACTCCCCTCCTCTTCTCTTTCTCCTCATTCCCCCTCCTCCTTCTCTCTCCTCTCTCTCTCAACAATGACACTTCTCCTCACTGAATCTCCAGTCTCCTCTGAAACTTGTTCATCATCTTCCTCCTCTGATTCCAAATCTCAATCACAACACACCACCACCAGACCTGCCAAAAGACCCCGACCTTCTCCCTCTACTTCTTCGCGCTCATCTTCTTCTTCATCCTCCTCTTCTTCTGATTCTTCTGGCAAGCTCCCGCTCTACCGTGGCGTCAGAATGCGAAGCTGGGGCAAATGGGTGTCCGAGATTCGCGAGCCACGCAAGAAGTCTCGCATCTGGCTCGGCACTTTCGCCACTCCGGAAATGGCCGCTCGAGCCCACGACGTCGCCGCTCTCTCCATCAAAGGCAAATCCGCCATTCTCAACTTCCCTCAGCTTGCCGCCCTCCTTCCCAGACCTGCCACGTGCTCCCCACGTGACATCCAAACCGCTGCTTCCGCTGCCGCCGCCATGGTCAAGTTCGACACCGTGCAGACCTCAGAAGCGTCCGGGTCACAGTCATCACCATCGTCAGAGTCGTCAGAGTCTTCAGAGCTGAGTGAGATTGTGGAATTGCCGACTATAGAAGAAGAGAGCTTCCACTCGGCCGAGTCAATGACCGAGTTCTTATGGATAGACTCCGCAGATAGTTGGGTGTTTCCTGGTATGGGTATGGGTTCGGATTATTCGGAACTGATGATGAGCTCCATTTTCTCCCAGCAATTCTCAGAGGAGATGCCACTCTGGGATTAATGCCACGAAAAAGAGGGGGGGAAAGAAACTGGGATGCTTAGTATGGTAATTACACAATAAATTAGTAATAAAATTATTATTAATTTATTGTATAATTACGTATATATAAGTTTTTTAAATTTTAAATTTATTTTTGGGTTGGGTTGCTGTTCCAAACATGTCGGAGGGTGGTGACTGACGGTGGCACATCACAAATGGTTGGGCTGTTTGGCTATTTTTGCTCATGATCATCGGTCAGTGTCATTTTCCATTGCTGTATTATACATTAATTACAGTGTGTGTGTATAAATGGTGATCAGTACTCTCTTAATACACTTAGCTGAGTTATATTTTAAATGTGTACTTTGCTTTGGACAATTAAACCTTCAGTCAACTTGTAGTTTAGTGGTATGAAAGTTTCTATAATTCAAGTAAGAGGTCATTAGTTTGATTAAAAAAACAGAGAGATAATTAAATTGTGCCTTTAATTTGATAAGGCATACGGTAATTTTTCACCCAGTAAACTAAAAGTGGATACTATGTCTTATTTATAAGTCCATTTTTTATTAAAAAATTTGATCTCATTTATAAGTTCAGTATTAGAGTGATAAATGAGATTGTGACAATTTTGCATATATTAATTATATCAATGAAAATACAAAGAGAATAAAGAGTTGAAAAATATTCATTCATAAATGAAGGCAAGATTGAAAATTTACCCCATAATGATTGATCTAACTATCTCTCCTTATTATATGTGATTTAGTTAAAAGAGACTTATAAATATTACCAAAGTACTACCTCCGGTCCTAATTATAAGAGCTAGTTGACTTTCTTTGGAGAGATTAAGGAAGCTAAATAAATTACTTAATCATTTCATATGTTAAATATTCTTAGATTATATATTAGTTTATTAGTCAAACTAATAAGTTTGAAGAAAAAAATAAAAATAAATATACTTTAAAGTAATTTAATTAGCTTCCTTAATCTCTTCAAAAAAAGTCAACTAACTCTTATAATTAGGACTGGAGGGAATAGTATTTTTTTTTATATAAGGGCTAAGGTTCAATTTTGCTAAGTTTTCGCATAGGAGTTGTGAGGATCCAGAAGTTTTCATTGGATCAATTTTATCAGGAAGTATTAAAAAGTGGGTGAATTCACCTTAATTGTTAAAATAATAATATTAATTTAATGTTGACAGTTACATTTTTAATAGACAATGACAACATTGCTCTAATTTAAATACTTTCAGAGTAAAATTGATCCAACAAAAACTTCTGGATACCCACAATTATGAAAACTTCTAAAGCAAAATTGGATTTAACCTTGCTTATAACCTTTGTTTGGATATACAGTTCAATCAGGTTAATTACGCATTTGCTTGTGAGCTTATGGTTAAACTTTATTATATTGTTATTGTTTACTTTTATATTGAAAGTTATTATTTATTTATTTATTTATTTATTTATTTTTGAGTAGTTTGTGTGTTTAATAAGTTGTCTTAGCTAGCTCCCAACATGTTACGTCAACAAACAGTATACTAATTAATTTCTTGTGATTAGTCTTCTTATACCCACAGAATGATTTTTTTTCTTCCAACAACTGACAGTATTTTATTTTTATTTTATTTTATTTTATTTTATATCACTATTTCTTTTATTATTTTGGCCAACGTTTTTTAATGTTTAATCAAGTCGTTATATTATCATATTTATATCCGTTATATAAATATCGGCCGCACTATACACTCACATTCCCTTTTAATTCCTCTCTCATACTCTCTTTTGTTGAATGTCGTTATGACATCTGACATCACAAAATATTGTGGACCCATGATACTTTGATTTTTCTTTTGGCCAATTTTCTCTTGCTAGTTGTTTGTGTGTTTGTGTGTAGATAAAATAAAATATATAAAATATAAAGTACACAATAACTCATAAACAATGGGCTAGCTCACTGAAATTCAATAAAAAAAATCAGAATTTTGACTTTTGAATAATAACTAGATTTGCCTCTCTATTTATATGAATTTTTAGATAGGATTTCACTTTAATAGTTTTCAAAATAGAATATGATTTCGAGAGGGGAAAATTGCTGAAAAATCCTTCATTACAAAAATTATTGGCTAAAGATATTTAAAATTTGTTTAAGAATTTAGGTGTTACTTATCTTAGTAATAAATTTTACAATAGAAGATTTTTCAGCAATTTTTCTAAAGAATCGTCATTTAAATTAATTTATTTTTATTTATGTTTTAGTTTATATTTGGAAAAAGGTTTTACTCTTTTTTATCTGTGATTTTTTTTTTTTGGAAGTGTTAATTGGTTGGGGGAAGTGGGACAAAAAAGAAAGGGAAAGAAGGAAGGAATAAAGGGGAAAGGAAAAAAAGCAAAGGAGGGTAAAGAAGAGGGGGGAGAGGGGGAGAGAGACAAGGAAGAGAATTGGGGGGTTTTGGAAATTGGACCGTTGGAGGGATTTGAAGTTTCGTGGCGTGTCGTTTTGGGAAAATATGCCGTTGCAAGGGTTTGAAATTTTCCTCTGCTGACAAAACTCAAGTTTGTATTTGTCGTCCACAGTTACTTTTCACTGTATTTTGTTGGACTTGATGATGTTAAAATGATCCTTGTAATATAATACTCTCATCCAAAGTTCATCTTCAAAAAAGAAAAATTAAAAACAGAAAGTAATTATCGGATGTTGATCCATCGTTTTTATGGGATTCGTTCAAGGGAAAATGACAGTGAGGACTTTTTTTTAATGAGAGATATATAACAGCATTTACAGATTCAAATATTTAAAATATATGGTCAAGTTTACTATTATGAGAAAATTCTAAGGACTGAAATGATATTTTATGACTTATCTAGATTAAAATATCATGACAAAATTCACATTATTCTTATTCAAAGTTTTTCTCTTAATTTTCTTTTAATTATCGATTCAATTCATAAACTTTAATTTAAAACAACTTAGTTATTATAATTTATTGAATTAGAAATTATACTGAGTGAGTTGCTCCAAATCAAGGAATAATAATAGGGACTGTTTTTTTTTTTTTTTTTAAATCCAAACGATATCCTTCAATCAATAGCTAGAGACTTATGTTATCCAGGCATAGTGATCAAAGAAATGAGTTTTGCTTCTCATAATAAAGCATTATTCATACATACGACTCGATTCAAACTCAGAACATCATGTTTAAGGAACTCAACAATTTACCAAACCAACGAGGCTTTTGTTGGTACCATCACTTAAAAGTTGATAAGCATTTTGTTTTCCTCTTCTATGGGGCTTAACTGCTGAAAAGAGACGAGAGAGTGATTTTTCTCTATGATTATTCTTCAATAATGTTTTATTTTATCCAATAATAACTTGGGACTTTAATGACATTTCCTCCGTTTATAGGACTAAAATTTTATGTTAAATCTCTCCCAAAGTGTATATACCCTATTTTCTTGTCCCATATAATGATTAACGTTTCAATTTTGCAAATGTTTCTAAAAGCAATCAGTCAGTAAAGTTTAGACATGTTGCACGCTTTATATATTTTAAAGCAAATTACATATCCTAGTGGCCAAAAAAGGTTATTTATCCTAACTTCTTTTATCAAATAAGTTAATTATTTTTATATTATTATTATTTTAAAATATACTAATAAAACAAAAAGTATGGATTATAATTTTTTTAAAAAATAAGAATAATAAAGCTGGCCCCATGGAGAAAAACAATTGCAAAGTTGATGGTAACATTATTGAAAGGAAGAGGAGTATATATGTAGAGTATATTTAATATATAGTTGAGCACTTTTACATTGTTTATTAATCATTGATGACTTACCCAATTGATGTGAGTCATATGGAATCCGACGTTTAACTTGTTTGGGTGCTATTTAGAAAGAAAAACAAATTAAAATAAAAACAAATGGAAAGGAAGATGTCATTTTCTATTCGTGTTTCATGTGTAGTGGGGATATGAGTGAAGGAAGGAAAAAGAGAAATGAAAAAAAAAAAGGATTATATATATGTATGTATGTATTATGTAGTGTATTTTAGCCAACGTATTATATAATGTAAACTATATTATTTGTAAGGCTAAATTATACTTTTAGTCATTTAATTAAGTTTTACAGGAGGTATACTTTTAATCCATTAACTTTGTAAAATATACTTTTGGTTATATATATATATTTCTAACACCGTCAATGTTACTAACTGAAAATGTTAACGTAGTAAATGATGACTGTGCTGTTGACAAAGCATATTAAGTTTTAATATTTTAATATAATATATTTAGATTATTAAACTAATTTTTTTTAAACAATTGAGTTTTTGATATTTTCTGCTTCATTATGTTTAATATTTAATTACACAGTTATCGCTTAAGTTTATATTGGAGTCATTACTTGAGTTTATTGCATCAGTGTTTTACGTTATTAACATTAATGATCTTAGAATTATAGGACTAAAAATATATCTCATGTAAACTTAAAAGATTAAAAGTATACTTTAGGCTATTTGTAATATTATACTTGCTAAATACTCCATATAAATCTTAGTTTTACGTTTGTATATATGTGAGTCTTATTGCAGCCAAATTTTAGTGAATATTAGTTTGACTAGACTGTGAGCTCACACACACACAAAAACTAGTAATGGACATTACTAATGGTATATAAATAGAGTTGGAAATCAGGGTTGGTCCTATAGGACCTAGAATAAGAAAAACATCTGTTTTTAAAAGTTTGGCCTGAGAGCACTAGGGCCAAGACCGGCCTTATAGGGCCCGAAGTTACTATTCTAAATTTTAACTATTTTTCCTCGGCTTTTTTCCAAAGAAATACAATTAGTAAATTACAACAATTAAAGTTCTAATTTATCAAATAAATGTTGTCAACATTAATATCAAAACAATACGAATCATCCAACAAATAAACACATTCACTAATTTATAATCAAAAGCAAACTATTATCCACAAATAACTCACATAAAACCTAAGAAGCATATCTAGATTTTAAACTTAAATTATTATACAATATTTCTATGACAAGATTGACCCTATGACTTGTGATGAGAATGTTGCCAATACAAAGAGCAAGCTGACTTACATTTTCAATGAATATTCGAATGAGGGACATCTCTCCCAACTCCTTATTAAATTTAAAAAAAAATAATAGAGCCTAACGGGCTGGCCTGAGGCCCTACAGGGCCGACTCTTTTAAACATGAGGCCCTGCAAGGCCGGCCCTATAGGGTCAATTTCATTTAACTCATCTAATTTTCAAGTCCGGTCCTTAAAGAGACAAGGCTTAAAAGAGCCAAGCCGATTGATTTTCCAACTCTATATATAAATATTGCTGCTTTTTTTTTATATATATTTCAATATATTACATAAATATAAAATTATAAAAAATAATACACACATACACGAGTCCCGTAATATAATATAATTTTCTAACATTTAAGTAATTCGGATAATATTATCTGTAATCTTTTTTGACCAAAATATTTTATCTATAACCTATTCTTTATTTTAAATTTAAAAATTAAGTGGCTAAGTTGAGTAAAGTTTACATTCATCAAAAGAAGTAATAAAAAAGTAGATGTGCTTAACCAGCACGAAAAGTCTAATCCTACCCAGCATATATACATGTGTGTGTGTGTTGAGTTCGGTTGAAAAACAAGTCCTGTGGGATAAGTAACATTATTGCCAGCGAAAGTTGGTGCTGTTAGTATGCAGCTAGCTCATAACTCAGAAGGTCCCAAGTTCAAATTCCACCATGGATGTGAGAATTTTATTAATAGACAATCTATAAGCATTTCTATAAACACTCTCTAAGTATTGAAGTATGTTCTGGTCTTGTCCGATCGCAATTCGAAAATCTCAAAATTCTGGATTCATAACTTTGAAGATCTCCTCTTTCCCATCAATAATATCTAATTTAACTTAAATTTTGGTCCTATTCAGGGTTCCAACGGTCTAGCCGAAGTTTCTCGAAAAACGTGCACGACTACAGAATTGAATTCCGGAATCATCAACTTCTGGAGAAAAATTCACTGATTCCAAATATGTCCATATAATTATAAACTCATCTCCAGATGTTGAGTTATAATTTATTTTCTTCAAATCCTAAAATGTGACTATCTGCATTTTTCCTATTTCGCCTTATTAGGAAAATGCTCTACCGATTTCTAATTAACTTCTGGAAAAGGTCACTTGAAGGTAATAATCCACTGACCAATATTATACCTTGACTTTAGAAATCCTATTCCTGGTTCTCTAGATAGGATCCGTTTCCTATTTATTTTTTTACTATTCACTATAATTAATTATATAATAAAATAATACAAATTATAACTAAATATCTAGATTTTATTTCTTCATTCTCATCCTCATTTCTTTGGTCCAATTCGGCTGGCCCCTTTTTATTATTAATAAATATTTATTTTTTAATAATTAATTAATTATTTCAATTTTCCTAAAAATTTCACAAAATTCTCTTATTGGTCTATTCTTGCATTTAGGCTCAAAAATACCTAAACTCATCTATTTTTCTCAAAAATTTCCAATTAATTAGAAAATATGATTTTACTAATTTTTTTAGCCAAAAACCACTAATTTTAGGGTTTTACATAATTATTCATGAATTTTCTTTGCTTATGCTTAAGTAATTAGCAATAATTACCTATTAATTGTGGATAATTTTATTAATTAGAATGTCTTATTACCTCATAACTTTTACATTGATGTCTCATTCATTATATTAGAATTTATGAGGGTATTTTGGTCATTTCAATACTTTTTGAACATTCCTTCTCAATTTTTTCCAATTTTATACTTTATTAAATTACCAAAATTAGAGATAATATACTCTCTCAATTTTAATAATTATTCTACTGCCTTTTAGGATTTTTCACAATTTTTCTAAGTTATTTATGTCCCTTAGGATTTTCGTCATTTTGGCACTTTGGCCCTTAAATTCGAATTCAACTTAGTAGACGTCTTGCAACCATAATTTCACTTATCGGAAGTCAATTTATTTATCAAAATATAATATTTTTTAGAAGCCTCATACGGATATGCATTATTTTTTGTTGAAAATGGGGAAGAAAATAGAGCATTAAGAAAAAAAAGAAAAAAAGGAGAAAATACAAAAGTGGGCACTTTGTTGGGGGGCACTGGATGAGATTGCCTGGGCGGCAAGGCACGTTTTTAAAACAAGTCACAGTGCCCCACAAAGAGCATGATGAATGGCTTTGTGAGAATCTCTCGCTTATATCAACAAACCAAAGCCTTAAGTTTTTGGGACTACTTTTGAGAGACACTGCAATTTAATTGGGAGGTCCCATCCATGGCCATCCTTCTAAAGAAAATTGGAATAACTAATTAGGTTAGTCTCATTAACAAGTCAACAATGTAAATCCTTTCTCATTATTTGTAAGATTGTGGTTTGTCTTTGGGCCTATTTGGATAGACTTTTTTAAAAAAATGCTTTTTTATAGTGCTTTTTCTTTTTTAAGCTTCAAGTTGGAACTTTTAAAAAAAACAGCATTTTAGCTTTTTTTTTATGACTTTTGCTTTAAAAAAAATATCATTTAAACATATAAATTAATAAAAAACATTTTTTTGTATTAAAAAAGTGTTTTTTTTTTCAAAAAAACCCATCCAAACGGGCCCTTAAGATTTTGGGTTAAGGAGCAATTTGGCCAACGAACTATTACCTCAAGAGCGCCCACCACAACTAACTTTTAAGTGGACCAAAAATACCAAAAAAAAATTAAAAATGTGCCATCAGCACAAAATTAGAGTAAAACTTTTTTGTGTTGGACGCTCCTAGAGTAAATTTTGTTTATGCTGACTGTATATTAAAAAAAAATTGGTATTTTTAGTCCACTTAAAAGTTATTTATGCTGGATGCTCCAAAAGTAAAAGTTCGTTGGCCAAATTAATCATTAACCCTATATAATATATAACTACACAGTATCTCATATAAACCCTATTGAAAATTAGACTAAAATTACGTATCGATCAAATTAAAAATGATCCTCAGAATGTCCAATCATGAATTGAGATGTACTAGCCTACTAGGTACTAGCTGTTTTTCATCAGCCATTATAGAGTCAAGAGAATCTCCCATTAATATTGAATGATCCAACAAAGCCTGGTAACATGGCTTTGTTTAAATTCACGTTTTGAATCATTGTATTTGGACACATATATAATATATTATTCTCTTATTTCTCACTCAATTATGAGCCTCTAATTAATCGCTCATTATCCTACTTATATTCATATAATTCCAACAATTTCTGTTTCTCAACAAAAGAAACATCCATATTGTAATTCCTTTGAAAAAAAAAAACAGAAAGATAAAGAGAGTGAATTAAAAAAAAAACAAAAACAAAGGTAATCTCCATATTAATTCTTTATTTTGTTAATAGGTATAAGTATGTATTCTCTTAATTAATAAAGATTGAAATCTTGATTTTTCACGTTGTGAGAAATTAACACATGTTGATATCCATATTTTCTTGTTGTGACAATCTTACAACATGTACTAATAATGAGAATTGAGTTTAGTAGAAAGGATTTTAGCAGTTTAAATATGAGGTCTCAAGTTTAAGGTTGTGTGAGAGTTAATAACACTTTCAAGGGAGTTACTCTCTATTGGACTTGAAAATGTTTGAATTTGATACAATCGGAAGAAAACATGATTTTTTTTTTAAAGTTATGACAAAATACTTGGAAAATTGTTCAAAATTAAGAAATATGTTTTTTTAAGGGATTTTCTCACGGAAAAATGTTAAACAAGAAGATTTCCCGCGGACATATCCTATTTTAATTATTTAATGATTGGTTTCCTTTCTTCATTAATTTCTCGATCAGTGATATCATTCATTAATTCAACACGTTTTCATTTGAGTTTAATCTGTCTCTACGAATACACTCTAAAGTATGCACACATAGGTGTTGAATAATGTATACTATAATAATAATAATGTAGTTAAATACTAAGAATAAATATAAAAAAAAAAAAATTAGGGTTTTAGAATAATATAGAAGTAGATATGAAAACAGGGGGGAAAATGTGTGGCAGAATTGAGCATGGAGCATGTGACATTTATGCAGGAATGGATCAGTGTTTGGGAGCAAAGGAACATGAAATTTTATGAATCATTAAAACATATGAAAAGTACAACTCCCATATTCAATGCCCCTTCTTGTTGGCCGTTTGCTTAATTGGTTCTTCTCTTTCTCGTGGAAAAAAATCATCCAATTAGCTTTCTTCAATAATTCAATACTAGTTCTAGGACAGTTGTGTGAGAAAAATGTGCCTGAGAGAGAGAGAGATCATAGAGATGTGGAAGAGGAAGAAGATTCTAATACTTCTATTCATTACTGTCAAACACGAGAGAGAGAGAGAGAGAGAGAGAGAGAGAGAGAGAGAGAGAGAGAGAGAGAGAGAGAGAGAGAGAGAGAGAGAGAGAGAGAGAGAGAGAGAGAGAGAGAGAGAGAGAGAGATCTAATACTTCTATTCATTATTGTCAAACACAAGAGTTAATTATCTAAGTTTACCGTTTTTGTGTTTCTAACTTATAGAATTGGGTCGAGTCAATCTTAAACTCATGTTAGTTGTAAACTCGATTAAATTCGTGAGTTCATACACCAATTTTATCGTTTTCATGTTTTTGACTTATAAAATCGTGTTAACTCATCACTCTTATATTAGTGCTGACTTTGCTAATTTGATTATGCTTAGTGACTTTATATATGAATTTTATAAAAATTTCTATGTTGATGAGTATGATAAATAATCATGAATGTTGATGCATCTTATTTCAATTATTTGGATTTAAAATTAGAAAAAGAAAAAATTCTATCCACCTTATGAGTAGGGCCATGAGAGTAACTAATTAATATGGTTATTAGCTCTAAATAATTGGGGAACATAGAGTTTTAAGTAGTTAATTTATTTTTATATTGTTTAATTAGCACATAGATGTACCCTTCATTAACACCAACATATATTCCGTTAAGATAGAACCCATGACCTTTTGTTTTATTTGAGGATGATTTTCATGGCCATTAGACCTTTTATTTATAATATTGAAATTTTCATTCCAACTTATTTTTCAATAAAAAAAATTTATATTATTATCCTAATTTTATACCACAAATGTTTTTTCAATGAAAGGCTTAATTATTACCTTTTATGTGTGTGTGAATTTTGCGTGCGTGTGACATGGGCAGTGCCAATGATATTGAATTATAACATTATAAAGTATTACAAGCAACATTAATGCATATTAATTTTAATTGATCAATTCCTTGAGATGCAATAATTATCAGTTCATCGTGAGCTCAACCAAAAGAACTTACTCCCTTCGGTCCTAATTATAATTATAAGACCTAGTTGGCTTTTTTGTAAAGTTAAAGAGATAATTAAATTACTTTAGAGTATTTTTATTTTTTTATTCAAATTAATTAGTTTGACTAATAAACTAATATATAATCTAAGGATACACAACATATGAAATGATTAAGTAACTTATTTAGTTTCATTAATTTCTCCAAAAAAAAGTCAACTAGGCTTTATAATTAGGATCAGAAGTAGTAGTAAATTATATTGACTATATATTGCTCTATGAAAGCAAAAGCTAGAATGGACAAGAAACCAATATTCCTTAATGCTTGCTAGCTAGCTAGCTAGAAACAAGAAACATGGCTTGTCAAAATGATAGAAACTTGTTAGACTTTGGATCACTAAAAACTTTATAAAATAAATAAAACTAAGAAAATAAGTTTAATATTGTATTTTGTGTCTATATTATTAATTTTTCGTCAATCATCTTGTGACATAGCAGCACGAATGCTCCCCTACAAGTGAGAGGTTGACTGTTCAATTCCACTTGATATTAAGCCATTAGGACTTGTCCATCTAATAAATAAAAAAATTATCATAAATTCTCCTCCAATACCATAGTTATTAAAACCAGACCGACTGGTTTAAGTTGGAAACCAGTGAACCGGTCACCCAACTGGTCAAGCCAGTTCAATATTTTTATTTAATAATAATTTAATTCATTTTTTATATATTTTTAATAATTTCATATTAATAACCTTGAAATCTTCACTTCATTATCGGTCTAGCCCTAGTTAGCTCTGGTTTGACTCCGATATAACCTATTAACCATTGATGACCCACTACTTCAACCAGTTCAATGACCGGTATGGGTTTAATAACATTTATCAAATACTTCACAAAGAAGAAAATATAATAAAATTAGGGTGGGATTCTTAGATAAAGTGTTTGATAGATTAACGTCTCTTCCTCAATGAAGGATAGAGATTAAAAATCAAAGAAATGTCAATTCAAATGATTTGTTTCTTGAAGACCAAATTCATGGAAGAAATCGTTTATGTTTCACATTTTATGCATTTTTTTTTTTTTGCCGTTTTGAGTATAGTGCGTTTGATATATAATACACCTTTATGACTTTGCAACGTCTATATATGTCTAAAAGACTATTAAAGTAGGTTATTATAGATAGAACCCTAAAGTCCTGCTTGATGATTATGTTTTATTATATTGATTAATTGGTTATAATAAAAATAGAAAATAGTAAAAGCTTAAGTGCTAATAATACCATATCCCATCTAAACCAAAGAAAAAGTTGAATTAATGATTCACGGATCCTCCAAAAGTGGTCAGCAAAAAAATTGAAATTTGCTGCTTAATCAACATGGATGTGCTCCATTTACACTTAGATATTTGCAGCCGACCACAGTTGAAAGTAATAAGTATTTTTTGAATAAAGTCAATTGATGATCGAGTCTAGCTAGTAAAAAAATTCATACCTTCTGGAGAAACTATTTAATTCTAATCTTATTTATAGAAAGAACCACACCACAAGAAAGTTCCTTCATTTTGAACCCTACTTAAATTTGAATGATATCAAGTTGACCAATTCAAATGTTTAATACTTTTTGAGGTGTTATTTAACTTGTCGGCAAGTTTATTTATGCCTAAATCATTTGATATTTTTTAATAAATTTGATTATATCCCAAAAAAAAAAATGTTGTTTGTTTAATTTTATTTTTTCCAGCATGGATAATTAAAATTATTTTTAAAATTAAATATTCTAAATGTCTATCTCAAAGAAATAATTAAATATGATGAATATTTAAAATAGATAAAAATAATATGCAATTCCTTATAATTTTACTCGATTATTAATTAAATTTATGTAGTTTTTTATCCGTTCCTTATGTTTTCACTTAATTATTATTCACTTACTATAATTTTTTTATATCATTTTCCTCTAGTTTCACCTTTTTTTTAAATCAAATCCTTGTAATTTTTTTCTTTATATCAGTCACTTGAAATTACAAGCACCTAAATTAAAAATTAGGTAGCACCATAGAGAAATTTTTTTTCTTAAAAATAGTAGCGTAAAACAGTTAGGAAGCGTATTTTTTTTATTTAATCAAGAGTTCCCCTCTAAAAGCTTAGAGAGTAAAGTGTTCTCACATCTCCTAATAAATAAATACGTAGGAAACATATGTTTTAATTGAGGAGTTATTTTTGAATTTCCATGAAAAGATTGGCTTCAGTTTGTCTCTATTCATCAACAGGTTCAATTTGAATTTGATATATTGATTTATTTAATATGAAAACTTAATTATGCTATTATATTCTAAACTGTATTATTGTGGTTGAGGAGATATTATATGGAGATTGTGATCCATATATAAATTAAATAGTATAAAGGAATGGTGTGTGTTCTTCAAATGATTGTATTGTCACTGTACCACTTTGGCTGTGATGCACTTTAGTCTCTTTCATTTTGTTTGTTTTCCAAATTACGTTAAAATTGCTTTTCTTCTTCCAACAATTATATTGGTATTAAAAATTAAATATCAATTGCAAGCATGTATACTGTTCTTGATTTTTTTTAGAAAAATCACTATAAAATGGCTTATTGTGGGACCTTGAGATCTCACAATGTTTTTTTTTTTTTTACTTGCCAATTATTTAGAAAGAACTAAACACAGGCAGCCACGCAATATATGATAATTTTTAAAATTTTGTAATATAAGTAGATGTGTAAGATTTATATATATAATCAATTAATCAAGAATTTTAAATATATAAAAAATCATACCAAAAAATTTAAAACAAACTATATGTATTAATAAAATAATATCTATATGGAACATCAAATAACTTATAAATAAATATTTTTGTATTTGTTTTTAATTGTAAAAATATCATAGGATAAAGAAATACAGAAGCATCATTTTTCATTTTCTGTCTGGGACCAAATGAAGGTGTACGCATAGATCAGTTCGGATCCAAATTGATTAAAATCAAAAAAAAAAAAAAACACTTTCAAAAATGTTTTCTGCGTTGCAAAAAACTTATACTCATCAATACTTCAAACTAATAACTTCATTAACTAAAACGAATACTTAATATGAGCATGATATATTTTTTATATGTGATGTTACATACGATTTAAAAACCTATAAATAATTTTGATTGGTTTTGGTTTATTTTTTAGGTTTGTTTAGAGCCAAAAGTCAAAACCACATCAAAGTAAATTTAATTAAAGGGCATGTTTGGCATAGCTGAAAAACCCAAAAAAAGTCTAGTGAGAAAGAAAAAAATGAAAAAAAGTGTGT
Source organism: Acacia pycnantha (assembly GCA_025563575.1). NCBI lineage: Eukaryota > Viridiplantae > Streptophyta > Magnoliopsida > Fabales > Fabaceae > Acacia > Acacia pycnantha. Next base: position 392,997 of record JAMWYP010000060.1, read on the forward strand.
TTAAGATGACTTCAAGTTGTGATGAACTTCTGAGAGAAAAATGGCATCTTGGGTGAAGCTACTTTTTAGAGCTTTTAGACTCATCATAATGACTTTTTACTTTTTGGGTGAATTGAAAGGCAAAGATGCCCATTTCCTACCATCAATAATCACGAGAAGGATCCCCTCTTTGTTTTCTCCACTTTCACTGTTATCGATATACCTTCGTTTCACTTTCATTCTCGTTGGTAGTGTATCTTTCTGTGCATTTTTTTCTTCAAGTTGGTATTGTTTATTTCATTTTGGTTTGATAGTTAGTTTTTTAATAATTTATTTTGGGTAGCCTAGTAGGTGGCTATTCCCGTCATCTTATTTTTCTTTAATAATTTATTTTGGGTAGCCAGGTAGTCGGTATATTGTTTATTCTTGTTTATTTCTTTTTTTAATAATTTTTTATCTCAAATTATCACGTAATATAGTACACACACATATATATGTAGTATTCAATAAGATTCATACTATTTTCAGTCATTTTCTATTTCAACTGACTTTTCAAACGCAATGCCAAACAATAACTTATCTAGAAAAAAGTCACTTTTGTAACCGGTATCCCAAACACAAATCACATCAACAATCTGACTTTTAGAGGGGGAAACAAACTCATATGGAAAAGACCAACAGGAAAAAAAATTACTTCTACCAACAGTATCCCAAACAATAAAAATAAACTGAAATAGCCCAAAACACCAAATTGAACCAAAATATACTATCTCTCATACTTAATGGTATAAAATTTAGTTGACTGATTTAGGGAGATTAAGGAAACTAAAAAAATCATTTTAAAACATTTATATTTATCATTTTTTCTAAATTAATTTATCTGACTTATAAACTAATATGACTTATAAACTAATATATCGTATATACATTAAAATTTGAGAAAGATTGAGTACGATATAGTACAATTAAATAATCTTTTTAAATTAGTCAATCAAGTATTGAGAATAATCTAAATACACTGAATTTCTTTTGGTTGTGCTTGATTAAAAGTTTTGGTACAAATTTCGCCCATCACTAAGCAGAAGAGGTACTTTTTCTGTCCCATCTTTCTGTTATCCACCTCAGTCACCTTAAAATCCTAAAATAACATATTTTTAATGTTAAACTCTGAAATGACACTGACACATGTCAATTGGTTTGAATAAATGCTCATATTCACAAATACATGTTACGAATGTCCATTTCACACTTTATTGTTCATAATATAATTTTTTTTTAATGTTTGATTATATTTTGCATTAACAATAATGACTCAAAAAATCGTTATTTTTCTAAGTCAGAGAGACACATGATTATCATCATTCTTAACCATCAAAATCATTTTTCGCCTTTCATGTAATTATTTTTTCCTTGCAGAATCTATTAAAAGAACCCGACTTTTTGTTTTGAAAACAACGAAATGATGATCATATACATGTAGATGTATATACAGTGGGGGGACACAGGTATATGACTTACTTGCCCCCCTAAAATGACATGGTTTTTTTTTTAATAAAAAAAAAATTTAGGGTTTAATCTAAATACTAGAGAATTCTTTCACATCACAGAATCAAATAGTCAGCTTCTTTGAATCAAACTTTCGTCATTTCTTTAATGCCTTATATTGAAAAAAATGTATTTGATAGCATTGATAATAAGGCAATTACTATGGAATTCCAAAAAATAAGGCTTAGAATGATGACATTGTAATTATTTTTATTGTAATATACTTTTGTTATTAAAATATATGTGCTTGAACTTATTTAGTGCCCAGCCTTGCTATTTTTAACATCACTTTTGCTATTTCTAACCGTACTTAGCCTTATTTTTCCATTTATTTTCATTTATTTTTTAATATATTTAAAAATTTTCTTTAAAAAAAAATCGGGGGCGCTGCCCTCGAACCCCCGAAAATTGTGCCCCCCCTATGTAAATTTATAGATCCGCCTCTGTGTATATATATAAAGACTTATATCATGGGTTGAATTATTTCAAAGAACTTGTTAAGTACTAACTCTGGTCCTAAATATAGAATATAGTTTGTATTGCAATTTGCATCAGAAGAATATGTATATAATCATAATCCCGATAATACTGCTACATGATAAGGTATGAGTGTAACTATCAATATAGAAAGTGCACTTTTTATTAGTAATTGAAAATGTTGTGCATGTGATTATGAGTCAGAAAGTAAAAGACTTTCTTTAGATCAAATCTCTAAAGGCACTTCATCTTCCATATCACATGCAATTCAGGTTCTTCTAAAAGCACAGTTCGATTCTCTTTATGTAGTGGGTTCTCTTTTTTGTTTTTTTTTTCTTCTTCTTCCATTCATTATTGTAATATAATGTCACTTCGCCACTAATTCTTTGTTCTAAAAAAAGATTATTATGACAAATACATATATATACTGCTCTTTTTTTTTTTCATAAAATCAAACTAAACACATAATTTCACATACAAATATGTCAATGCTGATCAGTGGACTAGCTAACCGTTGACATATACTTGTTTTGTTCCTCATAAGTATAGACTAAACACTATATTTTTCTATTTTTAGTTATATTTTTTTTTACTCCCTACAATCCTTAATATAAAATATATTTGGATACTTGATCTTAGCTAGTTCTAAATATAAGATTTATTTATCATATTTATCAATATTTTTAAAATTTATCCCTATTGATTATCTCTCAACAGTAATCGAAGAGGAGAGGAAATAAGATAATTAAAGAATATGTGTTTCAAAAAATATGTGTTATATTAACTAAATTAACTTTCTTGATCTAATCAAATTAATTAATTATATATTATATTAAATACATTAGAGAGTATTAATTTTTTCATGAATTGATCAATATCGATATAATTATTGACATAAAAAATTAAACAATTTGATCAAAAGAAAAACAAATTCTGGGTTATTAAAAAGAATTGGCAGTTAAACTCGGAATGAAAGTTTTAACAAGCCCAAAAGCTTGAATGGGCTCCTTAACTGGATTGGGCCCTATTGTCTCACTTTTTTATTGGACACTATGCCTTTTTTTTTTCACAATTTATTGGACACTATGCTTCACTTACTGTTACGGACCTAGTCTAGGCCCATTATCTCACTGGCTAGTACAGGGGGCAACCCACCATCCGTGGGCGTACGGTGTGGCGGCCAAGGGACTAACTAACCAGGTATACTCTATATATACAGAGGAAGGAGACGGGCGCCAGGGACATTCATTCTAAGCCTTGACTTATCTACATACAGTCACACGGCACACACAGCACCCCTTAGGCGAAACGCCCGCCAGGTATCGTGATCATACCCTCTCCCGAACGCTTGTCCCATAAGCATATACAGGAAGGGCACACAGATCCTATATCAAATCACCGGACCTTCAATAGGCCGGACATCAGAGTTCTACACCAGAACAGTGGCGCCGACCGTGGGGATCAATAAATTTCTATTCCCGTGACCATGAGGATAAGCACTCGTGCTTCAGACCAAAGACAATCGGAGGCGGATCAAGCGGGGGACAACCGTCAACCACCGCGTCAACCACCCCGTAATGAGCAGCCGATTAACCAGTACGATGGAGACCATCGGGAAGGAGAAGATCGGCTTTCACCATTTTAAGAACCATTGATTCCCAACAATGAACGACATCAAAAGGACAACCTGTCCGACACGGAGTCCTCGGCTCCACGAAACCAAGACCGTGGACCACGAAATTCCACTCGAGGAGGCCGGGACATCCCACATGCCGAGCCGGACTTTCGATCTCTTCAAGCCGGATGCTTGCGATAATGAGACGGGTGGACAACATAGACAAGCGCCATACCCTTCACTATCGGCGAGCGGAAGAGCGGGAGAAAAGACGGACCCACACCCTTTCCAAATGAGGACTCGGGAAGATAAAACTTGGAGAGAGGGCGACGATGACGAGAGCTCGGCTCATCGCACCGACAGGCGTAAGGCGGAACCGCTGACACGGGGAGGGCCAATAGGAGGAACCAGAACCGGGATGAAGAGGGTCGACCTCAAGCGAGGAACCATCGAGGTGACAGGACGGTTCCCCCAAGTGGTTTCCAGCGACGGAGATATGTCAGCCAAATGCACAATAGCTTTTTCTCCAAGGAGATCCGTAACGCCCGATTCCCCGAGAAGTGAATTTGGGCGAGTTGACAAAGTATGATGGCACACAAGACCCGACGACTCATTTAGAAGACTTTGACGTTCACATGTCTGTTAGAGGTCTCAAGGAACCAATCGTGCCCTGGATCTTCGCCGCGACGTTAAAGGGGCGGGCGTTGAAATGGCTTCACACTCTTCCCTTTGGGTCGATCCACAACTTTGAAGACTGGCCGAGGCCTTTGAGTTGCACTTCGCGACTAGCAAACGGCAACCAAAATCCCAGATTCTCTCTCCAAAATCGACAAATGGCCGGGAGAGCTGCTCCAAAGTTACCTGGACCGCTTCAATCATGCGGCACTGCAGTGCGCGGACTTAACGAAGACGTACACGTTCACTTATTGGTGGACGGCCTCGATAAAGAGTCCCGCCCGGCGTAATCTTTTTAAAGGAGCGGCAAAGAATCTCAACGACTTCATATCCCGTTCAAAGAAGTACTTGGACGTCGAGCAGATGCGAATGGCAAACAATCCCAATTCGAGGCGGGACCAAGATAGAACCTCCTCGGGGGAGGCGAGACTTCTCCGACAACAGAATAGGGATTCCTGAGAAGGGGAATGAAAACAAGAGCCGAGGTGGCAAATTTGATCACGGAGCAAGTACGAAATATTCGGCCCGACGGTGCCTCGATCTCAAGTTTGGAAGGAGGTATCAACGACCGAGATGAAGAAGGTCGATCGGCCTCGTCTGTCCTACCGAAGATCCGGATAGACCAGTCTAAATATTGCTCGTTCCATGATGGTCGAGGTCATACAACCGATGAATGTTACGAGCTCGGGATGCAATCGAACGATTTGTTCGGGAAGGCAAACTTCAACAAGATGTCATAGAGCATCAAGGAAAAGGTGGGAAACGAAAGACCAAGAACCGCGAGAGGACCCCCTCGAAAGTTCAAAAGCAGAAGATAAACGAAAGGCTCCCACGAAGCCGATGACGAATTTCCGAAGCGGAATTCGACCGTAACGTAATCAGCGGAGCAATGGGCGGTGGCGGAGATACTATAAGCCGAAGGAAATACCTTCGAGAAGTCCTGTCCGTCGTGGACCGACCTAAATTCAAGGAACATCACACCGAGGTAGCACGACCGCCTTTGTTTTTCACAAGAGACGACCTCAAGGACGTTGTCCCGGCCATCAAGATGGGCTAGTGATAACCTAAGCAGTCGTCAACTCGCCGAGTCAAGCGGATATTTGTGGATGCCGGTAGCTCGGCCGACATACTAAGCGGGAAGCGTTCAAAAGAATGAGCCTGGACCGGACGACTTAAAGCCTTGCAAGACAACCCTCATCGGGTTTAATGGAGAACAATCTCGTCCGAAGGGGTTTATCGACCTCAGGTTCACCCTTGGAGTCAAAGACGCCTTTAAGTCCGAAAGAGTGCGGTTCATAGTGGCCGAGTTCGTTTCACCTTATAACATAATATTGGGAAGGCCAACCATTCACAAGTGGGACATGCTGGTGTCTACAAAGCATCAAAAGCTCAAGGTGATAGGCAACCAAGGAACCGTGGTCACGGTGAATCGGGGATCAAAGAGAGTCTCGACAATGCTATTTTGAAACCGTCGAATTGGGGAGGGCGGATCTTCATCGCAGCCCCAAAGAATCGGCCTATCTCGGGACTGCTCGGACCGGGATTCTCCCGACGAAGAAGTTAATACCGTGGAATTAGACATCCGAGACGATGAGGTTCGCCCAGAACCGGCGAGAGACTGGAAGATCCGGTGACGGAGACCCTCTCCAGACCACTAAGATTGGCAAACACCTATCTCCCGAACTTAGAAGTAGTTTGGAGGATTTCTTGAAGGAAAACAGGGATATCTTCGCCTGGGATTCATCTCAGGTACCTGGAATAGACCCAAAATTTTGTTGTCACAAGCTAGAAGTCTATCCGGGCTCAATCCCAGTGTCGCAGAGAAAGAGGAACCACGGACCAGAAAAAAGGAAAGCGCTGGAAATTCACATCCAAGAATTGCTTGAAGCCGGATTTATTCGGGAAATACAGCCCATTGGGAAGTTCCCGGGTTTCATGCCGACTAACCGGGGCATTGAGGCCAACCCGACAAATGTAGGGCGGTGATGGAGATGAAGGCTCCGAGTAATAAAAAGAAGTCCAACAGCTTAACCTAAGATTGGCCGCCCTAACTAGGTTTTTGCCAAAATCACGGAGAAGGCTTTACCCATGTTCGTGCTCTTAAAGAAGGAGGCATCGGTGGAATGGAATTCAAAGTGCGATGACGCATTTGAAGACATAAAGCAATGTCCGGCCAATCCTCCAGTCCTCTCAAAACCTCACTGGCGAGTCTTTTCCTTTACTTGTCGATCGGCGAGGAAGCGTCAGCGCGGCCTTAGTAAGAGAGGCGGAACACGGACAAATTCCTCGTGTATTTTGTCGCAGTAACCCCGCGAATGCCGAGATCCGATACCGTAAGCTAGAAAAGTGGCATTCGCTCCGCTTATTGCGGCCCGTCTGCTAAGACCTTATTTCCGTGGTCACCATATCGTTGTTAGAACAAGCCGCCCAATTCGACAAGTCTTACATAAGCCGGACCTAGCGGGAGGATGACTAATTGGGCGATAGAACTCTCCGAGTTCGACATCACCTACGAAGCTCGCCATGCAATCAAGTCACGTGCGTTGGCCGACTTCATCGAGAGCTCACCCCGCTTCTAAGTCCGACGAGACACCGGCGGCGAATGGAAGGTGTATGTCGACGGATCGTCGAACACGAAAGGAAGTGGAGCCGGAGTCATTATTGAGAGTCCGAGGGGGTTACAATTGAGCATTCGTTGCATCTCAACTTCCCAACTTCGAACAATCAAGCGAATACGAGGCCTTGATAGCCGGCTTCTTCAAGCCAAGGAAAATGAGGCCACAAGAGTTAAGGTTTTCACCGACTCCCGCTTGTGGCGGCTCGCATCGAGGGTACGTATCGGGCTAAAGGCCCGCTAATGGCCAAGTATCTCCTAAAGGCCAAGGACTTGATGTCGTTTCGATGAAGCAACGACGATGCAATGGAAGCAAAAATGTTGATTCGTGACGCGACCAAGTACACAATGGTGGAGGATCAACTTTACCGAAAAGGATTACATTCTCCCATGCTAAGGTGTTTGAACCCAAATGAAGCGGGGTATGTCCTGGCCGAGATTCATGGAGGGGCCAATGGTCAGCATATGGGGGCTAAGGCGCTCGCCCGAAAACCCTTCGAGCAAGCTACATCGGCCGACGTTGGAGGCGGATTCAAAGACCCTTGTAAGACAATGAGATAGTTTTCAGAAACATGCCAGAGTTATTTGGGCGCCCCACTGAGCTGCATTCGGGCAACTGCGGTGGCTAATCGTGGCAGGAGACTACTTCACCAAGTGGATTGAGGCCGAACCTCTCACAACGATCTCCTCGGCTCGTGTGCAGCGATTTGTTGAAGTTAATATAATTACGCGCTTGAGCACCAAATGAGATAGTAACAGACAACGGAACTCAGTTCACTGGAGTCGGATTTCGTGATTTGATTTATGAATACGGAATACAGCATCACTTTGCTTCCGTGGAACACCCGCAGTCCAACGGGCAAGCTGAGGCCGCCAATAAGGTCATCCTTGATGGTTTGAAGAAACGTATGTTGGAGGCTGACACCTCTTGGGCTGATCAACTACCTTTTGTCCTTTGGGAAATCGAACAACCGCTCAAACATCCACCCAAGAAACTCCTTATAGATCGGCCTACGGTTGTGAATCTATGATTCCTGTGGAAATAGGGGGTCACCTCCCATTGTCGGGATATTGCAATGAAGCAGTTGATCGCGGCTCGTTATAACAAGAAGGTTAGACCAAGAAGATTCCAGCCCGGTTGCTTGGTACTTAGAAGGGCCGACATCGGGAACAAGAACTCCAAAGACGGCAAGCTTGCAGCTAATTGGGACGGACCTTATCGCGTTCGGGAAACTCTTGAGAGAGGAGCTTACATTCTGGAAAATTTGGATGGAACCCCTATCAAGCGAACATGGAATGCGGACAAATTAAAGGCATATTTCAGTTTAGGCTTATCTCGTTGTTTTTCTTAAAGCATCGTTTTCCATTATGTTCTTTGTTCAACGTTGGCCCGCTTGGCTTTTCCCTTCGCAACAATTGCTTGTGTCAAATATGAATGAAACTCTCGTTCGAGGGTATCTATTGAATTCCAAACATTGTCTTTTTCAAGATTCAATTGTTATTAGCTTTTCATTTGAAGAAAACACGTCCGGATAGCTATCGCAGCCCCGGTTCACGCTAATTTACTCCGGGTATCAATAGAAAATGTCATGCCGACCCCGATCAGAGTCAAAATGCTCTGACGCTATCGGACAAAACCGAACCCGGCAGTGGCAATTTTCATTTACCTTTGATGACCCTTACATAATACCAGAATTTTATAAAACAAGGCAAACACTAGCACTTTAAAACATCATGGTCTTATGACCAAAAAGCGCGTTCGCAGATTCGCCTATTTTCATAAGACCTTGGCCCGGTCGACCGCGATAATCTGGTAAAGTTATATTTTAATACGATGCATTATGGTTGCTAAATTACCATCTATTGTTAATCGTAGCCAAAAATGGCCATATTGGCCAACTGTTCAATAAAGTCATTGCCGTAACACAACCGGATGATTATACAAGTTAAAAAGAAAAAAAAAGAGAGAAATCAATCCATGTGCTTGGGGGCGGTCGAGACTTCCTCACCCCGCTCGGCCTCCAAAGACGGCCACATCGCCATCTATCCGGTCTCGGAGCGGCAGAGGTTCCACATAGGGACAATCCGCCCGCACCACATAAGACCGGAAATGATGCCCTCGTAGTGTTGAGCTCGATCCCCGGTTCAAAGCCCGGATCCGGGCAAGAGAATTCTCAAACGCTCCACCACGAACCCAGAGCAACTCCTGCAGCCGGTTATCTCCGCGGACAGATGTGTTGAGGACGCCTCCCTCGGCTTTGATCCCGTCCACTTCGGCTCGAACCCGTCCTCTCACTGCCATGGCTTTTAACCGCTCTTCGCTTCTAGCTTGAGCCGCCTTAAAGCCTTCAATTATTACATTGGAGTCCGCCAAGAGCCCCTCGGTCTCTTTTAGTCGAAACTCCACTTTCTCCACTGGACCTCACGAGCCTCGGAACTCGTTCGAAGCGATTTGCCATTATTTCGCAGCTTCATCGCGGTCTGTTCGGCACGCTTCGCCTCCGTGGCGCCTCCGCATATTTGTGGTGCAGGGTGAGAAAAGATTGGGTCAAACCAGCACCTTTAGAAAGCATTTCCCAATGCCTCGGACTTCGTGACGTCTACTTCCCGCAAGGCTACTGGCTCTTGATAACGGGCTGGAGGCAGGAGTGCGACGCTGAGTTCTTCGGTAATACCCTTACTCCACAAATGTGAACGGGGAATGACGGTGGAAGGACGAGGGGGAACCGGGGTATCAGGCAAGGAGAGGGGCTCGACGTCGGTCGACTTAGGAAGCGGCGATTTCGGGACAGGGGAGGCTCGGATAGGAGACAGGGCTGACTTCGGTTCGGGCTTGGACGACTCCCGACCTTAAGCTTCTTTGGCTCGGCCCGCTCAAGACTCTCCGACCTTCGACTTGCCCGCCTCCTTGGCCGACCTCTTTCTCCCCTTGGCGGTGGGCTCGGGGATCCCAGAAAGATATTGCGGCTCTTTCATCTTAAGACCTGTACGAAACACATACACCATGTTAGCTACTAGGAAAGCAAAGACGATCAATACTGTACTAAGACGCGGAACAACGCCGATGTTAAATAACAGAAATGCCATACTCGGCCCTGACACCATCTCATCTTGACGCTGAGCCTCGGCCCGATATTGGGCTACTAAGGAGCCGGCCCCACAAGACCGTTCGCTCGAACGTGGTCTATTATGGCATCAATGGCTTTCCTTTCAGGCTTCAGCAGATTGGACCGCTCCACCTTATAGGCGCTAGGGGACACATTGTGGTGATCTTGACACCAATACAAGTTAAACTCCCAGTCGACTTTTGCAGAGTCTGGCCCTTTGAGGAACCAAGGAGTTGTACCAGTTTTAGCAACGACTTTGAAAAAGTTGCCCTTGAAGCGTTTGAAAGAGTCTGAGACTGGGTAAACAAGCGCCGATTGGCTATTCCCGAATGGAGGTCCAGCCCTTGAGCTCCGGCGGTTCTTTCCTGCAGCGAGAGGTGTGGGGCTCAAGAAGTAGAAGAACATAGAAGTGGTGCAAGGCAGTCCAAGGCTCGTGCAAACCACTCAAAGGCAATCAGTAACCCCATCCATTGGGGTGTAATTGCGAGGAGCTATACTAAGAAATTGAAGGGTGGCCATTTGAAATTCGGAAAAGGGAAATCGAATCCCAAGCCCGGTAATATAGTCGCATAGAAAAAGAAAAAGGAGTTGTGGCTCCTCCCTCACCGAGCACACAGCTCTTCCTCTTCGTGGGAGACAAAGAGAGTAGGTGTTAGTATCTCGAACCGGAAGACCTTCCAAGTCTTCCATGGTCGGCCTTCGACCGATAGGATAACACTTCTGGGTAACCCAAGGGAATTGGTCAATTAAGTCCCGTGGGGCTAGCGCGGTTGGCATTTCCAGCATTCTCGACTCACCTAGCGTGGGAAGAAGAAGACGACGCCATTATACCTAACACAAATAAAAATATAAGCAAGATCGAATCTTCCTAGCATACCCGATGTCAATAATTGAAGGCGGGACTCTACGCTTGTGGTAAGATTAAAATCCAAGTCAACAGACTCGGCGATATAGCTTGAGGAGCCGGGACCAAATTGTGTCGGCAGGAGCCCAAAATTAAGTCTGGCCGTGGAGGAATCCCCACAAGAAATAAGTCGGGAGCACTCATACAAGCAATGTAGCAAGGCCCGATGTAGGAATCAACCTCGGCCCTAGGACCCGAGCCGGCCACTTTGTTAGACTGGCTATTCGGAAGGCCCGGAAAAGTGGACACGTCGAAACTCGGGTTAAACTCCCTTGGATTAGGAAGAAGCGGAAGGAAACATTCGGACTTCCCTAACCGACGATGCATCGTCTCGGATTTTCGCCGGCCCACCACCGAAGTTTTTCCCTTGCCTCCACGGTGATCGGTTAAAGCAACGGTTTGCGACGTTGGACGAGAAGATTCATCGCCCCAAAGCCACCAACGGCTTTTTCCTTGACAGCAGGTGGCGTAGTTCCGCCGCTTCTTCGGGGGTCATATCCTTTATGTCCTTCGACATTGGGAGCCACTCTATTAAAGGTATTAACGAAGAGGAAACGGCTCACTCGAAAAACAGGGGGAGTTTTGCACAAATGAAGGAACTGAAAACAGACTACGCGAAAACCCACTCAACAAGGGAATCTACCTGAATTTCAACTAAATACGGACGCAATCTTACAGGGAAATGGCAGATCAGAGCAGAATAAAAGAAAGAGGCAAGGAAACAAGAATACCTACCTAAAATATGGAGATGATCAATGGAAGTTGTGGAACGAAGATGGTTCACGAAACAGGTTATCCTCCGAAAGCGAGAATCGTCGGGAGAGAAGCTCTTCAAAACAACTTTGGTAAAATGACAATGAAGGAGACTTGGCGGGTATAAACCTTTCAAACCCAATCGACGGGGCAAAAGCGCCTTTTCCATCCGTTAGAAAGGATGACGTGACCTTTTCATTTAATGCGCGTCTGTCGTGCATTAATTACGCCAAAGTTCGTATAGGCCAGACACCCTCAATTCGGCTTCACGACAATCGAGGGACGCCACTGCATAGGCAAATGATAACGTAGAAGAGGAATCGACAGCCCGATCCGGCACAAGGATCGGGAGTCACAGTCCAATTATCCCGGCTCACTCGTTAGGCTAATCACCTCTCGAGAAAGGACCCGCATTTGGAGTCTTCGACCGTGCAAGAAGCGAGCCCGAGGGTCGAAGAACAACAAAATTTAAACAAACATAACCCGGACCACATGTCTGGGGGCAATTCAACCAAGACTTGTAGTTCCGAGGTTGCTTGAAACTCGATAGACACCTTATCAAAGTAAGACGGGGCAGCTCCGATACAACTAGAGGATCCAAGAACATGTCCACCCCGGCTGACCGAGAGACTGACAACCCTACTGGGGGCAAGGACATCATGTTACTTCGCGATCAACAAAGACTCGACTTCAACAAAGACTCGAACTTTCGTTCTTCAAGCGAACATCTAAACTCTGGCCGCACGTAGACTCCGAGCAACCGAGCTTGGGGCAACCTGCACGGACCTAGTCTAGGCCCATTATCTCACCGGCTAGTACAGGGGGCAACCCACCATCCGTGGGACCCACCATGACCTTGACATGCACCCACGACCCTGGACATGCACCCACGATCCTCGACATGCACCCACGATCCCGACATGCGCACACGATCCCTGACACGCACATGACACGTACGGTGTGGCACCAAGGGACTAACTAACTGTATACTCTATATATACAGAGGAAGGAGACGGCGCCAGGACATTCATTCTAAGCCTTGACTTATCTACATACAAATCACACGGCACACACAAAGACCCTTAGGCGAAACGCCTGCTTGTGTACCGTGATCATACCCTCTCCTGAACGCTTGTCCCATAAGCATACAGGAAGGGCACACAGATCCTATATCAAATCACCGGACCTTCAATAGGCCGGACATCTGAGTTCTACACCAGAACACTTACATTTTGGTAATTTTGACCTGATTTGATTGCTTATTCACCCATACACGCACAACCCTTCCATTCCTTTTTATAATATATACTTCTAATTATAAGAACATATTTTAGAGTTAGTTTTGATTCTAATTATAGAACCAAGTTTTAACTTTTGTTAATTTTTTCTTAAAATACCCTTATTGATATTTTCTCCATAATTAGTTAAAAACAATAATAATTTAATAATACACCTATATATTCTATAAAGTAAGTAATGTTTGTAACTCATTAATGTCATATACACCTTAATTATATTGTTTTTTTAGAATAAAATAATTTGGAGCATTTTGTCATATTTTTCTCATATCACCTCTACTAATACGTCCTCCACAATAAATAATTTAACAACACGTTTATATTCTATCAAGTGAGAAATTCTACTTTATTTTTTTATAATAACAGATTTTGTATTTAGGACATAGTATAAATTAATCATAGAATTATGAGTTTATTTTGATAATAAAATTACCTATTGAGAGTACATTGTATGTGATAGGAGTAATTATAACTTTCACATCTCCAGTAAATTCGATTTCAATCCTTTATCCAAGAAAACAAAAAGATCCATCGAAGCCCATACTATGATAATGAGTTCGAACCTGATCTCGGTAATTACAATACAAAATCTCACTTCCCTACTGGAACAATCATTTTCTAAATTAAGCAAAGGTATTTTTGGAAAATAATTATAATTAACTAATTTAACTTCTCTCCTTAATCTCTTTAAATTCTGGTAAAGTGTTCTCATAATTAGGACCGAAAGGATCTTATGATTAACCTCTCAGAGTGATGGAAAGAATTAGTTAGGTGCAATAAATATGTGAAAAATAAATTTTGTTTTTTAAAAATTAAATACCCTTATTAATTTATGTAGATGTGCCCTTATTGAGTGTTTTAGTCAAATATCAGATTTAAATAGTATTCCCTCCGGTCTTTAATATAAGACATATTTGAGAAGTTGATTTTGGTCTTAAATATAAGACATAGTTTTCATGTTTATCGATTTTTTCCCCTAATTTACCCCTATTAATTAATACTCCCCTCAACAATAATTAAGGAGGAGAAGGAAGTAAGGAATTAAGGAAGTTGATTATGATGTTTTATAAAATACATGTCTTAACAACTCAATTAACTTCTTTAATCTGATCAAATTATGTAAATATGTCTTATATTAAGGATTATAGGGAGTAGTACAATAATGCCATAAGTAATTTTTATAATTAAGTAAGGGTAAAATGGGGGATTTACCAAAACTTTTCAGCCATCTCTTAATCCTATCTTCTAAAAAGGAATATGACATGGTGAAGAATCCTATATTATAAAAAGACAAAGGAGGGAGTATAGTGATTTTGTACGCGAAACTTCAATGCATTTCTGAAACATAGTTTTGTCAAAGAGAAATAAGAGGATGATGTCGTGAGGAATTGAAGACATTTATCTAAACCTGAATTTCTCTGAAGAAACTATTAATTGAAGACTTTCTCTCCACTTGTATCATTGACTTGCTGTTGATAATTTTTGTCTCAGAAAAAAATAATTCTCTCATATTAATTTTGGTATTAGAGCCAAGGTTGCCCACTCCTGCATGCTTAATACTCAGTCCTTAACTTCACAAGCCAAATAGACTCTAGCCAAGATATCGTTCCTATGTGTTTAGTTTGAGGTGAGGGTATGAGAGGGGGATTTGGCTTTGGTCCCTTTAGCTTATCATCCGCTACCATCCTATTCATTTCAATGGCAACGTTTTGGTGCATTTTGCACCACAGTTGTTTTTTTTTCTTAAATAGTATTCACTATTTTGAAGTTAGGGGCGGACCCAGAAAAATAGTTAGAGGGGGCACTAGTTGCCCCAAAATTTTTTTTAAGGAAAGTTTTAAATGCATTAAAAATTAAAAGAATATAAACAAGAAAAGAAAAGAGTATCAAAAAAATATTCATGAAATCAAGTGAAAACTAATGATGTAATAAGAAAGACAGTTATTTTACAAACCTGTTATTTAGAAAAGTAAGGCTAAGTTATGTTAGAAATACAGCTACATAAATTACAATGAAGGGTGGACACTCAATAAGTTCAAGTACATATATTTTAATAACAAAAGTATATTATAATAAAAATAATTACAATATAATGTCATCCTTCTAAACCTTATTTTTTGGAATTACATAATAATTGTCTTATTATCAAGGACTAGACACTCAATAAGTTCAAGAACATATATATTTTAATTGCTTTATTATTACTCACATCAAAGACTAGACACTTATTATCGGATTAGTTCTCTCTCCTCTCTTTTCTCCAACCTCTCTCCTCTCTGCACTTTCCATCCCACTGCGTGCCCTTTGGGGTGGGTTTTCCATTTCTTGCTTGTCAGTTTCCCTTCTATATATTTAATCTGTTTCTTTATTTTGTTGTATTTGTTTTAGCGTTATTATTTAACCTTTGTTATCCTCAGTAATGAAATACTCTAGAATTGTTCAAAAAAAAAAATTACTGGGATTAGTTTCCCCTCTATAATTTTCTTTTCTTTACGTTAATTTCTTTTGTATAAAAATAAATAAATAAATATGCTCACATCAAAATTCAAGTGCCCCCTTCTCATGTGAATGGGTCTGCCCATGCTTGAAGTATCTTTTTAGTATCAGTCAATACCCTAAAATATTTTTTCAAGACTAATCAGTACCCTGAAATATTTTTCCAAGATTGTAAAATAATTTTCAAAATGACGAAGTATTTTTTAAGTACCAGTCACTATCACGAATTATGTTTTTAGTACCAGTAAGTATTTTGAAGTATTTTTTTAGTACCCATCAGTACCTGAAATATTTTTTCAAGACCAATCAATACCCTAAAATATTTTTCCAAGATGATAAAATAATTTTTCAAGATCACGAATTATTTTTTCAGTGCCAGTCACTATCTTGAAGTATTTTTTTAGTACCCACTAGTACCCTGAAATATTTTTTCATGACCATTCACTACCCAAAAATATTTTTCCAAGAACATAAAATAATTTTATTATGTTCTTGAAAAACTATTTTAGGATACTGTTTGGTCTTGAAAAAATATTTCAAGGTATTGATAGGTACTAAAAAGATATTTTAGGATACTGAAAAAATAATTCTTGATCTTGAGAAATTATTTTAGGATCTTGAAACAATATTTCAAGATACTGATTGGTGCTAAAAAAGATATCTCAAGATGGTGATACTATTTTTTTTTTTTAAAAAAAAGCCCCTGTAGTGCAAAATGCACCAAAACGCTGCCGTTGAAATGAATAGGATTGTAGCGGATGATAAACTAAAAGGAGTAAAGCCAAATCCATGAGAGGGGAGGGGAGGGAGACAAAATTTTTAACAAATTATTAAATTTCCAGTGGTCCCCGCAATTTTCCATTGGTCTCCATCATTCACCTCCCACAAGCCACGCTTTAATGTGGTCCCCACCATTCTCTGTCCCCAGCCTTCCGCAAAAGCTGTCACAATGTGGTGGGTCCCTCTCCCCTTTGTTCCTCTCAATATCTCCCTAAATAAAAATTCTCAGTAGTCCTTATACTTGTCCTACACCCTCCTGCTCCTCCTCTCCTTCTAGATTAGGGCAATTTGGTCAGGATATAGGAAAAAAAGTTTATCCCCTACTTCCCTTCCCCTCCATTCGATCGCAATGAAGAGAAACGAACAACTAAAGCAAAACTTGCATGCCACTCTGATCCTATTTATAAGTCATTTTTGACCAAAACACATATACCAAGAAGAGTTAGTTAGCTCAATAATTATGGGGTAAATTTTCAACTTTGCCCTCATTTATGAATGAGATCGAACATCTTTCAACTTTTTTTTCTCTGTATTTTTATTGGGTATCTTTTAACTATTTCTTCTCTCTCTATTTTCATTGGTGCAATTAATATGAGCAAAATTGTCACAATTTCATTTATTTCAAATTTTTTTATTAAAAAGGACTTATAAATAGAACGTGGTATATCAGACATTATTGTATGACTAAATATTGACGCTTGTTATTACAGTTTAGTTCCTTAATCATATATCTATATATATTCCTAATTTAATATTTGACTTATTTTATTCTCCATATCTGACAATAAATCTTTTTTTCCCTAAAACCGTTGACAATAAATCGAAGTTCTCGAACGTATGCGCATATTATTTAAAGCCCATGTCACACGACGCTGACTTTTTAACACGACAGACAACACACACAAGTGTATCTTTCTGTATCATTACTCTTCGGAAACAACAACGTAACACAAGTTTCTCTCAAGAAACTTCAAGGCTTTTCTCACTTACATATTGATTAACCTGGTGTTTATAATTTTTTGTTTCCAAGGAAATAGTAATTCTCATCAGAAAACAAAAAGAATCGCACAACTTGGACAAAGCAGATATTATTGTATGGCTAAATTGAAGCTTCTGATTAGTTTCCTTAATCACACACACACACATACTCCTCTACTCATTTATCTGAACCTGAATTTCTGAGAAGAAACTTAATTGAAGACTTTCTCTCCACTTGTATCATTAACTTGCTGTTGATATATAATTTTTATCTCGTAAAAAAATAATTCTCTCATATTAATTTTGGCATTAGAGCCAAGGTTGCCCACTCCCTGCATGCTTAAAACTCAGTCCTTAATGTCACTAGCCAAACAGACTCGAAATCATTTCTATGTGTTTGGTTTGAGGTAAGGGTATGAGAGGGGAGGGGAAGGAGAGACAAATTTTTTTTATCAAATTGCCCATAGAAAAGGAGTAAATTACCAAATTCTCAGTGGTCCCCGCAATTTTTTATCCTCTCCATCATTCACCGGGTTTGGCTATGGTCCACTTCCCATCTTCTTCTCCATCTCAACCGTTGGATTGAAATCCCAACGGTTCAGATCTAATGATTTACAAAAATATTAATAAAATATTAAATTATTAAAAAAATATTTTTATAAATCCTGAAATATGAACCGTTGGGATTTCAATCCAACGATTGAGATGGAGAAGAGGATGTGAAGTGGATGATAAGAGAAGTAGACCGTAGCCAAATCCTCGTTCACCTCCCACAAGCCCCGTTTTAATGTGGTCCCCACCATTCTCTGTCTTCTGCCTTCTGTTGAAGCTGCCACAATGTCGCGGGTCCCTCTCCCCTCATTCCTCTTAATATATCTCCCTAAATAAAATTTCTCAGTGGTCCCTGTGCCTGTTACGCACCCTCTTGTTCCTCCTCTCCTTCTAGATTAGGGCAATTTGGTCAGGATATAGAAAAAAATTTCTATCCTCTCCTTCCCTTCCCCTTCCCTCAAACTAAATACACCACTAAAGCAAAACGGGCATATATTAGACATTATTGTATTTTTTTGCTCAGAATTAGACATTATTGTATGACTAAATATTGACGCTTGTTATTACAGTTTAGTTCCTTAATTAACTTATTTTATTCTCCGTAATTGACAATAAATCTTTTTTTAAAAAAAATCTAAAACCGTTGACAATAAATCGAAGTCTTCGAACGTATGCGCATATTATTTAAAGCCCAGGTTCACACGCTGACTTTATAACACAACACACGTACACAAGTGTAGCTTTCTGTATCATTACTCTTCGGAAACAACGACACAAGTTTCTCTGAAGGAACTTCAAGACTTTTCTCACTTACATACTCCATCGATTAACTTGGTGTTTATAATTTTTTGTTTCCAAAAAAATAATTCTCATCAGAAAACAAAAAGAATCGCACAACTTGGACAAAGCAGATATTATTGTATGGCTAAATTAAAGCTTCTGATTAGTTTCCTTAATCACACACACACTTGTTGTGATTAATATAAGACATATTTGATGAGTTGATTTTGTTCATAAATATAAAACATAATTTTTATATTTGTCAATTTTTTCATAATTTACCTATATTAATGCCCCTTCAATAATAGTTAAGGATGAGAGTGAATAAGGGAATTAACAAAGATAATTAGGGTATTTTAGAAAATATATGTTATATTAACTCACTTACCTAACTTCCTTAATTTAATCAAATTAGGCAAATATGTTTTATATCAAGGATAAGAGGGAGTATGTATATATTCTTAATTGGGTTAATTAAGGCAGCACCTTAAAGTATTTTTCTAAATACATCCAGTGTTCTAAAGTGTTTTATAATAAATCTCACACCTTGAAGTGTTTTTTTTTTTTTTTCATATGCATATACTATCCTAAAAATCGCAATTTTGTACTTAACAATTAAGGTAATTCAAGGCGAAGGATACAACTGAAAGAATACTTCAAAATGTTATATGCACAAAATAATAATTGAGGGTGCTGAACGCACCTAAAAAAATACTTAAGTATTGGATATGCTTGAAAAAATATTTGAGATGTGATGTTCGGATGCATCTTAACCCTTTAATATTTGATTTGTTTTACTCTGTTGACAATAAATCCAAGTCTCCGAACGCATGCGAATATTGAAAGCCCATGTCACACGCTGACTTTATAACACAACACGTACGTGCAAGTGTTGCTTTCAATCTTTAGTGTTCGGAAACCACAACTAAATTTCATCCTAACAACGTTCCCTCGTGCGGGTTCACCCAAATTATTCTCTAAGGAAACTTCTCCGTAAAACTAATGATACTCAAATTAATACCGACACATATCATCCTCATCTTCACTTTCCATAGAATTTTCTTACAAACTAGCTATCATCCATCAGTTGGAATCTTCCCTGAAATTTTCCTGCAATTCTCTTTCTTTCACACTAGCTAGCCAAAGGCTGCTTTATATATAAAAGGGGTTGAAGAAGAAGAACAACGAACAACAAACTCAACTTAAGTTACCAGAAATATGATGGACCAGAAGCTTCTTGAAGCAATCAAGGAAGACGACACGGCTTCGTTCTTGAGGCTGATTCAAGAGAACGAAGCAGTGTTACATCAGAGAACAGACGAATCTCTGAGCACAGCTTTACACCTTGCTTGTCGGTATGGGAACACAGAAGCAGTTTCAGAGATTGTGAGGCTGTGTTCAGAAATGGTGGATGCTGAGAACAAGAAGCAAGAGACTCCATTTCATGAGGCTTGTCAAAAAGGGAACGTGCAGATCTTAAAATTACTACTTGGAGTGAATCCCAATGGTGCAGCCAAACTCAACTCTAGCGGCAAAAGTGCTTTTTATGTAGCTTGCAGTTATGGCCACCTCGACATGGTGAATCTGCTGCTGAATAATCTTCCTGATACAGACACAAAGGAACCCAGTGTTGATCCAACATGTGTTCACATCGCTGCCTCAAGAGGACACACCGGTACGTTCACCTTGATCTCAGACTTTTTCTCCGCCACTTTACGTTGAGTAGCCTGTGTGGTTTATATGTTTAAGGACTCTCCTTGCTAATAGATAAGACTAGGTGTTTTGAGATTGAACTCTCTTTTTGGACTTATATTAATAACAAAGATGCTAGGAAAGATTGAGCATGTGGACTTGTCTTCCACGTTAAGAGGCTAATAATGTTCACAGAGGGCCTCCCACGAAGGATTCTGATCTGTAAGAGCCAAGTAAAGTACCATGGTGTGGCACTAACAAATCCAAAGTGAGGCAGAGTGATTTTTACAGAATTTCTGTAAGTAATTACCTGTTATTTGTAGTGTGGGTCCCGGTGAGACCTCAAGCGCCATGGTGTGGGTCTTGCCGCGAGGACCTTTCTTCCTGAGGAAGAGGAACATTGTTGTCTCACAAGTGAGAACCAGTTTTAGTACTTATCCAAAAGATAAGCACCAAGAGCTTATTTCATCTGTTCAGTTTTTGTTTTTGTTTTTACTTTTTTTTTTTAAAAAATAATTATTTTAATAAGTAGAGAATTTAGAATAAAAACAATCTCTTAACTAATTTTTTTTTAAAAATAATTTTTTATTTTAAAATCTTTTGTTAACAATATTAAATCTAGAATCAAATCTCAACGATTCAAATTAGACCATCTTTTGGTGCAATCCTTTGTATAGGCTCCTCTTGAGGGAGGAGTACATAGTTCTCTCGTAAGTAAAGTATGGCTTATTAGTTCAAGGTCCTTGACTAGTCTTTTGGGATTGAGACCTCTT
The DNA here is from genome assembly GCA_025563575.1 of Acacia pycnantha. Classification (NCBI taxonomy): domain Eukaryota; kingdom Viridiplantae; phylum Streptophyta; class Magnoliopsida; order Fabales; family Fabaceae; genus Acacia; species Acacia pycnantha. The sequence goes on from JAMWYP010000060.1 coordinate 414,015, forward strand.
GCTCGCTTGTGTTCAAAACACACTTATGGAACTGTAATATTCTGTATTGAATTGTGATGCAGATGTGGTGAGGGAGCTGATAAACAAGTGGCCTTATCTTGTGGAGGTGGTGGATGATGAAGGGAACTGGCCACTGCACCATGCTTGTTACAGAGGACACAAAGAGATGGCGTGGATGCTTCTGAAGCGAGACCCAAACATTGCTCTAAACTACAACAACAATGGCTACACACCACTGCACCTAGCAGCCATTAATGGCAGGGTCTCGATCCTGCAAGACTTTGTGTCGTGCAATGCGGCGTCGTTTCACTATCTCACCAGAGAAGAAGAGACTATATTCCATCTGGCTGTGAGATATGGCCACCATGATGCTCTCGTGTTCTTGGCTCAGGTCTCCAATGGCACCAACCTCCTTCACTGTCAGGATCGATATGGCAATACTGTCTTGCATCTTGCTGTTACTGCTGGACGCCATGCGGTAAGAAATCATAAATTTGCTTAGATATCTTACTCCCATAAATGTTAGGACCAGAGGAGTATTATTTTTTAATGTTGATTTGCAGATAGCAGAGTTCTTGATCAACAAGACAAATCTGGAGATCAATACTCGGAACAGCGAAGGGCTCACAGCACTAGACATTTTAGAGCAGGCTAGGGACACTTCAGAAAACAGGCAACTTCAAGCCATGCTCATCAGAGCAGGCGCCAAAAGAAGCAACCACTTCCCATCCCCTTCACTACTTGAACCACCACCAACAGAAGCCTCCATTAATCATTCTCTATCAGTATCACCCATAGCTTCCAGGCTTTCTCTGTCACGAACCCCAGATAATAAATCAAACGACCTTAATGAATTCCCAAACTATGAAATGATCTCTTTTGAATCCATAACCCCTCAACTTCCCAACAGATTCGAGAATCAAAGCTATAAATTCGACGATTTCCCACCAAAAATAGCCCGAAAACACAAGGACCAAACCAGAAAACAGAAGAAAAGCAAAAGCTTTACTAAGAAGAACATAGAGATTCAGAGAGAGGCATTGTTAAATGCCAGAAATACAATCATCCTAGTCACTATCCTGATAGCTACAGTGACTTTTGCTGCTGGTATGAATCCACCTGGTGGAGTTTACCTAGAAGGACCCATGAAAGGGAAGTCAATGGTGGGGAATATAACAGCATTTAAAGTGTTTGCGATTGCAAATAACATAGCTCTATTCACATCTCTGTCAATAGTGATAGTGTTATTGAGTGTGATTCCATTTAGAAGGAGGATTCAGATGAGGATGCTGGTGGTTGCTCATAAGGCCATGTGGGTTTCTGTGGGATTTACAGCAACTGGGTATGTTGCAGCAACATGGGTTATATTGCCTCATGGGCATGGCCTTCAATGGCTTTTTGTGGTGCTCATAGCAGTAGGAGGTGGTTCTCTTGGCACTGTCTTCATTGGCCTCACTGTTATGATGATTGACCATTGTTACAGGAAATCAAAGTGGAGGAAGAACAAAAAGCAGAGTGTGGAAGTGGAGGGATCACATGATGCTGCTTCTGAAAGAGAAAGTCAAAACTCAGATGTTGAGGGTGCTTATTCACAGGGTTACTACTCATTCTGATTCATTTACTTCTCTTTATTTCCTTGTAGTTAAAATAATGGGTTTAAAAATATCCATGAGCTTTTGAAAAAAAAATGTGTCCATAACCATATAGTTTTTATAGGTGTAAAAATACTCATAAACATTTAAAATGGAAGTAAAAATGCTAGTACAGTTAAATATAATCTAACACCGTTACAAATGCATATACAAAAAGAGAGTGAGTCACCCTATAAAAAGTAACGGTGTCAGATTGAATTTAACGGTGCTAGCAATTTTACTCATATATATTTTGAATCTCTATGAGTATTTTCACACCTCTAAAAAGTATATGACGTTGGACACATTTCGAATAAAAGTTCATTGATATTTTTGCATATTAACCCATAATATAATTACTTTGGCGATTAGCCATACTTATGTGTTTTATAGATGGAAAAATCACTGTGATCTTATATGGAAAAATGTAATCATAAGAAAGTTTCATAATAAGTGAGCAACATAGACATGTATTGTCATTTCCTATAACAAAGCATGTCATTTTATGATGCTCACTTGTTATAAACTTTTTAGTGATTATATTTTTCTATTGGATCTTATCGTGATTTTCCTATTATATGGCTAAGTTTAATTTCCTTTATAGAAAAGTCTTACGATATTTGTGATGTACAGCTAGTTTGGATTTCAAAGTCTTTTTTGTTTGTTTCTGTAATATTTTCTCCAACTCTTAATTAGTACCACAAATTGAATAAGAACCCAAGAGACTTCGATTTAGTTCCCTCGTGTCTAGGGAACATGACCAGAAGATAATATAATTCTAATTTTGACAAAGAATCTATTGGAAAGTCTTAAAAAGAAAAATAAATCGAGGTATAATTTCTGGCGATCCAGACACACTCGTGCTTAGACATCAAATAAACGAGCTAGATTTAGGTAAGAGTGTGACAAAATATAATTATCTATGGTATATATATTTTTATATGAATAAAGAGGATGTACGTTCCTTAGATATATGGAGTAATTTATGCGCTTTCCTTGTTACTTACAGTCTTACTTACCTCGCAAGATCATAACTGATCTAAATGTCACACAAAAATCTGTCATTTTAATTCGCTCAACTTCTTTATTATATTTCAATTCACCAAGTTTCGGATGATTCTACATTGAAACTGTTGATCAACTTTATCGAAGCTAAAAAATTTGGAATCTCTTATATATAGTACTGTGGGACCAACCCAGAAAACTCACAAGTCATAATAAGAAACTTTCTCTAAAAATCTTTAGTTCATCCGTCCTTTCTTGAAAGTGATTCTTAGAAGTAGAGTAGATCATAAAGCTGAATGGTCAAAGACATACTGAGTAATATAATATTCAATACTTGATCATAAAATTAAAAGTTTAAAACAGCACATAAGGATCACGTACGTACAACACAAGAAGATAAAATAACATGATGTAAAATAAAACAAGAAGGGAAATTAAACTAGTAATTGGGCATATACTAATACTAATAATTAATTCCTAGACATAAGAGACAGCTAAAGCAATGAACATGAAGGGGAAAAAAGTGCTGATGAGAAGAACTGAAAGTGAAGACGCAGAGCTATGATGACGATGATGAGAAGGAGAAGGAGCAGAAGCATTCATTGATGGAGATTTGACTTCAACCATCAACTTCTGGCCATTCCTGCAATGTTGATAAAGTCCACTGATGAAGTAGAAGGAACCAGGCTGGTCCAAATTCATAGTGCTATTCCCATTGTTGAAGATGGAGATTGGATCACTCGCATCACAGTGATAATAATCCCATTTGTCCACACTCGCTACTGAGTCATTCTTGTACTCAAAAACTGCACCAAACAAAAAAAAAACAAAAACAAAAACAAAACATAATAATCCAACAGTAAAAACTGTTCCGTTGATGAGTGCATTTTAGTTCATATGATGATCAATAAAGCGGCTCAGGGCACAAAACTCTCATCAGATGGGATCTGGAGAGAGTCAAATGTACACAACCTTAGCAGAGACTCGATTTCCGGTTAGTTCATATAATGATATAAGAAAATAATATAACGGAAGTGTAGTGAAATTACTCACCCAGAGAATCTGAAACTTGGAATGAGACATTTGCAGCCCACTGAGTGTAAAATTCTGTGTTGTCAAGTGGAGGTTGTTGCCAACCGAAGGCGTTACCGACTTTGAAGTGGCTACTTGCAGATTGGACTGAACCAATATTCATGGAGGAGATGAACAAGATTATGGTGGTCAGAGTACAGAGAAATAGGCTCAAATTGGACGCCATGTTAGAAAAAAGCAAGAAATAAGAATGGCTCTTAATTAAGTTATGATCGGAGAGGGTGTATATATAAGGGAACAAATACAGACAAGAGACAAGCGAAGAGATTTTAGTTGTTGTGTTCTGAGAACGTGGTGGGACGTGGGCGTTATATGTTGGGTAGTTTTTTTTTCAAAATGGGGGTAGTTTTTTCACAGATGAATTCATCGGCGGTTAACGTTAATCACTTTCATAGTTTCATTTGCTGAGGATAATAACGAACTAGTATGGCCCCAAAAAATGGTGATATGATACGACACTGGATTTTGGTTTTCTTTTTTCTTAATAAGTAAAGCTTTTACAATCACAAGAATTTAAAATATAATTATTTGGCCACTTTTGTATTGATATCAAGTTTGGCACTTTGGCGTATATGTTGATTGAAGTTCACGTAATTTTTGAAATCGTTGTATGTTTCCTTTCTTGACATCAAATAACTGAATTTGTGGCGATATGAAAAAAAGTAGTAAATAGGTTTCGGTGCTCAAGGTCATTGCCTGTATCCAGTGATTTATTATATAAAAAAAATAATAGATTGAATTAAAATAAAAATGGATTTAACCCAACTAATTGGTTATACCCCCCCCCCCCCCCCAAAAAAAAAAACCCAAAATTAACTGATGTAGTTAAGGCTTCAAACGACATCTTCACTTAAGTAACAAATTTAAATGGGAAATGAACAAGGAGGACATATATTTACTCAAAATTTTAAAACTTAATAATTTTTTAAATCTTTTCACCTTATTATATATACTACTTTAATATCAAAAATTCACTTTTTATGACAATTTAATGTTGTAGTTCAAAGTGAACTAAAATGAAATTTATATTAAAGACCTAAAGTAGTATTACTTGAGCCTAATTTTATCTGATTGGAGACTATTCTTATATCAATTTTACGTTTAGTCACGCTAGATATTCTAACAATTTTCTCGTCAAATGCCACTTATATGTACTGCAGGAACAAAACGGGGTGCCTCCTGAGATAATAAATCTATCTCTTCATCATCTACGTTGGAGTCTTGGACACAGTAATCCAAGATTGGATTGAATTAAAAAAGGCGTTACCATTCTATGGCAAACCTTCAGCTTTTTTTATAGTATTATATTATCCGGTATCCAGTTGGGCTCATGACTACTGCTCCCAACACAAATGTTTTCTCCAATACTTGAACTCGAAACTCAAAGAGATTAGTGGTAGGACTTTACACCGCTAGACAAATTCTATATTGGTAACAAACCCTCGATCAACTTTACTTAAATGGACAAACCCTCCAAGGAAAACCTTCACCTCCAATACAATGTCTCCTACCCTGCTCCAAAGTCAATTTCCAACCTCTTGATCAATGACACTAACTAAAATTTAATACTACTTAAGCTTATCTTAAATAGTTATGCACAAAAGTATCCTCTCTAGTTTTATGATGATCTTAATTTTTGTAGTTACTAGTAATAATGTGGTTGTGTTCCCTTACCTTGCCTGATTAAGGCCTAAATAATTATTGGCAAATTAAATATTTCTTAATTGTTTCTTATTTTCTTGTACACTCTTTTTTCTATTCATTTTTATTTAATAAAAACTCACTTAAAATGTATATGAGACCAGCTTATTAATGCTAGCCTATGATTGAAATCTTCACATATAATGGCTTAAATATTCTATTCTTACTTTGCAAAAAAAAACGTATATTTTCTTTTCTGAATTGATTAAAGGTAGATTTGGACCGTAACTCTCTTAACCGTAGTTAAGAGAGTTATCTTTCCTTCGTTACGTTAAAAAACTATGATTAGAATGTTCCAGGCACAATTGAACCTATTTGGGTTAGCGATGACTTATTTTCTATTTGTCTTTTGCAGAAATAAGATAGGAAAAAAATCAAGTTGTAAATATGATTTGTGTTTAGATTGATGGTGGCAAAAGTGACTTTTTTTTTCCCCAAACGAAGACGTGTTTGAATTAGTGGTTGAAAAATGAGTTAAGATGGAAAATAATAAAAAATGACATGAATCTTATTGAATACTAAAAATACTTAATTATAATAAATATGAAATAATTAATGGGGTTTAAACTTTTCATGTTGCATGAGAATAAGAAGATTCATACACACACATGAAATGGTGGGACCCGCATATATATAATGCTAATTATATATATATGTGGGTCCCACCATTTTATGTGTGTATAATATGATAATACACTTCTCCTACAATATGAGAAATGTTTTTCCCATAATTAATATATTGTAGATGTAGGCATAAAAATGTTTTAAAGCATAAAATATTAAATTTTTAACAAAATAATATTCCTGTATAATTGAAATTAAAAATTTATTCCCACTGCATCATATAATTGTGTGGCCAGGGACAAAGAAAAGCATCGTACAATTGAAATTTGTGGGACCCACGGTATAATAAATTAGCCTATTTGGAGCCTCTAGGAGGACGAGACGTGAGTGAAAAGTTAGACCTCTCACTCATAGTAGTTAAAAACTCGTTTTATCATTGCGATTTTACGTTTTTACGATTTTTTTTCATTAAAACGATTTTACTAATTTTCCAAACTTTTTTCTGTTTTTACGATTTTTTTACGTTTTTACCACGTTACGATTTTACGATTTACGATTTTTCATTCTCCTTTCGTTTTCAGGTAAATCTATGTTTTCACTGTCATGCTCCCACTACGCCAAAAGCAGGGTCCGTGAGTGTTACCAGTGATGGAGCTTTTTTTTTTAGAAGTCCAGTGGGATCAAAGCTACCTCAAACACCTCTCATTGGCCTTTTCACTTGGCTTTTTTGCCCAAAACGCTGTCCAAACAGGGACTCCAAACAGGCTCAGTTTCTTTTGTGTGTTTTTTTTAAGATTATAAGAAAAATTAATTCATTGTGTGCTGGTCAGCTTACCGGCCGGTGGGAGGAAATATTAAGGTCGCCGCCATCACCAATCAAGAGGCGGCGGATCCTATGGCACCTCCGCAGCTTTCGGAGATGGGACCAGTATACAAAAGTAATGTGGTTTGAAGACATGGAGCCCCACCTATCACTTTTAATCGTACACTGCAACTCCATTTCCTTGTGGATGCCAGAGTAAGGTAGGTGATGCCGAGGTTCGGACAAGTGGAGAGGTAATGAGTAGTAGAATGATCCAAAATAATTAATTCATTAGTTGTTATAATTTCACTCAATTAATTCATTAGTGTTTCAACTTCAGTGGAAAGGAATTATGAGATGGAACTTGCTCTCGGTTTTTTTTTTTTTTGCTCGGAACTTGCTCTCGGTTACTATGTGATTGTCGAGCTCATCAACCCTAAGAGAAACCTGCTTAGCCCGTCGCAGTCGCCTCTCTCTATTCCCTTAGCACCTTAGGAACCCCAGCTGCATGCGCCCCTCCGTAACCCCAAGCTACCATTTTTTGATACCATTCTATGCAATGAGGATGGCTTTGATGCCATATCAGATACTACTTGCAATATCCCCACCCCTGATATCATATTTGATATCTGCAATATTCTGGTACCACTCTTACAATAATATGATACACAATGCTACTGAATACCACCGAGGCACCGACATTCAATTTCTCTCCGCTCTCCGCCCAGCATGGCCATGTTTGGTTGTTTCAGCTCAGAGTTACCGCACTGGATAGATCTACCTTTAACCTGGAGTACAGGCAGGTTCTAGGACAGGAGGTGATTCTCAAACCAATCCCACCACCTGCACCTGAGATCTCAATAAATAAAGAAGAATGCTATTACCAAGATGGCCAAAAAATCTACAAAGATTACAGCTTATGAATCTTTGATGATTGTGGAAGAAACTCCGAAAATGAAGACTGCACTCGCGGGACGTAAGATTAGATAGAATACAGTGTGAAATTCGCCTAAGCCTAAAGGTCGACCACGAAGGCAGAGGCGTGTATCCTAGAAACTCTTGTGATTAGCGTTCTCTTCGAATAGCTTGATTTACGTCGTCTTCTATTGCTATGATCTTTCATGTTTCTATTGCTCTGATTTTCCATTTTTCTTAGTTTACACTCATATTGATAGAAGATTATTCTTCATGTCTGATGTGCAAACTCTCAAAAATGATTATCACTGACATTGTAATCCGCTTCGCAAGTTGCTTTTGCAACCCTTCGTGCCCAAGAAACCCTAAGTGATTTTCTTTAAGCTTATACGTCCCTTAGCTTGCTGCTCCCTATCCCCTAGGCACCTTAGGACCCTAGCTGCATTTGCCTCTATGTATCTTCAAGCCGCCATTTTTTGATAACATTCAATGCAACGAGGATTGTTGTGATACTAGATCAAATACCACCTACAATATCTCCACCCCTAATGGAGTGCCACAAGGGTCCCTGGGCTTGATATTTTCAGGCTATTTTTGGATAACATTATATACATAATAATAATTACTTCGATACTAAATCTTATACTTTCTACAACATCACGACAAGTTCTAATACCGGATCTGATACTGCCTGCAATATCACAACACTACCCTTTGATGGTGAAGGTTACAAGTTGCCTCAAGCTTGATATTTTAAGGCCATTTTTTAATAACATTGTACGTCATGAGGATGGCTCTGATACCAGACCCTAAATCACCTAAAATTTATCAAGTCATTCTGATTTTGTTATTTTTTTAATTAGGTCGTTTACTGATTTAAGGGCTTACCTATAAATATAGATGTCATATGATAGCTACTTTTCACTGTATCATTATGTCGATATGGGCAGGGACGCAGGGTGCACGTTTTCTCCCTTTCAACTTTAGCGGAAAGGAATATGAGATAGAACTGACTCTTGGTCACATAGTGACCGTGGGGCTCATCAAGAGAAACTTGCTTTGCACCGTACACCACCCCACTAGGACCTACTAAAATCTAAAACCTCTTCAGCATATACGACCCATGTTGATGCTTTTTCCTCCAATACTCCTCGCTATCCCCAAGGCAGCCTACCTATATTCACTCCCTATATAGGGGCCCTAACTTCATTGGCTCCCCTTTATATCCAAAGGGCAGTCTGTGAGACTACCCAGCTTTTCTGGATCTGGCTTTGGTCTGATGCAAAGGGCTGTCCGCTGCGTTTTTTTGCCTAATAAATTAGTACCGCACGCGGTGTGTGTACCCCGCGCGGTAAATTATAAAGTGTTTTTTGCGCAGCGGACGGTCCTTTGCATCGGACCAAAGCTAGATCCAGCTTTTCTATGTCTATCCAATGGCGGAACTAGGAGGTTAGGGTTGGTCCCAAAAAAAAAAATAAAGGAAAAAATCAATTTATCAATGTTCCCTCACAGCTATTTTTGATGAAAATTTTGCAGAAACAAGGTCAGTCTTAAAACGCAAATATCTTTTTATCAAATCATATTACGGCATGTAGAATTTGTTTGATAGATGTGGATTGCTGAGTTCAGTGTTCTCAAAACTAGCATTGTGGAAATCTAGCGAATTATGGTCTTTCTCTATTTGATAATTTACTGTGACAATTGATTTGTTTAATAACAAGGACATGTGCTACTAGTGCCAATTAACACTTGTAATCAGTTAGTAGATTGATTCTTCTGTGATATAAGCACCTACTTATAATTCTAGTAATTTCTTAAAGGACACATTAAACGATAATTTGGATTGATCTTAGTTCTCAGTGGGTTTGCTAATGTGGGTCATGTTTCTGCAATAGACACAGGAGCCTTTCATGGTGCTGAATAATCACACCCTACTGTGATCACTGATAAAAGAAATAGAAGAGGTACTAGGGAGTGAAATATATTTTAGGTGATGTAGTTCTTAAACTCCAGACAGTTCTGACGAGTGCGGTCAATGGTTCAATGCTTGAGTCTGGAGATTCATTTTTCTTCTTGGATGTGACGTGTATCAAGGGTTTACCAAAAAATCGAAACTTAACTCTATGAATTTAATCAATTTTATTTTACCTAAAAAAAGCAGTTTATGATTGGTCTAATTGGTGGTTGACTATATTTTAGTGGATCAAAATATCCTTCATAATTGAATGCGATACTTTTATGTTCAACTATTGAATTTTACGTTCAGCTGCTACCTACCTAAGTTTTGATCTTCTTAGGCAGTCAATCCTGCAAAGATAGTTATTGTTGCCTTTCTCTTATTTTGAGAAGCACAGAGCATTGATTACAGGGAATATAAAGTGATTAGACTGGAAAGCCCATCATTTACTCTCTTATTGATAGAGTAATTAGACTTGTACGCATTCTTTCAGTTTCTACAGCAACTACTGAAAGATCTTTCCCTATTATGAAGATAATCAAGAACAGGCTTCGAAATAGAATGGAAGACTAATTTCTTGATGATTCTTTAACTACATACATTGAAAAAGAAATTGTTTTGAGTTTTAACACGGATTCAATTATAAATGGGTTTGACAATATGAAAATACGTAAAGTAAGAGTAAGTAAAGTAATCTCAATTTCTGTAATAGATTTCTTTCAATTTTTTGTATATTAGGTCTGTGTTGTATTTTAAGTATTTTTATTTATCATATAATATGTTTTATTTTCGCCTCTCGTCATCAAAATTCCTAAGTCCGCCACTGATACCACCCTAGTTTTTCTAAATACCGCTTCAGTTCCAAAGGTCTAGACTCCCACGTGGTTTTGTTTGAAGGGAAGGGATGACGGGATGGGAAGGGTTCGACTTCTTTTATTTTGTTTGAATTTTTGGGTGTAAGGGAAGCTAAAATTTTGGCTCTCATTCCCTTCCCTCCCATTATTTTTTGCTCTCATTACAAAAGGTCCCTTCCCCTCCCTTCTCCCCTCACCCCCAAACCAAATAAGCCCTAGATTTTAACACTTCGTCCCTTGTGCCTATCTCAAATTAATTATTTTAAAAAAATAGTTCTTTTTGCCTTCATATTGCTCTGGTTTTGACACAAAATTCTTGTCCTGCTAGATAAGATTTGTAAGAGAAAATGAGAGACGACTCTGCCATTTTGTCTCCAAAAATGAATTCAACATATTTATGCCTCATTATTACGAAATATTTAGAGATACATTCTCTATTTTGAATTTGGTGAGAATATGTAAGCTTTTTGTTCCAAGTACAAAAGCTTTCAAAAGCAATGCTTTAGCTTTTACATGAAAAGAAAATAATGCTTTGGCCCTAAGCGCTACAAGCTCACAACTCGTCAGTGGCACTTCCAAATTTTCAACTCAACTGCAAGCCTGGGCTATTGGATTAGCCGGAAGACTTTTAACAATACAGCTCACACAAAATTTCCATATAGTTTAGTATGGTCACAAAAAAAGGCAATCTAGACTCCGAACATCAGATCCATGATTTTGGACACCAATGACTTTGTTGGAGAAGCAATGGCACCTCCACTCTGCCGTGCACCTGCATTGCCATTCTGAAGATAATAGGACCGAGAAGGAGCTTTTATTGTGCTCAATTCTGAGGTTCTTGCAGATGGTGGAGGTATGGGCATAAATCCCTGCCTGTTAACCCTTTCATTCAAGGCCTGACGTTGTATGGGATCCAAAGGCTTCACACCCACTATGAGCACTCCATTAAGTTGCATTCCATTCTTGTTGAGAGCTTTCTGAGCATCAGACCGATTCTGTGTCAAGAACAAATTAAACTTAGCTTTGATCTTTGTAAAGTTAAGACCACGTGCATAAAGCAATAACAACATAATGTCATATTGTAATGCAAGTCTAACCTTCAGGTTTCAGCCCAATACCACATTAATGAAGCAATGTTTTCAGTTTTAATGCACAATCAGGCTTTCATAAAATGCCTCAAAAGTATAAAATGGCCATAGTTAAACAATGGTGGAACTTTGGCAAAACCATTAGGAAAATCCAGGAATAGGATCCTAGATTTCAATAGATAAAAGTCAGTTTTGCCTCATGTCATTTTCATAGAAAGAACACATCACATATTCTATGCAGGATAAGATGTTTTAATGCAATGTGACTAGTACTAGACTCCTAGCATTGATAGAGGACGGCAACTAATGCTTTAGATAGAATATGCCATTCAATATGTTTAAACAAGGGAAAAAGGAGAACCTGATATAATATGTGCATCCAATTAGCATCACTAGGACCAGAAATATGTTTCAAGATTACACCACATTTTTCGAACTCGCTTAAAACCAAATTGGTATCACCTGGAGAAAATCTGCACAAAAAGAGCACTATTTCAAGTGTCCTGTATACTGGTACATTCAAAAGGAAATTAGATCTTTCAGATTCTTAATTTGCATCTTCACAATAAAAGGTTTGATTATGGGCCACGTATTCCACTCAAAGTCTCAACATTTCTATACTCCTCGTTTTGGACTGTAGGTCTGTAGGAAATATTATGAAAGGGTAAAATAATTCAGCTCCACAATCAGGTCTAAGCATTTCTCAACTCTTGTATGATGCGTCCACACATTCAATTCCAAATAACATAGAGTGTAAGAATTGAAGACGAAAGCATGTTATAATTCAGCCTCACCCGATTTCAGAGATCAAGCAAAAGATTCAAGTAATAACAGCTATAAACACAAGTGAAAAAAATTGTATTATTATATATTAAAAAATAAAAGAAATTTTGACTAGATATTACATTCCTCAAATTTGGCCAACCTGTCTTGGAAATTTTATTCCCCGCCAACAAAAGAAATGATAGACATTTTTCTCATTTAAACATTGAGAAGAGTGTACTACCATTCAATACAGATTTTTTATCTTGAGATTGACTGTACAACTGATCTCTCAGTGATTCTCTGTTTCCTTGGTTTTTCATTTTATCACTAAACTTTTCACTACTATGTCAATTTATCATGTTGAGAATCCTAGTAAACTCTCCAGAAAAATTTTAAAACACCTGCAGCAATAAATAACCTTGGGAACAAAAGTAGAGAACTGAGAGTCAAGATATTTACCCATAAACAGTAACCCATTCTTCCTCATTGAGATTTCCTGCAGGCAAGGAATTTCTCTGGACCTCTGGCCTTGCAACTTCCCTTCGAGGAGGAAGAGTGATCAAAGCACCAGGTTGAACCACACCTTCTACTGGTGAACTCTTTCCCTTTTCATCTTGCTCGCCCCCACTCTTTGCAGACATGGGTGACCACCAACTCAAACCCGTTAATCCCTGTTGGTTTTGCTGCAATCCTTTTAGAGAATAAGATGTGCTGGCCTCTGATTTGCTTTTAATTGGAGTAGAAAATTCCCTATTTGCAGTTTGAATGGGAGTTCTGGGGTCTGACTTAGGTTCTGGAGATGTCTGATAATCCAGTATTCCTGATTCAGGAGAAAAGTCTGATCTATCTTCCAAGGTGTAAACAGGAGGTGGTGGAAGGTCTGAACCACCAAAGTTCTCACGCCATAGGGCAGATACTGCGGCTGCCTGACCTGAATTTGAAAATTTTCCTCTCCGAGAAGAAGCAGGAGAAGCCAAGTCTTGGAAAAATAGGGACTGCCTACCAGATTTTGGTGTTCTTTGTACTGTAGTACTCATATTATATTCTCTCTAGTCTTTACAGAATAGAAAAGCAGCTGCAAAACAGCAATTAGATAGTTAAGCCAATGTTTGCTTTGCATAACACTTCCAATTATTACCAGAGTTGAGCTTAAAGAAGGATAACTAAGAAATGAGTAGCTTAATGAAAAATTACAAGGGCAGGGAATTTGAAGAACATAAAACTACAACCAAAGGCATTGGTCATATTATATTTCATGTCCTCTATCAACTATAAACAGTAAGTTCCGTATGTGAAAGTTAACAGAAACATAGTAAAGCAAACCTAATTGGAAGCTAAGCTTCTCCATCAAGGAAGAAAATGCGAAAACAAAATTCCTAAGGAAAAGAAGCAGTTAGCAGTCCAATTCCTTTACATTAATCCACTTTTGGGTTGTCCGGGAAATGGTAAAAGAGAATTAGAAAATAAGAGTAAAAACAGCCGAGATGATCCGCAAAGCAATTCTAAGGGAGCTCCTAGACTACAATCGAAGTAATAGAACAAGTCTATAAGCAAGGTCGAGCTTGATTCAGAAATCCACTAGTATCGACAGCTCGAAATTATTAAAAAGAAAAGTACCTAAACTCAAAGCGTGAAGGTTTCTGAACCGACCATATGTTTGTCCCGGAAAAAAATCAAATGGGAGAAAATTTGTTGGAAAGAGAAGAAAATACCAGTTGGAATCGATTGTTGATCCTGTGAGATCAAATGAGCTTCAGAGAACGAAGGGTTTCTAAAAGTACGTTTGAAATGTTGGGAGGTTCCCTCCCAAAACCTGAGCGCAGAGCCGCTCAAAGGTCAGGATGGTGGCAAACCCTAGTTTTTGTTCTTTTTTACCTAATTTTTCGTCTCGCTCTTCTCTTTTTTTCCAATCCCGTTTTCTTACTAATTACTCGTACGTGCTTTAAGTCTTTAACCGATGCCCATGAACCTAATCTCTTGCGGGCTTGCTGACAAGGCGTCCCTCTTTATGTTAAATTCTTTCAGCATTATCAATATAAAATCTAAAATATGTATAATTACACTTTATTATTGGTAATATAAAATATTGATGTCAAATAAATTGATATATGTATATAATTAATTTATAGCAAGTTTGCCTCTTCAATTTTCATGCAAGAGCTCAAAATCTACCAAACATCAAATATTATCCCAGCTTTACAATTTAAAAATCTTGAACAATATAAGGGGTTGGGTCTAGCAAAAAAAAAGTTAGGTTCAAATCTATTCAGATAAAAGTGCCTACATTTAATATCCGACAGTGCTTCGAACAAGATTTCCTCCAATAAGAAGATATATGTGTCTGGCAAAAAAATTTTTTTTTTTGCTGGGTAGGAAAAAAAAATTGAACAATAAGATTTATTATTTTATGCAAAATCTCTTCTTTTTAAAAAAAATCTTAAAAAACTAATTATGGACTACAAAAGTGAGACAATATGTCCAAGTGGACCTCAAACTTAAGACCCAATCCATATTCTTCGGCCCACCCATTTTTTGTTTGCCCATTATTTATAATCTTCCCGGTTCTAAACTTTTAAAATGATACTCCTCCAGTCTTAAATATAGGACATAGTAAAAAAAAGAATTGGAGAGAATATTAAATGCGATTTTTTTCCCTTTTCGAGCTCTGCTAGGGTTCGCTGTTTTTTGTCATCGGGACTGTGAGCTTCGTCGCCCACTGCGGCGGAGAAAATGAGTGGCCCCTCTGCTCGTGATCTGTGAGGAGGGGAACGTGAGGAAAGGATGGAGGAGGATTGAGAGGAATGGCTTCGACGAAAACGTAAGGTTCGTTTTGACAATATGAAATTCACTAGAGGTGAGTCTCGGGTCCCTCGTGAGGAGGAGTGGATGCGAACTGAGGAAAAACCGACTTCCCCTAAGTCATACAGAGAATCGTTGCTGAAGAATGTGAATCCGAGTGTCTGTTGGTAAGAATGGTCCAAAAAGGATGATGAGGAAGTGATGGAGGATTACGGTGCTGGCACTGATTTTGGTAAGGTGCTTAATCCGAATGACGACATCTGTGTAGATGCTACAAATCCGCTATGTCCGAGATTTATCTTTGAAGAGAAGGAGAAAGAGCGATTGATGAAACCGTTTGGTAGAACGCTGGTGGTCAAATTGCTTGGGCGACAGCCATCGTATGGCTTTATGGTGAAGAAGTTGAGGCAAATCTGGGCAAGGAAAGGTAACATCGACATCTTTGACCTGGCTAATGATTTTTACTTAGTTAACTTTCAACATGTTGATGACTACATAGAGGCATTAACGGGGGTCCTTGGGTGATTAATGACGCCTATTTGAATGTGGTAAGATGGAGGCCTGAGTTCAATCTGAAGAGTGCAATAATTGAATTTGTGGTTGCTTGGGTTCGTTTTCCAGATCTTCCAGCACCGTTATTTGATAAGAAATTTCTGCTCAATCTAGGCAATGTTATTGGAAAGGCAATCAAATTAGATATTCACACTACCCAACGAGCTAGGGGTAAATTTGCAAGGATGTGTGTTGAGCTGGACCTAACAAAACCTTTAGTACCAGAGTTTGAGATAGAAGGCCAGGTTCTAAGTATAGTATACGAGAGCTTAGGGATGCTTTGCAATAAATGTGGAAGGTTTGGTCACTCAAGGGAGGTATGTGAGGACTTCCAGAAGAGGAAGATGAATGAGAAAATGGATGTTGAAGACCTGGGGAGTGAGCAGGCTGATACTAATGGTAAAGGTATGCAGAGGGAGTTTTGGAAGACAATGCAAAGACCTAGGAGGCAAAGACGTAGCCCTGTGCCAACTCAAAACCAGCAGAGTGGGTCGAGATTCGCTGTGTTGGAGGGGGAGATGGGTGAGGAAGGAGGGATGAAAAGGGGTGAAGGAGCACATGAGGCATCTAGGGCTGCGGACAGGCAGGGTATTGTGTAGGGGAGGTTCTCATTTCGGATCATAAAAGGCAGGGAAGGACTGTGAGTAAGAGTGAGGGTAAAAAAGGGGATGTAGTGCCGAAACCTAGGAAATTAGGGAGCTCAGGGTTTGCGGATAGATCTGAGAAAGAGGAGAATGGGCATTCTGGGCTTATGAGAAGTGTGGTTCGTGATATGCATGTAGTTTTGAAGGAAACTCAGAATATGGTAAGCAGTGGCAAGTTTGTGCCGGAAAGTAATATGGAGTTAGTTAGAAATAAAGGAGTGTCTTTAGTTGAAAAAGAGAACTTGAATCTAGGAGATCAAGGGTTGAAGAGGTGGGATAAAGGCGATATGAGTATGGGAGATGGGGTTAATAGGGATGATGATTCGATTGAGTCTAGTGGTATGAGCATAGAGCTTGTTTATGCCACCCCTGGGAGGTAGTATGTGTGCTTGCCTATCACTAGTTTTTGTTATGATGAATATATTAGTATGGAATTGTAGGGGCATCTAGCAAGGATGTAACATCCCAACTTTTCAAAAGCAGTATATTTTTTTTTTTCGTCAAAACATCATTTTAAATAATCAGAGTAGAGCATCGGAGCGATTGAGTAACTGATATGTATAAATAAAATGCCGTAAGTCTGGCTGGATACAACAACGGTATAAAAAAAAACCGTGTGATTCAAAAGTTTAATACAATAGAAGGAAAATCTTCAACCGGATCTTCTACGTGGCCAGCTTGCTTCTTCCCTCGGCCCTTGGTCCTCCGGACCCTGAAGCTATAGCTGAGATCCAATTCAGCACATTGGATCTCGTGTAATAGCAGTTAACCTCATGCTCAAATACAACAAGATACGGATGACGATATTCATGACATAACAACAGATGCATGATCAATAATGACAGAACATAAACATAGAGCAAGAGGGTATAATCGGTGACCACTGAACAGAGTCTCTATCCGTGAATGTATCTCGGTGACCCCTAACAGAATCTCTATCCGTGATTGTAAAATCGGTGACCCTAAAAAGAGTCTCTATCCGTGAATGTATAATCGGTAACCCTTAACAAAGTCTCTATCCATGAATGTATCTCGGTGACCCCTAACAGAATCTCTATCCGGGGTTGTATCTATCACATATGGTACACCTAAGTACAATTCCATAGGCACGGTGCATATAGCACTGAATAGAATGGCCGGTGTAAGTGTCTATCATGGGGCCTCACCGACTTATACTACGATCGAATGGCATACCCACATAGACTAGCCTTGCCTTCGGCACCAAACTATTCACACAACATATCATTACGTATATGCATATCATAAACATCAGCGTTAGTGTTACAAGACGCGAACGTACCTCCGTTGACGATATACGGTAATGCAGTACGTTTGACTAAACCGCACGTTGACGGAAAACAATGGTGACGACAATGCACGTCGGACAACAGTAACGACAGCAGATCAAGGTTTCTGATATCCTATAATGATAATATCACCATTATCAATATTTGACATTATAACGGGCATTTTAGGTAAAAATTACCATTTTGCCCCTATACCCCTATTTGGCGGAATTTCGCCAGAACTTCGTTACTTTGGCTCCGACTTTCCAAAATTTTGCCAGAACTCCGACCCCACCATGATTTTTGAATTTAATACTTAAAATAAAGCTAAAGATCTATCTAGCATTACTACTAAAACTACTGAAAGCATTAAAGACTAAAGACCGGAAAAATTACCCAGAGCTTCGCTGCAAAATTCCCCGGGCCCCTTCCTCCTCCAGAGATCCTCTCTCTAACTTCTCTCTAAGAAAGTTCAACTAGAGAAATGATTTTGGTGTGAAGAATGCAAAGGGAGAGCTTGCTATTTATAGAGTTTTTGGTGAGGGCATTTTGGTCTTTTTCCAATCTTCCAACTTTGAATTTTGGCCACATAACACATCTTTTTTGCTCAAACCACTTCTCCACCACAAAAACTCCTCCAAAACGTGCTCCCCTCCCCAAGGTCATTATTGCATTGTCACCAACTTTTGCTTTATGGTCTTGCACCGATAAAGTTCCCGATCGGTGTCCGAATTGCGTAATCTCGGAAAAGTCTCAAAAATCTGGAATCACCATTTTGAAGCCCCTTTCCTTCTCATTAGAAATGTCTAATCTAAACTAATTTTTGATTCCATCCAGGGCTCCAAAAGTCAGTCTGAAGTTTACGGGAAAGCGTGCCAGTTCCGGAAGAACTTTCTGGAATCATCAATCTCTGGACAAAAATTCACTGATTCCAAATATGTCCAGATAATTTCAAACTCATTTCCAAATGTTGAGTTATAATTTATTTTCTTCAGATCTTTAAAATGTGACTATCAGCATTTCTCCCTATTCCGTCTTATTAGGAAAATGCTCTACTAAACTTCGGAATCAACTTAGGAAAAGCTAACTGAAGATAAAAATTCCCTAATTGGTCCATTCTTGTATTTAGGCTCAAAAATACCTAAACTCAACTATTTTTCTCCAAAATTTCCAATTAATTAAAAAATATGTTTTTACTAATTTTAGGCCAAAAACCACTAATTTTAGGATTTTACATAATTATTTATGAATTTCATTTGCCTATGCTTAAGTAATTAGCCAGAAATTACCTAATTACTTTCTTTTTACCAGTTGATAATTTTCTTAATTAGAATACCTCATTACCTCATAACTTTTATACTGACATTTCTGTTTCCGTGTCCTCTGCATTATTTTAGGATTTTTCATAATTTTTCTAAGTTATTTATGTCCCATAGGGGCATTTTCGTCATTTTGGCACTTTGGCCCTTAAATTCTCTAATCCCCAAGAAATTCTCCTTTAGAAAAGAAGATAATATAACATATTCTTCGAGACCACATATTCATCTTTTAAAAGTAGCTATTTAATTTATCAGGGTATTACAAAGGATGTTGCGGCTGTTGTTAGAGACATGAAGAGATGACATAAACCTGAATTAATGGTTATTCTGGAACCTAGAATAAGTGGCGGCCAAGCCAACAAGGTTATCAGGAGTTGGGGCTTCAACTACTCAAGAAGAGTGGAAGCGGAAGGATTTTCTAGAGGTATTTGGTTACTTTGGGAGTTAAAGGGGTTAACGGTGGACATCATGAGGAGGGAATATCAATTTATTCAATGCAAGGTGATATTGGGGAGTGATGCAATGAGTTTTACAGAAGTCTATGCAAGCCCGAGTTAGCAAAGAAGAGGCAGGATTTAGAGTGTGTTACAGAATATAGCTAATGAGATTGTGGAGCCGTGGTTGTTAGCTGGAGATTTTAATGAAATAAAGTCCCTATTGGAGAAAAAAGGGGGTGGAAGAGTGAATGAAACGCGATGTGCTCGATTCAACGAATGGATCCAAGCTGCAATTTAATCAACATCGAGGCTAATGGGCCTTTCTTTACATGGAAGGGGCCTAAATGGGAGGGGTTGGATAGAGTTTACAAGAGGTTGGATAGGTGTTTATGCAATGCTTAATGGCAAGGGGTTTTTCATAGTGTGGAAGTGAGAGTCATACCAAGGATTAGCTCGAATCATCACCCTATGTTGATTAACCTTTGTGCAGAGGTTAGAGGGAGTATGGTGAGAGATTCTAAATTTGAAGCTATGTGGCTGATGCATGACAATTTTGAGGCGCTGGTTCAAAATCACTGGAAGGGAGGTGAGGATGCCCATGTCAAATTGTCTCTTTTTCAGCAGGATTTGATCAGATGGAACAAAAAGGTATTTGGCAGAATTGAGGCTCGAAAAAGTAGGCTGCTGAATAGATTAAATGGTGTGCAACGTAGCATTCATCGTAGAAGTAATCCTTTTCTTTTTCAGCTTGAGAAGGAGCTAGAAAAGGAGCTTTTGTGTACATTGAGGCAAGAGGAAGTTCTTTGGTTTCAAAAATCAAGGGGGAGGTGGCTAGAGGAGGGTGATCGTAATACACGATATTATCACACTAAGACTCTAATTAGAAGGCGACGGAATAAAATTAATATGATCAAGAATGGCTCAGGTGACTGGATTGATGATGTGGAGGTCATAGGGGGTTTATTCCAGGATTTTTATGGGACTATTTAGGAAGGAAAAGTATAATAGAAGTTGGTGTCTTACCGTGCAAAGATGGGGGGCTGTTAGTCAGGGGAAACTTAATAGTGTGGGCCGAGGGGTCAGTATGGCAGAGGTGCGCCGTGCTTTCTTTCAAATGGGGCCGTTTAAGGCTCCGAGAAGCGATGGGTTCCATGCTGTATTTTTCCAGAAAAATTGGCCTGTGATTGGAGCATCGGTAGCTGCATTGATGAAGGAGCTATGGAGGAATCCGGATCGCATTGCAAAAATTAATGATACAATAGTGGTCCTAATTCCAAAGGTGGATCACCCAGAGGAGGTTAGTCACTTTCGGCCTATTTCATTGTGCAACGTTTTATATAAAGGCTTGACAAAACTGATCGTTAACCGTCTTAAGCCTCTTATGAACGATTTGGTGTCTCCTTTCCAAACGAGCTTTGTTCCAAAGCGAAGTATACATGATAATACAATTGTGGCTAAGGAGATCATGCACTCTTTTAATAGATTACAAGGAAGGAAGGGATTTATGATAATAAAAATTGATCTTGAAAAGGCATATGATAGGATGAGTTGGAGTTTTATTGGGAGTCTGCTGGAAGAGATTGGGCTAGATGAACGTTTGAGGCGAGTAATCAAGAGTTGTATTAGCTCAACCTCAATGTCGTTAATGTGGAACGAGGTTAAGAGAGGGCATTTTAGTCCTTCGAGGGGTTTAAGGCAAGGGGATCCCCTTTCTCAGTATCTTTTTTTGTTAGGTATGGAGAAATTGACACACCTTATTATGGATTGTGTTAGCAAAAATGGGTTAAGGTGCAAAAATAGACATGTGCTTTTGTCAGAGGAGCGCCCAGTAGCAAATGCTTTTTTTAGGTGCAAAAGTAACTATGTGGTTACAAAATAGGGGCAAAAGTCACAGCAACTGTTAAGGGGTAAGACGTTGACCGTTAAGTTGGAAGGTTTGACTAAAATTAATGATGTGGATGCTGACTAGGAGTGTGTAGATGGCTGAGTAATTGATGACTTGGAAAAAAATGATTTATTTATATAGAGAAAATATAATTTCTTTATCTTTTTTTATCTAAAAGAATTTAATCCCCCAAAATATAACCCTAATTTATAAAAAAAATATATATATATATAACCCTTCCCCTCCTTCAACCTCGCGACCTGAACCCCCCAGCTGTCGACCTGAACCCCCCCCACCCCCGCTGTCGACAATTAAAGAAGCTGTAATCTAAGCTCTGTGTCGAATCAGGGATTTCGACGACAAAAGAAGACCGTCCAATTCGTTTCTCACATCCGAATTAGAGTTTGTCTGTGTAGGCGTCTGTTGAATCAGAATATCTAAGCGTGGAATTTGGAATTTGAAGATCGTGTATTTTGAATTGTCAAATATGATCTGGGCTGGTGAAGGAGCCAATGGGGGAATAGACATTACAAAGTCGAATGGAAAAGTGAAGAAGAAAAATACGAAGGGAGTTAGCAGCTTTGCGGCTTCTCAGAAACTAGTGGCTGATCTGGTTTTAATCAATTTGTCATAGTTTGATGGGTTTACCAATCAATTTCTATTTGGAGGATACAACACTTTGATACAGTCAATTTGTGAAGATGTTGAAAAGGAGCACCCTGCGAAGAATGAGGTTGGTGACTTTGGTCTCAATCCATGGTCACTTGAAAAGCTGACGCTAGAGAAGGAATATGCACTGAACAGAAGTTCTGGCTGTAAAGGAGACAATATTGGTCCTGATAATGAGATTCAACATGAAAAAATTGTTTAGGAAGTTGAGCAACATCAGATGAGTTGGATAAAGCATCACCTTTGTGATTACATGCTGATGGTGGCTTTCAGACTACTCCATTAGTATGTCGGTTTGGGATTTTCTATTTGGTTCTGGAGAGGTAATATCCATCTAAGTCAGTCAACCAGATTAAAAGGAAATAAGGCATAGATTGGTAGTAACAAGGTCTCCAACCTGCACCTTCTCCTATTTGGTTTCCTGATCATGTACAATTCTATTCTGCTCTAATTTGCTCAATGATGCGCCCCAAGATCCCTGGCAGCACCTTGTGCACAGTAAAGGATTAACCTTTGATTATCCTGATCGAGCTGAATAAATTCTAGAATATTCAAGTCTGTACTGTGGTTGTCGACGGCCGGGGGGTTCAGGTCGACAGCCGCCGGGGGGAGGGGGTCAGGTCGCGAGGTTGAAGGAGGGGAAGGGTTATATTTTGTTTTGTTTTTTTTTATAAATTAGGGTTATATTTTGGGGGATTAAATTCTTTTAGATAAAAAAAGAGAAAGAAATTATATTTTCTCCATATAAATAAATCATTTTTTCCAAGTCATCAATTACTCAGCCATCTACACACTCCTAGTCAGCATCCACATCATTAATTTTAGTCAAACCTTACAACTTAACGGTCAACGTCCTACCCCTTAACGGTTGCTGTGACTTTTGCTCCTATTTCGTAACCACATAGTCACTTTTGCACCTAAAAAAAGCATTTGCTACTGGGCGCTCCTCTGACAAAAGCACATGTCTATTTTGCACCTTAACCCTAGCAAAAATATGTGGAAACCATTGACTCTAGGCAGAAATGGTCCGGCTGTCTCACACCTTCTATTCGCTGATGATTTGTTGCTGGTATGTGAGGCAAATTTGGATCAAATGGGTATGGTATTAAAAGTTTTGGAGGAGTTTGGTGAATGCTCTGGGCAGAAAATAAATGTTCAGAAAACTAGTTTGTTCTTCTCAAGAAATGTAGACAGAAGAGTTCAGAGGGAAATATGTGAGCTTTCGGGTTTTAAGAAAGTGGAGGATTTAGGGAGGTATTTGGGGGCATACATGCTAAAGGGAGGTGGTAGCTAGAGGAGTTTTCAGCATATAATTGATAAGATGCAAGGTAAATTGAGCAGCTGGAAAAAACAGCCCTTGTCATTAGCAGGGAGACTTACCTTAGTTCAATCGGTCACAAACCAGTTGGTTGTGTATAGTATGCAGGATTCCCGCATTCCTGTGAGTGTAAGACAGTGTATGGAGAAATTGCAACGTGATTTCATTTGGAAGAATGAAGAGGCGAAAAGGAAAGTACATGCGGTGAGTTGGGGGCTGTTGTGTAAGGAGAAAATGAATGGTGGCTATGGCTTAAGAGATTTGGATGTAATGAATGATGCATTGTTGGGGAAGGTTGTGTGGAACACTATAACTAAACCTGAGAGTTTGTGCTCAAAGGTTCTATGTGGCAAATATGGGAGGCACGTGGATCTAAAGCAAGGCGCTGTGTGGAGAAAATCAGACTCGGTTGTGTGGAAGAACTTGGCCAGAATATGGCCCAGTGTGGTAAGTAAAGTATGTTGGAAGGTGGGAAATGGTAGAGGGGTAAATTTCTAGTCAGATGTATGGCTGGGTGATGGAAGGACGCTGATTGGAAAGTGTGTTAGGCCGCTGGAAAATGGGGAAGAAAGTTTAAGGGTTAGTGACATGGTACATATGGATGGTTAGTGGGATATGGTTCGGATTGGGAAACTAGTTAACGCAGATGGCATCGGTCTTATTATGGTTGTTCAACCACCAAATATTTTAAATGGTGAGGATGCCTTAAAATTTGGAACTGGACTGCATAACCACTATGTTGCTGCTGATCTGTATCGTGTCATGCGAGCTGAGCAAGGGAGGAGGCGAGTGTGTGGAATAAGGTCTGGAAGTGGAGAGGACCGAGGAAAGTGCAAGTGTTTATGTGGCTTGCAATGCATGAGAGGCTTCTTTCTGGGGGGTCAGGAGATGTCGAATTATGGGAGGGAATAGTAACTGCCATCGGTGCATAGATCAAGCTGAGACTATAATGCATGTCTTAAGGGATTGTAGTGTGGCGAGGGATTTGTGGATGACGCTGAGGCATGAGGGGTCTGATTCTGAATTTTTCCTGCTGCAAGGAAGGTGTTGGTTTACCTGGAATTTAAGTAGTTCAAATAATGAGTGAGCGTTGGTGTTTGGTGTTGCCTGCTGGTTCTTGTGGGGTTGGAGGAATAGGAGTCTCTTTGAGGATGGTTTTTCTTTGCCAGAGAATCAGGTAGCTGCTATATTGAAGTATGTGGCGAATATAGATGTCGCAAGGGTTGAGTTTGGGAGAGTCATTGGACCTAAACAAGAGCAATATATCAGATGGCTAGCACCACCTGTGGGATGGGTGAAGATCAACGTTGATGGGGCTTCTAAAGGGGAGAAGCAAGCAGCCGGGTGTGGGGGGCTGATCCAAGGGAGCTGTGGAGAATGGTTAGGTGGATTTGCTAGGAAATTGGGCTGTTGCTCTAAGCTGAGTTGTGGGCTGTCTTATCTGGCCTAGAATTAGCTTGTAGTCATAATTTCCAGAATATTATTGTTGAATGTGACTCATTATCTGCGGTGTCTATATTGGTTGATATGCAGGTGGCTGAGGATACTAGCTCTAGTCTGGTGTCGGTTATATGCAGATTTCTGAGGAAATTTGTAAGTTTAGAATTGTTCATGTCTTTAGGAGGGTAACATGTGTGCAGATGCTCTAGCAAACTTTAGCTTTAGTTTGGAGGATGTAAGAGTTTGTTTTGTTGCTCCTCTTGATGTTGTTCGTTGTTTTTTGTTTCAAGATGAAGTGGGTGTTGCTTACCCACGCACTGTTGTAATACAAGACTGATTGATTGGGCATTTGCCCTGTATTCAAATATTAAAAAAAATATAGGACATAGATACTATAAATTATATTCTATATTTAGAACCAGGGATATAGTAAATTGTTTGTTGAGATGAAAAATAAATTAAATTGTTTTTTTTCAAGTATATATAGGCATCTACATGGATTATCTTGTACGTTTATAGTTTAAAGTCATGTGCATAAATAACACATTATACTATAAGCATCAGTATGATTTATGGCTAATATGCCAAAAATGTTCAATACAACAGGGATGGAAATGGTAGAATAATCATGATGAACTACTAAACTAACAATACTTACACTTGACAAATGTTAGAGATTAATTCAATAAAAAATCAGATTACAAACAAGTTAATTAGAAATAACAACATTTTTTAGCTGATATTATAAAACAAAATTGGCGTAGTATGTACTAAGGTAACGATAGAGCTAGTCTCAAATATAAGTAATAATATGTTTTTGTCTACTGATTAAATATCTCTCGTCTCTTTTTCTACTCATTATCTCTACCTCATCATTTTCATGGGTTAGGGTATAATTGGAAAAATCATATCTCTTACACATTTATTACTTTAAGTTAATTCTAACCCACATTTAATTTTGACTTGCTTGATTTGGAGATGGCTATTTTATACTACTCTGATCTTATTTATAAGTCAACTTTAACAAAAAAACTTTGGTCTTATTTCTAAGTCCAGTTTCATGTAATAAATGAGATTGTGACAATTTTACCCATAAAGATAGAGAGAGAAGAAATAGTTTAAAAATACTCAATCATAAATGAAAGTAAAGTTGAAAATTTAACCTCATAATCATTGAGTTAATTACATCGTTTTGGTATGTGAGATTTGGTCAAACTGGACTTATAAATAGGACCAAAGTGATACATGGGAGTGAGATGAGAGATTGGAGAGATATTATGGAGTCAACAAATGGGAATACATCCCTTTCCCCATGCGTCCATAGGCAGCTAAACCAATGCCTCATTTAGTCATTTATATATCCCGCGCGTCTCAAGAGGAGGAGATTATTCCTATTGGTCCGCGTCGGCATTGACTCTCCTTTTTGTTTTGCCATGAGGATTGACTCTAACAAGTATGTTAATTTGTTCACCTAAATAATAAAGAAGTTCTTCGAGCAAAAAAAAAATAATAAAGAAGTTGGTTGCACAGTTGAATCATATACTCTCTCTTGTCTTTATTATAAAGTACCAACTAATTTTTCTCACAAACCAATAAAAGTAGTTAAGTCAATAAAGTTATCATAGAATCTAAGTAATTTTCAATATTATCCCTACTAATTGCACTAAAATCTAATATTATATTAATTATTACTCTCACTCATTATCTTTATTAATTAGGGGCAGACATGGAAAAAAATAATCAATGCTCATTGGGAACAAGCAAGTGCTTTATAAAAATGAGCAAATAAACTTGATAGTTGGTGCCTTATAATAAGGACCAGAGCGAGTACCACTTTGATTCTATTTATAAGTCTATTTTGACTAAAAAGTTTAGTCCTATTTATAAGTCCAATTTCATGTAATAAATGAGATTGTGACAATTTTATCTATTTTAATTATATTCATGAAGATAGAGAGAGAAGAAACCGTTGAAAAATACCCAACCATAAATGAGGACAAAGTTGAAAAATTTACCTCATAATCATTGAGTTAATTACGTACCTCTCCTTAGTAAGTGAGAGTTGGTTAAAATAGACTTATAAATAGGACCACAGTGATATATTTATTAAATATTAATGTATTCATATTATTTATTAGTTAATTTATTAAACTTATAAAATCTTTGATTTGCAAGATTCTCGTAATTCTCATATCTTTCCTCTATTTTTCAGATTTCAATTTCAAATCCAAATCCTTCCAATATTTTTTTTTAATATAACAAAATCCTTTTTTGTTTTTTTAGGAATAACAAGATTTCAATTTCACTTTCAAATTCAAATCCTTCTTGAAAATAAAAATCCAAATTCTTCCATTATATTATATAATATACCGAAATCCTTTTTTTTAATATAATAAAATCCTTAATCGAGCTAAAATATCACTCCTTAACCCTAACCACAAAACCGGTGGGCGGTGGCCATCACTTCTTCCCCTCCTTCGCCGGAATGAAGAACCCCACCTCACTATTTTTGTCCTCTCAAGCCTCCACCTCTCCTTAGAGCTAGCCCATTCTCACTCACTAGTCATCGCTTACCAATCACCTTCTTTGTTCAGTGCCTCTCTTTGTTTCAGCCAGGTCGTGGTTGCCACTTGCCACCTTCTCCAACTCTTTGATCTTCTCTTCGTTTCAGACAAGGGTAAGATTTATTCATGTGGTCATATTTATAAACTACTTCTAGTATATTTCACACAATTAAAAAAAAAGGCATTAAATTTCTTTTATTCTGCTTCTAAAATCAACTTTTCAACTTCACCCCTTTTTCACTAAGCACTTTCCAAAAAAATTACAATATACACAATAATTAATGAAAGGTAAAATTATTCTTTCATGCAAGAAATTTAATGTTTTGATCTATAAATAAGACCAAAAAAAACTAACTATCTCTCTCTACTCTATAAATAAGACCAATGGAGTATTTGCTAAATTTATTGCATCAATGATAACCAAAAGAAGTAAGGGTGGTTCTAACTTTTGATAAGTTAGCACTTAGTGTTTCGAATGTTGGGGTGTTGATTTTTGCATTAATGATCAACAAAGGAAGCAAAAGTGGTCCTAACTTTTTAAGAAATTATAATTTATATTATGTTTGATAACTTTTGATTAGTTAAAGACTTAATCTTTCCAATGTCAAAATGCAAATTTTTGCATTAATAATTAATAGAAAAAGTAAGAGTGGTAACACTTTTGAGAACCTAGGTCATATATTTTGTTTGATTTGAGTGTTTAACTATATTTTTTCCAACAACAATGATCTATATCTTTACAATTTAAGTTTCACGAGTCCGTGCAACTCACGGAGAATTATGTCTTGAATAGAATTGAAAAAATCCCTTACATTGCGCAAGGCTGCAAGGGTGCAGGGAAGGGGGGTTGGGGACACAACCCATTATATACAGGGGTGGAACCTACCCCTATACTAGCCCCCTAAAATTATAAAATAGAGCTCAAATGTTTAGGAAATTATATTTCAGCCTTATAAAAATTTCAATTTTTTCACTTTAGTCCCTACTATAAGTTTTATGGAGGGACTAAAATGAAAATCTTGAAATGTTTATGAGGATAAAATGTAATTTCATAAACAATTGGGGTCCTATTTTATAATTTTCATCTCCTAACTACAATTCCCCCTAAGTACATAAGTAAAAGAATCCATTGCGTCGCACTGAGGGATGCAACCAATTATGAAATGTGATACAATCAGTCTTGGGATGTAAGGATTTAATTTTTCCAATGTCAGGATGTAAATTTTTACATTAATGATCAACAAAAGAAGTAAGAATGGTGCAAATTTTAGAAGTTAGGGTTTATTTTATTTCTTATTAGAGGTGTTTAATTATTATTTTTTTCTAATAGCAACTGTCTATATATTTACAATCTAAGTTTCACATGTCCATGCAATGTTTAAGGTATATTTTGTCTTGAATATAAGTGAAAGAACCCCTCACATCACCCGAGGGTGCCAAGGGGACCCATGATATTTAGAAATAAAAGAATCTCTCGCATGGACATGAATAAGTGTTAGAGAAGAGATTCTAATTCATCGTATGGACATGAATCCTTCTGAATCAAAGCTACCATTCAACATAACAAGGAGGCAATTCCCGATCATCATTTCGTTCGCAATGACAATGAAAAAAAAACAGTCAATCAATGTCGAATGTTGGCTTATACCTTCTGAGTTTGATTTTTTCGCATGGTCAACTATATGTTGTACTATTAAGATTGAAGAGATGGGTTGAAATTACTCATATTGAATTAAAAGAAGAGATGTACTAACATGATGACAAACATTGTCTTCAGGGAAGTGTTTCAAAACCTGATTTAATAAGGATGATGTAATTCAGACATATGAAGGTATTAAAAAAATTTATGAAATGCCATATAGCTCTTCACCCTTTCATGTGTATAATTAATATGATTGGAAATCTATTGTTTCAGTTGAAATATGTTATTATGTAATATTGACCATAAAAAAATGTCAACCGTGAAAGATCGTTTGTCTTGTTGGTTAATAGAAAACCGTGACTAAAATAAGAAAACTAGCTATACATTTTTCACATATCATGATGATGATCTCCTTACAAAAGTTACAAAGCAAGAAATGGAGAAAAAGGCAGAGAAAGAAAGGGGTCTCATTTACTTATTGTGTATATATATACATACTATCTCTGATCATAAACATATAGGACCTAGCTAATAGGTCTTATATTTAAGACCACAAGGGTATATTAATAAGAAGCTAAGTAGCGCAGAAGCAGCGGCAAGTTTTGTGATCCTTGTGTTGTCTGCTCCCATGAAGCTCCATCTTCTGAACTTGCTCTCCATTTTTATCATAATTAACTGTGTTATTCTGAATAAATAAATCAGTCACGCCCATCACTACATCAATTACTTGCGGGTTTTAATTTGTTGACTGTTATTGTTTTTCATTTTTATTTACACTTATTAAATCCAAAGCTCTAAATATGGCAGAGATCAAGCAAGAGGGAATCACCAAGCGTTTATTAGCACTTCCTGAAAAAACGACTAACTGGCTAGCTAGGAAGAATGACAATTAAAAATCTTAATTTCAAGAAGAGGATTAATTAATGTAAAATGAGAATTCTCAAATGGTAAGTATAAAAGTTTGACTTGTAAATTTCAAAGTTTCAGTCATACACATCACATACGGGTTTAATATTGGTCCGTAAGGGCTGTTTGGTTGAAGGGGAGGGGATAGAAAGGTAGGAAAAATGAGCCCCTCCCCTTATTTGGTTTGAAATTATGGAGGGGAGAAGACCCCAAAGTTTTCATCTCCTCCCCTCCAACACCCTTATTTTAATTTGGCTCCCCTCTAAATTGGGGGTTTTGGAAGGGAACTAAAATTTTAGACCACTTTATCCTTATAATTTATGTAATATTTCAACAATGTACATGATGAAAAATATTATGATAAATAAAAATATGATTATTCTCAAAAATAAAATATATTATTATACAAAAATTATTATAATTAATTTTAAATAAAATATATTATTATATTAATTATAAATAATAATGTTATTATATTAATTAGATAAGATGTAAATTAAAAATAACATATAAATAAAAAATATAACCAAATATGTTATGGCAGAATGGTAAATTGTTATTATTCCTCCCCTCTTATCTTAAACTAAATAAACGATCATTAAAATCCCCTCACCTCCCCCCTCCCCCTCTCACCAACCAAACAAAACAAGGTAACTTTCTGCCTTTTAATTTCCTTCTATCCATTCCCCTCCCTTCAAATCAAACATGCCCTAATTGTCATTCTCCGAACAAACTATGAGTATGCTAATAATTAACAAAGCTAACCTTGATATAGTACAAGTGGAAACTGCCTTTATAGAAGGAAAAAAATTAAGAAATTGTTATGAGGTAATATATGGGAAAATTATTGTCAAAAAATCTCTCATTACAACATTTATTACCCAAAGATACATAAACGTACTCAAGTCTTTAACTGAATGCAATTATTCTTCATATGCAATCAACATATCTTTAACAATTTGTTAAGGTCTTCCATTTTGCACAGTTGAACAAGAGTTACATCTACTAAAGACAGTTACACCCAAGTCCTTAAAAAAGATTCAAATTCATTATTTGGGCAATAAATTTAATAGTGGAGGATTTTTCAGCAATTTTTCTTAATATACACACGTTTATGGGGTAAGTTATTATCATACCTGCTGGTTGAATGATAGAGAAGTGGAGGCTTCAGTTGGTTCCTGATTTTTAGCTACTTCCTGCACAAGAACAATAAAAAATGATGAACATGCATCGCATGCATGAGCCTCTAAATGAATATACATATGTTGTGCGTAAATAAAAAGGGAATCAAATAATTGAAAGATGTAAGAAAGAATCAAACCCTTGCTTGGGTAAGTTGGCCTGCACTTAAGGTCTGAGGCTCCTGTTCAAAGGAGCAACAGATATTTGCGAACGACGACGGCGACTTCATGCATGCAACTTAAAACCCTAGCAAACCTATCTATCCACCCAAACTTATTATATATCGAGATGCCTAAACATACGTATACAGTAAACCTTAGCTAGCTTCTCTTCCTATAAATACACGAAGCTTCTTCATACTCATGTGTCAATTTACCCACACACGCATATATGTGCATATGTTGTTGCCAACACGCAATAAAATATCTCAATCAATCAAACAATGTGATATTTTTCTGTACATTCACGGAAAAGAAATTGAAATCCCACTCTTTAAAGGAAAAGTCATCAGTTAAATCAACACCTGGCACTCCCTCAGCTTTCACATGTTGTTGGGGACAAATTAAACAATGGCAGAATTATCAGTTTCTAATTTTTATAATGTTCTTGTTTCGTATTGACATTTAAATTAACAATCGTACGTAGTCATTCAGGTTTAATATTAAATTAGGATTTTAAAAAAAAAAAATACGCATGCATTTGAACTAATCAAAACTAATCATTTTAAAATTAATGAACAAAAGTTAGTTCAGTTAAATTCTAGGGGTTATTAAGCGTAGGGTACAAGTTTCTTTAGGTTTAAAAACACTCATATGTATTAAAACTATTTATAGATTATTTATCAATAAGATATTCTTACATAGACAATGGGATTCAAACTTATAGTGCATTTGTGAAGCATGAGAGGGAACCAAGTTTAAAAAAGAAAATCGACTTTACATATATATATATATAACTCCTTCAACATAACAATTAATTAAGTTCTGGACTAATATGAATAAGTTAGGCGATCAACGGGTTGGCTCATTATATTAATTGGGTTAGAAATTTTCATATAGGAACTATGAGTACTTGAAAGTTGTTCTAGATTAATATCGCCCCAAAAGTATTAAAAAAAGGAACAATGTGGCCTCTAACCGTTAATAATGTTATCAGTTAATATTAGTTATGATGAATTATGCTCCATTTTTAGCACTTGCAGTTTAGGGAGGAAAAAACTGCTGAATACTTATAGCTCTTATATAAAAACGTTCGGGGCCCAAAATTAAACCTTATCCTTTTATTAATTTGCAACAAGTTATGTATATATTAAGCTGAACAGAGACGGACACTAATACATGGTTGATGAATGAAAAAGAAAGAGAGAGTTAGCGATTTGAACGTGATCCACTAAAGTGTTAGTAAGAGAGAAGAAAAGGTTGGAGCCAAATGATCAAATGAAGAGAAATTAGCGTGTTTGTGTGAACTCACCACCAAACTTTGTGCCTAAAGCTTCAGAATTAATTCAATTCACATGTTACGATCAACGTTGCTTCTTGTTGATCCTCTTCCATCCTGTTTTTTATCACCTACCGATAACGACTTTCCATAAGGTGTCCTTCTATATATATATATATATATGACCCTACATTACTATTTCACCACATACACCACAAAACACATCACTATTACAAATATTATATTATTCATATATATATATATATATATATATGAAATTTTATACTTCAATTATTAATTATATATTATTATTAATAATAATTAAGGCACACTGACCCAAACAAACCAAGAGCAAACATGTTTACCAGGAATGCTTATCCACGAAGGATATATAGTAGGGAACAAAGTTAGAGAACAGTATAAGCAATAATTGATAGGCCACATGAATTGCAGGCAACCAGAAGGATATATATATATATATATATATATATATATATATATATATATATATATATATAATTAACATAACATGGGAAGATCCCTTCCTAAAGGCCAATGGGTAGGTCACCAAAAAGACACTAATTTTAACAAACTCGCAGTACTGCATGTGCTGGGTTTGTTCGCCCACATGCATGTAAACGCACTCACTCACTCACACACTAGCTAATTTTAACATATACTCCCTCCGGTATTCAATATATAACTTAGTTGAGTTTTTAGTGGATAAGTTAAAAAAAAATAAATATATTACTTAATTCACAGTAGTATATATTATGTATCGTTATATTATATTTTAATTTATAAATTAGATGAATTAGTTTAAAGAAAAATGACAAATCTCTCTTGAATAAAAAAGGTGTTTGTGTAATTATAGCAAAATACAGCGAATATGATAACGTCAGCATAATTTACTCTTTACTTTTTTTAATACTTATCTAAATTTCAAAATAAAATAATTTTTTTGAAACAAACCAACGTTGTTGAGCTTTATCGGCTTTAGTATAAACCTTTGAGTTTGAGTTTGTGAGAATAAAAATATTTCGAAGAGTTACCCTCAATTAGATAGATGATATTTGAGTATGACTCAATCATATATTTATATAAAAATAAATAAATTTTAG
This sequence comes from Acacia pycnantha, assembly GCA_025563575.1. Classification (NCBI taxonomy): domain Eukaryota; kingdom Viridiplantae; phylum Streptophyta; class Magnoliopsida; order Fabales; family Fabaceae; genus Acacia; species Acacia pycnantha. The sequence continues at coordinate 447,590 of JAMWYP010000060.1, forward strand.
AAAAAAAGTGTTATTTCCTTTTTTTTTTTAAATGCAATTTTAACATGTATAAGTTCAATAAAATTTACCCCTCGTCTTTAGGTTCAACTGGAAAGGGTTCGGACTTCCTCACCTCAAGGGAAGGGGGTTCGATCCCTGCGTTGGTCAAGGCACTGGGGGAGACATCCTAGGGGTCTAGGAAGCAATGGAAACGCTGGTAGAGGTGGAGGCATGTGTACTCTCTGTCTGCTTGGATTGTGGGTGAGCCCAACCCTTTTCTAAAATTTTTTTAGCAAAAAAAAAAAAAGTTCAGTAAAATTTGATCACTCATCAACTTGTGGTTTACGGGTCCACATGTACGAGTATGTAGATATACGTGCAATGTACGTAATTGCGTGTACCCTTTATTTTTGCCGATAGGTATTATGCAAGTGGAAGCGTTAAGTTCTAATATATAAAGGGATACCAACGCAGATATTGTTTTTAAAAAATATTATTAATAATATAAATCGCTATACGTATATATAGCCCTGCAAACTGCAGTGCTGTATAAAGCTTCACGAGCTTTATTTTTTTATCCCTTTTACTTTTTTTTTTTTTTAAAAAAAAATCTCCCTTTTAAACTCGCAAAGTCACATGGCCTACGGAAACTGAAGGGCAGGTTAATTATTCGCTTGTTCATACGGTATTATTTTAATTAATTACTTTTTTGTCTTACTCGTTTCAATAATTCAACGTTTCCAACTCCGAGGAGGGTTTACTTTGTTGTGGTGATTAATTAATTAAGAATTTTCATCTCCGTCCAATTTGTTTTGTTTATATTTACCACCACTCTTGCACCCAATGGCGGACCCAGGAAATTATGGAAGTGCGGGCACAATTGGTGGGGGGATTTGGGGGTTCGAGGGCACCGCCCCCGAATTTTTTTTTTTAATGAAAGTTTTAAATGCATTAAAAAACAAAAGAATATAAACAAGAAAAAAAAATATTTATGAAATCAAGTGAATATTGATGATGTAATAAAAGATGAAATTATTTTACAAACTTGTCATTTAGAAAAGCAATGCTAAATACTGTTAGAAATGCACTTAATAAGTTCAAGTACATATATTTTAATAAAAAAAGTATATTATATTATAATAAAAATAATTACAATGCCATCCTTCTAAGCCTTATGTAGTTATGTTTTGGAATTCTATCATAATTGCCTTATTATCAATGCTATCAAATATATATTTTTCAATATAAGGTACTAAACAATCATTCAACCATTCATCTTCATCCGATTACGAAGTGCAATCTTGATATATTAAGGGTGAACATTTAATTTAAGGGTGAACAATCATTCAAACATGTATTAATTCAAGGAAAGTAGATAAATAATGCTAATGCTAATGAAAATTTGAAACCATTATATTCAAGTTATTAATTCTAACTTCATTAACTTGAATTTTTATTTTTATTTTAGAAAAATCCCAAATTTTTGGGGGGCACTTGCCCCTAAACTATACACCTAGGTCCGCCTCTGCTTGCACCAAACACCATTTATTAGATTCCGGCCAAAAAAAAGAAAACCATATCTTAGAAAAATTATTTACAGGGAGGAGGGTTCTCAGTTTCCTTACTGTCCACTTCACTTCACTTTTTCATTTACATTATTATATTAACTTTGACGTTGGTATTTAATATTCTAAAAAATATATTATTATAATATTAAATAACAAAAGAAAATTAAATAAATAAATTTAAATCATTAAAATTTAGTCTAAATAGTTCATATATTTAGTTTTTTTTTTTACTTTTTATAGGATATTAAATATCAACCATTACTACAAAATAGGGACACGAAGTCTTATTTTTTGCATATTTAACGTCTTATTTCTACAGGATGTGTATCTGGGGGGGTGCCGTAGCCAAAACTTACGGCGTCCTATTTTTTAATTAGACGCCTTAAATGTTGACTTAAAGCGTCTAAGAAGGTAATAGGACGCCATATCATTTTTTTAAAAAAAAACAAACAAACAAACGCCGTGAGGGAGAATAGAGGCCGACGTACTCATTCAGATTAATTCCTCTACTATCCACTCCATCAAAAACCGTAGCAAAATGAAATCAATGGCAACTGTGTAACACATTTCTTCATTCACTTCCCCTACCATTTCATTAATTTCACCATAATTAAATCAAAGACAGATCATAGTAACTTCTTGATTGGAGAAGCAATACTGGAAAGGAGAAGCAAATAGAAAAAAAAAAAAATCAAAGAAACCATTAATTGAAGACAGAGAACGTTGGTCCAATGGAAACAAAAAAAAAAATATCAAAGAACCCAAGGAAAAATGAAAAAAAAATTCCAAATCTAACAATAATCAGACTAATAGATCGAAAATTCCAAATCTAACATCAAGCATGGAAGAGCGACACAGCCAGAAGAGCTACACAGTCGGAAGAGCAACATAGTCGGAAGAGTGAAAAAGAAGACCGACAAGTCGGAAGAGCGACGACACAGATCAAGCATGGAAAAGACACACAGATCAAGTACCAAAGACCGACAGAGATCGAGCACAAACGGATCACGGACGATGCACAGAAGGGCGAGAGATACAATTTAGATCTGAAAGGGATGAGGGCGAGAGAGACGATTTGGATTTGAAAGGGATGAGGGCGAGAGAGACGATTTGGATCTGAAAGCCTTCTCCCTTATAGAATTTCCCAAAAGCATGACTTTTGGAGTCTAAGTTTAAAACTTAGACTCCAAAAGTGTCTCTCGCGGGCCCCACATATAACCCCCTGCTGCACGACGTGACCCCCTACTACACGATGTGACCTTCTTTTCTGCTGTACGGCATGACTTTTGGAGCCTAAGTTTTATTGGAGTCTAAGTTTAAAACTTAGACTCCAAAAGTGTCTCTCGCGGCCCCACATATAACCCCCTGTTGCACGACGTGACCCCCTGCTGCACGATGTGACCCCCTGCTGCATGACGTGACCTTCTTTTTTGCTGTACGACATGACTTTTGGAGTCTAAGTTTTAAACTTAGACTCCAAAAGTGTCTCTCGCGGGACTTTTGGCGTCTAAGTTATAAACTTAGACGCCAAAAATCAACTTTTATCACATATAATTATAAAAATGTCACAGTTTTTATTTTTTACTTCCTTTTTTTAAAAAAAAAAATGACGTCTTTTTGGAACGCAAAAACCATTTTTTGTAGTAGTGAACTGTCACAGTTGACCTAATGGTGTAAATAAGAAAGTTGAGGGTAGTGGGTACTGGGTAGTAAGGGAAATGGAGAGGCCCCTTTACCCCTATTCTCACATAATTGTCCCAATTCAGTGTTCGTCATAGTGATAAGCACTTAATTTCTAATTACTGTGATAAAATCTCAATCGTTTAAATTTAATTTAAACAATCAAAATTTAAAAAAAAAAAAATTAAGTTTTGATTTTTAAATAATAAATTCATTTTTATGAAAAGTGATAGTTATAAGATTATATTTATTTTAAATTTTATGCTCCCTCCGGTCCTTATTATAAGACAATATTTGAGAATTGGTTTTGGTCCTAATTATAAGACAACATTTTAATTTTTATCAATTTCTTCCTAAAATACCCCTATTTTATTCTCTCAAGTGTGTTTAGTTTTTGGTGAGTATATATATATATATATATATATATATATATATATGTCCACACAAATATATATAAACAGACACATATATACATGTGTGTGTGTGTTTGTGTTTACACACACATATATATGTGTGTGTGTATATATGTATATTTGTATGTGTGTGTCAATATTAATATGTGTGTGCGTGTGTGTATGTATAAATATATGTATAGATCTATATGAATACATATATATACACACATATATGTATATATAACAAAATTATTATTTCAATTAGAAAGTGTGTGGAAAAGAAAATTTTAGGTTGGAGAAGTACATGGTAAGTGCTGTTGATTTTTTTTTTTTTTACTTATATCATTTTAAATTTATATAAGGGTGAGTAAAATTAACTAATTTAACTCCTCTCCTTAATCTCCCCAAAATCGGTTAAATATGTCTTATAATTAGGACCAGATGGAGTATATATTAAAACTTATTTAAAATATGAAAAATAAACTAAATTAAATCCAAACCGTCCTAAATCAATCTAATAGTATAGATAGGTCATAAATATGTATTTTCAACACATTTACCACTGTTCATGAGTTGTCATTTGATAATTAATTAATTATATTTCTAAACATACTGTATGCTAAAAGAAAACACAAAAGCTCTGCATACATACTTTCGCCAGGGGCGGACCCAGGAATGAAAATTAGGGGGGACGAAAATTACATAATAAAACCCAATGGAGTAAACGTTTGAAATTAGGGGGAGAAAATTACAGAATTAGACCCAAAGTTTTTGAAAATTATGATTTAACCTCATAAATATTTCAATATTTTCATTGTAATCCCTCTATGAGACTTTTTAATAGGGACTAAACTTAAAAATTGAAACTTTTATGAGGCTAAATCATAATTCTAAAAAATTTTGGGTCAAGTTTTGTAATTTTAGGGGGGGCGGGGGCCACCCCTAGCCCCCCCTTGATTCCGCCCCTGCTTTCGCCATGGATAATTCTAAATTATTTATTAGACTTAAAAATCCAACCAGGCTATCAGGGTTGATATAATAAAAAATAGTGTGTGTATGTGTTATCATTATAATATAGGGTAAATGTGCAATAATACATATGAAGTTTACCCCCAGGAGCGCCCAGCACCACAAAGTTTTTTCAGGAGCAAAAGTACACACGACGTTACGTTTTGGGAGCAAAAATACCACGGGGCCGTCAGTTGACTGTTAGTTGACCGTTAACTTGGATGGAAGTGAACAGTAACGCGGGTAAAATTACACTTTTGCCCTTAGTTTTAGTTCAAATTACCCTTTTACCCTAAGTTTTTTTTTAAAAAAAAAATAAAACAAATTAGCCCCCCGGTGGGCCCCACCGCCGGCCGGCGGCGGCGGCGGCGGTGGTTGGCCGCCGGTGGTGGGGCTGACCGAGGGGTATTTTTAGTTTTTATTATTATTTAAAACTAAGGGCAAAAGTGTAATTTTTACTTAAAACTAAGGGCAAAAGTGTAATTTTTACTGAAAACTAAGGGCAAAATGTTAATTTTCTCTTTTTACTCACCATCAGCGTCCATGTCATCGTCCACGTCAGCATCCACGTCGTTGTCCACGTCAGCGTGTCAGTCCAAATAAGCGCCACGTCACGCGTTCCATCCAAGTCAACGGTCAACTGACGGCCCGTGGTATTTTTGCTCCCACAACGTAATGTCGTGTGTACTTTTGCCCCTGAAAAAACTTCGTGGTGCTGGACGCTTCTGGGGGTAAACTTCATGTGTATTATTACACCTTTACCCTATAATATATTAAACGGAAAGATTAAAATGCTTCATAATCTATTAGTGTCCTATAAGAAATAACAGTTAGTTAAAAGTATAACTTTTGTAAATACATAGTATCACTCTAGTCTTATTTATAAGTCCATTTTAACCAAATCTCATATACCAAAGAGAGTTAGTTAACTCAATGATTATGAGATAAATTTTCAACTTTGTCCTTATTTATGATTGAGTATTTTTTAACTATTTATTCTCTCTTTCTATGTTTATGAGTATAATTAATATGGGTAGAATTGTCACAATCTCATTTATTACATGAAACTGGACTTATAAATATGACAAATTTTTGTAGTAAAAAAAAAATTATAAATAGAATAAGAAAGATTACAGGACAAGAGAGAGATGGTTAAAGTGGGGGTGAGGAAAGCTAGTGAGGTTAGTAACGAAGAAGCAAGGTGGAGTGTAATAAATGAAGAAGAGAAGGTGGTAGGAAGGAATAATAATAATAATAATTAATATATAGAGAGAAATTAATAAAATGAGAGAAGAAAATCAGGAAGGGAGGGACGTTGGGGGCCCATGGGGAAGGGGAAGTGTCGAGGATCGGGTGGACAGTTATATCAGCCTCAATGTGTACCTACTCCTTTTATTATTATTTTTTATTTTCACTCTCACATGACCCCTTTTTTTAATTTTAGAAGATTTTTCTTTTGGGATTTAGACTCAATGGAGGAACCACTCGCTAGTCAGCTGGGGCTTAAACCCCACCTAACTCTAGCTGACTTTCTAAAATTTATTAGTATATATATATTTATTATATGATATTTTATTTTGGTTAATAATTTAGTCTCAACTAATCTCTTATCTTCTTTATAAGAACAATGTTTAGTTCATTACTCATTGAAATACCTAATGAAAATGTCAGTATCATTTTATATCTTTTTTTATTTATAATTGTCGGTTATTATTTATTTATATTGTCAATATTATGTGATACTATTTAGTAAATGATTCAATATGTTTATTTTTTGGTCTGGGTTAAAAATATTTTCTGACTCTACCACTGTCTAGATTCATCTGAATTGAGTAAGACATGACTATAAGAGCGTCAAAACTCTATCAATAATAATGGTAGTGTTCATTATTATTCCCTTAGTTACTTCATTTTAGAAGAGAATTACTACTCCATTATTCATTGATTATGACTTCTTAACCCACTGTTTGTATCCCACATGATGAGCTATTTTATAACCACGTCCATTGTTTCGTTTTGTACCACTTGACCATTTAACTCTCATTAGTTTAAAAGTTCAATACGCTAAAAAGGAAATGACCCATGTTTGTGACGGAGTGTCTCAATCTTTGGCTCCATTCTTTTATAAAGCCCTTTATGGCTTCAGGTTTCTCATCTCAACAAAAGCGAGGGGAAACAAAAAATCTGCGCCCATACTTTTTTTAATCTAGCCCTCTTTTTGTGATATACTAGCTACTTTAATTTTTTATTTCTTCTTATATTTCTTGGCTTCTTTACTATATGATTGGTTGGTGTTTGACATTTCAGCTACACTTTTCAATTTCATGTTTGAAAATGTGCCGCTGTTTCTAATCGCTTTTTAAATAGTTTAAAATTTGATTAATTAATTTTTTTTATATTGAAATTTTAGGGGAGGAGTTGGGCTCATCCACAAAGGGTAGAGCGCTTGAAGTCCACTCCGTAAGGAATTCAAGACTAAGAGTACACATGTCTCCACCTTAGTTTGAGTTACCATTGCTTCAATGAAGCTTAGGATGCCTCTCCGGCGCCTTAACCAACTCTAGGATCGAACCCCTCCTTTTTTGTGAGAGTATCTGACTCATTTACCAGTTAAACCTAAGAACGAGGGTGTTTAAAATTTAAATTATATACACTGATTCACTCCAAAATGCACTATGGACTTCAGAGTTCCCTCCACTCAAGAGATTTTACATTAGAGTATTGTGTCTGACCGATGATTAAGATCTGATAATTTCTCAATGTTGCCAAATTCGACAAAGAAAACAAATTAAATCAAATTTTTAGAGTACAAGGATTGATTCTACAGCCAAATGAAGTTCTTCTTCCTCTATTAAAAATCTCCCCTCTCCTTCAACCTACGTCTTCTTTGCTTGTCTCTCAAGTTTGCTAAAGCTACAGATTCAAATTTATAGGACAAAATTTGTCACTTCAAAAAAAGGGAAAGAAAAAGTTTGTTGAATGTTGAACTTGATGAAGCTCATGAATTCCTCGCCAATAATCCTAAAGTAACGTTACTCTCTCTGGAACTTACTAGATCATGTGCCTATAATCTGGACCACTGGTATGAGGGATCATGAACTCATCTCCTCCATGAGAAACGCCGAAAATTGAACTCTGGCTAACCAATTGATGCTGTTGCTGCCTCTGCGATTCCTTCTGTCTCCTCATCTCGATTACCTTCCTGTGCGAATTGGAGTGTTTTGACGACATAAAAGTCGGGCTCGCCGCCGGTCGGTACTCCGGCACCAGCCTCCCGGACTTGTACCGGACTCCACAAGCATTGCACAGAGTCTTCGGACCCATTGGTCCAGTCCGCCATTGTGGAGTCCTCTCGGACGCGCAATGCATGCATTTCCGACCCGAAGAAAACTCCGAATTCGAACTATCTCTTTTCTTCACCGCCACCGGCTTTGCTTGCGCCGGTTCTGCAACTATTGTCGGGGTGATCAGGTTGAGGAGGCGCGTAGACCAATCCCCTGGGGCAGCGCGGTTACGCTTGCTCCGAGCTTTACCTGGAAGCGGAGTTTCTGGATGGAAGATCGGCGCGTTTCGACCGGTGTCGGCGGCGAAGGGTGGAAGTGTTTCGGAGGAAGAGGAGGACTCCGGTGTCTGAGGTTTCGTTCCGATGGCGGAAGCAGTAGTGCCGGAGAGGAGGTGGAGTGTTTTTAGCTCATCTTCGACCGAAAATGAGTCTTCCACGAAGTTCGATAGCCATTCCAGTTCAGCCATGTCGTCAAACTGCTAACGAATCAGAAGAACAAAATCAGTCTTAAAGTTATCACTCCAAATTTAAAAGTACTTATCAAAATTGTGTAGAACTAGTTCAAAATTGTAGTCAGTTTTAAGAGTAAAAACAGAGTGATTCGTTTGAATTTTAAACAGAACTACGTAATGGAAGTTACAGTTGAAGGAATTTAAATTCCAAGCGTCAGTGAACATGAAAAAGCGTGAATTACCGGAACGCAGAGTTCTCCAGATAATTGAGGATCACCGAAGCCGCGGGAGGCAGAGTAACCGGAGGAGAAATGATTGTCACCGCCAGAAACGGAAGAATTACAGCTGTCAACGGCGGTGACAGTGGATGAGTCAGTGGAGTTTCCGGCGGCATTATCGAAGAAACCGTCGGACATGATCATAGCGTCGGCGTTGGAGAAGTCAAGGAGGTCGTCAATGGCGAAGGAGTCACCAGGCTTCTGGTCAGCACCATGGCGCTTCTCCGACGAGAATTGATCTCCTCCGGCTGAGAAATAGCCACCGACAAAACACTCCGGTAGTTCCATAAACATATAACGTTGGTCAACAGAGAGAGTGAGTCAGAGCTAGAGAGAGAATGAGCAGTTATTTAGAGAGAGAAGAAGAGAAGTATGGTGTCTCTGAGTCTGAGAGAGGTGGGAGAGGGGGTGGGGTTTTGAGGAGTGATGGAAGGGCAAAAATGTAAATAGGAGAATTTGGAGCATCTTTTTTCATGCAGGCAATATATGGATATAATAATAGGGAGTGACTTGCAAGTTCTGTAAAGTTAATTAAGCAGTTTTATTTTTCTTTATTTCGCTCCGCGCCTCTCTCTCTTTTTTCTTTTTTCTTTTGCCCCCCTCAACTCTCTCTTTTACTTTGGAATAGTAATCTTTCCAAATTTTTCGAAACTTTTTTTGTTTTCAATTTGCCTCTTAATTCAATCACAGAAAGTTAGTAACAATAATAACGTATAATGCATAAGCCTAATAAAAGGATTTTATAGAATAGAATGAGTTTTAAAAAAATTATTGCACCCCATAAGATCAAAATAAAATTAAGTTTTGTGACTGGAAAGACAAATATGTACATGACTATTTTTCTTAAACGGTCTGGATTCATTTATTTGTCTTGTAAATGTTCATATTTGTCTTGTAAATATTCTTATGAAAATAAAATAATGGCATTAATATAAATACTTATATTTGTCTTATAGATACTCTTATGAAAAATAATTATATTCGGTGCCCATAGAGAAATAATTTATTAATAAATTTGAACCTGAACCCTTCTAAAAATATATTAAAATAATAGTGTTATAAGACTCGTGAGACCTATAGTACAAAAAGTAACGGAAATTAAGTTGGATTAACAATGTTACTATATCTACTCTCGAATAAATTGATTATGTCTACTTGTATAAACAAAAATAGTTAGTTGTGTTGTTAGTCGCTAAATTTACACCTTAACATATATTAAAACAGATATACATACTCCCTATGATTCAAAATACAAATAACTTTCAACCACCTCATTGAAGAGTGCTTAACTAATTAAATACGTTTTAAATTTTTTAAAAAATTATAACTTTACCCACAATTCTTTTTTAAAATGAGACTTGTATTTTAAACTGAAAGGAATATAAAGTTATAGACAATGTCCAAAATATCTTAAAAGAAAAAAAATGATGAGAAGAGGGAGATGCTAAAATGAAGGAAGAAGTAGCTTGAATAAGAAGCAAGAATGAGAAACAAAAGAGGAAGGTGTAGTTGAGGTAATGAATAGTGACCATGTGATGTAGCACAGACACTGTGGTGGGCTGTCACGTAGAAAGTTAACAAAATCCATATACTTCTCCTCTATACTACTTTCCTTAACGTGTCACTTTTCTACACATCATCAATTTCTACTGTACTCCTCCTACTACTACCTCCTCACCACTTTAGATTTATCGAGTAATTATTCAATAATCACATTAATTAAACAATGATTAAGGTGTCATTAATTAAGGGTTTAAAATATAATGCACCACCGATCTCCTGCAGATTTTGTCCCCGCCATTCCTCCAATAGTGTTCGACTTTTACATCACTGATTCCTCTTCTCTTCATAATTTTAATGCTTTGGGACCTGTGCAAATTGTTCCCCTCTTTTTTTTTTTTTTAACTTTGTGATTTATTGTATTAATTAATCGTGTTTATGTATTTGTATTTCCAATTCTACCCTATCATTATTACCTGTTATTATATTCCCTTGTTCACGTTTTTGCACGATGCTTACAGCTCAACCTCAGGGAAACCGACGGCCTTGATTTCATCCACGTGGATTCACTTTAATCTCACCTGTCAACCCCCCCCCCTTCCCTCTTTCTTCTTTTAGGTTTAACTCTCACTAATCAAGCTTTGTTAGGTACTACTGTACTACTTACGCTTCCAACGTTTCTCTTTTTCATCTTTTCAGTTTTCCATACATTTGCTAAAAAATAGTTTTAAAATTTCAGTTTTTATATTCCAAAATTTGAAAATTATGCAAAAATAAATAATAATAATAAAATATTCTATCACATCCTCAATATTTGGCATTTTCTACAAGGAATAATTTAAAATATTGGCTAGATGCACATGAAATATTGAAATTGAGACGAATTAGTTAAATTCAGTCAAATTATTTGAAACATTAAATAAATGGAAATTAAATTGAAATATAATTAGTGAGAAGAGAGGTACTATAAGTATAAAAGGACACACCGACTGAGAGGGGGCTGGTAGCTCTAATCCCAAGATTAATGAGGAAGGTTAAGTGGATAAGGTTGGTTTACAGCCAATTATTACTGTCAGAAGGTGCTTAATTTTGGTGCTTTTTAATTTGGAGTAAATTAAAAAGTGAATAGTGGTTGAAGTAAAAATGAATAAATTAGGTGGTGGGACCCAGGAGCACGTGAGTGGGTGTCAGGGATCATGTGCAAGTGGGGGGAGGTTGGGTTTTCATTTTTCAAAAGCCCACCAAAGCCTTGAAGAGAAAGGGATGGTAATAGTCAATTTCCACGTCACCTAGCACGTGCCTAGTGCTCCCCATGTCTTTCCCACTAACATGCCCCCACGTGACCCTTTCATTTCACTCCTAATTCTTATTCTTTCTTCTCATGTTTCTTTCTCAAACTGCATTTTTCCTTCTGTTCTCATTCCATGTGTTCCATTTTAATTTATATTATAATATGATGACGTGTTTTAATGCGATAAATTGTCTATCAAAAAAATCAATTAATTTAAAAATGGGCCTAAAGTCTGACTGCAGCCTATGTCTGATAAGCTTTGATTGGGCGGAGCACAAAAACAAGTTGTATCTTTTTTTTTTTTGGGGGGGGGGGGTTGAAAAACAAAGTTACATATATATTGCAAGTCGTGACTAACTTCATTTTATATCACATTGTTTTAAAGCCCGATTAATAATGGGTCAGGCCCAATATATTGAAAAGGATGTATCATGCATAATTGAGATTAGGGCCAATTAAGCTAAGATTCGCGGATCTCATCATCCGAACGTTGTCACTTGTGAGTTGTCACGACTCACGACTCAACGAGCAGCAAGGGCTATGGATACGTGTAGTATGAGAATCACAGCCTTTTGGGAAGAGGGAAAAAGAAGACACCCCAGGTAGTGCACTCTCCCGTATTCAATGAGCGTATTCAATGAGTCTGTTTGAGTTAGTGGTAGGAGTGGTGGCTTAAAAGTTATCTGACTTTAAAAAAAGCTCGGTAAGAAAGAAGTCAGATTATAGATAATGATTTGTATTTGGATTGATGGTGCTAGAAGTGAGCGTTTTGAAAAAGTTGCATTAAGGAGCTTTTTCCTTAACGGGCTTTTTGAGCTTTCACTTAACGCGCAACCCAAACACACCACGTTAAGCTTTTTTCTCCAAAGCCCATTAACTCTACCGCTAACGCTTCTAACGCTCACATCAAACAGGCCCAATATAAAAGTCAATTGACTTTTTTTTTTTTTAAGATTAATGAAATTAAATGACTTACTTCATCATAACATATATTATATATCAATTTATAAATCATATCAATTAGTTTGAAGGGAAAACAATATATATAAATATGTTAATGTAACTTATTTACTTTTCTTAATCTTTTTAAAAAAGTCAATTGTCTCTTGTTTTAAGAACCAGAAGTAGTAACAAATAACCAATTAGCCTAACTATTAATTAACCAAATTTTATATTTAAAACCGTAGAGAGAAAGCCCTTAAACTTAATAATTTAAGCTTACAAGACTTTTGTGTATATTATATCTTCTCTTTCTTAGGCCCAAGTGTTCTTTATAAGTTTATGGACTCTCATATCTAACTGTTTTTATCTATCAATGGTATAAAAAAAACTCTTTCAAGATTTAGTGGGTGTTTGAATCTGCGATTGAATATACTTTTTTTTTTTTGATATAAAAAAGTTTTGGAGGGGTTCGACATCAGTCCCCCACCAAGGCCAGGGCACGGCCCCGGGCTCTATGAGCACTTACTGGGGACTTACAAGATCGTCTACCAAAGGAGTCCCAGCGACGGCAGAGGGGATCGAACTCACGACCCAAGAGCCTAGTCCTGGATCCCTTACCATCTATACCAACTCACATTGGCTGTGATTGAATATACTTGTTGAAACGTGCATTTCAGAAAATTTGAGATGTTTGAATTAGTTTTTAGCCCATTTGGCTCGTGGGCCAAAAGCTGCTCAAAATGTTTTTTGATACAAAAGAGACACTTTAGTGAACACCTATGGAGTTATTTCCCCATTACAATCCTTATTTAAGATACTACAAAGAGTCGAACATGGTAAATAAACCTCATGATACCTTGAGCCTGCCTCAAGACCCTTCTTTGTCAGAAAATCTGTCGCATAGTTGATTGACCTTGGTACCAAGGTAATCTTTGTTACCCAGTCCAATTGCAATAGCAATTTAACTTCAGTAATGATGTCTGAGTCCCGATGGTTACCACCTTGTTCATGAAGAAGCAATTGAAGACACTCCAAAGAATCCATCTCCACCCATACTTTCTTAGCACCTAGCACCCTCACAAACTTTAGCCCTAAAGAGCACGCCCAAATCTCAACAGTAAGCTCATCCCCGTTAGTCATAGGGTGGATAAACCCCTTAAGAAAGTTACGACATGAATCATGAATGAGGCCTTGTTAGTAGCTCTAGAATAAGCTCCATCGACATTGACCTTCACTCATTCCTTCTCTGGTGGACGCCAACTCTCTCGAGAAGGAGCTAGAGTAACTCCTTGAAGTTGTAGCCCCGTAAAGCGGTCATTGGTAGATGTCATGCAATCTATCATAGCACATGTGCTGGTAAGAATAGAGTCATTCTAAGTGCATTTTCCCTCAAAGACAAACAGATTCCTCCATCTCCAAATCCACCAGCACAAAATAACAAATCTATAAGCCCATTCGTTGCTTAAATCCTGTTGTCCTCGAATATTCCACCATACCCAGTCAGAATAGTTCATACTACAGAACATGTGCCACCTGTCCCTAGGCATTACCTTCCTCCATAATGATCTCGAGTGGGGGCAATCTTGGAATACATGCACAATATCCTCAAATCCAGCCTCGCAAAGGGTGCAACATGATTCTGTAGCCAGACTTCTATAGACCCTGGCAAGCTACCAACCAGAGGAGTGTCTTGCACCAATATGGCGCTTGGACCTTCCACAAGCAGCCCTAGTCCCTCCCCTAGTCTCTTACATCCCCTAAGAGCACCCTATATGCAGATTTCACAAAAAATTCTCCATTATGTTCCCACTTCCATTTCACTCTGGATGCTTTATTACTAGCTTCAATTCCTCCAAGCATAGTATCCCATGTTCCTTTAATTATTGTCCATACATTTGAGCTAGAACGAGCCAATTCAATGCAAGGGATAAGGTGATCCCTACATTTGTACTTATCCCGAACCACTTTAACCAAGAGATCGTCCCTATGTGTTACCAGCTGCCAACCCAATTTCATAAGGAATGCTTGATTTTGATATTTAGCATGTCTCAACCCCAGTCTGCCCCTCCGTTTAGGCTTACACACCTCATTCCAAGCCACTAAGGACATCTTGCGACGCTCCGTTGTACTCCCTCGTAAGAATGATCTATTATGTTTATCCAAGGCTTCCCAATCCGGGCTTGGAAAATTAGAATTTTGCATTGTGTATGCCAGAATAAGCTGCTCAAAATTTTAAACAGGTGCGAAGGTGCTTATGCAGCCAGCTTATAATTGTTAGGGAATTTAATACTTTTCATAAACCAGATTTACCCTTAATTCTTATCTCTCATAAGTGTTGCCCTCTCTGTTCTCACAAGCCCAATTATACGAGAGATGTGATGCGATCCATTTAGTTTTGCAAATATTATTTTGTTAGAAAATTTCATATTTGTATGATTTCTAATTTATATGCATTTTTCTCCCTTAAATATATGTAATTAAGTATTTTATTATTTTCTAAATAATAAATTAACTATTTTCATTTTTTGATAATTTTATTTTTTCTCTTAAAATTATCAATATATATATATATATATATAATGTGTGTGTATTATTTAATAAGATTCATATATTTTCAGTCATTCTTTTATCTAAACTTCTTTTTAAAAATAATCATCCAAAAAATTTCAGTTTAAAAAAGTCACTTTTATTGTCGTTAATCTAAACATAAATCATATTACACTATCTAACTTTTACATTATCTTATGTTTGCATGAGTCAGTTTGAAAAAAAAAAAACCACTTTTACAACCATGAATCCAAACACACCCTTAGAGCGCAAAGATATTTTACCTCTGTTAATAATAAGTGTGTTTTTTAAGATTCAAACTTGTATTTTATTCTTAATGTGGCTAAAGTGGCTTCCTTTTTTTTTTTGCTCGAAGTGGCTTCCTTTTTCAATGAATAGCTTGTTGGTTGAACTCTCACTTTAAACCTGTGTTACTTATTAGCGCTGATTTTTATCTTGTTGACTCACCCGCTCATAAAGCCAATATTATATACAAAATGGGCCGGTTTTTGGTCTCCTTCTTCCAAGTTGCGAGATGAATATATTAAAATGTTTTGTACCAAAAAAATGTTTAAATTTCCTCACAGCTAGTTCAAGTTGAACGTTGATGGAGCTATGAAGTTGCAGTCTTCTATGGCGGGGTGTGGTGGTATTATTCATGACTTTTTGGGCCACTAGATAGTGGGTTTTAGCAGGAGAATTGTCATTTGTCACTCGGCTACTGCTGAAGAATGGGTGGTGGCTGATGAGCTTCAATTGGCTTGGGATTTAGGGACGAAGAAGATCATTTTGGAATCTGATTCGGATGAGGTCATTAAATTGATCTTAGATGATTTTTGTATTACTGGTAGTAACCTGGTTGTTAAGGTTAAGGATATGTTGTGTTGGGATTGGCAGGTGGATATTCGTGTTATACCACGTGAGTTTAATCGTGTTGCAGATGCCTTGACCAAATCGGCCATTTCTAATTCTATTATTTTAGATGTGTGTCCTAATTATCTTAGGACCTGGGTTGATCAGGAGAGCTTAGGATTAAATTCCTCATTTGTGTAATTTTTCTTTTGTAATGTAGGCTTCTAGCCATCTTTTATATAAAAAAAAATCCCTCCAAAGAATGTGCACACGTCTGTTGCATTTCTTGCACCTCATCAAGATTATCTTCAATTAGAAGATATTTATACCAAAAAAAAGAATTAAAGTGTTTAAATGATTAATTACTATGGGTTAAGGAGGCATTTTTGCCCAGGAAGTTTTCATCGTGAGGCAATTTTGCCCCGAGAGTTTTTTAGGGAGCAACTTTATCATGGAAATATAAAAAATTGAGCAATTATGTTATGACCATTAGTTGACCAATATGCTGAACTAATAGTCAACATGTCATTTATGTAAGCCAAGGTGCAAATTTGCCCCAATTTAACTTTGAAAAAAAATTTGAAGTGAATGATTACACATGGATTTTCGATTCAAATTTATACTTTAGCAAAAATGACGTGGATGATATGTGAACTGTCAGCTCAGTATGTTTGATCAACTAATTGTTAAAATTAATGGAGATTACAGGCAATGCAAAATTGCTTTATTTTTAATACTCTCGAGACAAAATTACCCTCGAACCCTAATTTAATTACTGTTTGTACCATATCGGAACCCAACTCACGAGCAACCCAACTCACAAACAGAGCTCGATGATTCAAATATGTTATTGCATAGAAATGAACATGGCAAAGGATCCAAATAAGCGTTCGAGTCCATTTGAAGGTAAGAGGATGTTGTCTTTTACGGAAACTAGGAAGCTGTTTCCTCGCCCAACATGGATTTGTGTATAATTAGCCCCACCAAATGATGTGATATTATTAATGTGAATGAGTATTCTTGGGATTTAACCTCGCAAAACATGAATCTCTGAGCAATCAGACAAGTTGAGGAGTTGATTCTGCGTGTTAGTTAAACCACTTTGTTTGAAATCAAGGTTAAACTAATTTGACTCAACAACACCAATAAAAATGTTACCCATAGTGGGCTTGCTATATATATATATATATGGTACCACAAAACATTTCTTAACACATAAGTGCCCATTCGATAGCATAAAAGACAAAATATACACAAATTAGGGCAACATGGTCACAGAACATCCTAGTATCCCACTCTCGATATTATCCATTTTGGGACCCGTTATCCCTCATAATTCTAAAATATATCGAGAGAGGAGGTATCTAAAAGAATAGTCGTAAACAATACACTTGAAGAGAAAACAAACAGAAGTTAAAGTAAAGCCAGATCAAGTAGAAAAGTTATTTTCTAATCCATTATCCAGTCCTTCTCCTTCTGGGTTCATGCTTGTCAGTTTTTATATTTTTTTTAAAAATAAGATATAAATATAGTACAGTATTGAATAAAAGTATTTGAAGAAATGGATGATGAGGGTGAGGGGGAAAGGGAGATGATTGCTTGCATGAAACAACTACAATGATTAGTAATCCCAAGTGTACACACTACGACCTCCCTCATATTTCAACCCTCTTCATGCCGCAATTCTCTCCCCCTTCTTCTCTATCCATACATTCATTATTTCCCATTTCATCTATAAATATATATAAATAAATATATATATATATATATATATATATATATATATATATATATATATATATATATATATAATAATAATAATAATAATAATAATAATCCCTCTACTCCTTAACACTCTCATTGGTTCTAAATATAAGACAGAGTAAACTTTTTTTTTAGAGATTAAGGAAGCTAAATAAGTTACTTAATCATATCATATGACATATGTTGTGTATCTTTAGATTATATATTAGTTTATTAGTCAAACTAATTATTTTGAAGGAAAAAATAAATAAAAATACTTTAAAGTAATTTAATTAACTTCCTTAATCTCTTCAAAAAAGTTAATTCTATATTGTATTTAGGACCGGAGGGAGTATAAGAGATGGTTAACTTCTTTTTTTTTAAGAGATTAAGAAAGTTAAATAAACTACTTAATCATAATATATGTCGTGCATAATTAGATTATAAATCAGTCTATAAGTCAGACAACTTAATTTGGAGAAAAACAATAAATATAAATTATTTAATATAAATTATTTTACTTCCTTAATCTCTCGTAAAAAAGTCAACTGTTTCATATATTATGCACAAAAACTAGTATAAGTACTAACTTAGATTCGTAGAATTCAAAAAGCACACTCCATTCAGTTCTTGTTTTATATCAGCAAATGAGTTATATATTTTTCCGTGCTTGTTTTTATTAAAATTAGAAGAGCTTCATATTCTCATAGGTCTATTTTATACATGCATGATGATGCTGACAAAGACCAAACTGAGATCATCACAATAATGCTCTGAGTTACGAGTTCCAACTTCTTCGGTAACTCAGAATGAATGCTCAAAACATGTTCTTCTTTTTAAAGCTATCGGACCATAAAGATAAGTCTACACACACACACATTATACATACTAGTATTAATTTAAGGGTTAATGTGCAAAAATAGACATGAGATTTTCTCTGAGGAGCGCCCAGTAGCAAATGCTTTTTTCAGGTGCAAAAGTAACTATGTGGTTACAAATTAGGTGCAAAAATAGCGTTTGACCGTTAAATTTGACTTTTGACCGTTAAGTTTGACTTTTTTTGCTGACTGGACGATGACGTGGCTTTTTTTACCGATCAATACCGAAATATTTTTCAAGATCCTAAAATTATTTTTGCACATTTGAAATGCCACGTCATCGTCCAACAAAAAAAAGTCAAACTTAACGGTCAAAAGTCAAACTTAACGGTCAAACGCTATTTTTGCACCTAATTTGTAACCACATAGTTACTTTTGCACCTGAAAAAAGCATTTGCTACTGGGCGCTCCTCGGAAAAAAAGCATATGTCTATTTTTGCACCTTAACCCTTAATTTAAATACAAAAACCATGCATACTAAGCATTTTATGAGAATGAACAGTGTAAAGTGAACAATTTGTTACGGTGGAGGTGGTAGTTCCAGCAGACAACAATCTTAACAAACACTCCTAGGTGCACAGTATCAATTGTGATTCACAAGCTTTCATTTAACTTATATTCCCACCACTACACTTCATAAAAAGTCAATGTTTTATTTCATTATAAGCCAAGAAAAGTTCCTCACTTTGACCCATATCATGAATTTTATCATCACACCTCAGATTTCTATCCATCATGCCACCCAAATTTCCCCCCCACCTAATTCTATTACCAAAAGGAAAACAAAGAATCGTGATTAAGGATCTAATTCTAGATAAATATACCCATTTCCCTTATTATTATTATTAATTATCTTTTAATAATGTGGCAAGTGATTTTGTTTTTTTGAATATAATACTTGTTAGTTTGCCTAAAATACTTATTTACATTGTAAACGAGTCTTCATGAAAATTCCGTTAATATGTACAATTGATAGATAAAGTTTCAAAAAATAATTATAAATTTGAGGGATAAAGTTGAAATTAGCTCTTCTATTTAAAATTAAAACAAACTCTTTTAGATAATTTCTCGAGGAAGATTGCCTCAAATAGATAGATATCTATGCTAAATTCACATTATCATCAATTATATTATTATTTATTGTTATGTTAAATTCATTAATATTTTCCAATTAATGAATTTATTAGCCATACTGTCATGTTTTTTTATTTATTGTCTATCTGATATCTAGAGTTTCACCCGGACTAATCCGGATCCAACCTGTGTCACCCATCTGGCTATGGTGGATGAATCTTCCAACAGGGTTTTTTTTATTTACAAGGTTTGAATTCAAGACCTTAATAAAGCAATACAAGCCGCTTACCACTTGTGTCAACTCCATTAGTTACTTCATGTCATGTTGTGAAGCAGAAAGGAACGTATGTGATGCCACAGCATATTATCATCATCACCCACCCACCCCTCTCTCTATCATCCTTTTACTCTCCATTACTTTTTATTTATTATTTTTAAAATTTTAAAATTCAGTTTTTTTTAATATTTTTAACAGGAATATTTAAAAATCGAGAGACGCATGCAAAAAGGTCATCATAGTGTCCTCTCTGTCCCACGCCAACCTCTCCCCTATTACTTTTTTCCTGTTGTTTTTCCTTTTCAAACTATTTTCTTTCCCTTAATGCCCTTTTCTTTTCCTCATTTCGTCACCTTTCATTGACTATGTTGTCCTCTCCACTTCACCTCCCCCTCTAATTTGTTTTTCATTTTTTCCCCTTAATGAGCTTTAAAAAGAATGAATTAAAAGGTAAAAAAGTCATATAACATATAACTTATAAATAGTATAATTTAATACTCTTTCCTATCTTTAATATAAGATTTAGTTGACTTTTTATGAAGAGATTAAAAGAACTAAATAAATAAATAAATTATAGAATATATTATGTATTATTGGATTATCGGTTGTTTTATAAATTAGTTAAATTAGTTTTTTAGAAAAAAAAAATAATTATGAATGCTTTCAACTTTAAAGTAGTCATAATTAATTTGATTAGCTTTGTTAATACTCCAAAGAAAAATCAACTGAATTTTATATTAAAAGTTAGCATATGCTTTATCCTATTTTAAATGTGAGGTTTATTTTAATTGTAAATGTAAGATCACAATCTATTTTGTATACCAAATTTAAAACCATTTCTCCAAATTAGATTGCACATAATAAGTTGTTTTTTAAGTGTTAGTTTTAATGTAAATGATTTTTCTTATCAAATGTAAATGATTAGAAACAATATTTTAAAAAATCAACACAATTTTTCTTAATAAATATTTACCTTAAAAAAAATTTCTTAATACCAACACCTTCTTGTTATTTTTCTTAATGGCTTGTCTAGATTTACATTAAAGATAAGTTAAACGAAACTAAAATTAAGTTGGTAAACACAGACAATAAGCTCAAATAGAAAACAGAGAAAGGGGGTAATTATGACATTTCAAGGATGGGTACAATTTGCGGCGTAAGAAGCACTAAGGTTGGACTAGCGGGAAAGAGGGCATTTTCGTCCTCACAAAAAATTGCCACAATTTGAAAAATGTATAAAATATTACAAAGGGTGCTCCATTTTCCTACCCAGTGGAGGTAAAGAACTGTGTGCCGAAAGTGACGAGCCAATGAAAAATACAGCGCAAATCTCAGAACCAAAAACACATGAAACCAACACCACCACCAAAAAGTAATTGCCCAGTAACAGTACTTTTTCCTCTGCTTTCTCTTTCAGTTAGGGTTTGCTCCTTATCCCAAGTTTAGTTCCCTTTGAGAAAATAAAGGAAAAAGAAGCAATTTTACAGTTTCCAGAGATTCCCCACTAGAAAAAAGGAAAAAAAAAAAAATCTACCTCTGATTCTTCAGATGTATTTTTTCCTAGTACTTAGTCAATGTCCTTTGTTCTTCACTTCTTCCACTTGATGCTGTGAAATCTTCAAAAGGAGAAAAATGATTCAGGGATCTAGGAGGTTTCGAATAGCTTAGAGCATGAATGGAATCTTGAAGAAGATGAAGATCGAAGGTACTGTTCTGTTTTGGTGGTCCTAAAGCTGTGAGGGAGAAGTACGTTTGATAAAACTTGGGGGCATCTGGTCTTCAAAATTCAAAGCCTGGATCATGCTTCAAATGTCTCTCTGTTCTGTGATTTTAGTCATAAACCGAATCGAGTTGGTGCAAGAAGTTTCTGGGTGTCCCTGTTTTTCTCGCTTTGTTTATTTTTGAGCGAACTTTGTAGGTTTCGGGACGTTTACAGAGTTCAGATCGTTGGTGTTCTTTGCTCTGATCTCGAAAGATTTCTGTTTTCTCGTGTTCGTGGCTGTCTCTTACGGACGAAACATAAGTGACTACGTAACATTTCAGGCATCCTCGAACACTTGTACTTTTACCTCTATCGTTGTGATCCTTCAAGTACAAAATTTGCTAATGCTTGCTTTCTCTTAGTGGGGGTATCTGAGGCTGGTTTATCTGCATCCAGAAATTATTCAAGAGTCAGTGTTGAAGCTGCTTGTGCAGTTGTGCTGGGTCTGTTCTTAAGTTTGGTGTTTGAGAACTCTGAAGTAATTGGCCATGGCAATGTCCTGCAAGGATGGTAAACCAGGAATGGACAACGGCAAGTATGTCCGTTATACACCTGAGCAGGTTGAAGCCCTTGAGAGGCTTTATCATGACTGTCCAAAACCCAGTTCCATTCGCCGCCAGCAGCTCATCCGTGAGTGCCCTATACTTTCCAACATTGAACCCAAACAAATCAAAGTTTGGTTCCAGAACAGAAGGTATTCTTCACTATTTTCTCATATGCCTTTAACTATTGGTTGAGTATGGTTAAGATATGGGAACTCCTATATTTGATAGTCTATAATTTCCGTAAAACACATACTTAATTCTACCATTTGGTTAACTAATATGACTCTTTTGGCCCCCTGGAGCTGATGGAGTTTAGTTCCTTTTTGTATGGAAAAAATATGATATTTTTTTTTAATCTTTTAATTTCATTTCCATAATTGAATTGTTTATTATAGTGATTCCAATCAATTGTGTTTATTTGGCTTTGGTAACTTCAGGTGTAGAGAGAAGCAAAGGAAGGAGTCCTCACGACTTCAAGCTGTGAATAGGAAGCTGACGGCCATGAACAAACTATTGATGGAGGAGAATGATAGGTTGCAGAAACAGGTCTCTCAATTGGTGTATGAAAATGGCTACTTCCGCCAACATACTCAAAATGTAAGAATTTTGACCTCATGTTTCCACCGGAGTGCTATGAAATCATAAAATCATTGTAATAATAATTGTTCCATCGACAGACTACACTTGCAACGAAAGACACAAGCTGTGAATCAGCCGTGACGAGCGGCCAACACAGTTTGACTACTCAGCATCCCCCAAGGGATGCAAGTCCTGCAGGGTTAGTGCAAATTTAGTTTTTGGGGCCTTCTCTGTCATTTTGGTCTGTGACCACTTGAATGTGAGAATGTTACTTAAAAAAAATTTACACATTTGGTTTTCCAGACTCTTGTCCATTGCAGAAGAGACTTTAGCAGAGTTTCTTTCAAAGGCTACTGGGACTGCTGTTGAGTGGGTCCAAATGCCTGGAATGAAGGTAATTAACTATCTTCATGGACAAAATGGTATAATAACAGGAAAAAAATGTCATCCTAGGAATAACTCATGCTTTGGAATCTGCTAAATTCTTGCTTATTTGCACAGCCTGGTCCGGATTCCATTGGAATTGTTGCTATTTCTCATGGTTGCACTGGTGTGGCAGCACGTGCCTGTGGGCTAGTGGGTCTAGAACCCACAAGAGTAAGTGTTTGGGGTTTATTATCTTTATTACCATGGTCTTGCTTGAAGTCAGGACTGCATGACCAACTATATACTTTCAGGTCGCAGAAATACTCAAGGATCGGCCGTCATGGTTTCGTGATTGCCGAGCTGTTGATGTTCTGAATGTGCTGCCCACAGCAAATGGTGGAACCATAGAGTTGCTTTATATGCAGGTACAATAAAAATTGTGTAGGAATGATCACTATCTTTATTTAAGTAGGTTTGTGCCACGTCACTTAATTGCATACTTCTCTCTTTGTTGATTCAGCTATATGCCCCAACCACATTGGCTCCTGCTCGAGACTTTTGGTTGCTGCGCTATACTTCTGTTCTAGAAGATGGGAGCTTTGTGGTGAGTGTCTTTAAAGATATTTTTGCTTTTATTTCAAATTCCTTATATTTTGTATCTAAAATTATTCTTTGGATGTGTTCCCTGCTTAGATCTGTGAGAGGTCTCTTAAAAATACTCAAAATGGTCCAAGCATGCCTCCCGTGCAGCATTTTGTGAGAGCTGAGATGCTGCCTAGTGGTTACCTAATAAGACCTTGTGAAGGGGGCGGGTCTATTATCCACATTGTCGATCATATGGATTTGGAGGTACGTTTATTCAACTATTTTTTCTCTCTATAGATTGATGGTTTTTTTTTTATAGTTATACAAACTTCCCTTGAGTTTTTATCAAATTACTTGGTTCTCTCCTCTATCTTCAAACTGTAACCAACTTTTGTAACTATAAGTTATGCTATTGCGCAATCTAATTACAATCTTTTGACCAAAATACCTTTAATTATGCAAAATATATTTTATGGTCAAATTTAAACCAAATATTTATTCCTTGTTTGTGCACATTTGGGCGTAATACATATTAGCATAATTAGGTTAATGGAGGGTATTTTAATCAAAATTTAAATTGGACTTAAATTTATATTTTGAAAATAAAGGGAAGTTTCGTGCAACTTTAGTAAAATCAAACCATTTAAGTACATATTTGAAGATCTGTGTAATTTATTCTTTTTCTTAATATAAACTAATAATGAATAATTTGAGCATCTCTTTATGACCATTAGCCATGGAGTGTGCCAGAAGTGTTACGCCCTCTATATGAATCATCAACAGTGCTAGCTCAGAAGAAAACGATGGCGGTATGTTATTTTATCCTTACCCAGAGTTAGATGGCACTCACATGGTATGTTACTTGCTATATCTGTTGTTTTATGCTTTCATGTTTCTTCTTTTGATCCAGGCCTTACGACAGCTGAGACAGTTATCTCACGAGGTTTCTCAGCCCAATGTCACCGGGTGGGGCAGACGACCAGCGGCACTACGAGCACTAAGCCAGAGACTTAGCCGGTTGATATATTATACTTGTTGGCATGATTCTTGTGTAATTTCTCTGTATCCAAAATTTTAGTCTGACATTTATTTGATATGCCAGGGGTTTCAATGAGGCACTCAATGGGTTTAGTGATGAAGGGTGGTCAATGATTGGCAATGATGGTATAGATGACGTTACAATCATGGTGAATTCGTCTCCTGACAAGTTAATGGGACTAGATCTTTCCTTTGCCAATGGATTTCCATCCATCAGTAATGCTGTGCTGTGTGCCAAAGCATCAATGCTATTGCAGGTCTGGTTGCTTATATGCCTCACCAAAACCTCTTAAAAGTATAAAATGAATATACCAAACAACTAGATGTTAAAAAAGTACCTCAAATGGTTTCACTAATTTTACATATCCAGTGAATTGCATTTGCATTGACTTTTATTCTTATATATCTTTGTTGGCTTCCTTGGTATAGAATGTGCCTCCGGCCATTCTCTTAAGGTTCCTGCGGGAGCACAGATCAGAATGGGCAGACAACAACATGGATGCTTACTCAGCCGCTGCCATTAAAGTTGGTCCATGTAGCTTACCAGGATCTCGTGTTGGAAATTATGGAGGCCAGGTTATACTTCCTCTGGCTCACACCATTGAGCATGAAGAGGTGATAGCCGTTGCATGATATGTACTACAACTATTAATAATTCAATGGTCCCGATTTCTGATTATTTATTTTACCCCTTATGCTTGTTAGTTTCTTGAAGTGATTAAATTGGAAGGGTTAGCACATTCTCCTGAAGATGCGATCATGCCTAGAGAGGTGTTTCTTTTGCAAGTAAGTATTGTACCTTATTCTTGTCTGTAATAAATGGGGGAATTGGAATGCTTATTTTCTTTGGTGTAGCAATAAATTTTTCTGCCATGTAACATACTTGGAACACTTGGTGGTTTTGGTTATGGTCCAAATGTAATTTTCTATCTTATTGTATATTTGTTTGGTGGTACATTGCATTATTTCAAGCTTTTGCAGTGTAGAAAACTAGGAATGTAAATCAAAGTTCAAAGTTGTGGGGAACATAAAGCTTCCTCATTCTATTAATTGCTCACAAAAACCTTGAGTGAAATATCAAGTCATCTATTCATTTGATTTCTAATTATGCTTTTTTTAAGGTAGCTCATATTCTTGTATTTTTTTTCGTATGTTGGTAGCTCTGTAGTGGAATGGATGAGAATGCTGTTGGCACTTGTGCTGAACTTATATTTGCTCCAATCGATGCATCCTTTGCTGATGATGCCCCACTTTTACCTTCTGGGTTCCGCATCATTCCTCTTGATTCTGGGAAGGTTAGCCTCAATCATTGTTCAAGCAGTAAAATCTGTTGGTGTTTTCCTTTTCATTCATCTCTTTTAATGATTGCTATGTAACCTTTTTGCAGGAAGCGTCCAGTCCGAATCGCACCCTTGATCTTGCATCTGCACTTGACATTGGCCCCACTGGGAATAAACAATCTAATGATTATTCTGGAAACTCTGGCTGCCTGAGATCTGTTATGACTATAGCATTTGAATTTGCATTTGAAAGTCATATGCAAGATCACGTTGCAACAATGGCACGACAGTATGTTCGTAGCATTATATCATCAGTCCAAAGGGTGGCACTAGCGCTTTCTCCTTCGCATCTGAATTCTCTAGCTGGGCTCAGGTCACCACTGGGTACTCCTGAAGCACAGACACTTGCTCGATGGATATGCAACAGTTATAGGTTAGTAAATCTTAGTGTTGCATAACAGATACCTTTGATGTGCAATAAAAATAAATTCTATTTCAGCCCAAAAATTGTAGATTTTAACATTGCAATTTGGAAGGCAATTAAAGTTACCACCGGTTTACTGTCAAAGTGGCAAGTGGAATGTGGTTTAAGCGATAGTTGGGGGATACTTATTTATACTTTTTTGTTCATATAAAAAATTGAGTGAATATTCTGGTGATTGAAAACCATGCTGAAGTTTGTACTTTAGTTTTGGAGGCTGAAACTAGCATTCAAGGCACATACTTTTTATTAACCTTTTTCTGTGTTGTAGGTGCTACTTGGGTGTGGAGCTACTAAAATCCAGTAATGAAGGAAATGAATCCATCCTTAAGTCCTTGTGGCATCATTCAGATGCAATTCTGTGCTGCTCTCTGAAGGTATGTGTGAAATTTACTCATTTCACAGTAGCTGCTTCATGAACCGCCCCTGCACTTTGTGTTTACAATTTGCATGACTTAACTAGATTTCACTGACATAGTTGAAACGTCCCCACCCCCTAAAAGAAAATCGGTGAAAAGTCTCTCGAAATTTTATTGGTTAGAAGGACCTTATATGTTTTTATATGCAGAAAGTATTAGTACTTTGAAGGATTTTATACATAGAAAGTACCGGTATTCGAATTCAAGTCTTTCTGGCCAATATGAATTTTCAAATAGGGAGTTTTCACTGATTATTGGCTTTTAATTACGACGTTTAGTGAACTCGATTTTATGCAGGCATTGCCGGTCTTCACGTTTGCAAACCAGGCAGGGCTTGATATGCTAGAGACTACGTTAGTTGCACTGCAAGACATCATTTTGGAGAAGATATTTGATGAACATGGACGAAAACTACTCTGTTCAGAGTTTCCTCAGATCATACAACAGGTCTGTTTTTAATATCTCAGATTTTGTTGAAATTAACAGGAATATTTCAGAAAAATTGAACATGCTGTCCAATCAATATCACTTGTTGGATTTTCAAGATTCATAATGATTGGTTTTTATTGTCTTGGGACAGGGTTTTGCATGCCTTCAGGGAGGTATCTGTCTGTCGAGCATGGGGAGGCCGGTGTCATACGAGAGAGTGGTGGCTTGGAAGGTGCTGAATGAAGAAGAGAATGCTCATTGTATCTGTTTTATGTTTATGAACTGGTCCTTTGTTTGAAGTTTGATGTCTAAAAGAGACTGAGGATTGAACCAGTGTTGAACATGAATTACTGTACTCTCAAGACCTTGTGTTTTGTTGGTTGTTCTTCTGTATTTATCTTCCGCCAAGACCAGGATTGCTTGCGAAGACAATATGTTAGTTTGTTTAGTTTATATCCTTGTCTATTTTATCTTGTCCATATGTGTGTGTTGCACTCTTGTGAGAAATCACAGGCATGTTGGCAAATTGGCACTTTAGGACGCACTATAAGATTTGTTAAGTTTAAGGGTGAGCGAGTGTACAAAGATCTGGGGGGTTTAGGAAGAATAAAATACACGCAGCCTTACCCCCTTTAAGTAGAGGGGTGTTTTTAGGATGAACCTCTTATAACATCTTGGGATGTTAATTAATATTCTCGTATTCTTAATATTAGACATATTTATCTAATTTAATTATGAAAGTTAGTTACAATAGTTAATATAATTTATTTTTAATTTTTTTAAAAAATGCCCAAGTCATCTTTAAGTCCTTTCATTTCTTTTTAATTTGATTATTGTTGAAGGAATATCAATATGAGTAAATTAAGAAAAGATTGATAAATATGAAATATAGGTCATATGTTACCGACCAAAATCAAGAGATTTGTATTGGTGAGATTCATGTGGTTCATTATTTTTGTTGTATTAATTTCTATTCAGTATTTTGCATGGTACGATTCATGTGATCAACTACTTTACCTAATGGATAATATCTTTGCATATCTTCTTTAACAATTTCGAAACAATGAGTTGTAAGTTGTAACTGATAATTCCCACTTAAAACTCGCCGCTCTTTATAGCTTGTTGAGAGGCAAATTTTGAACTGATGACTACAAAAGCTCATTTTTACATCCAAAAGTATGATAATTATCATTTATATTTACGTCTAACAGAAAAGGACTTGAAAAAGTTGGAAACAAACGATTAGTACTCTTAATATTTCTGAAGTACGAAGATCACAAGCAGCGTGTTTTTTTTTTTTTGATATACTAATAATGCATTGAACAAGAAATCTTGACCTCATGTGGTTTTTAAAACGTATTGACTTATTAGTTACTTTTCACAGACAATTCATGCAAGAACAATGGTTAATCTTCGTGCAAAATTAAATGTATTAAGAGTTACGTCACCAAAGTTCAAAATCTATACTTTAAGTGACCTAATATATAATACGTAAAACCTTTTTATGAGAAAACCATACATCAGAAAAAAAACTGAAACTTTATCTGATCGACATCATCTTTCTGCAACCAACTTCAACTGCTTTTGATTTTTTCCCCGTTTTCGTTTCCTTTTTGATGGTTTGGTTAATAAGCTGCTCGTGAAGTTAGAGTTCATGTATGTGGTGGAGAGGCCATATGATGTGATATGACCCTGCAAGTCTCGATCTTTCTCTCTCTCTCATCTCATCTGATAACTTTACTGCAAAAGAAGAGAGAGAAAAGTAATTTTTGGTATACATGGTTTCACAAATTGCCACCATGTGAATCCTCACAGGTTGGCTTCCTGTTCAGTACCTAATGGACCACCAAATCAATGGTAATAATTAAAGAGCTTTTCAGTATCCAAAGCGAGCTGCTTTATCACAGATTGTTTCTTAAATACTCACTTTAACCAAAATGGACAAGTATCATGCCCCCAAAAAATAAAGGGAAGCACTTGATAGTATTTCAGTATAATATTCATTATATTTCTTGTTAATTAATGTGGTTTGTAACTATTCATGGCCAATGTGATCATGACATTTCCAATTTGTAATATCTTCTAATTCGTGCGGGATGGATATACACTTGATTGTCTCATATTTATGTAAATCTATGTCATCAGCCCAACAATGTAAATGCTTGGCTTCTGAGAAGAAAAAAAGCTTGGCTTTAAGGAGACCACATAAACATAAAGTGGGGTAGCCAAGATGAGGATGTTAAGATGGATATAGTCATACAAGAAAAAATTAGACTTATAATGATTATTTAGGCAAAAGAGTAAGAGTGGCATCTAGTGAGGAAAAAATGATAGAAAATTGTTTAAGGTGGTTTGGATACGTTCAAAGAAGATCATATAAGTGCATCGGTGAAGATTGTTGATCAAACTATATGGAGTTTTCTAAAAAGAGGTAGAGGAAGATTGAAGCGAAAACTCAATGAGGTGATAGAGCGGGATCTTTTGGTTAATAATTTATCTAAAGATTTGGTTTTTTATAGAGCACCATAGCGTTGTGCAATTTATGTAGGCGACCCCACCTAATGGGATAATTTTTGTTGTTGTTCTTCCATGTCATACGTAAGATCTTAGCGTCTCGCTCTCGATATTGTCCGTTTTGGGGCCCATCACACGCCTTTAAAACGAGTCGAGATAGGAGGTATCTAGGCCCTTATAAGACGTTTTTCATTTCCCTCCTGAGCCGATGTAGGACATAATACTCCAACCACCTTTGGGTCGGTGTCCTCGCTGGCACATCAACCCACATCGACCTGAGTTTAGCTCTGACACCAGTTGTAACATCCTAGCGCTCCACTCTCGATATTGCCTGCTCTAGGGCCTATATACCTCCCTTCTCCACGTGTTTTAAAGTGGTGAGGGGTGATGAGCCCCAAAGCGGACAATATTGAAAGCGAAGCGCTGTGATGTTACATCATTAGCCAAATATTCAAAGGATTTACCTTGAAATACATGGGCCTTATAAGGCATTGAGCTATTTAACTTTAACGACTAGCTTTTCCCTTATGTGCCCCTTACATGCCCATCCCTCTAATTAGAGGGATGAGGCATTTTTTTTTTTAATTTTTTTATATATTTTATATATTTAAATTTATATTATATGTTGTTTTCTGAAAAAAAAATTTACACCCAGTATCTCAAAATAATTAGTTTCCAGTCCTGCATTTAGAAATATTTGTCCTGTAACACTAGTATCCTGGAAACTAATTAATTTAAGATACTGGGTAAAATAAATAAATAGAAAGCACCATATATAATATAAATCTAAATATATAAAAGAATTAAAAAAAATAGCACATAAAGGAAAAGCACCTTATCTGCACCTCTTTTAAGGTGTGACTCTTCCAAAGACTAATGCTTGTTATAATGGTATTTTTATTGACAGTCAGCCAGCCAACCAAAGAGGGCCTTATAATGCCTTAAGCTCTCCAATTCCAATATCTAACTTTTGAGGTGTGATTCTCTCATGAACTTGTACTCATTATAATCTATTAATGACTAACAAGTGATATGTAACTTTTTTTATACTTTCTTTGGCCCTAAATATATAGTAGCTAGAAAAATAATTCATTTTAATCTTAAATATAAGACCTTAATTCACTTGTCTTCTAAATTTATAATTTTTAACGTATACCTATTAATTAGGTATAAAAAGGGGGTTTCCATTCTATGTATTTCTAATACACATGATTGAATAGGATATTTTATAAAAATCAATATACGTTTCTTACAAATAACTCATTTCTTTAATATGCATAAATTAGTTATGATACCGGGTAGTATTAAAGAAAAGCTGTATTGCACATGCATATTAATGACCCAGAGAAAAGAAGGAAAGAAAAGGCATGTATTCACCTTGCAACATTTTCAGCCAAAGAAAAATCATTCATATGAACCTTTAATTTCATGGAGCTACAACAGCCATGGGAGTTCACTACTGATGAAAAAAATGTTCTTTTCCAGAAAGAAAGAAACACTTTCATTAATTGCTCTAAGTTTAAAGATTAGTAGATAACGATTAGTCACACCTTTTTCGTCAAATCCCCAGAAAAATCTAGCAGCTTCACGACCATTGAAAACTGACACCTCAATCTCCAACAGCCACATGCACAAGCTGACAGTTACAAAGCCTCAACCATTATAAATACCAACCCTACCTTCCTTCTACAATTAACCACATACAATTAGTGTTTCAAACTCGTGCTGGCTCTGATCCTTCCAAATTTCTTCATTCCCAAACCAAAAACAAAAACAGTTTCAGAGAGACATCAATCATGGCACCCCACGGAGAATCCTCACCTATCACTACATTCTCAAGGACCAGCAACAACCTTAACAACAACACGTCAAAGCCGCCAAGGTTGTCGTCCGACCACCTGCAGCGAACAATCTCCGACATCTCGTTCGAGCTAAGCAAAGAAGGGTTAGATAATCTGACATCTCTCCCAGAAATCTCAGAGGTAGAAGACGCCAAGTGTGAGTGCTGTGGAATGAGCGAGGAGTGCACGCAGGAGTACATAGAGCGCGTGAGGGACAAATTCTTAGGAAAATTTGTGTGTGGGCTGTGTTCTGAGGCAGTGAAGGAGGAAATAGAGAAGAATGGAGGGAAGAAAGAAGAAGCCATAAACGCACACATGCACGCGTGTGTTAGATTCAACAAGTTTGGTAGGGCTTTTCCTGTGTTGTTCCAAGCTGAGGCCATGAAGGAGATGTTGAAGAAGAACAAGTTGGAAGGGAAGGTTAATAATAGGGCTAAGTCCATTAGCCCTAGAGATCATAAAAAACCTGCCAGCTCTAATACCAAACCTGGTGGCATTGCTCGTAGTTCAAGTTGTATCCCAGCACTTACTAGAGAGATTCATGATCTCACAATCGCCAACTAGTTAAGTTTATGCCTTATTATGATCCGATTGACACTTCAAATTATACACTGATAAGTGTATATTATACTTTTGTTGTGTCCCTGGATCTTTAATATGAGTATGTTCTCGTTTCTTTGTAGGAATATAGGGGGACATGTGGTTTTGTAGCTTTCTTAACCCAATCCCTTCTTGTTCTAACTATTTTTAAGTTTTTAACTCTTCCTCTGAAAACTCCTTTCTCAGTCATATGGATATCTGAAATTAAAAAGGTTAGGTATCTGTTTTTTTGGGGATAAACTAGGGTCATTACTCATTCATTAGGGCTCCAAAGTTAACTCTTGTGAGGGTTTTTTGATTGTAGTATGTTCTGATGATTAAAATTGGAGGTTTTTGTATTTGCTTTATTTTTCTTCATGTGTTTGTATCAAGTATATAATTTGTGTAACTCATGTACTTGTATAATGAAAAATAAAGTCATTTGACTTTATTATATGGGGTCTATTAATTTTCTCTATCTTGTTTTACTGCTTCCATAAGTTGGCGATCATGATACAAAGGTGAGAGGCTAATGAACTAATAATTAAAAATATCCATTTTCTAATTTGGTAAAATAAAAACTTGGCTTACTAATTAAAAGAAAATAAAAAAGTTTATAAGGAGTTTCTGTCTCATGTAATTTTCAACATTAGTTTCATCACCCTTCAATTGGTGTGCTTAAACCACAAATTGCCAGGCTCACGTGAGGGATCGACACAAAGTCACGTGCCTCCCCAATAATGATGGGATTAAATAAATATAAAAAAGAGAAATAGAACTGAATATTCATGTACCCACAGGTTATTGTAGCATAAGCTACTGATTAAAGTACAAACACAACCCAACTTTCTTCTCCTCCCACCTCCTTTTCCCCTCTATAAATATATGCCCTGAGATAACCCTTCTTCCTCAATCCGTCAATCTCTCTCTGTGAAATTCATTTCCAGAAAATAGAAATGGAAAGCGATATACCAATAATGAAGAGAGTGTGGAGCTTAGTTCGTGTGGCCTTCTTCATGTTGAGGAAAGGCATATCCAAGGGTAAGTTAATGATGGACCTAAACATGATGCTCAAGCGCCGCCGCAAGGTCGCCGGCAAAGTTATTTCCAACCTCATGTTTCACCACCATCACGACCCTCAGTTCTCCGGCCAGCGTGAGTACGAGTTCAGCTGCAGCAACACACCAAATAACTTCTTCTTCCCCGTCGGCAGCGGTAAGCGCCACCGCCAAAGTCGCCAGAGTCACTCTCATTTCTTTGCGTGTGCTCACGCGCCGCCAACTCAGGACGACGAAGCGGTGGTGAAGGCGGTGTTGGAGATGCTGAACAATGAGGTTATTATGGCGGAGGCGTCGCCCGCCCTTCCCGGGTTTGGCCGGAGCCCCATGGTGCGGCAGCTGAGGGTGACGGACTCTCCATTCCCATTGCGAAACCCCGATGACGACGACCACCAGGTGGACAAGGCGGCCGAAGAGTTTATAAAGAAGTTTTATAAGGATCTGAAGAAGCAGACTTGAATATTCACCATCATTAGCTTTTTTATATATATACAGCTTCGTTAATTATCTTATCACCGAGTACAAAATTTTGAAGTTTGATGTTTTATCCCAGCCAGTCACGGCTAGACTTAGGTTCATGATGTTATATGTATACACATATACGTATGGGATATTTTTGTTCGTACGTTTAAATTTTGCTTATAATTAATTAAAGAATAAGAAATATAGAAGTTCAAGCTGGTAATAAACATCTCTCTTGGTTATTAATCTATATCTCTCCCTCTTTCAGATATGTGTGATCAGTTTATCAGTCACGTTGTTGAGATTTTCATTAAATGCATCATGAACACATAAAAAGTTCATCAGAACATGGCCGGTAACCATAGGTTGATGTGTGTGTGATGCAGTAATAATAAGAACATTATTTTATTTTTGTAAAAAAAATAAGAGGATAGGGATTCAAGCAGATCAATCATGCATGAATTAATCTTTTTATATTATTATGACAAGTTTAAATTTATATGAAGACAAATTTTGTATAGAGGCCTAAGAAACTGGAGAATAATATTAATAATTAATTAATTGAATCTCCCTGGGCTACCCTGAATCTGGCGATACTATTCTTTCTCACAAGCTAAGTTCGCACACAGGTTCATATGGAATCAATCGATCTTTTCTCTTTTTCTTATTCCAATTTTTTTTCAATATTTTATTTAGGATGAATGTTTATTCTAATTAATTAGAAACATATTTGTAATCAATTTAAATATAAGGCAAAGTTTTCTTATTTGTTAATTATGTTTATCTATGCACGTAGTTACGTTATAAATAATTAATATAAGTATAATCATACTAATTAAAAATAAGAGAATGTTGTTGTACTTATATTCTATGATCCTAAATATAAGAAATAATTGACTTTTTATTTTAAAGATTAAGGAAGCTAAATAAGTTACTTGATCATATCATATATATATTGTGTATCATTAGATTATATATCAGTTTATATATTAGACAAAATAGTTTGGAGAAAATATAAATATTTTAAAGTAATTTAATTAAATTTATTAATATCTCTAAGAAAATTAATTTTATCTTATATTTAAGATCGGAGTGAGTAATACTTAAAGAATTATCACCTTATGTTTCACATTTGTATGCTTATGGACCCCAGCCCCACAATTTATAATGGGCAAATTTAGGGACATATTATTGCACGATAGAGAAGAGAGGAGAGGGTCCCAAGAATTATAAAAATTGTAGTAATATTTATATGAGTAAAAAAGGTTGATTATGGTGAGAGCCTGAGAGCCATATCCTCCCTCCAATTTTTTTCACTAACTACAAATAGCTGAATTATATTATGTTAAAATTAATTAAAAAAATAAATATAATAAGTAAATAGAAGCATAAAGTAATTAATGCAATGATATTAACATGTTATCCCTAAAAAAATTCTCTTATACATTAATCAGATCCTAATTATAAAACTAAGAAAATGTGGTTTAGTCAATCTCATCAAAACTAATAAAACGTCGTTTAGTCATTAACATTGTCAGAAAATGAAAGAAACTTTCAAATTTACCCATTTAATACTTTATCAGGTCCTAAATATAAGACATAGTGGACTTTTTTAAGAGATTAAGGAAGCTAAATAATTTATTTAGTCATGTCACATGTTGGGTATATCATTAGATTATATATCAATTTATAAGTTAGATAGAAAAATTAGTTTGAAAAAATAAAAATAAAAATACTTTAAATAATTTAATTAGCTGATTTATCTCTCCAAAAAAAGTTAATTGAGTACTCCCTCCGGTCCTAATTATAAGACAACATTTGAGAGTTGGTTTTGGTCCTAATTATAAGACAACATTCTAATTTTTGTCAATTTCTTCCTCAAATACCCCTTATTTTTTCTCTCAAGTGTATTTGGTATTTGGTTTGTATATATATGTGGATGCGTAGACTCTTTCAATCAATAACACTTTTAAATTGTTGGATTTTAATTTATTTATTGATCAGCTGACATTAATTTATCAATATATATATATAGAGACACACACACAGATATATGTGTGTGTGTCTGCACACAAATATATATAGACACACACAGTGTGTGTGTTTATACATATATGTATATCTTTGTGTGTGTGTGTGTGTTTATATGTGTGTGTCTATATATATATGTGTGGTGTGTGTAGATATATGTGTACACACACGTGTACATATACACACACGTATAGTATATAGCAAGACCATTATTTCAATTTAAAACATATATAAAGGAAAATTCTAGGTTAGAGAGGTATGTGGTAGAGGACTAGAGGTTATTGATTCACTTTTACTTATGTCATTTTAAATTTATTTAATGACATTTTAGGAAAATAAGTAAAATTAACTAATTTAACTCCTCTCTTTAATCTCTCCAAAATCGGTTAAATATGTCTTATAATTAGGACCGGAGGAAGTATCATATTTAAGACAGAGGCGGTAACATGAATTACATGCATCCAAGAAGTTATATATAGAATTTTAAATTAGTGAGATCTTTGACGTAATTTATAATGAAGATAATCTATTTCTTCAGGAATCTACCTTACAAGGTGTGAAGGAATATATAATATATGAAAGTGTGATTAGGTAATAAAGAAATGAGAATGGGTTTAATTTACAGCAAGAAGAGCACTCTCATTCATTAGTTGTATGTAGTGATATGAGAGGATTCCACTCACCATGTGAAAGTGAGTCTGGATAGTCTGTCTCTTCCCCTCCTAAATATTGTCCCCTTTCTCTAACTTGCGTCCTCCTTTTGCTTTTTCCCTTTGCCTTTTATTTGTTTTCCTCTACTTAATGCTTTGCCTTTTCCCTCCTTTTCAGTATTTCAGATTATCTACAGATTTCATACTTATTAACACTTAATTAAGCATCATATATATATATATATATTATACTCATATTTTTCTTTGAAACTACTCATAGTATTCTTGGTCCTTTTTATAAGAGAAGCAGATCATCCCATGATCTCTTTTTGTCATTATCCTTCATGAGCCTATTTAGACCGTTGATTAAGAAGATGAGAGAAAAGTCAAAGTAGTATTGTGACTTTTGAGATTGATTTGATGAACATAGTTTAGAGATTATGAAGGATAATGAGAAAAGAATGATGAGAGAAATCCGACCCTTTTATAAGACACTTGCTTGTTTTCAAAGAACATATTAATTATTTTTTTTTTCCATGAATGTCCATATTTAATACAAGTAGTGAGAGAGAGTAATCCCTCTGGTTTTTATTATAAGACATCAACTAATAATTCTCACAAACCAATAAAAACGGTTAAAGTCAATAAAGTTGTCCTATAATTTAAGTAACTTCTAATATTACTCCTACTAATTGCACTAAACTCTAATATTATATTAATCATTACTCTCACCCACTACCCTTATTAATTATGGGCATACATGAAACAAAATAATTAATGCGTTTTGAAAACAAGCAAGTGCCTTATACAAAGGACTAAATACAATTGATAGTTGATGTCTTATAATAAGGACTAGAGGGAGTAATAATTAATATGATATTAAGTTTAGTGTAATTAGTAGGGGTAATATTGAAAATTACTTACATTTTAGGAAAAATTTAATGATTTTAACTGTTTTTTATTAGTTTGTGAGAATTGTTAGTTAATATCTTATAATAAAGACCAGAGGGAGTATCAACATATTTTTAACTGATAAGAACAATTAATTATTTAATAATCATTTTCGGAATATGAAGAAAAAAATTAATTAGTCCAGATGTGTTCTAACTACATGTATATGTACTTCACGCATAAAAAAACATAAGTATATAATACTGAATTCAAATCCGTCCATATTTTGAAATCAAACCAAGGATTCTGGTGTCTATTAAATATGGTAAGTGGTTGCTTTAATTGCAATAAAGTATGATGGGGAAGACCACGTAAGAACAAGGAAACCAGAGTGAGTGGCTCCGCAATATTCACATTGTTTAATTGCTAAATAATTAACACCGTTTAATACTCCTTTACCCAATACCTTAATTACGTACTACTTAGGTTCGTTTCCTATTGTTAGTAGGTATTCTTGACCCTCTTTATAAGTCATTTGATAGTTTTAAAAAATATTAATTTTTTTTTCCATATATGTCTATTATAAGGATTAAGTACTAATTTTGTCCCGGAAGTATATCCCCAAGAGTAATTTTACTCTAAAAGTTTTTTTTGGGTTCAATTTTGAACCAGAAGTATCAAAAGGTAGCAATGTTGCCATTCCCTAACGGTAGACACTGACGACGTAGGGCATACTCGAGTGTGACCCTCACACTCGAGTAAGTACGGTTTTTTTTTTTTTTTTTTTTTTTTTTTTGCGCACACTCATTTAAATGCACACTGAGTGTGCATTTTGTGCACACTCTGCTCTGAGTATGTCTGTGCGGAAAAAAAAAAAAACGTACACACTCAGTGTGAAGGGTCACACTTGAGTATGAGCTAACCCCGTTAATGTCTACCGTTAGGAAAGGGTAATATTGCTACCTTTTGAAACATTCAGGGCAAAATTGAACTAAAAAAAACTTATACGGCAAAATTACTCCTGAGGGTATACTTTCAGGGTAAAATTGCTACTTAACCCTTAATATAATACTGAAGTGTAGTAATTAATAAAGGTAATATTAAAAATCACTTAATTTTTAATGACAAATTTAATATTTTAAATTGTTTTTATTGATACGTGTGTATTTGTTAGAAGAGACTTACTTATATTTGAAATCAGAGTAGAGTGGTATATGCGATCCAAATGTTGCTACTCCTCTATTCATATTTTTATGGGGGAGGGATAAGTTTTTTTTTTTTTCCTATTTAGAATAAGTTATATCATTAATTTTTTACATGAATACTCACTTTTACGATTAATTTATTATTCTGTACGGTATAATTTATTCTCATCATGAGGTACGATAGTGTATATTATAAAATAAAATCTACATCTTAAGAGGGACTTATAAATAAAAATAGATATTATAAAAAATGAATTGAAATATGAAAATTTTATCGAATAATGTGTGTTATTGGATTTGTTATAAATAGCCAAATAATGCTAATTAATATTAATTGTTAAACTTTTTTTTTTAATATATAGAATGGTCAATTTTAAATAACAGTGAAAGAAGAAGACAATGATGAGACAATAATTGAGGGTGAATAGAGAAAATAGAGATAAAATCAAGTGCTTGTGTCTGCAAGTCAAAAATGTCATAACAATGAGTAATAATAAAGTCCAAACATGTCGATTTCAGCCAATAATAATCGTGTAAGAAACATTTAAATAGTATTTGTAAAGTTTTTTTTTTTTTTGGAGGGCAAAGATAATGCGAAAGTGAAACCAATCGTTAAGACTTTCTTTCTTCTTTTGTTTTTTATGATCATTTATACTTACGGCGAAGTATCTCTGATGAAATTAATAAATTAAATAAATGGGTGACCTCTCTAGATGGGGGACGTGTCATCTTTTAAACTCATATTTCACGAGGATTAATTTTATTATTATAATATATTAATTATGCACATCTCTATTGACTTTGGTCGGGTTTATCTCATCTTTTCTCATAATTTCTAAATAATATTCGTCTAATCAATCTGAAAAATCACATTATTACTTTAACTTTTCTCTCATCTTTCAAATCAACGATTCAAATGGGGCTAATAAGAAATATGAAAAAAAAAAGATCAGAAAAAAATCCTCTTCCCTATTGATTTATGGCCTTCCACATTCTAATCACCATTCATGAAATATCAATTGAGAAACTAAAAGACAATTCAATGAACATATATATTTATTGTAGCTTATTGGTGACCTTTAATTTAGTGGTGATTAGACTTATAAATAAAGAGTTATATGATTTAAACTGAACAAGAATTGCTTCTCATTTCTCTTCTCTAATTTTTTACTCTTTTATCCCAAGTTTCTTTTAATTTTATAATTTTTTTTTTCTAATTGACCTTTAATTTAGCTTATTGGCTTTTCTAATTGTTGTTTTTTCTTATTTTCTTCTCATAATCTCATATCCACTATTAAATTAAAACAATATATGATTTAGATTCAATTTTTTATAAAATTATTTCTACAAACATAAATAAGTAAGTTTAAATATTTAAAATCTAATTTATACCATTCATAATTAAAACCATAAAAATTAAATAGATTTCAATTTATAAAATATTAAATCTAAACCATCCATTTTATAATATAAAGGTAAAGATGAGATTATGACAAAGAAAAAAGCCAATAAAAGTATCATCTTCCGTCAACTCACTGCTGGCATATATGAACATTTTGGTCCCAGTTAGTTTGAAGAATTGTGTTTTTAATGGGAGAAAATCGGTTTGAATAAAAATTGGAAGGCATTAATTTAATGAGAAGTACGCAGAATTTCCAAATTCAACGTTAATTAAGCGGGAAGTGGATATTTATTAATATTATATGTTGAAATAATTGCACCAGTCACTGCTTTGCTCGTCATTATTTGATCTCTATGATTCTCATCAATTTTGTGAATATCTCGGATAGAACGTTCGGAATCGTACAAACTTGATACTCTTTGTTTTTAAATATAAGCTTTAAATTTAAGAATATATCCATCGTAAAATATAAATTCTATTTAAGGTTAGTCAAAACAATTATTGCACTTTTTCCAACTTTACCCATTACTTTTTACAAATAAGGACATAGTTAAAACATATATATATATATTCAATACTCTTAAGTCTTAACTAATTTTAATTGTTTTATTGAAAACCACAAAATGATTATTTGAAGCTTATATATATTTTGGAAGGGAGGGAGTATCTATGAGCGCTGGCATAGTGATATATTTATTTACTGAATCAAAATTTATATTAATTTTAATTAAGGGGAATTACTATAAGGTTTTAAGGAAGACACTTAATCACTAAGAAATCTCGTTAATAAGTGAGGTGATATCGTTTTTTACACTAAAACTTGTTATTATTTGTTCTTTAGGAACTTCTTAATAATTAATTCATGATAATTATCCCGTTAATCATCAAAAGGCAAATTGTCCATATATACTACAAAAGCGACATCGACATCTCTTGAACTTCAGGTACACATACAGTTTTATATATATCTACGAAGATTGAAATGGGATTTCCATATGAGAAGTAAAAAAGAATTTGTTGTGTTACTGAAAACTTTTTAATAGCATAATGAAGAAACAAAAAAAGGAGCAAGTAACATATTTATTTTAAGTTTTAATTGCCGTGTGTTTTTGGTCCCTGATTTATAAACGGTGATACATGGGTATTTAATTTTGAGAAAAATTAATATGTAAGTCCCTAAAATTTCATATAATTTTTAATTAAGTAAATAATATATTTGTAATTTTTTCTTCTTATTAAGTTCTCTTATAGGATAATAGTTTTTCAATTATGTATATTGGTCATTATGATTATGATTTGTTAATTTGTAAGAAAAATAATATTAGTAGCTGATGATGTGACCCTCACTCAAATTACGTTATATATAGGCTCAATTCGATAGTCATGAGTATAATAGTTTGTTATTTATATATATGTTGATAATAAAAAAATTTACTCCATCATCTTATTTTTTAAAATCTCTTTTATTTTATATTGTGTGGGAACTTACATGTGGCTTATTAAGCATATTTATATTATTAATTGTGAATATGAACTAATAGTTATAATTGACGAAACTGCAAAGCACTAACGAGTAAAACTATAAGACTGATCAATTAATTATTTTTATTAATTATAAGACGCTTCCTCTCTTTCTTTTTGGTTGTCCATCTGGTATCCAGAGCTTCACCTTGACTAATCCAGATCCGACCTGGTTCGTGCACTAGCTATGATAGGAGAGTCTTCCAACGGGGGATTTTTACATTCACAATGTTCGAACTTGAGACTTTATTTAAACGATACAAACTGCTTACTACTTATGCCAACTCTATTAGCTATAAGATGCTTCTTTTAATTGCGTGCGTAGATAAAATGATTATAGAATCGGACTTTTTAGCTGTCTACCAACATTATATTATTTCCTTTTATAAAAGTTCTTCTATTTATGGGGTGGTGTTCGTGTTCATATAAAACTTCAATTAAATGCTTAACTATTTTCTTAAAAGAAATTAGGCTGGGCCCGAGAAGCAAGGCTATAATTGCCTAACAATAAGGTCTTATGGTATAAAGCATAAAGTGTCTTTTTTTTAATCAAAATAAAAGCATAAAGTGTTTTTATTTCATATAATTAATTATGGTTTTTCAAACATTCAATGAACTCACCGTCCTTAGGTTCGACTGGTAAAGGGGTCGGACACTTTCACTAAAGGAAGAAGGTTTGATCCTGGAGTTGGTCAAGGCGTTGGGGGAGATATCTTAGTTCCTGGGTGTTTAGGTAAACGCTTGAGGGTAACAGACGGCTCGCCCTGTCCAACATCAGTATCACCTAGGAGGAAGGGAGATTTCACCCTGCCCTTGAATCATTGGTGAGCCCAACCCTTTTCTTAAAAAATTTATATATAAAAAAAAACATTCAATGAACTCTTGGCTAGCATGCATGCATGCATATGTTGATAAATGTTCATTTGTATTTTTATATAGTTATCAATATATCTTTAATAAAATATCTAAAAAAAATCCCCTATTAAAAAACTTATTCCTCAAATATATCTTAAATATGTTTAAAGCCTTAATGATAACATATCGTCAACTGTGTATAATATATATATTTAACTATGTGCAAAATGAAAGATTTACACATAGTTAAAAACTGATTATATATAGCTGAAGAAGATTTATATTTACTAAAGTTAAGATGCACTTGTAATACCCTAAAAATCTATATCATAACAAGTTAAACCTATAGAAAGTAGGTGAATATGGGATATCAAATATTAAGTTATAATTAGTATATTTTTCTAAGGAAAAATCTCTTGGAAATTAGAAAATCTAAGGGCCAAAGTGCCAAATGACGAAAATGCCCCTAAGGGACATAAATAACTTAGGAAAATTACGAAAAATCCTAAAAGGTAGTAAAATGACCAAGTGAATTATGAGAGTATATTATCTCTAATTATGGTAATTTAATAAATTATGAACTTGGAGAAATTGAATAAGAATGCTCAAAAAGCATTAAAATGACTAAAATACCCTTGTAAATTATAAAATAATGCAAAAGACATGGAAATGAAAATGTCAGAGCTAGAATTGTGAGACAAGGGGGTATTCTAATTAAGAAAATTATCAAATTGTGATAATTAAGTAATTAAGTAATATTGGGCTAATTTCTTAAGCATAAGCAAAGGAAATTCATGGATAATTATGTAAAACCCAAAGATTGGTGGTTGTTGGCTTAAAATTAGTAAAAATATATTTGCTAATTAATTGGAAATTTTTGAGAAAAATAGATGAGTTTAGGTATTTTTAAGCCTAAATGCAAGAATAGACCAATAGGAAAATTTTGTAAAAATTATGTAAAAATAATTATTTAATTAATTAAATAATTAATCAAATATAAAAAAACGAAATTAAAAAAAAATGGGCAGAAAAAAAAGAAGAAAAAAAATGGAAAAAAGAAAAAAATAAAATATAATATTTTGAAAAAGTTTGATTATTATATAATTTAATTTAATTTGGTGAATAGTAATTCAATAATTAGGAAACGGATCCTATCTAGAGATCTAGGAATGAGATTTCCAAAGTCAAGGTAAAATATTGATCAGTGAGATTTTATCTTCCGTTAGACTCTTCCGGAAGTTAATTCTGAGTCCGAATGTGCATTTTCCTAATAAGACGAAATAGAGAAAATGCAAATAGGCATATTTTTGGATATGAAGAAAATAAATTCTAACTCAACATCTAGGAATAAGTTTGAATTTATTTGGACATATTTGGAATCAGTGAATTTTTCTCTAGAGATTGATGATTCCGAAAACGCGTTTAAATGCTTAGGACCGTGCGGACACGTTTTCGAGGAACTTCAGACTGACAGTTGGAGCCCTATATGAAATCAAAATTTAGGTTAACTTGAACATTTCTAATGAGTGAAGAAATGTCTTCAAGGTTGTAAATCCAGAGTTTTGAGATTTTTCCGAAATTACGCGAATCGGGTACCGATCGGGGAAATCTGCCAGACCGGGCATAAAGTGAGCAAGAGTCACCATTCTTGGAACCACTCCAAAGCAGCCACATCACCCCTTATTTCGAACAAACAATCTTCCATGGACAAGAATTATACACCATTTAAGCTTGAATTTACATGGTTTAAGATCAAAGTGGAAAATGACATTTATGTCCTTACAAATTCCTATAAATAGGCATAAGGTGTTCTTGGATTCTCACATCCATTTCACTCCTCCTAGCCGAAATCTAGAGAGAGGATTTTAGAGAGAGAAGCTCGGAAAAATTTTGCAGAAGTCTTCAAC
Source organism: Acacia pycnantha (assembly GCA_025563575.1). NCBI lineage: Eukaryota > Viridiplantae > Streptophyta > Magnoliopsida > Fabales > Fabaceae > Acacia > Acacia pycnantha. Next base: position 491,737 of record JAMWYP010000060.1, read on the forward strand.
GGGTAAGTCCTTCGGTCTTTAACTCTTTAGTTCGGTAGTTAGTAGAATTGTTAGATAGATTTAGTAAGTAGGGAGTGAGATTCCTACTATTGTTTTAGGCCTCATTGCATTGAAAGATGCCTAAAGAGGTAAAACTTGGTAGGGATTGAGTCCCCGAAAATTGGAAGTTAAAGTAGCGAAGTGCCGTTCCTAGCGCTGAGGACACGAGTGAGTATCGTGGTACTGGTGAATAGTGCAGGCAGATAACTTTGCTTGTAGGGTAGTTGTTATTTAATGATCATATATTGCTCTGTCAAGATCATTGCTGTAATTCATTCTAGAAATATCTGTTGATCATATACTGTTATATAAGCATGAGGTTAACCGTTACCTGAGATCCGATGGGCATTGGATCTTAGCTCTTACTATAGCATCACATCAAGGTCCAGAGAGAGACCAAGGACGGAGGATAAGAGTAAGCAGAGCGGGCAGCACACATAAAGATGAAGACCGCGTGGAGACCCGAACAAGGACATCTAGTATCTAAACAGATAATGTATTGATCTTTATGAACAGGCAATTACGCCACTGTTATTGTTATAATCAGTTACTCAATGTTTTAGTCCGATGCTCTACTCTGATTTTTTTTAAAAAAAATTTGGCTCTGAAATTGGGATGTTACACACTCACTGAAGAGCTTGATCCTTAATTATAGGTAACCCCTTGGTAATAAGGTGGATTTTCTTTTAATTTGTTTACAATTTTTCCTATATATTATTTTATTTATGAATCGGTTTTGGAAATTAAAATCATGATTGATTGAATGGTTTTGCCGATGTTTAGACTGACTGAAGTGTTCACATGACCAAAATCAAAGCACCAATTATAAGACATAAATCAACTTCTTTAAACCTTAAACGTACACAGACATACCTTTATCCTTTTTCTAAGCTTTATTTGAAAGCCAATTTATGTTGTTTCCCATCAATAATGTTCCAATGGGAAGAGAAAAGTTCTCTAATTAATTGTTCACCAAAAAAAAAAAAAGTTTAAACCTCAAAAAGCTGCTCTAATAATTAATGAACTTTGTTTCTTTTTTGTGTGATTTCTTTCCCAATATCCCTTTCATAAACATGTACTGCTCTTCTTTTCTTAATTTATATATGTACTAATTTCTTGCTACTTTAATTAACTTGGAAGCCTGAGTTCAAATGTAACTTTGTTCACGGATCTAATTAAAATTAGGCCTCAATTAATAAGTTTTATTAATTTGTTTGTTTCTCGCAATATAGACAAATATTGATCAATATATATATATATATATATATATATATATATATATATATATATATATATATATATATATATATATATATATATATATATATATATGAAGGCAAAATGAGATTGAATTGGTTGGCTTGTGAAAATCGTAATTTGTATTTATTATCTCTTTAATTAGAATAAGATATTCCATTTGAAACAGAAAAAAAAAAATTTAAAACACTCTAGAGTTACACTAATTAATACAGGTGTCCTTAAACTTAAACGGTATTCTACTAAGAATTGTCTACCGTATTGATAAGTTTTATTTATTACGTCTACCATCAACTAAGTTTTAATATTTTAAAAAATGCCACTCTATTTCTTATTTTTTTTTGGAACAATTCTAGAGTATTTCATTACTGAGGATAACAAAGGTTACAACTAATCAAAGCAAAGACAGAAACACTGCTAAAACAAATACAACAAAATAAACTGGATACAATATTAACCGAACACCGTACATTAAATATATAAGAATAGAAGTAGAATCATGGACAAAATCGTCCTCCTCGATATCCAAGGTTAGAAGTGACGAGCAAGAAAGTGTTGGTTGGAAAACCCACCCCAAAGGGCACACAATCTTATAAGCAATAGCGCAATTAAGTCAGCTAAATAGGTACCCCATCCTGGGGTAAAGAACACAGAAAACCCAACCTCAAAAGAAAGAAGACCCTTGATGTCCTGAAGAACACTTCTACTCCTCTGATCAAACATATCCGGTGACCTCGACCACACACTAAACAACACCTCTTTAGATCTTCCCCCAAGAACGCAGATCTGAGCTACCAAATGATAGTCGGATCTCATAACGTTCAAACAGCCAACCAACCAAGAGGATTTGAACGCAGATCTGACAGATCTGTTTATTTCCTGAGCCAAAAACACCTCCACAAACCCCAGTAACACAAAAACATAAACACAAAACAGATAAATCTCACCTCTACAGATCAAATCTGGAGAAGGAGAGGAGAGGACTCGCCACAAGGACGGGGGAAGGCCACATCTGACAAAACTCTGAGGGAGAGGACCATAGCTCAAAGATCTGGACTCCAAAACATCAAGACCGCAGATCCAAGATTTCGACACCAAACTACCACTTGGACTCGTCTGTGGCACAAAAACGGTGCTCGCCGGCGGCTTGTGCATAAGGTACAAACCGCCGGCGAGGGAGCAAAAGCGGTGGGACGGAAAGTGCAGAGAGGAGAGAGGTTGGAGAAAAACCACTCTATTTCTTATTTTAATTCACTTGCAAGTTGCAACTCATACTCACATAATAAGGGATACATTAAATGGACCAAAAAAATAAATAAATTTATCCTTATTAAAGTATTTTTCCTTTTGCATCGACAAATCATCTTCATTGCTCTCTCCCCTTTTTCTCCTTTCAACAAGAATTAAATAAGGGTAAAATTGGAAAATGATCATTAAATACCCTACAGTACAAATGAATTATATTTAGGATGATGGATTTTCATTATAAGTAAATCATAACAAGAATCAGAATGGTATGAGCATTGTTGTTAAACTCGCGAGTTGACTTTCCGAGTTTACCGTTTTTATTTCTACCTTACTAAATAGAGTTAAGTCTCTAGTAAAATCATGTCAGCTGTAAACTCAGATAAACTCACGAGTTTACACACTGAATTTACCGTTTTTACGTTTGTAGCTTACAAAATTGTGTTAATTTTTTTTCAATTGTGTCATCCTTAACGGCTTTATATATGAATTTTATAGGAATTTATTTATTAAATATAATAAATTATGAATGTTGATATATTTAGTTTCAACTATTTGGATTTAAAATATATTTAAATCAAATTATTGTCATTTTTATATTTTAATTATTTAATTATACACTGTTAATACATATTTAATGATAAAAGTAAACTCTTACGAGTTTACCTATTCGAGTTCACGATACGAGTTTATGTTACTGTCACGAGTTTGCTTAGACTCGTAAGTTTGACAACCTTGGGTATGAGGTGCTGCTAATTTTATTATTTTAAAATTAAAATACCCTTAATTTGAACAGGAGATCAAGAGAATGGGTTCCAATCAATGATTTTCAGGGTAATTATGAAAAAATAATATAAATTATTGAAAAATTTACTTTCAGCCATTAAATTAACTAAATCTTTTAGTTATTGTGATTTGTGACGTACCAAAAAAAATAAAAGTCCTTACTCCTTAAGCCTTATACTCATTGAAGAGTAGATCTTGTTGGCTATAAAAAAAGGACAATAATCACTTTATATCTCATATAAAAAGAAGTCAATCAATATGTCGATTCTCTAACTTAAAAGATTCCAATCATATGCTTTCTTTAGCCAAACTTGCGTGTTTTTTTTTTTTCGCCCTCTTATAAGAAAGAAAGACAATAATAATATATATATTTTATGAGCTAATTATTAAAAGCCGACTGAAAGATAACAGCAAGGCTAGCTGGAACCGGCCAACAAAAAACAAAGCAAGTTTATGTGTTTATTGTAGAAACTGGTTGTGTAATGACAAATCTGGGCTTTGCGATGTTTTTTTAGGCATCACAATCTTACAAAAGATTACGATTCCAATATTTTAAGTTCCTATGTGATTCAATTTCCAAAATATAAGGAAGAACTCCTAGATGAGTTTGCATTGATTATAAATCTAAGATCTAGTTTCATTTTTTTATTTTTTAAATTCCTCTCATTGATCACATATTCACATATATTAAAAGAGTTTTCGGCCCTTAGCAAAGTAATTTTCTGTACAAATAATAAATTAGGATGATGTAAGAAAATTAGTAACAAATATTTTTTATAAATAACTAAGTTAACTAATTTCATCGCATCTCTCCGAATTAATTATTTAGCTAACTTTTATATTTATATAATAAGGAAGTAGTATGTTATTTAATCTTTCTCTGGTTTGTTTTTCCTCGCCGGCCAACGCACTTAGAACATGATTCATACTTGATTTTTTGGAATGTTTGTCTTACAATTGATTGTGTTTAATTAATAATTGGAAGTTGTTGATCCGTCCATATCACTTTAATAGACATGCACGATGAACAATCCCATATGTTTATAATTTATCTATATGATTGAGATTTGGTCCTTTTTTCCCCTTCGGTTCTGATTTTGAAGTGTATTGTTGAGAAGTCTATAACCTTTTTAATAACTGTTCTGGTGTAGAACACAGATTGTCTAGCCCTGAAGGGCTAGGATGTTGATGTTGATTGGGACTTGACCTAGAGCGATTCCTAGGGCCTACGTACCCTGAAGAGGGATCAAAGTCCACGTAGTTCGAGGATTAAAGGAGGCGTTTAGCCTAAGGGGGTGGTCGTATGCTCTGTGACGGCTGTATGTGATTAGCCGGAGCGTAGACCGTGTAGAAGAGATGATCCTTCCCTTTTAGGTTAACCAACTACACTACAAGAAAAGTCATGTTTTGCGACGGAACTTTTCCGTCGCAAAAATGGTTTGCGGCGGAATTTGCGACGGAAAACAGTCCGTCGCAAAAATTCTCCTCGCAAACCATTTTTGCGACGGAAAAAATCATTTTTCCGTCGCAAAAATGAATTTTGCGAGGGAAAGTATGTTCCCTCGCAAAATCTAAATTTTTGCGAGGGACAAATTTTTCCCTCGCAAAATTTTGGATTTTTGCGAGGGACAACCTTTCCCTCGCAAAGTTCCTAATTTTTGCGAGGGAACATTTGTCCCTCGCAAAATTCAGGATTTTTGCAAGGGAAAGGTTGTCCCTCGCAAAACTCCTGAAGTTTGCGAGGGACAAATGTTCCCTCGCAAAAATCAGGAACTTTGCGAGGAAAAGGTTGTCCCTCGCAAAAATCCAATTTATTTAAAAATAAATAAATAAATAAGCAGAAAATAATATAAAAAATTAGAAAATAATTAGACTTGTATATCATAAAAAGTAACAGTAATAAGAGTTTACAAATCAAAAACAAAATATTACAAATTATAATGTTGTGGCCAAAATGAACAAAAAAAAAAATCTAAACAGTGCTGGATGTGCGCTTCATAGACGACTTCAGTTCGCTGGCAGAGGCACCCATCCCGAAGACTCTCCCCTTCTTGTTAATCCCGCCTGCAGCCTGAATGAAGAGACTGTTGTTAACGGAATAAGAGGTTGACGGGTCGTTCTCAATCTGTGAGTCTCTCTCTTGCATTCTTTCCCTTGGTCCCTGCAAATGAAGTTCAACAAACAACCTCCAAATAATCAAATACCATATCTCTCAACAGTCAAATTAGCCACATTACAGAACATAACCATTCATTGAAAGATATCAGATGTGACAAGCATATACTTGCATACATTCTGAGGACAGGATATATGAGCCGTCAATGGGCATATACTTGCATTTACAATGGTACATTCATGGTAATGGACGTCAATGGAAGCCTAGGGCCTCTTACTAAGAAAAGGGCAAAGGAAAATATTGGGGGGAAAGCAATTTAAGGCAGAATAAAAGATTAACAAAAAGATGAAGATTGTTCAAACCTTAGGCAACTTTCCTCCAAGGCGTGTAAATTTAGATGGATTTTTAGATACTCCACAACTTCCTCGAGCTCTTGCTTTGCATCATCACAACCTTTCACATCTTTGAATGTTTTAACATTCTGCAAGGAAGGAAAAGACACTAAGATAAAGAGATTTTAAAAGGCAGAATAGAAGAGCTTCTTATTTGTAGGCATTTTGTACATGCAAGACCTTCTGTATAACAAATAACAAAACTTTGGGATAAGAAAATATACCTAATTTACAGTTGACTGTTTGGTCGAATGGCATTTATTTAACTGATAATTATTATTAGAAAGAAAAGGGAATAAATACATCTTGGGGAAGAACAATAAGTCTTCCAAAACATACAAAAAAGAAAAATTCCAGAGCTCAAAATTTGGTCTTATCCATTCCTAAATTAATTTCATCATGTTGTTTTTAAGAATCACAGAAGCAACTACTTGAAATAAAGAAATCAACAGAAGGAGAAGAAAACTAGATGTTCATACCAAACCAATCCCACAGCAATGGTGAACAAGATGGTTGAAATAAGCTCTTGTGCAAAACGAGACTTGTTTGATACCTTTGGTTCAACCTTAAGAAGGGTAATACATTTGTGAGTTATTGAACAAACATAAAAGAAAAAATGGATTGAGAAATAAAAAATTGTTCAATTTTTTCCAACAATCAAAGAACAAGTGATCATTAAACACAAAGGTATCAAACTTCCAACCTCACACTCAAGACTTAAGGGAGAAGCTTGTTGTCATTGGGCTACAAGGCCCCGACCACAATCCATACTATTCAAACAGGTTTTTTGTCTGCTTATTTTATAAACATCTTTTCAAAAACTAATTGACAGAATTATTTGAAGAACTTGAAAACAGAAAATAGAAGAAAAAAGATCCTATATATTATTTTATTCGTTCCTTGCTAATGGTAGAATAAAGAAAGCTTTTTAAAAATAAGAACAAAAAGAAAAGAACAATTTTATACATCAACTACAGATTAAGTATAAATAGAAGGGGAAGAAAAGAATCATCCTTTAGGAACGCATTAATCCCACCTAAACTTGAAGTGTAGAGGCAACTAAGATCCGAAATAAGAAGCGTATCAAGAAAAGTATATTGAAAATATTTGGACACACATCAGAAATAATAGTGCGCCATGAAGGTCAGACGCACATCAGTTGGACACATTTCTAAACTTTTACCAATTGCCCAAAAAGATAAATAAATAAATTTCCCGTGTTAGACAGAAACAATATTCATGAATAACATATAGCAAATAAAACACGGAGGAACTGTGTTCATCTCTACTAATAAAAAAAGAGCAATGAAGAAAGGGCTAGCACAGAAGGAAAAAATATAGCAAGAAAATGAATATAAACTAATTACCAAGGTCGGAAGACTAGAAGGCTTATCAGATTTCTCATCGGGAAGATATTCAAGCAATAACATTAGTTGCCACAAGAGCTCGAAGATATTCTACAACTCCTCTGCTGTCTACAGCACGATCCCTTTCTTCAAAACGTTTGATGACAGACTCCGGACTAAAAACAAAGAGAAAGTTCATATAGAACTAAATGGGTCATATACACACAAAAATTGTGAAGAAATTTTGATAGAACCTCTGCTTAAAGAATAATGCGTGTAACCTAACCCAAATGAACAAAAATGTGAATTTGACCAACAATTATATGTTTAAATGAGCAGAGTTCTTCAATTTATTACTCTTCTTTTTCTTCAAATTCGACATTGACTATCTAATTTTCTTCTATTCTACTCCATCGCTGGGCAACCAAGTGCTCTACAATAAAAGCATACAATGCAATATCTTGAAAACTAATCAAGCAATAGAAATATTTAGGTAAGAAAATCGGGAACAAAATGTTCTACTTTCTAGAGCTCGGGGTGGTATTTTTGCATGGATATTCGAAACAAAATGTCCGATTTTGCAACCAATTCTCTCAACCAAACAGAGGAGTTCGCCAAAATAAATAAATAAATAAAAGAACAGAGGAGGGGCAAAATTATAATCATAGAAGTGCATGGCCGAACCTGTGCTTGTTGAGTTCAGCAAGTAGAGTACTCTGCTTTGTCGCATCTTGAGGATTTGCGTCAGCAATCAACCGCGCCAAATGTTTCTCCTGCCGCCAAAAAGGCCACCAATTTAAGAAATCAGAGAAAGCCTTCTGAAGTCATCCCTCGCCCTCGCCCACAGACCCACCAAGTATATCATGTCCTCAAAAATGGAGAAAGGCATGAGTTTTACCTCAGAAGAGAAGAACAATATCAGAGCCGTCACCTATTTGAGCTAGGAGCACGAACACAGCAAAATGGACAAGATAAATCAAGGCTGCATCGACCTAGAGGAAGCACGGACTCAATCCCAAATCTACTTAGGCTGAGAACCGAGGGGACATCACGAAACAGGGCATAAGAGGAGAGAACCGGGCTTAAAGTGTTCTTTGGAAAGGAAATCACGGAAGAACAGAGAGCCACGAACGAGACAGAGGTATTTGATCCGGAACGAACCTGTGAAGGAGTTGAGAGCTAGGGTTTCCGGTGTGGCGACGGTGAACGGAGGGATCTACGAACACAAGGGAGGTCGACGGTGGAACGGAGGAAGAGGGAGAGGGAGGCCGACGGTGGACGCCGCGAGAGGGAGGGAGGGGCAGCGATTTTGCGCGATCGAATGGGGAAAAATGAGGAGATTAGGGATTGGAGAAGGAGCTGTGCGGTTTAGAAGAGAACAATGGGAAAGAGGACGTAGTGAAGAAATTAGTCATTTTTGCGAGGGAACGTTGTTTCCCTTGCAAACTTTACTAATTTTTGCGAGGGAAGTAAAAGTTCCCTCGCAAAAATCATATATTTTGCGAGGGAAACTAGGTCCCTCGCAAATTTGGGTCATTTTGCGAGGGAAATTTTTCCCTCGCAAAATTCCGCCACAAATATGGCTTTTTCCAGTAGTGCTATATGTAGAGGTTACCTTAGGGTTCAGGGTCTCCGCATCAGGTGTGTCCATGAATCTCGGTAACCTCCCCATTGAATAGGTCTTGTGGTTTAGATCTGCATGGGTCGGTTGAGATTCTTGCGCGGACTGCCCCCTCTGTTAGCCGGTTGGCTTAGGGGCATTGACTAGGTCCATAACAGATGCCCCCAAGCTCGGTAGTTCAGGTCTCTGAGCTGCCGAGGTTAATTGTTTGCTTGACTGTGAAATACAGACTTGGCCGAGATATATTCAGCTCATCCAGGTTGTTTGAGAAGAAATAAGATCCCTTGCTCGTGTGCGCAAATCGCTTAGTTTGCTCATTTCGAATGCTTAGTCCAGGTCTCTGGGCTGCCGGGGTGGATCTGTTGTTGAATCCGGATATCGTATCGGAGTTGCTACCACTCGTTTGATTTTGATAAAGTGTCTATCCGAGTTTCAAAGAACTCCGGAGTTACTTGTATTATGATTGAATTGCCCCCAGACATGTAGTCCGGGTTAATTTTGCTTTGAAACTTCGTCTGTTTCTTTTCCTGATCGTCAAGATCTCTTCTTCTTCAATCATCCGGGTCTCCGGGTTTGCTTGCTGCACCACCAAATTGCCCTAATCCGAATTGTCCTGAAAAGGAAAGGAGCGGGTTTCCGGATTTGTTTACTACAACTTGATTGGAGCTGTATCGATTTGATCATTAATGAAAGTTTGCTTATTTCCCGATCAATTTGAATATTTACGTAGTGTTTCATCCGTGTCCACGATGAACTGATATAGTGAACTCACATTTTTTTTGGAGTACTATTGAGTGACCGGGCCAGGGTCATAGGTGGATATGCAGAATCTGCGAAAGTGCATTCGGTATTGAAACCGGGAAATAGAGTGTGGTGAGGAGTCAGTATTCAAACTGCCTCGTATAATTTCGGGTTCGTTGACCGGGTCATCCTAGGATAAGGGGAAGTTGTCACTTGCCCGGGTTCGGTTTTTCACTGAAGCGTCTGAACATTTTGACCTGATCAGGGTCGGCATGACAGTTTCGCTTGATATCCCGGAGTAAGTTAGGAAGCGCCCGGGCTGCGATAGCTCTACGAAGACAACTCCCTCCGACTGAAAAGCCGAGTTTTATTCTTCAGTTCGTATTTGAATTACGACCGGGTTCAGTGACCCTGTATTCGCTCTTTCGTTCATGTCTTTGTCGTTAAAGCAATTTGAGGAGATTGAATCAATGCTCTTGATTGAGAGTTTCTTTATTTATTTGCAGTTCGGAGTTTACACGGACTTAACTGTACTTTAAACGGAGCCCGGGCTTTAACTGTATTAAGTGTAACCGGGACAACTGTATTTTAGACGGAGCCAGGGTTGTAACCGTATTAAGTGTAACCGGGGCTCGCCTTTTCACTTCCCGCAAAACTTTACGCGGAGCCTGGGTTTTAACTGGGATCAGTGTAACCGGGGTCGGCGTTCTTCTATTTCTGGAGGTGGAATTCATCCAGTTTAATACGGCACCCCTACGCCCAGTGATGGGAGGGCACCAATAGCTCGAAGGAAACACATGTGATATGTGGATTTGAGGAAATAAACAATTATGGGTGTCGTAACCCAATTCGTTTATCCATAATGGGTGTCGTAACCCTGAATTCGTTTATCCACTCTGTTGCCCGCCAGACCGGTAGTTCAGGCTTTGAGCTGCCGGGATGTGTTGGTTTACCAACCCGGATCAGATTGTTCGTGATTGTCGGGATTGCTTGCGTGCTGACCCAAGATTTCGGGTTCATATACTCTAACACCGAGGTTCTGGTTTGATGTACTTTAACCCCGTGATTCCGTGTTGAGATACTCGAACACCGAGATTCCGGGTTTATTATTTCTGAAAACGGGGTTGTTTACCCAGAATTCAATCACTTAAATAGATTTGGCAGCATTGTCGTCGCCATATGATTTATGAAAACATGTTTGTTTACCTCGGATTCATACATGTAAATAGACTTGGCGGGATTGCCGCCGCAACACGGAGCCCGAGTTTTAACCAGATTCAGTGTAACCGAGATCCATCTTCAAAACTTTGGCAGAGCCGGGATTTTAACCAGATTTGGTGTAACCGGGATGTGCCTTCAAAACTCTTTACGAGATAATTAGAGAACTATCAATCTCGTTGAAGAAGAACTCGTACAGATAAAGAATACATCAATAATATCTCAGCCATAAATTTCAAAGTAAATACAATTTTGCAAGTGTTGCAGAAATTGGGTTTTAACACTGGTGAACATTTCCGGTATGCAAGGGCAGGATAAGCCAAATTCAACTCATCTTGACACCTCATCCAATGCTCAATCAGCATCATGATAAATGTAGTCTGAATTGCTCTGTTTCTCCTTTTATGAGAAATACATTTGAAAAGGCTTTATCTTTGCTGCATCGTTCCAAGCGAATGTTTGATCCCCCAAAACATGCTATCAAATAACTCCCTTTCTTAAAATACTTCTTTAAAGAGTAGAAGTTGTCAGTCATTATGTTGCCTCTGTCCATCTGTGACTGCCCCAAATTGGAGTTTATACTTCCAACATTATTTGTCAACAATGGACTTTTGCAGCTGCAACATACACAAATTGGAATCTTTCTGCCTCGATTGCAAATTATACTTGACAAGTGTGCAGAGTTTGTAAAAACCCAGAGCCTCCATTATTTTCAAGGCATAAGAAAATAATGGGGATGGGCAATTAATTCCACGCAGATATCATTAGATAATCCAAAACCCAGCAATATTCATTTCTTTAAGAATTTCTTCCAAGAAGTCAAAGTTTTGGCTCCTAGAATAGCGTATCGCCTTCTTTAACATCCTTCAACCTCCTTAATAATCCAACAACTATTTTTGGTTGAGGCTAATCAACAAACATGGACAGTTTATCCTTGATAAACCACATTTTAAATCTTTACAATGATAAGGATAGATGTAACCAATTCGTGATGGATCTCCTCATTGCATCAATTTTAAGAGATCACTCGGCAAAAAAGGGCCCACAAACATTGCACTAAAGAAGGAAGGCTTTTTGCGCATAGATAATAAGTGAGTTCTCTTTTTATCATCAACAAAACCCCACAAGAAATCTACATATTTGCCTCAATCTTATCACAAATATAGGATGGCAGATTTATGCACGAAAGTATATTAGTATTTAGGGTAGAGAGAACCTGATTGTAGATTGTGTTAAGAGTTTTGCCTTCCATCTTGTCAATTTACTATCAATAGATTAAAGAACCTGATTGTAGATAGCAGATTGCTGCGCCCCGGTTCAAACCAAGTGCCAAGATATTCCCCAATCTGGTTGAAGGATGTTGAAAACTTCCATCTGATATTCGTTGAGCAGTACCAAGAGTTGATGAGTCTGAAGGATGGCCGAAATTGTTATCATGCAAGGGTCTAGCTTCCAGACTTGAATATGAACTAACAGCAGAGGCCCTTAAGCACTGGAAGAAAAGCGTCAAGGCTTCTTATGCCTGGCATCTATGGGTAAGTCTGTTATCACAGAATTCCATGTCTTGAAATCTGAATGCTACGAACTTTGGGATATCGCAGAGACATTCGGCATAACCATTTCTCGTTCTTCAACCAAACCAACAAATGAACAATTACCCACAGCCAACTTTCGAACTGAAAAGACCTTGTGTTGGCAAAATGTATCAAACAAAACCCAAATGAGGCACCAAGGACGACAAACCCAAGTGAAACAAAACCCATTTGGATGACGAAACTACCCCTGGGATCCACGATTTGGAGGTAGATGGAAATGTGACTCGACAAAACTTGGGAGCCACTCTTGGGGTGTATTCAAAGACGGCAATCATAGTCTCCGACCTCGAAGTACTTGCTCCAGAGTGTGACAGCAACAACCTCTTGGAACCAACTTTGGATCTCGGTTCAAACATCTGAGCGATTTGAATATAGTGGAACCTCGGGATTCCGACATTGTTCAACTCTCTCGGCCTGGAGTCTCGGATTTTCCGATAATAGCCCAGATTTTGACAAACTCGGAGTGATAAGAAATCAGAGATCACAGAATCATATGTCACAGAAACTATCCCGGACTTCGAATGGCTATCACGATTTGCAAATTACAATCTCGGATTCCAAATTGCAAACCTGGAAGCAAAAATGGCTATCTCGGATCTCAAATTACAATCTCGGATTTCAATCCGGATAAATGTTGATTCTGGGAACCCTGGCCGAAATGATTCTGCACATTGAAAGCAGAGCCTTTTTTCCCGTCACCATTGTCTCTCGGTGTGCCTCGCGAGGTTGATTTAAGGATCAAGATCTCAGCAATTCTCGGAATAGAAGCGGCGAGGTGAATGAGAGACGACTGGGCCGTGATTTCGACCGAAATTAACAACAGAGTCACCGGTTTCAAGAGGAAAAGAAGTCGATTCTTGTTGGTCAGGCCTCAGTTCGGAGCACATGGGCGTATTTGAATTGGAAATCGCCTTTCGTACGTGTTAATCATGTTTGAGCTGTAGTTCATGTCACAAACCCTAACCATAAAACTTTTTGATTATTCGTTTGGCAGTTGTAAATTGAAATCATTGACCATCTTCGGTCCTGGGAATCGAAATTTATCGTTCCCCACAGACGGCGCCACTGTTCTGGTGTAGAACACAGATTGTTTAGCCCTGAGGGGCTAGGATGTTGATGTTGATTGGGACTTGACCTAGGAGCGATTCCTAGGGCCTACGTACCTTGAAGAGGGATCAAAGTCCACGTAGTTTGAGGATTAAAGGAGGCATTTAGCCTAAGGGGGTGGTCGTATGCTCTGTAACGGCTGTATGTGATTAGCCGGAGCGTAGACCGTGTAGAAGAGATTATCCTTCCCTTTTAGGTTAACCAACTATATGTAGAGGTTACCTTAGGGTTCAGGGTCTCCGCATTAGGTGTGTCCATGAATCTCGGTAACCTCCCCATTGAATAGATCTTGCGGTTTAGATCTGCATGGGTCGGTTGAGATTCTTGCGCGGACTGCCCCCTCTGTTAGCCGGTTGGCTAAAGGGCATTGACTAGGTCCATAACAATAACCAATAAATCTTATGACTTTAATCAAACTAATTGCAGTTGGGGAAAAAAAAGTAATTGTGTAGTTATTTCATATATACTCCCTCCACTCTAATAGATAAGTCACATTTAACCACCTCATTTGAATTAAAAAAGAGTGATTAATTCATTAAATTTTTCTTAAATTATAATTTTTTTTTTCAACTTCACCCTTTTTAAATGAGGTTTGAATGAGGATTTTTTTTTTTTTTAAAGAGTTGCATTTAAACATTAATTATAATGATAAAATTTATAATTAAGCATTAATTATTCTTGAAATATGGATCAAATTAAAGGATCTTTCTAGTATGTGACTTACATTTTGAATCGGAGGAATTAAACTCTAATATATTTTTCAGGGGACAAATCTCCGGTCCATTTCCTATGGCATCAAATTATAAGTCCAAGATTATTACAAAACAAAATTTTAATGTTTTGGTCAACTCTGAATTTAAACTTGGAGGGATAAGATCAATATTTACTGTACAACATCTGATGATGTCAATATTAAATCACTGTTTATATTTTTAATTAACATTATAAAACGAGTGGCTTAAACGAATGCAACGTACAGTCAACTTATATTTTTGTTTATAATTTGTACATATCAATGAATTTTTTTTTAGTAGTATATTGGAAGAGAGGCACGTGGGCATGGAGAGTGTAGGCGTTTTTGTATTGATTTATAAAATGTTAAATTGTAGAGGATATCTTAGAGCTATTTTTGTTCTTATGCAATATAATTAATCTTTTTAGGACTAATTTTTCGTAATAGAGATAACAGAAATGTAAATTAAAGGGTCTTCTGTATAAATTTGAATTTACTGAAAAAGACAAACGAAAAAAGAGCTAATAGGACGCAGGCAACCTAATATTGCGCTTTGCACTAAATATTTTCCACGAGGACATGAAAGCAAGGCATAACTTTTAAAAAGTACACACTAACACAAAAATAAAAATCTCATCACTCTCACAAAGGAGAGAATTCAATCCTGGAGCTGCTCAAAGCGATGGGGGAGACATTTTAGCTCCTAAGTGCCTAAAGGTAATAGACGGCTCGCCCTGCCCAACATCAGTATCACCTAGGAGGAAGAGAGATTTCATCTTGCCCTTGGATCGTGGGTGAACCCAAACCCTTTCCTAAAATTTTTGTATCATAAAAAAAAAAAAAAAATCTCACACTTTTAAAAAGGGTTAAGGGACAAATTCACCCTGAAAGTATATGACCAAAAACAATATTACCTGGAAGTTTTTTTTATCTCAATGTTGTCACAGAAATTTAAAAACGTAGCAATGTTCTTATTTTCCGTTAAAAAATTAACAGTCAAAGTCAAATTTTTAATGGTCAACGTTAGTTTTTTAACAGAAAATGATAACATTGCTACATTTTTAAACTTCTAGGCAACATTGAACCTGAAAGGATTTCTAGGGCAATATTACTCTTAAACGTATACTTCTGGAACAGATTTACTACTTAACCCTTTTAAAAATACATTCACGCACGAAATAAATCTCTCTCACACAAAGGCACGCACACATAATACCCAACAAAGAAGACATGCGAGCAGGACAGAACAATATTATATATTTATATATACTGATATACACTCCATAAATTATTTCTCCTCTATTAAATTACATATCTGTTGTCATTAAAAAAAAAAACTACGCGTCTTTTTCTTGTATTATTATATATTTATATATACTGATATACATAAAACATTAGTTTCCCCATTTTTTTTTTTTTGTTAAAAAGTTTCCCCATTTTAATGTTTGGGGACTACCACATGTTCTACTCTGATGTCCAAAAATAAAATTCAATTCAGCCTTTATGGGGGGTTTTATTTGGGCCTTTAAGAACCTCTATAATCATGCATGATATTTATGTGCAAACATTTTGGGCCTATTTAGAATGGTCTGGGCTGAACTATTAAAATGATCTGTGGTGATTTAAATGGGTAATTTGGGCCCAAGAGGAAAACACTGTTAAAAATAAAATAAAATAGACAAACGCCCACCGTGGGGCTCGAACCCACGACCACAAGGTTAAGAGCCTTGCGCTCTACCAACTGAGCTAGACGGGCTGTTGAGTGAATTAGTCATATATAATTATATAAAGATTGGAAAATTTCACTTCAAAGTTAAATAGTCAAAAACCATCAAATCTACAAACAAAAGCAACAAACTTTTTTAAAAAAAAAAATCTGATACATAATATAAGATTTAATAAATTAATATAGAAATATTAAATAAATTATACATATGTTTCGTAATCCATTTGAAATATTTATGTGCATCATTAGGATATATATTATTTTATAAGTTAGAAAAGTTAATTTTGAAAAAAAATGATAAATATAAATACTCTAACGTGATATATTTAGTTTTATTAATCTCCTCAAATTAGTTAACTAAGTTTTATATTAGGGACTAATGCTTGTAGATGTCGCCGAAGATGGTGATAGTAAAAACCAAATTGCATCCTACATTTAATACCCAAGGTAGTATTATACGCACAAATTGATTTTCTTGGGCTTTTGAGCAGCATGCACATTGAGTCATGGATTATAGCTTTATAATAGTACCCCTAATGGTAGAGGTTATATCAAATTATTTATCGAATAAAATATAATAATTCTTCGTGTTGGCAGCGCAGGTGGTGGGGCCAGTGGTGCCGTGGTTGGCGATTGTGGAGAGGAGGATGTAGACTTTTCTAATTAGAGGAAATAATTAGAGAGAAAGAAGATATGAGAAATTGTGTATATTGATAATTGAGCAATAATGCTCATACAATGGTGTAATGTGATTGTTAACAATGATGAGGGTAGGAATCCCTTTATATAGATTAGGGCCCCTAACTAACTCTCTAACTACTTTAACTAATCACTAACTAATCAATTGAACTACAACAACTAAGCCCTTAATCTAATGGGCCTTAACCAACCAATCTATTCCCTTATATTCTAACACGCCCCCTCAAGTTGAACACTATTTATCTTATATGTACTCAACTTGAACAATACAAAATAAGGGGATAAGGAGAATTAAATTGTTTACAATTAACAAAAATAAAATACAAAACTTCTTCAATTCACAACAATCTTCCTCCATTCTTCTTTTCTTTGATTCATTTTTGAACGGCTTCAATCTGAAGCTTATGAACTTTCTTGCCGCATTCAAGTATGAAGTCTAAGCTTCGAACTTTCTTCTTTGTTTTAGTCATGAAGTCTAAGCTTCGAACTTTCTTACGCTACATTCAAGCATGAAGTCTAAGCTTGAACTTTCTTCTGCGTGATTCGGTCATGAAGTCTAAGCTTACGAACTAAGCTTCTTAACTTTCTTCTGCATTCAAGCATGAGCCCCATTTAGAGTTCCTATAAGAACACATCCATTCATTGCAACTTCATGTTGCTTGTTCCTCTAGCCTCCATCAATACGTGCAAGAATAAACCAAATAATTCCAATGGCCACAAATAGCCACAAATGAACCAAATCATACATCACTGAACAAATCAAGATATGTCAACTAGCCAATCAGCCTCTGTGCCATCTCAACTGGGTTCACCTACTCTCCTAACCTCTCTCTTAGATTCTTTAAAACATTCATAATATTGTTGGTATTTCATGAAGTCTCTTCAAAAAATACTTGCACTCTAATAAAAGAAATCATTGTTGGAAAGATTTGGATGGAATGTCAATAACAAAGACCTCATCAATGTCACTCAGATCTTCCAAAAACAAAGTGAATCAATGGTTTCTTTGCAGTAGAGTCGCAGTGGCAAATTAAGAAACTATATGAAATAATCTGAACATAAAACCTTGTAGACCAAATGAGAGACGAGTATAGCAATAGTAGGTGAAGATTTTACCACTAGATTGGATTATAGACATATATGTGGTACCCAAGAATACTGATCGCCTGAAGATGAAGCCGGGGCAGCTTCTAGGTTCCACCTCAAAGACACCACTTGTTGGGTACTCATGAGCTCCAAACCCATATTCCATACCGTGCACTTCAATTTTCACCCTGGATTATAGGGTATAATTTCTTCACAGAGGCATCAACTGCTTTTAACTTTCTCAATACAGCAAATCTTCCATTGGAAAATCTAACTTTAATTTCCTGAATTCCATTTACCCACAAACACATCATCAGCTAATCCACTTCTAATAGCAAACCCGTGAATTTGTTTGCCTTTTGATGATGCACCCATTGAAGCACATGCAGGAAGTATGCTAACAAGGCTCACAGCATCAGGGAAGATCCAATTATCATCAGACATTTTGTCAAAATTTGAAGTGCATTATTGAAATCTTGACCTTGGGCATAAGCAGAAACAATAGAATTCCATAAAATAAATGCCCCTGTAACACGATTCATCAAACATTTTCTGTGCATAATGTTTCTCACCACAAGGCCATACTTGCAACCACTCCATTACAAACAAAATTTGATTCAAACCCCGTACAATACACACTGGCATGAAGCGAAGCACCATGGTGGAAGATAAAAGTTAACCAAGCACCAAAAAAGAACCATCGTGGAAAGCTCAAGCTCATTTAAAAGACTAGAATTTTGATGGCAGATTCCCACTGTAGGCATAGACTAAATAGTTAAAGCCCAAAGAATCCAAACCTTGCCACTAATTCTAAAAAGGTCTTTATACCCACTGCAATTTGCCCTAGTGTTCCGCATACTGCCGAAGTTTCCCACCTAGTAAGGTGAGTCTCGTAACTTTGGAGAATTTGCTGTTCTTTGCCAGAAATTTTCCTAAATCTTTTCAGGACTTTTTGAGGAAGCAGGAAGGAGATCGTTCAGTTTGGGAATACCCATTTGCTGTTGCTGGTGTGAATATCACATTCATGCAGATTCATTTGCTGTGATAGGAGCTTTCCGTCGATTTCCAGGTGTTCTTGGAACCTAGCTCTCGCGCGATTCTTGCGACCCTCTGCTCGTGATTCCTAGATCCTGTGATACGAGCACCACTGGGGTTCTCACCGTGATTCTTGCCCTTGGCTCTTGCGGCACTCTCTTTTTTTTTTTTTTTTACCACCGTCGATTTCGCACCAGCACACCACCTCCTACCACCGTTGCTTCTGCACACAGACCCTTCTCGAAATCCCGTAGAACGAAAGAACTTGACCCAAATCACTGAAGGCAGGCGTCGATCTTCCCCCTCTTTAGAGGTGTCGCGCCATCTTCACTGGCATCGATCTCTCCCCTCTTTGGAGGTGTCGCGCCAATCGGGTCTTCATAATCTCATATCGTGATTTCCGGAGGCTCTGTCACGGTCGCGATTTCCTTCTCCACCGGCGAAACTTTTCACCGTCGAATCTTGCTTCTGGTGGATCAATGATTTGGTTCTTGAATTTCTGGTGGGTCTTGGGCCTTTTCTGGATTTTGGGCTCTCAAGACTCAATGAAGAAGATGGACTCTGCCTTAATTCTTGAACCTTAACTTTTAATCCAAGATTTCATCAAACGTAGTGTTGAACCATGAACAAAATTGGGCAATTAAAAAACAATGAATCAGATGCATTAGGAACCCAAAATAACCTGGCTCTGATACCATGTAGACTTTTCTAATTAGAGGAAATAATTAGAGAGAAAGAAGATATGAGAAATTGTGTATATTGATAATTGAGCAATAATGCTCATACAATGGTGTAATGTGATTGTTAACAATGATGAGGGTAGGAATCCCTTTATATAGATTAGGGCCCCTAACTAACTCTCTAACTACTTTAACTAATCACTAACTAATCAATTGAACTACAACAACTAAGCCCTTAATCTAATGGGCCTTAACCAACCAATCTATTCCCTTATATTCTAACAGAGGAGAAGGGAGAAATAGGGGAGAAGAAAATGAATGATCATGATAGGAGCTAGCAACAATTAGGTCAGGGTTCGTAAAGATGTGGGGAATTTACACTATAAATTATGTTCTATATTTAAAATTGAAAAAGTATAATGTATTATATATGAACACTTTGTTGTGGAAACTTTTAGAATATGAGCTCCTTTGCATAGATTTGCGTTTATACTGTCAAAACGGGCCACCCCGACCCGTTAGGTCCTAGTCTGCGCGGGCTAGGGCCAAAAAACTCGCATGTTAAAAGGCCCGCACGGGCCAAAAAATTATATAGCCCTAAGGGTTAAGGCCAGCCCGCGGGCCAAAATTCATTTTAGAAAAATCAACTTAGGCTTGAATAATCAACTTCAGGATACTGCCCGGTACTGAAAAAATACATTATGATCTTGAAAAATTATTTTAGGATGTTGAAAAATTATTTTAGGATGTTGAAAAATTATTTTAGATCAGAAATAATTTTTCAAGATCATTAAGTATTTTTTCAGTACCGGCCAGTATCATCAGTCAGCATCCTGAAGTATTTTTTCCAGTATCAGTCAGTACCCTGAAATATTTTTTAACATTCTAAAATAATTTTTCAAGATCATGAAGTACCCGTTAGTATCCTAAAATAATTTTTCAAGATCATTAAGTATATTTTCAGTACCAGTCAGTATCCTGAAGTATTTTTTAAGTACCAGTCAGTACCCTAAAATATTTTTTCAACATCCTAAAATAATTTTTCAAGATCATTAAGTATATTTTCAGTACCAGCCAATATCCTGAAGTATTTTTTAAGTACCAGTCAGTATCTTTAGTCAGTATCCTGAAGTATTTTTTAAGTACCAGTCAGTACCCTAAAATAATTTTTCAAGATCATTAAATATATTTTCACTACCAGTCAGTATCCTGAAGTATTTTTTAAGTACCAGTCAGTACCCTGAAATATTTTTTCAACATCCTAAAATAATTTTTCAAGATCATTAAGTATATTTTCAGTACCAGTCAGTATCCTGAAGTATTTTTTAAGTACCAGTCAGTATCCTGAAGTATTTTTTAAGTACCAGTCAGCACCCTAAAATAATTTTTCAAAATCATTAAGTATATTTTCAGTACCAGTCAGTATCCTGAAATATTTTTTCAACATCCTAAAATAATTTTTCAAGATCATGATGTATTTCTTCAGTGTCGGGCGTATCTTTAAATATCTACAGTATCCTGAAATATTTGTTAAAAAAACAAAAAGAGGGATCATTGTTGTTTTTTGCGCAGTGGACCGGAAGTGAACGCTAGTGGCAGTGGATTGAATCCAATTCCTTGATTGAAGAAGGCGAGGAGGTATAGTTTCATATGGATTTATCTGATTTTGAATGTTGGAAACGAGGTTGATTGGTGGCCCACAGGCTAGCCCCAACCTAACCCCAAAGAGTGGGGCTTATTTTGGGTTAGGGCCAAAAATGGCCCCATCATATGGGGGCCAAACATAGGGCTTAATGGGCTGGCCCATAGGGTCCAGCCCATTTTGACAGCTCTATCCATCTGCATGCCTCAAATGGATGCGGTCTTTCATCTCTAGTTTTAGGCGTAAACCAGAAGTTTGTGTATTCTTTAAATGGGGTGTTTCCAATGACCAAGAACGACTGAAAGTCAAACTCTTAATGAGCAGTGAGCACTCACTTTTGGTTTGTTATTTTCCTATTGGGTTGAAGAAACAAGTGGCCGTTTTATCATCACGTGTAATTATTATTTACAACTGCTTATAAGTGTAACTTAAGTTACTTTTGGGGATCCAGAATTATGTTTGGGGTTTTGTAGCAGATTTATGAACATGCGATACGTCTGCACGTGGGAAAATGAGGGCATAATGGAAAAATAGTAATAAATGAGTTAGTTAAAGTAAGTTGGTGCCTTATAATAAGGACCAAAAAATGTTGGTGGTTGGTGCCTTATAATAAGGACCAGAGGGAGTAAGTAAAATTTCTGACATTGAAAGCATTTTTATTGAGCAATCTGTTTTTTAGTTGCATGAGTATAGGTAACGAATTTCTTTCTGGTTTATATTTACCTTTTTTCTTCATGGCTTACTTCCCGTAAAATTTCCTGTTTTCCCTATTGTTTTAATTATGGTGCATTGCTTTTTTACTTGTTATGGTGAGGAATTGGTTTTTGGGAGAGCTTGTCTACGGATGAGTTCTGGAGAATCAATTTTTTTTTTTTTAAGAAAAAAATACGTTAGTTTAAAGATTATCTTTATTTTAGATTCTTTACTTATTAAAATTATTTCTTATGAAAAATTTAAAAGTAAAAAAAAAAAAAAAAGATTTGAGCGTTCCAGAGCTCGTCCGTACGGAGTTTTTTTATGAAAAATTTAAAAGTAAAAAAAAAAAATCAGATTTGGAAGTTCCAGAGCTCATTCATACGGAGGAGCTCTCCCTTGGACGAGTAGAGAAACCAGGTCCGTTATGGTGACAGGTTCAAGTGGGTGGTTCCTGTGGTATAAGGTGGAGAAAAAACTGGGGAAGGGTGGATTTGGACAAGTATATGTCGGTCGCCGTGTTAATGTTGTAAATATGAATGAGAGAATTGTCCTGCCATTATTGGATGAGTAGTGATATTTTTCTTTTTCGTTTTTCTTTTATTTTCTTCCTCAGGTTTCATTGAAATTTGAGCATAAAAGTAGGAAAGGATGTAACTATGGACCACCACGCGAGTGGCAAGTGTACAAGTGAGTGAGATGACTGATTCTTTTAATTGCTTCACCTTTGCCTGTTGATTCTTATATCTTTTTTTCTCTAGTTGTTTCTGGACTATATTGGTGTTTATGATTGATTATATAATAAGAATGTTTTGAAATTTGTACAGCACTCTAGGTGGCAGCCATGGTGTGCCGAGAGTACACTACAAGGGCAGGCAAGGTGACTATTATATCATGATATGTGACTCAGTCGTCTTTATTGGCTGTTCTAAACTTTTGGATGGCTAATTTAGTTTCGTCTTTGTTGTTTCTCCTTTCACCCTGTTTGAAGAGTGCCTGTTTGACTTAAGATCTTTATGCTTACAGGTTATGGATATGCTGGGACCTAGCTTGTGGGATGTGTGGAATAATAATTCTCATACGTGAGTTTGTTGAATATTCACTGGCAGATATGTACAAAATTTGTGCTCTGTACCACTTTTTTTACTCTCAGTTTCTATGTATGGTTGCATGCATTGCCATTGAAGCAATATCCATATTGGAGAAGATGCACTGTGAGGGTAATTCCCTCTATTTTACCTGCTGAGCCATTTCTATTTCTGTCAATTGTTACTGTGTAGAGTTTTGCTTTCATTTCCTTTAATTAGAGGTGGTTCTGCTTGCTTATCTCAGTGTCAGTGGCTCACTGTATTTATCTTAAAAAATCAATGCATTATTTCCTATTCTTGCAGCCTTTTGATGGATCAATATCTACTTAAATGATGCAGGTATGTGCTTGGATTGTTTATTGTTGATATATCTTGGATTGGGTATTTTTAAGTATTATCTGTCAATTATGTTTTGTCACTTTCCCATCTTAATGCAGCATTTAACATTCAATGTTTTCGGCCTGTAAGTCTTATACCATGATATGCATGTACTACTTTCTGGCATCGTGGCACTTATTAATTGACGCTGTGGGCACTTTGTCCTGCAAGGCTGTGCTGTTTGTTTATTTGTTGTATGCCCCCATTTCATGTAATCTTTTAAAGATCGACCAAGTAAACAATTGCTCATAATTTTCAATTTATTTAAATTCTATAATATAATGATGAATTGTTGGTGCCTGAGGAGTGCTTGTATTTGCATTGCAGATATCACCACAATGTGTCAGATTCAAGGCTTTCCCAGCACATGGAAAAGGAAAATGAGGATGGCTTATATATAAACAGTGTGGCTTCATGTTCGAACCTGCGGGCAATAATCATGGATGCAGGCACTGGTTTCTCCGACCAATTTTATGAACTATCTCCTTACTTTCTCCATAATGCATGTAATCTAGTCTGCGGTCTACCAATGACGGCGGTGAATCAAGCATAGCAAAGGTTTGACTTCCTCTTCATTGATCCTGGCCCCCGTCGTCGTCGCATCTCGATCGGTGATAAGAGGATGGCTTCGGCCTTCGAGGGCGTGGAGGAGAGAAGAGAAGGCAGCGACCTCCTCCGCATCGGCCTGAGCCTTGATTCCCTTTCATTTCCTGCGGCCACACCATCCCAATCGAAACCTTATCAAATCACAAACCCTCCTTCGACCAAATTTCCTTCGAGAAAGGTGGCCACGTTTTGATTTCTTCAACGATTTGTGGTTTGTAATGTTCACATGGTAGTAAACTGTGGTTAGTTATCGTTACTTTTGTCCTCTTTTTTCTTAGTGTTTATGCCATCTAAATTTGATTCTATTTTAAATTTTTTAACCAAACATATTTTGGAATTTAATTTAATTTTTTTTGTATATTTGGACTGCAAATCACTAGAATTAACTTTTCAGAAAAAATAAAGAAAAACATTTTTAGTCCTTTAAGTGTTTTAGAAATATAAAATCAGCATAAAATTTGAATAATGATAACATTTACAGCAAAATATATGTTTTTTTTAATACAACTTAAACACGAACAAACATGTAACGCATGACTCAAACTTGGGACCTGATCTTAACATGCAGGGTGATGTTGCTGCAGCAACATCTAACTGTTGACTGTGAATTATACTAAATTATGAACAATATAACGTATACTTTAACTACATAAATGTTCATACTTGGCTATGCAGTGTATATTCTGTATGGAACTGTGCACAACAATCCTCAAAAAAACAAGATTGTGATCAAAATCTGTTGTATAGAAAAATCAAGAATTGGTAAACAAGGATGAGAATTATAGCCAACAATCCTTGCTGGCCAAGTGAGATAGTTCCTTCCTTCTTTTTAGTTTCACAAGTGGTTGCGTTGTTTGGAGGAGAAGGAGAATAGAGAAAAGCCATTGAAATGTTGTCTTCATCATCTTTCTCTCCTTTCAAGATTGGCCTTCCAATCACCTGTTTGTACAGCCCACCACTCGCTACCTGTTAATCACAGTTTAATAAATTAATTACATACATAAAAATTGTTAATTAAGAGAGATAAATCGCTATCACCCCAATTAGCTGTCGTTATATAATAAATTAACTCAACAAAAAGATCCTAATTAATGATGATGTATCATGCATTAAAGTTGACGTAAAAGTATCATAAAGCCTGATCTTGTTTCTATTTTAAATAAAGGTGAAATCTAATTATAAGCGCCAGGACAAGGTTCTTTAGTTCCTTTTCCCGCTAATCAAGGAGATACTATGTTCCATTCCACCACTTTATTCCATTTCTGTAGAGAAAAATATATTAAAAGTAAGGGAAAATGACAAGAAGTTCTCCATTAAAAAAAAATAACACCCAAAAAATCTCATAAATTGTAAAATATATGGGGTTTAAACTTCTCATGTTGCATGAGAAGAAGAAGATTCCTACACACATGCAATAGTGAGATCCACACATATATATAATGCTAATTATATATATATATATATATATATATATATATATATATATATATATATATATATATATATATATATATATATATGTGGGTCCTACCATTTCATGTGTGTGTGACATGAGAAAACACTTCTCCTACAACATGAGAAGTGTTTTCCCCAAAATATATATACTAATATTTTTAAGGGAAAACCCATTTTAGGGCCCTTTTAATAGGGAAAATCCCAAAAAAGGCCCCAAGATTCTGACAATCCCAAAAAAGACCCCAGGACATTTTCTGAAATTTTCAGAATCTTGGGTGAGTTGCTAACGGGGCTGATATAGTTGTTAACGGGTAGGTCTTTAACAACTAAATCAGCCACGTTAAGAACACTTTTGCTAACAACTAAATCAGTACCTTTAACAACTATATCAGTACCCCGTTAACAACTTTATTAGTCCCGTTAACAAATCACCCAAGATTCTAAAAGATCCAAAATATCTATAGACACTATAGACACACACATATATGTGTGTGAGTATGTATGTAGATTGTCAGAATCTTGGGGCCTTTTTTAAGATTTTTCATGTTAAAAGGGCCATGAAATTTATTTTCCCTATTTTTAATGGTAAAACTATAGCAACTGAATTGTGTATAATTAAGTGAAAGTTGAAGTACAGAGTTATAATCAAGTTAAAATTATAAGAATTAAATTGTATTGAGTTAAAATTAAACTAAGTTACGACCGGATAAAAAACATAAGAACAAAAGGATTAATTTTCGTTTATCCAAAAAACTATTAATTTTCACTCTAATTTAGGTTGATGGGAAAGTATATTTTTATTTTTTAGGAAAAAATGATGAAAATCCATTTGTGGATATTTCACTTGTGATAGTGATTTGATGTGTTTTTATACACAGCAAATATCAGTGCCCTATCGGATTTCATCTAAATAAAATACCAAAGCTTTAATTTTGGTTCTTGTGACTAATAAAATTTTGAATTAGGTATTTTTCACCAACTTTCCCTAGTTTCTAATTTCTAAGAACCGTAGTCAAATTGAGTAGAGAAGAATAGAGAAAGAACCTGAATCTGGTCTCCACAGGTAACGATAAGAGCATATTGTTCATCAGGGCAGAAAGAGAGCCAACCTTTCTTGGAGTAAACATGAAACTCAGAACAGCCATCACAAACATGCAAGCACAAGGCATGAGAGTAATCTGTTCCTCTTATCAGCATTCTAATCACATCATATTTCAATGAGTTAACCCATCTATCTGCCAAACTATCCTCACTATGCTTATACACACAACAAAGCGTCCCAAATTCATGTCCATGATCACTTCTGTCACCACCGCCTGTAACTACTTTTCCCCCGGCCAAGTTCTTCATTATCATCGCTACAATTTTGTCGGCCACCTTCTCTATGTTTGACATGACAGCTTCTATTTCCTCGCTGCAAGTAAAAGCAGAGAGATTATTAACTTGTTTTAAAAAAAAAAAAACTAATAATCATTACATATTGCAAGCGTGCATTGTCACTGTTTTGGGACATAATTAATATTACAAGATAAATTTCATGATGACATGTGCTTTTCTACAGAAGAGAAGCATAATGTAGGGTGTAAAGTTATGATTTGCATCCAAGGGTGAAATTAACAGCTTATCTGCAGGCATCTAAAATCATTATGCCCCCTTCTTTACTATATATATATTTATTACTATTGCTTTCTTTTTTTTGCCCCCTCCCTTGCTTTGCGTGTTCCATAAGCTCACAATGTGTTCGTTTTTCACTTTCTAAACTGCACACCATCTACCCTAGAAGATTTTTGCTGCACCAGTTACATTTTCAGGGATCTTCAAAGCACACACAAAAAAAAAAGTTACATGTCAGGGATGGTTCGGAGGAAGTAAGGCTGCTGTCTTGGCTTAAACATTACGGGTTTAAATCTAAAAAATAGTTTCTTTATTTGTAAATGTAAGACTACGTATAGCTATCACTACTCAGACTATAAATAAAAAGAGCCTCATTTTGGGACACATTTCCATAGATATATAATACCTCAATCATATTAAAGATCATCCAATTGCAACAGTAATTTTTTTTAAAAAAAAAGATATACACAGAGAGAGCACCTTATGCTTTAATTAAGTAATTTGAGTCTTTTAATTTTTTTTTTTTTTTGCATTAATTAATCGTTCAAATTAAGAACTTATTAAAGAAAGGGAATTGAATAGTTAAATTGTGACGAGGTGTATCCTTTGAAGCATTGGTAAGTTCGTCATGTATGGCAGCTAATCTTCGTATTTCTATAGAAATAATCTCACACCAGAATTTCGTTTTTCTTTGTTGAACAAGATTATTATATATGAGGATATGATCGGTTTAGTAGCTATTTTGTGTGTGTGTGAAGTTTTTGTAAGTTAACAATCTGTTAATATGGTTGGCCAAAAAAAAATAGTAATATGGCGTTACCTGAATTTAGAATATCCAACAGGCGAAATTCCCTCCATTTTCAACTTCAAGTCATGATCTCTACACCACACGAACTCTTCGCTCAACTCACTTCCGTCTTCCTCCGAATGATAATCCTCAAAACCCCACGGCTTCTCCGGCGGCGATCTCGTCACCATCGCTCGCTCCTCCGGTGAGACCTGAAAAATTGCCCGGGCAGCCTCCCTCGACGAGGTCATCAATTCACGCGGTACTCCGTGATTCACCAGCTGAAAGCATCCAATTCTGGCCAAAGAGTCAGAAACAATGTCGGACGATGACGCGGCGTCCTTGTGATCATCGGCACACAAGGATCTAAAATCAACCTTGGGAGGCGTTTCGAGGAACTTCTGTTTGGGGAAGATCTTGTCTGGCAAGATGAGGTCAGGCACACGAAGCGAGGTTTCGAGAAACTCGGTGAGAATGTCGTCGTTGGCGAAGGAGGAGCGGCGGCCGGAGGCGATGGGAGAGGGCGGAGGAGCGCGGAAATCGATGGGGATGTCGGGGATGGAACGTGGTGTTGCGGCCATGGAAGAAGAAAGAGAAGACGAAGGAGGAGGTGAAACAAATTTCGCTTGGATATTATTGTGATGGAGTGAGTGAGAAGTTTGTGAAGATAAAAAGGAAGGTGCTGGGTTTGTTAAAAAAGAGGGAAAAAGGAGGTGGAAGAAGAAGAAATGATAGCGTCTGGAGGGAATCCGAGACACGGCACGAAAGATTTAATACTTTGAATAAAAAAAAACTGCACAGTTTTGAAGCCTTAAATCTCGGCTGGACCCAACTCCTGTAAGTAACCCCACAGTAGCTTTAATTTCTCTGGTTCAGCTGCTTTACAACGATGGTGTATATATATATGTAACGGTGATGATGATAATGATGATCAGAGTTTGGGCCAAGCCACGTGGAAGAAGCAGCCAAGTGATGTTACCACCTTTTCATAAAGCATGGGTCTTAGGTTTCTTTTACTTTAAACAAAAACATTCTACAGACACAGTACAAGTACAGATTTAAATACATAGCAGCTTAGCATGTCAAAGATCCAAAAGAAGGAATAAGCTAAAAATTTAATTTGCCACCATATAATGTACCAATTGGATCCTTATTCGTCTCTTTTTATTCCTTAGCCAACTATATATTATTTTCCAATCCTAGATTGATGTGGGGCTGGCGGCTGCTTATGTAGGTGGAAGGGGAACCAACCAACTGCTACTGATCATACAGGCCAGTGGCTTTCTCGCCTCATGTTTTTGTGTTTGTTGTGAGGTTATATGAGGACTTGGATTAAACCCACAATCTGTCACTTATGTATAAGCTTTCGGGCCATAATACATTGGTATATTGGCAACATCGAAATTGATGACTTCTATCAAGCCATATAGCCATTGTTGTCAAACTCGCGAGTTGACTCTCCCAGTTTATCGTTTTTACGTTTCTACCTTACTAAATCGAGTTAAGTCTGTAGTAAAATCATGTTAGTTGTAAACTCAGATAAACTCACGAGTTTACATACCAAATTTACCGTTTTTACGTTTGTAGCTTACAAAACTGTGTTAATTTTTTTTTAATTTTGTCATCCTCAACGGCTTTATCTATAAATTTTATAGAAATTTCTTTATTAAATATAATAAATAATGAATGTTGATATATTTAATTTCAATTATTTGGATTTAAAAAATATTTAAATCAAATTATTGTCATTTTTATATTTAAATTATTTAATTATATACTATTAATACATATTTAATGATAAAAGTAAACTCTTACGAGTTTACCGATTCGAGTTTACGATATGAGTTTATGTCACTATCACGAGTTTACTTAGACTCGTGAGTTTGACAACTTTACATATAGCTTTCAATCCGTCAATGATGTGATGAGATCTATTTATGTAATTGAAATCAATAAGGATGTTAAATAATTACAAGGTATATGATATGATCTCTTAAAATATTCATATTAGATTACATTGATAAGTTATGTTGGAAAAAAAGCAATAAAATGAAAAATATATATCTTATATTTAAAATTTAAATCTACATTCAAACTATGTCCTATATTTAGGACTAACATAGTATTTAAATGTTGTGTTTACACAAAATATAAAGGAAAATTTGCTGAAAATTAAAATTTCCCATTGCAAAATTCATTATTTACATGTACCTAAAATTTGTTCAAGGGCTCACCAAATGCAACCTATCTTCAACAAGTGTACATTGAGGTGTTATGTTTAGTGAAACAACCTGCCTTACAGTTCTAATACTTAACCAAATAATTCACATAGATGCTACCGTGGTCACTTATACAAAAGCGCTTTATAAAAAGCGATCAAGGTAAGAAAAAGTTTAATTACATAACAGAAGATTCTATCTTACTTAATTGTGTGTTTATGATGACGTTCAACTATCCCAAAAGCACTTATTTATATAAATCGAGACAAAATTATTTTCATATATTTATCTTGTACACCGTAGATCATGATTGAAAAACTACTTCTAAAAACTCCCATCATCATTCTAAACAAGTATTTAAAAGAAATAAAGTAACACACCCCAATCATTGTTTCTCCATCATCCATTCATGTGGGGCTGCATGGTTGTGGAGACTGGAGAGGCACAACCCTTCCTAATTTTGTTGTTTTTGGTTGGAATAGGCCAAGGCAAAAACCAGAAAAACACACACACACACCCAAAGTTAATTAAGTTTATGAGTTAATTTGGGCCATATCATACTTTGATAATGGGCCTGGTTTAACTCAATGTCCAATATAGTTACTATTTGGGCCATTATCTGAGCTCAATACTTTAAAAGTATTATTTGTGTACCATTATCTGAGCTCATCCTCCGCCGTACTTTAGGCGAAAGTATTATTTGTGAACCCTCCAAAACTTTTTATGTATCAAAAAAAAAAAAAATTATTTGTGTACTGCAACCAATAACGGGGTTGGGTCTAACAGAAGGGGTTAGTCCCTTACAATGTAGCGAACTTAGATGCGAATCCATGCTGGAAAGGTTCTATATATAGTGCCTAACAGTGTCTCGAACAGAATTAGCTCCAATAAGAGAATACTTATACCTAAAAAAATATATTTGCGTACTACGTTATCACATCTAGCCCAACTCCCATTCCAAAAATTTATAAAAACATCGACACAACATTTGTTGTAAAAATTATAAAGGATGGATTTGGAAGTAATATATACAAGTGAAATTTGAAATAAAGAGAAAAAATGGAAATGAAATGAAGTTGAGTGATAGAAATAAGGGTAGAGTATTATCTGGCACATTGATATTGTTTTCCTGTTGCATCCAGCATCATAATGTTGTTTATAGTAAAATTAGCATCCTAATTTTATTTTTCTATTTAGCACCCTAAGCTTATTTATTTATAGTACATCCAGCACTTTAAACTATATATAAAATTAGGGTTATGAGATATAACTAGAAAATAATATAGGGGGTGTTAGATGCACCCGAAAAATAACATTAAAGTGTTTAATGCACCATAAATAAAATTAGCGGCTCAATGCTATTGGGAAATATCATTAGGGTACTTGATGCTACTTTACCTTATTCATAAGATAAAAGTAAGCAATCAAATTAAAACTAAATGAAGTTAGTCAATAAAGGTGAAAACATCTGATAAAATTTAAAAGGTTAATTGTCACAAAGAGAATTAATTCTTATTCAAAAATAATAAGAACAAAATATATATACATATATATATTGATTGAGACGTACATCTCTATATTTTAAATATAAACTAACACTAAAAATATATATGATATTTAGTATGGTCTAATAAAATTAAAACGACATACCTTAATATAATTGTGGGATTGGATCCCTCAAATTTGATCAATCTAGTTCCTAAAATTTAATATTTATTAATTAAGTTTATAAAATTTTATATTCATACATAATTATCTATTAACGTCGTTAGAATATAATACGTGATCGAGGAACAACAACCAATAAAATAAGATGAATCTGTTTGGGTTGGCAGTAAGAGCGGTAACTTAAAAGCTATCTAACTTTTAAAAAAGCTCGGTAGGAAAAAAGTCAGATCATAGATAATGATTTGTGTTTGAATTGATGGTGTAGAAGTGACGGAGCCCACATCAAAAAGCTGAGAGTTTTTTGGAAAAAGCTAGATTCTTGAACTTTTTTCTTAACTGACTTTTTGAGTTTTTTTGACTTAAAATTAAGCCAACGCTCTGTGCAATCCTTTAACGCTTAAATTAAAGTGAATCCAAACAGGTGAGAGACCAGACTGAAATATTTAATTTGCAGGCTCTTCACGAAAATAAGAAATACATATTTACAATATTCGGAGGTTGCGCAGCTATATATTATTCTATTATTGGTAGGTTACCTTCAATTCCTTCTCCACTTCAAATTGTTTGTCATTCACAAAGAGGCAAGGTGGCAAGTGGCAAGTGAATATAGTGATTGGGGTGAAAAAGTCAACAGACACAACAACCCGTTGAAAAGTCACCGGCTATATATGTCTTAGCTTAAGAGTCACAATCCACAACAACCGTTTTTTTTTTTTTGGAAACCCAAAAAAAACAGAGAAAGTATCTGCATTATTTCCACACTGGCGCTCCCAATCGTTGACTCGTTTTATCTTAAGTCACATTTAAATCATCCAATTAGGGTCGTTTGATGGGACAGGTTCATCTGATTATGTTTATCCATGATGTATAGCGTACATTTGGTTTAATCACACAAACAATTGACAAATTCTTGTTTGAACATGGTTATATCACGTTATTTGTAGCCTAACTAAATAAAATACAACAACTCATGAGTTATTTTGATACCTTCTAAATATTGGCTAACATATTAAAAGATTAGGTTAAGTAGTAAATTTGTTTAGAAGTACACGTCCAGGAGCAATTTTACCCTGTTTTTTTCTTTAGCTCAATGTTGTCCCGGAAGTTTAAAAACGTAGCAATCTTGTCATTTTCCATTAAAAAGTGAACGGTTAATGTCATTTTTTTAACGGTCAGCGTTAGTTTTTTTAATGGAAAAGGGTAAGATTGTTACGTTTTTAAACTTCTAAGACAATATTGAACCAAAAAAAACTTTCAGGGTAAAATTGCTTCTAGACGTGTATTTTCAGAGCAAATTTGCTACTTAATCCTAACAGATTTCACATATTTGTTTTTTTCTATTACTAGTGAAATCTTAATTAAAGGATTCATTTTTTAAGAAAAATAAAAATATGAAATACATGAGTAGCCAACTAGAATTAATGTTAGATGAGTTGTTGTATTTTAATTGGTTACACCACAAATGACATGTGAAACTAGGTTCACATAAGAATTTCTCCTTAATTATATATAGAGATCAAAATGTTGGTTAAATATGTAAAAATTTATAATTAATGCAGGTAAAATAAAATAGTCAAAATTTCAACTGTCTTGACCAAGCCACCTCCAAAAACTGTATCTTATAAATATAAGAACAGAAGGAGTAATATTTAAGGCAAAAAGAAAATTCAAATCTATATAATTTAATATAACTTCTTTTAGGGGTCTTTTTTGGTGGCTATTATTTATTAAGTCATGTATTATTATTTTTTACTATATAAAAGGAGATGACTTTCTTAAGTATAATATAATATAATTAATCATCAAAATTAAGATAGACTATGCATGTCTTCTTAATTAAGAAATTAAAATTGCTGGCCGTGACATTTTGGTTTATTTAATTAATAATGAAATAAGTAATATCACAATCATGAAAGCGAAAATGAGAGAGTTTTGTGCCACGTAGAAATTTTGGGACCACAATAAATTAAAGGGAAAATCATTTTCATGGCCCTTTTAAGACTGACAATTCCAAAAAAGCCCCCAAGATTCTAATAATCCTAAAAAAGGCCCCAGGGCCTTTTCTGGGATTTTCAGAATCTTGGGTGAGTTGTCAACGGGGCTGATATAGTTGTCAACGGGGCTGACATAGTTGTTAGCAAAGTGTTGATAACGGGGCTGATTTAGTTGTTAAAACCTACCAGTTAACAATTATATCAGCCCCATTGACAACTCACCAAAAATTCTGAAAATCCTAAAACTTTGGGGTCTTTTTTGGGATTGTCAGTTTTAAAAGGGCCCTAAAATAGATTTTCCCTAAATTAAATTACTCATTCTTGGGCGACCAACTTCAATCTAACAATACATTTCTACAATAAATATTATATT
This sequence comes from Acacia pycnantha, assembly GCA_025563575.1. Taxonomy (NCBI): domain Eukaryota; kingdom Viridiplantae; phylum Streptophyta; class Magnoliopsida; order Fabales; family Fabaceae; genus Acacia; species Acacia pycnantha. Next base: position 525,676 of record JAMWYP010000060.1, read on the forward strand.
CTTACGATATATTTTTTTTTTTAAGAAAAGAACTTTATGAATGGCAATATGATTTTTTAATTTAATTTTTTTTATTGTTTTATAGCTTTTAGCGTGTGCATCAATATAATTAATACCCTATGATGTGTATTGTTTTTGGACAACTGATACATATAAACTCACATTTTATTCGTGTTGTGAATATATATATATATGGAGTCCAATCAGTCGGGCTAATCTAAGCAATACACATTTGTGTCTTCACTTTCCTTTTCAAATTTATTTTCTCAATTTTTATATATAGGATGAATTAGTTAAAAATAATAAATATGTCAGAAATATACTTATCAATGAAAAAGTGGGAGTATTAAATACTATTAATATCAAGAGTAACATATTTTTAAGGGAAAAAGACAGAAAAAGAACTTTCAAATTGCAAAATCGCAAATCAGGTCTATTACCCAGAATTGATAAGGGAACGACTAAACCTAATAAGCAATTCATAACTTATTTTTTTGGAAATACCTGATTTAAAAAAAATTCAAATTCAATTTTTTTTCTCCGCCTTTTCTCCCTTTTTTAAAGGAAAATAGTCATACTCAACAAATATATATTATTTTCTAGAATGCAGAACAAAAAACACTAAGAAATTAAAATTAGTAAAATAAACAATTGAAATAAGAAATATTCTTCATAATAATTATAGGGACATGATATTGTCACTACTAATTTTGGTCACTGCCAATGTTATTACAATTTTTTCACCGTTAGATCATAATTTCAATAGGAGAGATAAATGATAAAGATATATGAGATTCTGATCTAACAGTGAAAAAATGGTAGTGACATTGATAGTGACAATATCCTATCCCATAATTATAATATCGACATACTAAATATATCAAGGAAAAGAATATCTCAAAAGTAATCAAAATTCACCCCTCCTCTTTGGTCCAATTTATTATTCCCCGATATGATTTCATCATTGGAATGTTTAAAGACTCAGTAGCACAGTAAGAATAATTTATTTGTTTGGGGATATAAACACAGATGGAGCAATTAACGATGAAATCAATGATAAGACAGCCATCGGAGCATCTTCTGTTGGGATGACGGATGTCGGTTTGCCGTAGGGAGTGGGAATCATATGTGCGGCGGCGGCAGTTGGGAACTAAAATACATGTTTCCGGTATCAACAACAATGGACCTTAAACAATGTACATGTATATAATATCATATCCTACGGCTCAATCTCAATCAGAAGATATAGACAATGTAGATATTCATGACATAACAAACAACATCTCATCGAAGTGTGACATGCATGCAACATAAGCATGAAGCAAATATGTAAGGTCCTACACAACAACATTGTGACACAGACAGTACATAAGCATAAAGCAAATATGTAAGGTCCTACACAACAACATTGTGACAATGATAAAGACATAAGCATAAAGCAAGACGTAAAGTCCTACACAAATATAGCTCCGCACATTAACCCGTGCCACGAACACGTGTCCTCAGCGCTAGGAAAACTCAAAGCGGTATTATCATGTCTTATAACCCGTACAAGGCTGTATGTAAAGCGGCGACCCTAAGCAGAGCCCTGGTATATGAACGTATCTATGACATATCTGTATATGAGAGCTATAGGATTAATGTTACGATGCAGTCCGTATTCTTCGTTGATATACGTAGATGTTTCGGCGTGAAACTGTACTTTCGGACGGAAAACAACGGTTTTTCCGGACAGCACGTTGCTGGACAAATGTAACGCAAGCGTAATCAACGTTTCGATATCCTATGAGAATAATGTCACTACGTAATACCGGATATTTATCGGCATATTATAAATAAAAGTTGGATAATTCGATAAGTGAAAATTCAATCTCCGACTTGTATAATTATGGCATATTTTCTAGGTAGAATTTCTACAAGAAATTAGGGAATTTAAGGATCAAAGAGCCAAAATGACCAAAATGCCCACTGAAAGGGTAACTAACTTAGAAAATTCATGAAAAATCCGAAAGACAAGTATAATGATCAATTGAATTAGGAGAGTATAATATCTCTAATTACGGTAATTTAATAAATTATGAACTTGGGAAAATTGTATAAGAGTGTTCAAAAAGTATTAAAAAGACCAAAATACCCTTGTAATTATGGAATAATGTTGGAGGTATGAAAATACTAAGGTTAATGCAAGAATATGAAGGTAATAAGGCATCTTAATTAAGAAAAATACCAACTATGGTTAAAAGAGTGATTAAGCAATTAATGGCTAATTACTTAAGTGTAAACAAAGGAAATTCAGTAATAATTATGGGAAGCTCAAAAATTAGTGGAAATTAGTTGAATATTAGTAAAAATATATTTACTAATTAATTGGAAATTTTGTGAAAAATATTTGAGTTTAGGTATTTTTAAGCCTAAATACAAGAATTGACCAATTAGGTATTTTTGTGAAATTTTTGGAAAATTAAATAAGTAAATAAGTAAATAATTAATTAAATAAAAAAAAATAATATATATATATATTCAAAAGGGGGCCGCCGACATCTTTGTTGGTGAAAGAAGAAAAAAAAATTATTATATATATATTTATCAAGTTGCATATTATTATATTAATATAATTAATTAAAGTAAAATATATGAATAGTAATATTTAAATTAGGAAACGGACCCTATCTAGAGATCTAGGAATAGGAATTTCAAATTCAAGAGAGATTAATGATCAGTGGAATTTTGTCTTCCGTTAAACTCTTACGGAAGCAAATTCAAAGTCATTTGTGCATTTTCCTAATAAAACAAAATAGGGAAAAATGCATATAGGCATATTTTTGGAAAAGAGGAAAATAAATTCTAACTCAACATTTAGGAATGGGTTTGAATTTATTTTGACATATTTGGAATCAGTGAATTATTTCGAAGAAATTGATATCTCCGAAAACGAATTCCGACACCGGACGTGTTCGGACACGTTTTCGAGGAACTTCAACTGGACTGTTGGAGACCTATATGGAATCAAAATTTAGGTTAACTTGGACATTTCTACTAAGTGAGAACATGTCTTCGAGTTGTAAATCCAGAATTTTGTGAATTCTCCGAAATCACGCGAATCGGGTGCCGATCGGGAAAATGGTTTTTTATAACCCAAAATGCCAAACAATGCCTTATCTAAACCCTATAAATACCCCCCCCCCTCCTTCAAAATTCTGCACACCATCTTCTTTGAGCTCCTTGGCCGAAATTCCTAGGGAGAGAAAGAAGAGAGAGAAGTTCTGGGCGGAAGCTCTGTAGAAGTCTTCAACGGGTAAGTCTTTCGGGCTTTAGTCTTTAGTTTTTAGTTTAGTAGTTAGTAGAATTGTTAGTTAGATTTAGAAAGTAGGTGACAAGATTCCTACAAATGTTTTAGAGCCTTGTTTGCGTTGAAAAAATATGCGAGAGGTGTAAACATAGTAGGGATCGAGTCATTTGAAAAGTTGTAGTTTTTATAGCTCTTTTAAAGGTTAGGGGTAGTAATAGCCTTTAAATTTTGAGTATGATTGGGTATCATATGGGAGGGCTATTTTAGTCTTTATTTTCGAAAATCATAAATGCGTCGAAGTTAAGCGAAATTTTGGGAAGAAAATAGCCTATGTGAGCGGCTGGCGAAATTCCGCCAGTAGGGGTATAGGGGCAAAATGGTAATTTTTACCTAAAATGCCGATTGTAGTATCAAATCACTAATAAAAGTGATATTACTTGTAGAGGAAGTCAGAATCCTAATTTGCTGCCTTACGCGTCCAACGTGCATTGTCGGACAAATCACTGTTTTCCGTCGAAAGTACAAAGTTTCCACTTGAAACACTTACGTACATCAACGAAGGTACGGACGCTGCATCTTGTAACACTAATCTTGTGCTTCTTAAATGCATATATGTCAATGATATGTTCGTAGACCGTTATACGACAGTTATACGGGTTATAGTTTTGATAACACCGTTTTGTTTTCCTAGCGGCGAGACACGACTAATTATCGTGGCACCGGTGAATAGTGCGAGCCGTTGTTGTTATTTACCTTATGGGGCTTTACATATTGCTCGTGCTTATGTTTTGTCGGCATAATGATCATGCATCTCTAGTATGCTTATGATATCTTTGTTGTATTAGCTCTAGAAATATCATTGTCCGTATCTTGTATTGTTTGGGTATGAGGTTAACCGTTACTTGAGATTCAATACGTTGAATTGAATCTCAGCTGTAGCTTCAGGGTCAGGAGGACCACGGATCGTGGATCGAGGCAAGTACCCGGAGTAGGCATGCAGTGACTGTTTCTATCTTTATCGCTTTACGCATTCCTTTAGTTTTCTGTTTCTATCTGTTGTTCCTTTCTAAACATTAGGACTACTGTAATCTATGCAATGTTACACAATGGTTGCTGTTTTGGCTAAGAATCCAAATGCTCTTTCGCTCTATTTCTCCACTCTGATTGTTTGTTTGAAAAAAAAAAATTCCGCATTTCAAACATGGGATGTTACATTTTATGGTATCAGAGCAAATCATTCTGGCAAGTATTTAACTATGTTACCACGGACAGTTTGGTGCCGAAGGCAAGGCTAGTCTACGTGGGTGTGCCATAAGTCACTGCTAACCCGGTGAGGCCCCATGGTAGACACTTACACCGGCCATTACGTTCGGATAACGGAGTTAGGTTCTTAAGCCTTTTGACTTTGAGCACTTTTTGAAAATGAGTACGATACGACCATTGGTGTAATGTGTAGAGATGGACAGAGGCGAAAACCCGTCTTAGGTGAATGACAATGCGGCGCTGACACAACAGTTAGAGTCGTATTATCAGCAGTCTGAGGACTATACCACCACTACCAAAGAGAAATACCTGATGTTCCTAAGCCTTGTCAAAACTCACCAAAACGTCTATGGCCGTCACTCAGCGGGGGACTGGATTAGATCCACCCTGTACTACTTCCCTCAAACCCAACGTCAAGCGGGAATTATCAATAAACCGTTGGGCAGCGGGCCTATTCTCGAGTGTTCGTATCTATCTGCGATACACAAGAGTATGGTTCGTCTGTACATGTGAAAGGAAAAGCATCAGTACAAGGAAGCTGTGGATTGTAGAAACTAGGAAGTTTGGGTTGTATCTCCAAGTACCTTGGAATATTGTAAATACGTTTGAATAAGGAGATTGTACAGTAAGACTTGTATTAGGATTAGAATGACCAATATGTATTAACCTTATGAAATGAATATATGTGAATATATGTTTGGTGTGCAAATTGTTGTGCCATTTCTAATGTTTACATATTTTGTCATAATTATTTAAAGGAAAAAGAATAACACATGGCGATACTAAGAGGTGCCGGTGCACCAAGAGGCCGAGGCCGTGGTCGAGGCCGAGGTAGAGGAGGAGCGAGACGACCTCGGGATGAAAGAAACAATGAACCGAATCAACCGGACGTGATGAAATTGAAGAAATGCGTAGAACTCTACGGGAACAAAGAGTTCGATTGATACTCTCACGGCAAGACAGAACCAACGGGACCGGGAGGCACAAAGGCAAGCTGGAAGCACGACAACATGAAGAGGAGCGAGGAAATGAAGAAGAAAATAACCACAATGATGAAGAAGAATATGATGACAATGATGACAATGACAATGATGAAGAGCACGAAGGTCCGAGCAGATCCCAATCACCACCTGAGCACGGACAAAGAGAAAGGACTACGAAACCGGGTAAACCAAGTTACGCAAGTTGAAACCACCTGGTTTCCGAGGAGGAGTGAACTAGGCGAGGATTGGCTTCGAGTCTTGAGAAGATTTTTGAAGTCATGGAATGCCACAAATCGGATGGCCCGACTAGCAATTTACAAGCTTGAGGAGATGCTCACGAGATGGTGGAAGAGCGTATCCACAACTCTTGATCTGTTACGTGGGAGATGTTCCTTGGCGATTCAATGAACAGTATTTTCCTCCATCAACACGAGTAATTAAAGAAGAAGAATTCCCGCGAGATCAAGCAAGGAGTTGAGGAGTCTTTCGGCGACTACTTCCCGTTTTACCAACTGTCGCGGTATTCATCATACACGAAAATCTACAAGAATGAGAGTTGGAAGGCTAACCGACCGGTAGCAGGGCTAAAATATGATATAAGGGCAAGGTTAGTGTCTCGGCAATTTCGAAGATGGCCAAAGCGGTGGAATCTGCAGGATGACAGAGCGCAACTTGAAGGAATTGCGCAAATCCGGCAGGGACGGAAATAATGCAAGTCGCGGTGGTTCCAACCGCGGAGGTTCCTCACGAAGAGGAAGGCACCTTGGAACAACAACCGGGGTGGAAACAAGAGACCCTACCAACAAGGGCAACAAAATTACCCCAGGGCAGTAGGGATCCCAGACGTGTCCTAAATGCAAGAAGTACCATCCAGAGCCAAGCTGCGATGGGAAACAAGTCTGTTTCAAGTGTCGAAGCCCGGACACATTAGCGGGATTGCCCCGAGAAGACTGCTGAGGCGAGACCTCGAAACACCGGCCGAATCTTTGCATTGACAAACACAGAGGCCAAAAGTCCCAGAGATGGTTCAAGGTACCATCTATCTCAATGGAAATCTACTTGAAGCATTGTATGACTCGGGTGCTAGTCACTCGTTTATTTCCTATGATTGTGCAAGTCGTTTAGGATTGCATGCCCGTAGATTGCCATTTGATCTTGTTGTATCTACACCGTTGGGTGTAAAGTCTTTAACCACGATGCATGTATGAATTGTACTGGCAGCGTGGATGGACGAGTTTCTAAAGTGGATCTTATCCGTCTACCTCTTCACGGCATCGACGTCATATTCGATGCGAATTGGTTAACGGCCAACGGTGCGATGATCGGCTGTGGCAAAAAGGAGATATCATTTGCCGGAGACAAGGTTGAAGTGAGCTGAACTTTCTCTCCGCTACGTGCCGATCGGTGCGTGAAGCAAGGATGTCATGCTTTCATGGTATTCTTTTCGATCAAAGGCGAAGCCGACCTTTCACTTGAGGACATTCTGTGGTGAATGATTTTCTGATGTTTTTAGGAGGATCTTACCGAGTTACCTCCTATCCGAGAAGTGGAGTTCAACATTGACTTGATGCAGCACGGAGATCAATATCAAAGGCGCCGTATCGTATGGCTCCTAACGAGATGCGGGGAGTTGAAGAAGCGGTTGGAAGAGCTTTTGAAGAAGGGGTTCATTCGACCTAGCGTTTCACCGTGGGAGCCCCCAGTGCTTTTTGTAAAGAAGAAAGATGGAAGTTTCCGACTCTGCATCGACTACCGCGAACTCAACAAGGTGACTGTTAAAAACAAGTACCCACTTCCCTGGATTGATGATCTTTTGGATCGGTTATGCAGTTCCACGCTCTTTTCAAAGATTGATTTGCGTTCGGATACCATCGGTTGCGAGTTAAGGATGGCGATGTTCCCAAGACAGCTTTGGAACCGAGATATGGGCATTATGAATTCCTTGTGATGCCCTTCGGATTAACAAATGCACTGCGGTATTCATGGATTACATGAACCGTATCTTGACAACACCTAGACCAATTTGTGGTGGTGTTCATCGATGACATCTTGATATATTCTAAGAGCAAAGAAGAGCACGAAGAACATCTGCGAAAGGTGTTGAGCATACTCGGGAAAAGCAACTATATGCTAAGCCGAGCAAATGCGAATTTTAGGCCAGGAAGTGAAATTTCGGGCCATGTTATATCTAGCGGCGGAGTTGCAGTTGATCCTAGCAAAGTGGAAGCGGCTTACGGGTGAAACGGCCGAGAGGCGTGACGGAGATCCGTAGTTTTCTTGGTGCAGCGGGATACTACCGCAGATTTATCGGGATTTCTCGCGTCTTGCCCTACCATTGACAAAGCTTACGAGGAAGAATCAACCCTTTATATGGGGAGATGATTGTGAGGAGAGCTTTCGAGTACGAGGAGAGGTTGACTACGGCACCGGTATTGATTATCCCCGATCCGATGAGACCTATGTTGTCTACGGTGATGCCGGTGGGCAAGGATTGGGATGTGTCCTAATGCGGCGGGGCGGGGTGGTGGCCTATGCCTCTCGTCATTGAAACCTCACGAGTTAAACTATCCTACACACGATCTAGAGTGGCGGCTATCGTGTTCGCTTTGAAGATATGGAGGCATTACTTGTACGGTGTAACCGTAGAAGTGTATTGTGACCACAAGAGTCCGAAATACTTGTTCGATCAACGAGAACTCAACATGAGACAACGTCGTTGGATGGAGCGATTAAAGATTATACCACGGAAATCAAGTATCATCAGGTAAAGCAAACGTTATTCTTGATGCTCTTAGTAGAAAGACAGTGCGGTATCATATATGATGATACGGGAGCGGCTTCTTTGGAAGATTTCGAGACCCGAATCTATCCACCAAATCTGCATGGGTCGGCATGCACCGGTGATGCCTATCTTGCTACACTTCTTGCAAGTCAAGGGAGTATGATCTGAGAGATGAAGTGGAAAAAGCTCAGAAGCAAGATGATTGGGCTATCGAGACTCGTGAGAAGATTTCTCGAGGTGAGACCCAAGACTATGACCTATCACTTAGTGGTTTGGTCAGGTATAAGCAGCGAGTTTACATACCGCCAATTGATGAATTAAGGCGGACGATAATGGATGAGGCTCATAAGAGTAAGTACACTCTGCATCCAGGCATAGTCAAGATGTACAGTATGAAATCCGAACTGTGGTGGCCGGAATGAAGAAAGACGTAGCCGATTACGTGGCCAAATGCTTGACCCGTCGAAAGTGAAGATTGAGCACCGTCGACCCCCTGTCTTTTGCAAGGACTAGAGGCTGTAGGAATGGAAATGGGAGAACATAACCATGGATTTTGTGGTAGGTCTGCCCAAAATCAGAAATCATGATACAATTTGGGTAGTTGTTGACAGATTAACCAAGTCGGCACACTTTATTCCCATCGGTATTCACTATTCTCAGGAGCGATTGGCGGAGATTTATATCAAAGAGATAGTGAGATTACATGGTGTTCCTAAGAGCATTGTCTCTGATCGTGATACACGATTCAAATCCCGTTTATGGCAAGCATTACATGAAGGTATGGGGACTAAGCTAAGGTTCGGTTCGGCTTATCACCCACAGGCTGACAGTCAATCCGAGAGAACCATACGGACGTTGGAGGATATCTTTGCGAGCATGTGCCACGGATTTTAAAGGAAGTTGGGATCAACATCTTTCGCTAGCGAGTTTGCATATAACAACAGTTATCATGCTAGTATACAAATGGCCCCGTTCGAGGCATTGTATGGGCGGAAGTGTCAATCACCATTGTCTTTGACAGATTAAATCAAAAGCAATTACTTGGGCCGGATATGCTTGAGCAAACCTCTGACCAGATCGCACTGATCAAGAAGAGACTCTTAGCAGCACATAGTAGACAGAAGAGCTATGCTGACAAAAGGAGGAGACCTCTAACGTTTTATGTCGGCGACCATGTATTTCTAAAGTTATCTCCGTGAATCGGCGTCGGCGAGACGCGCTCAAGAGGAAGAAACTCGGTCCACGGTATGTTGGACCATTCGAAATTTTGGCTAAGCGGAGAAGTAGCTTATCAGTTAGCCTTACCCCCGAACCTGAGTAATCTCCACGATGTTTTTCACGTGTCACAATTGAAGAAATACCAACCTGACCATGATCATGTCATCGAGTACGAGGATGTCGAAGTACGGCATGATAATACCTTCATCGTTGAGCCAGAACAGATCATTGATCATAAGGAGAAGCGGCTCAGAAATAAGACTATTCTGATAGTAAAGGTGGTCTGGAAGGGTTTAACACCCGAAGAGGCAACATGGGAAACTGAGAGTGACATGAAGGAGAAGTACCCGAGTTCATGGCCCGAAGTTTAGTTAGTATAGATTAAATTTCGAGGCGAAATTTTGTGTAAGGGGAGAAATGTAATACCTGATATTTATACGGCATATTATAAATAAAAGTTGGATAATTCGATAAGTGAAAATTCAATCTCAGGACTTGTATAATTATGGCATATTTTCTAGGTAGAATTTCTACAAGAAATTAGGGAATTTAAGGGTCAAAGAGCCAAAATGACCAAAATGCCCCTGAAAGGGTAACTAACTTAGAAAATTCATGAAAAATCTGAAAGACAGTATAATGATCAATTGAATTAGGAGAGTATAATATCTCTAATTACGGTAATTTAATAAATTATGAACTTGGGAAAATTGTATAAGAGTGTTCAAAAGTATTAAAAAGACCAAAATACCCTTGTAATTATGGAATAATGTTGGAGGTATGAAAATACTAAGGTTAATGCAAGAATATGAAGGTAATAAGGCATCTTAATTAAGAAAAATACCAACTATGGTTAAAAGAGTGATTAAGCAATTAATGGCTAATTACTTAAGTGTAAACAAAGGAAATTCGATAATAATTATGGGAAGCTCAAAAATTAGTGGAAATTAGTTGAATATTAGTAAAAATATATTTACTAATTAATTGGAAATTTTGTGAAAAATATTTGAGTTTAGGTATTTTTAAGCCTAAATACAAGAATTGACCAATTAGGTATTTTTGTGAAATTTTTGGAAAATTAAATAAGTAAATAAGTAAATAATTAATTAAATAAAAAAAAATATAATATATATATATATTCAAAAGGGGGCCGCCGACATCTTTGTTGGTGAAAGAAGAAAAAAATTATTATATATATATTTATCAAGTTGCATATTATTATATTAATATAATTAATTAAAGTAAAATATATGAATAGTAATATTTAAATTAGGAAACGGACCCTATCTAGAGATCTAGGAATAGGAATTTCAAAGTCAAGAGAGATTAATGATCAGTGGAATTTTGTCTTCCGTTAAACTCTTACTAAGCAAATTAAAGTCATTTGTGCATTTCCTAATAAAACAAAATAGGGAAAAATGCATATAGGCATATTTTTGGAAAAGAGGAAAATAAATTCTAACTCAACATTTAGGAATGGGTTTGAATTTATTTTGACATATTTGGAATCAGTGAATTATTTCGAAGAGATTGATATCTCCGAAAGCAATTAAACACCTGGACGCGTTCGGACACGTTTTCGAGGAACTTCAACTGGACTGTTGGAGACCTATATGGAATCAAAATTTAGGTTAACTTGGACATTTCTACTAAGTGAGAACATGTCTTGAGTTGTAAATCCAGAATTTTGTGAATTCTCCGAAATCACGCGAATCGGAGTGCCGATCGGGAAAATGGGGTTTTATAACCCAAAATGCCAAACAATGCCTTATCTAAACCCTATAAATACCCCCCCCTCCTTCAAAATTCTGCACACCATCTTCTTTGAGCTCCTTGGCCGAAATTCCTAGGGAGAGAAAGAAGAGAGAGAAGTTCAGGCGGAAGCTCTGCCGAAGTCTTCAACGGGTAAGTCTTTCGGGCTTTAGTCTTTAGTTTTTAGTTTAGTAGTTAGTAGAATTGTTAGTTAGATTTAGAAAGTAGGTGACAAGATTCCTACAAATGTTTTAGAGCCTTGTTTGCGTTGAAAAAATATGCAGAGGTGTAAACATAGTAGGGATCGAGTCACTGAAAAGTTGTAGTTTTTATAGCTCTTTTAAAGGTTAGGGGTAGTAATAGCCTTTAAATTTTGAGTATGATTGGGTATCATATGGGAGGGCTATTTTAGTCTTTATTTTCGAAAATCATAAATACGTCGAAGTTCTGGCGAAATTTTGGGAAGAAAATAGCCTATGTAGCGAGCGCCAAGAAATTCCGCCAAGTAGGGTATAGGGGCAAAATGGTAATTTTTACCTAAAATGCCGATTGTAGTATCAAATCACTAATAAAAGTGATATTACTTGTAGAGGAAGTCGGAATCCTAATTTGCTGCCTTTACTGTTGTCCAACGTGCATTGTCGGACAAATCACCGTTTTCCGTCGAGAAAGTACAAAGTTTCCGCTGAAACACTTACGTACATCAACGAAGGTACGGACGCGTCTTGTAACACTAATCTTGTGCTTCTTAAATGCATATATGTCAATGATATGTTCGTGAGACCGTTATACTGACAGGTTATACGGGTTATAGTTTTGATAACACCGTTTTGTTTTCCTAGCGGCGAGGACACGACTAATTATCGTGGCCTTTGGTGAATAGTGCAGTGTTGTTGTTATTTACCTTATGGGGCTTTACATATTGCTCGTGCTTATGTTTTGTCGGCATAATGATCATGCATCTCTAGTATGCTTATGATATCTTGTTGTATTAGCTCTAGAAATATCATTTGTCCGTATCTTGTATTGTTTGGGTATGAGGTTAACAGATTACGAGATTCAATACGTTGAATTGAATCTCATTGTAGCTTCAGTCGGGAGGACCACGGTTCGTGGATCGAGGCAAGTACCGGAGTAGGCATGCACCAAGACTGTTTCTATCTTTATCGCTTTACGCATTCCCTTCCGTTTTTGTTTCTATCTGTTGTTCCTTTCTAAACATTAGGACTACGTAATCTATGCAATGTTACACAATGGTTGCTGTTTTGGCTAAGAATCCAAATGCTCTTTCGCTCTATTTCTCCACTCTGATTGTTTGTTTGAAAAAAAAAAAAAATTTTCCACATTTCAAACATGGGATGTTACAACTTCCATTAGTAATTTGACATTATAACTGGCATTTTAGGTAAAAATTACCATTTTGCCCCTATACCCCTACTTGGCGGAATTTCGCCAGCGCTACATAGGCTATTTTCTTCCCAAAATTTCGCCATAACTTCGACGCATTTATGATTCTTGAAAATAAAGACTAAAATAGCCCTCCCATATGATACCCAATCATACTCAAAATTTAAAGGTTATTACTACCCCTAACCTTTAAAAGAGCTATAAAAACTACAACTTTTCAGCGACTCGATCCCTACTATGTTTACACCTCTGCATATTTTTTCAACGCAAACAAGGCTCTAAAACATTTGTAGGAATCTTGTCACCTACTTTCTAAATCTAACTAACAATTCTACTAACTACTAAACTAAAAAAACTAAAGACTAAAGCCCGAAAGACTTACCCGTTGAAGACTTTGAGCTTCCGCCTTGAACTTCTCTCTCTTCTTTCTCTCCCTAGGATTTTCGGCCAAAGGAGCTCAAAGAAGATGGTGTGCAGAATTTGAAGGAGGGGGGGTATTTATAGGGTTTAGATAAGGCATTGTTTGGCATTTTGGGTTATAAAAAACCCATTTTCCCCGATCGGTACCCGATTCGCGTGATTTCGGAGAATTCACAAAATTCTGGATTTACAACTCTGAAGACATGTTCTCACTTAGTAGAAATGTCCAAGTTAACCTAAATTTTGATTCCATATAGGTCTCCAACAGTCCAGTTGAAGTTCCTCGAAAACGTGTCCGAACGCGTCGGTGTCGGAATTCGTTTTGAGATATCAATCTCTTCGAAATAATTCACTGATTCCAAATATGTTAAAATAAATTCAAACCCATTCCTAAATGTTGAGTTAGAATTTATTTTCCTCTTTTCAAAAAATATGCCTATATGCATTTTTCCCTATTTTGTTTTATTAGGAAATGCACAAATGACTTGAATTTGCTTAGTAAGAGTTTAACGGAAAACAAAATTCCACCGATCATTAATCTCTCTTGACTTTGAAATTCCTATTCCTAGATCTCTAGATAGGGTCCGTTTCCTAATTTAAATATTACTATTCACATATTTTACTTTAATTAATTATATTAATTAAATAATGTCAAGTTGCACATATTATTTTTGTTCTTATTTTTCATTCATTTTTTTTTCCTTGAGTCCAAAATGTCGGCTGGCCCCTTAATTTATTTAATAAATATTTATTTATTATTTATTTAATTATTTAATGATTTATTTATTTATTTTTTCCAAAATTTCCAACAAAAATCCCTAATTGGTCCATTCTTGTATTTAGGCCTAAAAATACCTAAACTCAACTATTTTTCATAAAAATTTCCAATTAATTAGTAAATACATTTTTACTAATTTTCCACTAATTTCCACTAATTTTTGAGCTTCACATAATTATTACTGAATTTCCTTTGCTTATGCTTAAGTAATTAGCCCAATATTACTTAATTACTTCATTATCACTTCTTGATAATTTTCTTAATTACCATGCCTTATTACCTTCATACTTTGGTATTAACATTAGTATTCTCATGCCTCTTGCATTTTTAGAAATTACAAGGGTATTTTGGTCTTTTTATTACTTTTTGAGTATTCTTGCTTATTTTCTCCAAGTTCAAAATTTATAAAATTATCATAATTAGGGATAATATACTCTCCTAATTCACTTGGTCATTTTACTGCCTTTTGGTATTTTTTTCCATAATTTCCTAAGTTGATTACCCTTTACAGGGGTATTTTAGTCATTTTGGCACTTTGGCCCTTAAACTCCCTAATTTCTTGCAGAAATTCTACTTAGAAAATAGACTGTAATTATACAAGATCGGAGATTGAAATTTCACTTATCAGAAATATCCAACTTTTATTTATAATATTCCAGATAAATATCCGGGTATTACATGGAGGGAAGGCAAGACTCCAAATATAATATTTTAATTTAAGACATATTTATCTAATTTAATTAAATTAATGAAGTTAGTTAATATAACATGTATTTATTAAAACAATATAATTATCTTCCTTAATTCTCTCACCGCCTCTCATCCTTGATTATTATTAAGAAAGTATCAATAGGGGTAAATTAGGAAAAGATTGATAAATATAAAAATTATGTCTTATATTTAAGACCAAAATTAAATTCTCTAATGGGTCTTACATTAAGGACTGGAGAGAGTATTATATTTTTTGAAAATTAAAGTTTGGTGGGAATTTTCCATGCCAGTCAAAGGCAGGCATATATAAGTCCCAATAAACCTAAACGAGGACATTAAGAGTGGTGGAATAAATAAGAATTAGTTAAGGTGGGTCCATGGATTTATTTTTAATTAGGGCCACTAATTGGAGAGGAATATATGATATACTTTTAAAGAATTAAAGCTAATCATGGGATTAATTAACAAGTGTGAATTTACTTTGTTGCAGTGCAGGCATTCGTCAAACAAGACGGCACACACAATTACTCTCTCTTGGTCTAAATTTCAATGTCGGCTGGCCGCCAGCTAATTAAACCTCAGGAACTAAATTAATTCCGATTTACCAGCACAACCTATAATTGATTAAAGTACTAATCGTAGTGGTAGATGGGTCATATTAGAGGTTTATTAAACCTTAAAATATTTTCCAGCCAAACGATATATTCAAAAACCCTATGTACTGATTACTGAGCATAGCGTTAGGGTTCAGAGTTTGGATTTGTATTATGTAAAATGGACTTGAGAATAATTATTTTTAGTGGTTTTGAGGTTTTTTGGAATTTGGATATATTTATATATATATATAGTGCTAATGTGAAACTTAATTTTTTATTATTTTTAAAAAAGATAAAAATAATAGAGTATTGTTTGAGCTTTAGGCCTAGCTAACATGTTTCCCATAATTCTCATATGCATGGATAATATTAATTCCGTCACGTAAATTAAAAGACTGATTTTTATGTTGTAGACAGACAAAGAAGGCTAATAATATGTAAAGCATGACATTCCCAACCTGAACGATCCCATTTTTTACCACGTATATGTGAAAGTAGCGTTTAAAGTCAACGTAATTGTGTTCTTCACACTCCTTTTTCCATGCAACACTACTGTTTGCGCCAATTTTCATGACTTTTATTTATCCGGTCCTTATATGAAACATATTTATCTAATTTGATTAGATTAAGAAAGTTAGTTAAGTTAGTTAATATGACATGTATTTTTTAAAACACCATAGTCATTTTCTTTAATTTCCCCATTTCTCATCCTCCTTAATTATGTTGAGAGATCATCAATAGGTATAAATTAGGAAAAGATTGACTAATCTAAAATTTTGTGTCTAATATTTAGAACCAAGATCAATTCTTAAAATATATCTTATATTAAGAATCAGAAGGAGTATTAATTATTTACAAAAAGAGAGAGAGATAGTTACATTTCAAAATCATTCTGTAATCAAGTTATTTGAAGTTGGTGATGGAGAATTAATCAAAGGGACTCTCCATAAGTGAAAGTTTAAGGAATTATTCGGGAAAAATTATAACAAAAGTGATAAGCCCTTGAATAGAATATAAGTGATAAGCACACTTACACATAACCTAGCTAAAAATAATTAGAAGCAAGAATATATTAATAGAGTTCAAGTCCCGAGAGCATGCTTGTTAGAAAAAGGTGATTTTCACCGTAGCTTTTTTTTTTTTCCTTCTTTAATTTATTAATTTATATATTTTTTGTTATAGAGTTATTTATCCATTTAACTTCAAATACATAATAACTATACTCTAACTATACTCATGAGCCAGAGGCTACTATTCAAAGTGAAGAAACCTAACAACACATTTAATTAAAACTAAATCATCTCAGTAATCACTGTTAATTTGTTTGATGGGTTAAATGGAGACCAACTGAAAGTATTTTGGAATGAGACTTTTTGCATTTAAAAGTCAACATATCAAGATTTTCATATTTATACAGTCCTAATTAATTCTTTCTAATTTAGAAGTGGGTATACTAGATTAATTATGAGTATCTTCAAGTTTATTAAAAATAAATATATTTATATATGGCAGACATAAATGTGAGTGCTATCAGTCGGGCATAGCACAGAACGTATGTACATTCGTGTTTTCAGATGTGGAAACAAAAAGAATGCTATTAATTTAAATTCTGCCACAATATATAACACACACACTTTTTTGTGAATAATTAGTAAGTTTATTTTTTTTTGGGATAGTAATCATAAAGCTAGTCATAACTCTAATGAGTCTTCAAAAACCAACCAAACCCCTAAACTTTATGTAAAAAGGAAAATATGGATAAAAAATTAGTACTGTCGTTCTTAATATAAAATATATTTTAGGACTTGACCTAAGTCCTAAACATAAGTTTTTTTTTATTTGTTAATCTTTTTCTAATTTATCTCTATTAATGCTCATTCAACAATAATTAAGGAGAATGAGAGAATCAATGAATATGACTAGGGTATTTTAAAAAATACATGCCCTATTAAATAATTTAAACAACTTTTTTACTAATTAAATTAAATAAATATATTTTATATTAAGTACGAAAGAGTATTATTAAAGTTGAAAAGGATCTGCAATGACATTATTTCTTATTGTATATAATGATTGAACTGATAAATGGGAATTCAACGACACTCTCATTGTCTTTTTGACATGCAATTTCCCCACGCTTATGGCATTCGCTTTTCAATATAATACAGTACTCACTCCCACCCACCCCTCACAAAAAACCAAAACACCTAATTAAAAAATAATATACGTTTGCTACTTTATACATTAAGTTTCATTTTAATCTTTTAAATTTATAAAATGATAGTATTTATATCCCAAAAACATTGAATGAATAACAGTTTGGTTCCTAAACAAAATTTCTGAAAAAGAAAAAGTTATAAATATTAATTCAGACAATTGCAACTAAGAATCTCAACTATAAAATCAGGGTTCTATTTGAAGCTTTTAAGTTCTCCCTGAGTTCATTTATGTGTAGATTATGTATAATTTGTGTGTGTAATACTAATGGGCATTGATAAACGATACTCCCTCTGATCTTAAATATAAGACAGAGTTAATTTTTTTGGAGATATTGAGAAAACTAATTAAATTAATTTAAAATATTTATATTTATTATTTTTTCTCCAAACTATTTTGTCTAATTTATAAGCTGATATATAATCCAATGATATTCAAAATATGATATAATTAAATAACTTATTTAGTTTTATTAATTTCTTTGAAAGAATTCAACTGGGAAATTTACCAAAATAGAAATAAAATAATTTTTTTTACCAATTTGGAGCTTATATTTAAGATCGGACGACGCCAAGGAGTTTTTAAGTAAAAATTGGGTTTCTCTCAAAAAAATTTACACAGTTTGGTACCCACGTGAGTCAAAATATTTAGGATCGGAAAGTACTCCATGGTTACACACACCCACATGAGTCAAAAAAAGAAAAAGGATAACATAATTAATTATAGAGGGCAAGTTATGGGGATGTGGCTAGGTGCCAATTAGGACCATTTCCTTTGACTTCCATTTCCCTCATTTTTTGACTACCCTTCAATTGCCTACCCCCACCCAGGAAAAAACAAAACTCCCTCCCACATGTTTTTGTTTTATAATTTATATTATATATTTCCATTTTATTTTAATCTCATTCTTGAGAGGAATCTATATATGCGTCACAGGCATCACTGAATCTTTTTTCAGTTTGGTGCCTTTTTGTCGCTCATATAATTATAATTGTAATTATTATTAGTCTGATTGCTCTACTCCAACCCATAAAATGACAAAAAACACACTATAAAAACCAAAATATATAGCACATGCTTATATACCAAGTTACCAACCGAATAACTTACTATTTTATAACTCAATTTTTCTTATTTTATAGTTATAATTACTTTATCTCTATACATAATTAATCAAGTGGACCTCTGCTGATCTCTCTCGACCGTTTACTACTCTTTTCACCAAAAAATAGAATATTGTATTAATAATTTGATTTGAAACATAATTGTATTTTGCATGGTCACGAAAGCCGACTGAGACCTTGTCTGTTTGTCATTAATTATCCTATGTATATGTGTGTGTGTATATTATATGTCAAAAAAGACAAAGAGATCCATGTTATAGAGATGTAGATTCTAAAACAATTTATTTAAATATAGAAGTTTGATAACTAATTTATAAATATTAAAAAGTTTGTTAAGTTAGTTTTTTTTAACAAATGTGTACTTGTTTTTCTGAAATATCATCTTTAATCATTACTTTCTTTTATGGAAATCTCATTTAATTTAATATGTGTGAATTGTACTATAAATTATAAATTTAGGAGTCAAAATTAATTGAGGTTATAATTTAGAACTAAAACAAACCCCTCAACTAGCTCTCACGTTAGGAACGTTAGGATTAGAGGAATACATATAAAAAAGAGGCCCGGACCACAAATGTTCTTTTCCCCCCTAAACAAAAAGGACCTCGATGTGTTAGTTATAGAGTATGCGTCATGCACTAAAATGGACAATAATGAAGGAATAATACACAAACATGTTAATTTTGAATAGTCAATATGGCACTAAGTTAGAGCCTGAAACGCATTTGGGAGGGCAAAAAGTTAGGTGGATTGTTTTTGAGACTTTTTAGGAAGGCGTTATCTGAGATGAGCTTTAACTCCTAAAAATAAACTCATCACATGTGCTTATTTTTTTTTAACTGTGCTAACTTAAATGACTGTTGCTTTGTTTGCTTCATCAAACGCTTCAACTTCAAACTCTCTACATGCTCAGTTTTTGCATTCGCTTAATAGTAACATTAAGAAGTAGTATAAGTGATTATGATGCTTATCTAGATGTTTATCATAAGAATCAAGGTTTTTAGAGACGGTGATTTTCATGCATTAAGATCCAGAACAGGGATCAACTTCCAGTACAGGGGTCAACTTCCAGTTTCCATAACTCTTCGAATGTAACTCTAAATTCAGAAAATGACCTTTCCCTATAACTCTATTTAAGTCTTCTTTCCAATGAAAAAAAGAATCAGCTCCAAATTCATTATATTCTAAGAGTTATGATCTGATAAATGACAATTGTTATAAGAACAAAGTAAGAACATCATAACACTGAATGTCAATGTTTGAGATACATATCTCTCTCTCTTATGAATCTCTTTAAGCTTGATCTCAGCTTCTATGAAATTCATTTTGAGTGAAGTTTCATATGGAATAAGTTTCACTTCAATTGGACGTGTATTATGTGAGATACATCAAATAATTGAACTTGTTTTGAAATGACACAAGAATTGTTAGTTTCAACTTCTGAAAACTATACTATATCTCTTCCTTCTGAAGAACTTTGAGCTTGCTCTCAACTCTTGTGAAACTAATTAATATCCTTTATATTCTATTCAATCATATCAGACCAATAATCTAGGAATATTCTAATAATATCGGAATAGTATCCCAATAATATAATATCGTCATTTAACAAATACCTTTACAAATATATTTAGACACTTCATGATAAATTTAATTCCTAATTATATGAACGACACCCACATACACGTACATAAATGTCAAATAATTTTCGCGGAACTTCATGTGTGTGAAATATAATGAGTTTGTTTTCGGGCAAAAAGATTATTATTGTTGTTGTTGTTATTGGTATTATTATTATTAATCCACGCCAGATCACGCTAGTATATATTGTGTAATCCACACTCAAGTCAGATGAACCAATATTTAAATTAAACTTCTTATACATTCCTCAATCCCCATGTACATTAATTCTAGCTAAGGACACGTAATTGATCTCACCTATCCCTCCCTCCCTGGCGCAGAGGAGGGGTGCTAGGGGTGGCCCCCTAAAATTGCATAAAATAACCCAAAATTTTACATAATTATATTTCAACCTTATATTAATTTCAATATTTTCATTTTAGTCTCTACTATTTGTTTTATGAAGGGACTAAATGAATATATTGAAATATTTGTGGAGCTGAAATATAATTTTATGAATGTTTGGGTTCTATTTTATAATATTTCCCCCCAATAGCAATTTCTGACTCCACCCCTATATATATATATTTATATATATCTTATGGTTAAAGATATAACAGAAAATAAGCATTATATTCTATAGCGTGATCATGACATCATTTTTACGTTGTTTAATTATATTTATACGCTTTAAAAATGAACACACCTTAATTAACTACTGCTGCTCCTGAATGAGTCCATGAAATAAAATAATGTCAATGTGTCAATATCTAACCGTTCAAGTAAAGGACTGCCATTTGGTTAAAGATCTAACAAGTCAAAGTTGCACGACAGAATACCTCTCATCGTTCACTAATAATTAATGATGCGTTTAATTACTCCTGTCGCTCATAAGGATAAAGATCAGAGCTACCATATTTTAATCTTAAATAAAATACTTTAATACAGTTTGTTTTTAAAATTTATAATTCTTCTCCTAAAGCCTTTATATTTATTGTACATATTAAGAAAAAATTTCATTAAAAGAGTAGTATATAATACAAATAATTAAAAAATATATTTTTGAAAAACCAACACACTTTTTGAAAAATCAATGAGTTGTTGAAAAATGAAACTGTCGATCCCTCACATCTTTCTCTTAGTAGTCAAAATCTCACAATCATAATCCTAATTTCACATTGAATGAGTTCATACCAATTAGTCTTGGTCTTATACTAAAAATATATATTTTTGAAAAACCAACACACTTTTTTGATTTTTTTAAATTTTTTATATATTGTATTTATTTAGATTTAAATTATATGCTACTTTCTGAGATATTTTTTGCACCCAGTATCTCAAATTAATTAATTTTCATAATACTGGTGTTACAGACAAATGCAAAACTAGAAATTAATTAATTTGAGATACTAGGTGCAAAAAATATATTAGAAAGCAGAATATAATTTAAATCTAAATAAATACAATATATAAAAAAATTAAAAAAATCAAAAAAAATATGTTTATACCTCTAATTAGAGGTATAAGCATATAATAAGCACCTAACTCTAAGTACATAATGTGGACTCAAATATGTCTTAGTTTTTCAACTTGACCAACCACCTAATTTTACCCACACACTTGGATGATGATCAATAGAATTCAAATGGATCAGACTCTTTCCTTTAACTAACCCAATAGTTTGTTGAACTTCACACAAACGACTCCTTTATTTATGTACTATATTCCAAACCTATTCTATTTATGTGTTTATATAATTTCAAACGCCTTCACCAAGCTTCTTATTAAAAACATTTACGATTATTTTGATCTACTTAATTATTGTGTTCCGAATTCAAAAGATTAGACAACTAGAATAAATTTACAACGTAACTATGTATTTTGACGTTTGATAAAGATTTATAACCCCTACTTAGGGATGTTTAATTAAAACGGACGAAATGCAATAAGCTCAATTTATTATGCCAACTTTTTTTTTAACCAAGAGAATCTGAGTCATTAGTGCTCCCTAAACTACTACAGAATTGTCAATATATAACGCAAATTATCGGCCATAAATTATGGTTCCGAACTATTATATATATGTGTGTGTAGGCGCTATATGCTCAGTTTCAAAACGTAATATATCTTGAGGGCATATATAACGGTTAATAATCGTTATGTATTGTCTTCATTTTTTATTATTCATTTTTATTTATTTTTATTGTTAATATTTATTATATAAAACATAATATAATCATTCATAATAACAATATAATAATATTAAATGATAAATTTTATTTATAGTATTCAAAATTCAATACATTATAGATAAACACATACAATTTAAAAGAAATTAATCACTTAAACACTCTAGAACATTATCTTATAATTTTTTTAATTCTAAAAAGAAAACCCATTAAAAAGAATTCTACAATATTTTCCAATAGGTTTGTTGTAGATTGTCGACTGCTAAACTAATTTGGGTTAAAGGAAATAAAATAAATTGGTTAGTTAATTAAACAAATGTAACATGATTTCCTTAAAATACTCGTGTGTAAAATTATATGTGTGTGTGTCAACTTATAAGTTACACAAAATAATTTGGGAAAAAAATAAATATAAGAGACAAAATGTATCAAAATCTTATATTTAAGACCAAATTCAACCTCTCACTAGCTTTTATATTAGTGATTAAAAGGAGTAATTGATACAAGTAAAATTAATTTAATCACTAAATTAAAATTTCTTTGAGCTGCCAATATGCCATGCATGACCTATTGTTATTTCTTACACCAGATCTTATCATTATATACTGATTGTTGTTCACTTATTGTGAGACCTTTTAATGATTAAATTGATCATGTGAGATGGTATAGTAATTCTAACTATATTTATACATAACACCACTCTATTTTTTTTGATAAAAAATATCATTTTTTTATTTGATCAAGGGTATTCCAAACTACTTTAAACTTGAAATTAATTCATTTCAAAACTTAGAGCGTAGAAGATTTTTGCCAATTCCAATTAAACTTAATTTAATTAGAAAGTGTTTACACACATTAAACCCCATCCTATTTACATCAGAGCCTAAATGAAAATGAGCTCAAAATAAAACGAAAAAACACAAAATAAGAACAACATAAAAATAAGACAAAGGAAAAATTGAACAAGTGGTATGAAAAGTCAAAATAGATGAAATGTGCCCGTCACCATATGATCGTGGTAGGTGTCAAATGACTCGAGCATTTCCAAACATATAAGGAAAAAGCTCTGAACAAAACGTTGACAAAGATCTATCTATCTAGAGTTTTGTTCTGTTGCATGAAATTAGAAATGGAAAACAAAAATTAAAAGAGTTCAAGTGGAACTGTGGAAAAATACTAAAAAAGTTGAGATAGAGCTTGGTAGAAAAGTGTATAATGGGGAATTGGAATCGTTTCTCACAATCTGCGATTACCACAGGTGAAAATATTTACGACATAAAAAATGAATCACTTAATTAATTTCCTTATTCTTTATAAATTATACTATTTAGTTAACAAGTATATATGTACGACTCCCTGTCTCTCTCCAACCTTAAATATAAATTATAATTTTTTTAAAAATAACCAGTGCCATCTATAAGTTGGACTTTGCACCTACCTTGTAATTTAATTCACTTTTTTAATTTTAATCTCAAATAATTACATATTTTTCCTTCTTTCTCTCTCATACTCTCTGATTCACCTTTTTCCTAAGGGTATATTTGACAAAAAAAATATGGCCTTGTTTGTTTCTGATTTCTATTTTTTATTTTCAAATCTGCTTTATTAAAATATTTTTAAAAATAAGTTGTGAAAGAAAAACTACAAGGCTTAGCACAGTTGGCACTTAGCTAAGTTTCTTAAGCATCTAGTTAGGGGTTTGATCCCTCTCAATATGCATGGAGAGGGTCTTATGGCTAGCATTAAAACCATTTCGGGAAGTGCGAGGGGAATTAGTCACTACTACTGTCTATGAATACCCTAGGCCAAGAAAAAAATCTATTTGAATAGTTATTTTTTAGAGAAAAATCAATTTTTTAAGTGATGTGTTAGCGGAGTTGCGGACGGTGGCATGGGGGTAGCCAACACAATGGTGCAATGTCAATAGTAATTAGGCGGTGGCTTCAAAAATACTACTTCCGTCCCTAATTATAGGAGCAATTTAACCGATTTTGGGAGAATTAAGGAGAGGAGTTAAATTAGTTAATTTTACTCATTTTCCTAAAATGTCCTTATATAAATTTAAAATGACACAAGTTGCCCTAATTATAAGTGTTTCTAATTTGCCTTACGTTAGATATCCATGACATATTAGTTTATATATGTATATTAGTTGTTTTTTATATAGCCATGTGTATACATATATGTGTGTATATATATAGATCTATCTACACACACATATATATGTTTATATATGTGTGTGTTCACACATATATATCTACACATATATATATTGACTCACATAAACACAAATATACATATATATGTAAACACACACATATATATATAATGCTCCTAATAATAAGTATAAATAGGGGTATTACAGGAAAAAATTGACAAAAGTTAAAACTTGCTCTTATAATTAGGACCAAAACCAACTCCAAAATTTACTTCTATAATTAGGGACGGAGGGAGTAAGAAATAAGAAAACACTTAAAAACTGTTTTGATTTTTTAGTTTTAAAAATAACCTTTTTAGTTTTAAAAAACCACTTATTCAAAAAAGTTTCCAAAAAAATTATAAACAGCGTGAGGATACCGGTAAGTTCTTTGACATAAGTATCCACGATAACTTTTTTGAATTAACAAGGAACACCAGTGTCGATGTCTCAATTTCAAGCTATCAAATTCTCAAGTAATTGAAAACATCAAAGTTTACATCGCTCGTATATTCAACCACATTAATTGAATGCCTTGTCTTTTGTCAAATGCGATAGCTTCAGCATTTCGTACGGATCATAATGGTCGATCAAGAAACTACTACTATTTTATAATCTTTGTATTTAAGTATCTATCTACGTTAATTAATTCTAGAAGCTTGTTTGGAAAATTACTGTATGTGTGTGTGTGTGTGTGGACACATGTATGAACCATCAACAACAGAGCTATGTGAAGAACTAATTTTGTTTGTTTGTGTGGTGCTTCATTTGGACCTTAAGGATTTATTAATCTTGGTCTAACTAATTAATGCTGATTAATGAAACATGTGCTAGCTGCACATTTTTTATTTTAATAAATAAATGATTCGAAATAAAATATTTTGCCATTTTGATTAATAATGGGCATAAACATAAATGATCTGATTGGGAAAAACAAATTCAATAATATATAGGGGAAATCATTTCTGAATTTACAGTAGAAAAAAATTTCTGCAGCTGACAAAAATGATGCAGTTTACTCCTTCATAATTAAGTGATTTAACAAACACGACCCACTAAACCCACTAAAGTTCTCTTCCTTTATACATTAATGCCTATTACATCATCTTCCCTTCTATATATATTTAAAATAGCAACATTCATTGCTGCTTCTCTCCAAGTTGCTTCTCTCTCTCCCCCTCCAAACCGCAGCTGCCATGACCCCACATATAATCGCAGCCCATGGATCCATGACGGAGCACCCAGCAGTGATGGCAGCGAACCCACCGAGCAAACCGTTACAGACGTCCATCACATTCCAGTGGCCGGAGAGAATCCGCTTGCCAAAGAGTGTGGTTAAATCAGCGGAGCAACCAGCTAATGTGGTTGTCACAGCAGTTTGGCCCACCGCACTCCACTGACCGTAATAACTTCCTGGTTCGTAAGCACTGAGAATCTTTGTGAACGAAGCTGGATTGAATCCATACCAGAGCAATAAAATATAATAAAGATGGGACTAAGAATTGAGTATTGCTCTGTGCTCTGAACCCGAATACAATGCTAAGCTTTGACCCCAAAAAAAAAACAGTGCTAAGCCGCGCCATCTACGTCGTCTCTATTCCATCTGCTACGCTCGAGGTAGAGGTTGCGATCATCTTCCCCGTCGTTCACGCTAGTGTGTTCAGGTGCGATTTGCTCTTCTCATTTTCCAGCTTCGACGACTGGGCTGGTTGCAAGATCTGAGTCTTTGTTTCAGTCGAGGTGAACCATAGACCAGCAATACCACCGACGAGGTGAACCACAGCTGTGTGTGTAAAAAGGAAGAGAACTTTTTGTGGGTTTAGTGGGCTGTGTGTGAAATCACTTAATTATTTGAGGGAGTAAACTGCATCGTTTTGTCTGCTGTAGAAAAGTTTTTCTGCCGTAAATGCAGAAATGATTTACCTTAATATATATCATTCAACAGAAAAATAAAGTCAATATCCTTTAATTTTCTAATTATTTACATTCGGATGTTCCCACTTATTTGCCGAGGAGGAAAAAATGACACTGCAGAAAAACTCATTCATTGAAAGTTGAAAGTAAAAAAGAGTCTATATCTTCTAGACGTTGGACAATTGGCTAGACTATGTGCTTCTGAAAAAAGTTACCAACTTTACAAAAATTTTAAGTGTGTGATTTTGAAAATTTCATGCGTTGCCTTCTCTCATTTTCTTTTTGTGTCTACCAACGTCTTTTTCCTCTTTAATGACCATTAGATTACGTTTAATATTTTATAAAAATATTATTATAATAGAATGAAGAAAGATGGGAAGAAAATGGAGAAAAAGATAGAAATGAAATATTAAATGTGTATTATTAGATTTCGATCCAATGGTTATGAAGGGAAAAAGGATGGCAACGAAGGAAAAAAAAGGAGAGAAAAAGCATAACCATTAAAATTTAATCCAATAGTTATAAAGGAGGAAAAGAACGGCAGCTAATAGGAAAAAAAAAACTTCAAACAAACCGCACATAGTCTAGGCATCTAATAAAACTTCAAACAAACTGCACTAATTATATGTTAAAAATAGTACTCTCTCTGGTCCTAATTATAAAAACACTTTTGTAGTGTAAATTGCACTATAAAAATGTTCTTATAATTAGGACCAAAGATAATACTCAATTTCATTCCGTATACGAAAAAAGAACGTATATTTAATTTCATGCCCAAAGGCAAAAAGTTAGGCATGTAACAAAACATATAAAATTTTAGAGTTAATAATTAATTACTTTTTATTGTTAAGAGAAATTTTATATAGTGACGAGGGACGAACCCCTGAAATTTTTTTTTTTTCAAGTATTATATAGTGAACTTCTTATACCCCCAATGTTTATGCAAACTTTACATAATATACGATTTTCAATCTCAATCACTTGCTTCAAAATAAATTTTTTGCTCTACCTGCGAACAAAAATTGGTCAAGTTCATAAATATTTGGTTTGTAACCTATATTAAATCATAAATTTTTGAGTTGGGTTATGTTCTAACCCTAGTGAGCCATTAGAATCCAACTTAATTAGCTAAACTTTTATTTTTAAAAATGAAAAAAAAAAAAATACTTAGCTCCACCCCTTGATTCTAGATCCTGCATACCAAGTAAAAAGGATCATGTCAAATTCATGACGTCGTCAACAGGAATATATATCTTCCAAATGTTGCTTGAAAACAAAGTTTCTTGTCTAAAATATCATGATGTGTTAATACTTCATAGAGAGGAACGTTTATTGGCATAAATGACGTAAACTATGGTTTTTAAATTCGTTTTGAGCAACAAAAAAAATGGTTTTTAAATTCGTGAATATTAGTTCGAAACAAATGACACGTGTGCTTGTTTGGAATCACGGTTGGGTCTTTAAATTAAAAGTGTATATTTACATAAATCGAGATAAAATCCCTCTCACATACTTACCTTATATATGGTAAATCACAATTGAAAAACCATTTTTAACAACTTCAATCGTTATTTTAAACAAATATACTGTTATCATATAATATTACAATTAGAGTATAGACCCGTCTCTTTGCGTTTGTCTAGTGATTACTTCATCTCCTATAATTGACCTATTCTTTAAATTCTTACCAAATCATCATTTTAATTAAAAGGGGAAAATTTATATTGTGATTAATATTTACATATAGTTACATATGTTCACATTTGTTCATGAAATTTATACGTGATTACTATTTCTTCACAATTTCTTAATTTTTACTGTTACGTTTTTTCTAGCTTTACTTTTGGTGGTTAATGAAACTGGTCTGAAGTTAAATTCTTTCTTTATTAATTGGCATAAACTTGACCATAATTTCAACAATATTCATTCTTCAGGTAAATTTGGCCACGGTTTATGAATAATATATAATAAAGTGGAAAGATTTGTAAACTTAGATTTTTAAGATTTGAAGTAAAGGTGTGTTGTCTTTCACTCCTCCCGACAGATTTGTTCTCTTTCTCCATTTCCAGGTGCTCACTTAGGAAAATGGAATTTTCTTATAAAAATCTGTAAATTCAAATTATTAAAAAAATGTGGTATATGAGTATATCGATACTGGTATTTTAGAGTAAATTTACGTTCTTTATAATTAATTTATGGGTTAAGGTGCAAAAATAGACATGTACTTTTTTCAAAAGAGCGCCCAGTGGCAAATACTTTTTTTTGGCGCAAAAGTAGACACGCGGTTTGTAACAACCCGACTTTTCACAAGCAGTATAATTTTTTTTTTTAACATCATTTCAAAATCATCAGAGTAGAGCATTTGAGCAGAAGAGTAACTGATATATATTTATAAACTACCGTAAGTCTAGCTGGTTACAACTATGGTACAATAACAGAGTATTTCAAAAGCAGATAATAACAAAGGGAAGGCTTCGCGAAACATCGAAAGGAAGTCTTCAGCCAGAACATCTACGCGAGCTGCTTGTCTCTCTCCTCGGTCCTCGGTCCTCGGGAGCCTGATGCTATATTAAGGGCTGAGATCCGCACCGATCTCGAGTAACAGTTAACCTCATATTTACGTAGACACAACATATGGACCACGAGACAATCATATCAACAACAGTATATGTGCACTCATCGCCCAAAAGCATGCATACATATATCGCCCAATAGCATGTATACATATATCGCCCAAAAGCATGCGGATATATCGCCCATAGCAAACATGAACATATAAACAACACATAGACATACCACGAGCTATAAGCTATCACATACAATACACCTAGCACATACATGCATACCATAAACATCGATTAGTGTTACGATGCGAACGTACCTTCGTTGACAGATTACGGTATTTCTAGCACGTTTACGGAAAAGCGTACTTTTACGGAAAATCGTGGCGTCCAACAATGGCACTTCGGCGTAACGGCAGCAGATTAGGATTTCGACGTCCTATAGGAGTAATATCACTTTCATTAGTGATTTGGCATTATAATTGGCATTTTAGGTAAAAATTACCATTTTGCCCCTATACCCCTAATCGGCGGAATTTCGCCAGCACTTCGTTACTCTGACTAATTTTCTTCCCAAAATTTCGCCAGAACTTCGACGCAATTATGATTTTCGAAATTCTAGACTAAAATAGCCCTATCATATGATATCTAATCATACTTTGAAAAATAAAGGCTACTCTAGCATTACTACTCTAACTATTGAAAGAACTACGAAGACTAAAAGCTCTGTCTGGAAAACTTACCCGAGCTTATTTGCAGAATTTCCCAGAGCTCCTCTCTCTTCTTTCTCTCTCTAAATCAGCTCTTGCTTCTCAAATGTGAGAAAAACCAAAGGGAAGGGGTGGGTATTTATAGAAAAGGAGGTAGGGTTTCGTGATCGGATCAACTTTGTGAGAAGCGATCCGGACCGTCCAAAGCAACTTTTCAAAAAACCCTTTTTCCCTTCTTTGCATTCACACTTGAACGAAATTCAGGCCCAAAAATAAAGGGTTTGGCCAATGGGAGGTGGCCACGTGTCACCTTCCGAAGCTTTGAGACCGATTTCTCCGATCGGTGCTCGATTCGCGTGATTTCGGAAAAATCTCAAAATTCTGGATTTACAACTTTGAAAACATATTCTCACTTAGTAGAAATGTCCAAGTTAACCTATATTTTGATTCCATATAGGGCTCCAACAGTCCGGTTGAGTCTTTCTCGAAAAACGTGTCCAAACGCGTCCGGTGTCGAAACTTGTTTTCGGAAACACCCATCTCTTCAGAAAAATTCACTGAATCCAAATATGTTCATGAAAATTCCCAATTCTTTTCCAAATGTCACAACATAACCTTTTCGTCCTCTTGGCTATCTGGCCTTTTCTCAGAATTTCCCTATTTCGTCTTATTAGGAAAAAGCACAAACGGCTTCAGAATTAACTTCCGCAAGAGTCTAACGGAAGATAAAAACCCACTGATTAATATTTTACCTTGACTTTGGGAATCCCATTCCTAGATCTCTAGATAGGATCCGTTTCCTATTTCCCATTTTACTATTCACATAATTTTACTTTAATTAATTATATTAATAAAATAATAAACTTAACTTATCAACTAAGTTTTCTATTTTTATTTCTTATTTATTTATTTATTTATTCGTTTTTTTCTTTTATTTTCTGCACTTTCTTTTTAATTAATTATTTAATTAATTAAATAATTATTTTACATAATCTCTTACAACATTTTCCTATTGGTCAATTCTTGCATTTAGGCTTAAAAATACCTAAACTCATCCTTTTTCCTTCAAATTTTCCAATTAATTAACCAATATATTTATGCTAATTTTTAGCCATTTATCACTAATTTTGGAGCTTTACATAATTATCTCCGAATTTTCTATACTTGTGCTTAAGTAATTTGCTAATAAATACTTAATCACTCAGTTATCACTGCTTAGTAATTTTCTTAATTAGAATACCGCATTACCCCTTAACCTTTGCTTTAACATGAGATTTTTCATGCATTCGCATTATTCGCATTTTTCCATAATCGCAAGGGTATTATGGTCATTTCCTTACTTTTGAGTATTCTTCTACAATTTCTCCAAGTTTGTAACTTAATAAATTACCTAAATTAGGGACAATATCCTTCCCTATTTTAAATAGATTTTTACTTGCTTCTTTTATAGCTTTCGCAGGGTATTTATAACCCACAATGTATTTAGGGACCTATTTGCAAATTCCCAAACGTTTTAGGGACCTAATTGCAAATTATCCAATTTCAAGAGAAATTACCTTAACAATAAGGTAAACTCAATACAAGGTGTTTGAAACCTCATATTCACCTTTTTCCCTAAGTTATTTACTCCTCCCAGGGGTATTTTGGTCATTTTGGCACTTTGGCCCTTAAATTCCCTAATTCAAATTTCGGGGTATTACACGGTTACAAAAGTGGAGCAAAATTAGCGTTTGACCGTTAGTTGACTTTTTCTAAATTGAAAATGATGACGTGGACGATAACATGGACCTTCTTCTTCCTCGGTGATCCCCAACCCGTTCCGGTGACCCACCCAAAACCCGTTCCGGTGACCCCCTCCCCCAAAACCCAGTTCCGGTGACCCCTCCCCCAAAACCCAGATTCGGTGACCCCTCCCCCAAAACCAGATTCCGGTGACCCCTCCCCCAAAACCCGTTTCGGTGAGCCCTCCCTAAACCAAACCTTCGAACCCTCCCCCAAAACCCGAGACCTTCGAACCCCAAACCAAACCTTGAACCCCCTCCCCAAACCAAACCTTGAACCCCCAAAACCCGAGACCTTCGAACCCCCTCCCCAAACCAAATCGATCCAAACAAAATCAACAAGAAGAGGTACCAAAACGAGATCAATCGAAAAAAGAGAACGAAACGCGGTACCAAATCGCACGAGATTAATCGGAAAAATCGATCCAAACAAAATCGAAGAACGTTAGCAATTAATTAATTCGAATCCAACAAAATCAACAAGAAGAGGAAGAAGATACAACACTATCGAGCTTGGAGACCATGGATTCCGTCAGTCGACCCTTCTCTCTCTCTTTCTAGTTGAAGAAGAAGAAGGAAGGAAGAAGAAGAGAGAGGGGGCGGCGATCGTGGAGGTGGGAGGTGGGGTGGCGGATCGAGATTGGGGGAGGGTGGCAGATCGTGGAGGTGGGGGAGGGGGCGCGAATCGAGATTGGGGGGTGGGGAGGTGGCCGATGTGGAGGTGGGGGGGCCGATCGTGGATTTGGGGGGTTGGGTTTGACGAGGAAGAAGAAAGGAAGGAATGAAGAAAGGAGGCGTGGATTTTTTTTAAATTTCTTTTTTTTTTTTTTGCATTGCCAAGTAGGAAATAAATTTGCTGAGTCAGCATATATGTTAATGTTTTTGGTCAAACTAACGGTCAACTAACGGTCAATACTATTTTTGCTCCACTTTTGTAACCGCGTGTCTACTTTTGCGCCAAAAAAAAGTATTTGCCACTGGGCGCTCTTTTGAAAAAAGTAAATGTCTATTTTTGCACCTTAACCCTTAATTTATTTAATACACACTTTTAAAAAATACACAGATTTGTCAGACTATCTTAGAAAACTCTGTATTATTGTCATTTTAGGTAAGATTCATTTTTTTTCCTTCCGGGTCACGTGACTGTTGCACTGAACCAGGAACCAGTACTTCAAAAAAATAATGCATTATCTTTTACCGTAAAGATATATTATTTTATTTGAATTAAAAATAGGAGGAATATGATATGATATTTCCAGGAAACCAGAACCAAGTTGGTGCGGCCCTCGGCAGTTCATGTTTGAACGAGTAAATCTCATCTACAGCCCCACATCACAAACACAAGTTGATGGAAATGACTCTTCTTCTTCTCTTTTTTTTAAAATTAATTTTTTTATATTTCTTTTTTCTTTTTTGTCTTTTTTTTTTTTGCTCAAATTTCTTTTTTGTCTTCACTTATAGGCTATAGCTTCATATTTTGAACCAAGTAAAAGTATTATGACCATTCTGCCACCTAACCCAGTCTCCCTATTTTGGCGGCCCCTCTGTCCTCTTCCTCCCTATATATATAAACTACATTTCATAAACAAGGAACTAAACTCAGTTCCCTCTCTCTTCTTCTTCATTCTCAAGTCTCTCTGAGTGGAAACTACCACATCCGCCACAAGAAAATTAAGAGAGAGGGAGAGAGAGACAGAGACAGAGAGCAATTTTCTTTTTTGATTTCAGGGGTTGTTCAAGCACCTTTCCTGTTCTGTTCGCCAAGAAAAAGGGACTGAATTTAGTAAACATTAAGATCAAGTAAGTATGAAAAAAGAGATGGCTTCTTCTTCTTCATCATCTTGTTGTTGTTGTCGTCTTAGCTTAATTATTGTTTGATTTACGTCTGAAATATTGTTACTTTGCAGAAGAAGCAGGGTAGGCGACGATGGAGGGTAATAACTTAACGAGGAACATAAGTAAGAGCTTTAGCAGGTCAAGTTGGAGAATGGAGGAAGTGTTTGCAAGTGGCCGGTACTCTCGCCGGAGCTCTCGTGTCGACGAAGATGAAGAAGCTCTCAAGTGGGCTGCCATAGAGAAACTTCCCACCTACGACAGACTAAGAACAAGTATCTTCCAAACCTACGGCGACGAAGAACAAGGTGGTGGTGGAGCTCAGGTGATGCACAAGGAAGTCGATGTTCGAAAACTCGACATGAACGAGAGACAACAAATCATTGACAGAATCTTCAGAGTTGCCGAAGAAGACAACGAGAAATACCTCCGAAAGTTCAGAAACAGAATTGAAAAGTCCGTTAAATATACTCCCAAAAAATCTGAACTTTCTTTCTTAATTATCATCATCGTAATATCTTAAACTTAAATGTCAAATTTTGAATGACAGGGTTGGGATCAGACTTCCGACGGTGGAAGTGAGGTATCAGAATCTGACAGTGGAGGCAGATTCATACATAGGAAGCAGGGCACTTCCAACGTTGCCAAATGTCGCAATGAATCTTCTTGAGTCTGCTCTGGGTGTTTGTGGGATTAGTACAGCCAAGAGGACAAAGCTGACCATTCTCAAAAATGCCTCTGGCATTATTAAACCTTCAAGGTAATCCGGCCAATCACATCCCATCATCATCAAAGTTCTTGTCTGTAAAATAATATATATATATATATATATATATATATATATATATATATATATATATATATATATATATATAACTCATAAAAATAGTCTCAAGGCGTAATATTTAAGCAAGTTGATATTTTGATGCATGTATTTGCTTTGATTTAAATTACAAGCGATCTTGTTGTTGGTTTGTGTAGGATGGCCCTGTTGCTAGGTCCCCCATCTTCCGGGAAAACAACTCTCTTGTTGGCTTTAGCTGGAAAATTGGACCCAAACTTGAAGGTTAGATCAGGGGAAAAAATGATAATAATTGAAGTACAGAATTATGTTATAAGAAAACAAAATACTAATATATATATATATATATTTTTTTTTTTAATTTTCTGGATGAAACAGGTGAAAGGGGAAATTACGTACAACGGGTACAAGCTGAATGAGTTTGTTCCCAGAAAGACATCGGCTTACATTAGTCAAAATGATGTTCATGTTGGAGAAATGACTGTGAAAGAAACCTTGGACTTTTCTGCCAGATGTCAAGGGGTTGGGACTAGATTTGGTAATTTTTACCTTTTTAAAACCTTAAACAGGAATTAGTAAATATTCAGGCATAAACAAATCAGTGATTAACAAAAAAATAATAATTTCCATTTTAGACCTTTTGACTGAGCTTGCTAGAAGAGAAAAAGAAGCCAGCATACTTCCTGAGGCTGAACTTGACCTTTTCATGAAGGTAAATTTCACATAATAATTAATTAATTCTAAATATCTCAATTATTGTTCAAGTCACTCAATCTCTGTTTTTTCTTTTTCTTTTTCTCTCTCTCTCAACTTTTAGGCTACTGCAATGGAAGGAACAGAGAGCAGTCTCTTTACTGATTATACTCTTAAGGTAATTTAATTGAGGGCTCATATTCCTTCAACATGTCTTCACAGATCAGATAATGAGAAAGAATCTGACAATATGGTATATATTGGGTCTGTGTTTTTATCAAAAATAGTTTAATCGAATTTTCAAACACACCAACCCCAGATCTCCAAAATTTTCTTCCCAGATCACTTTTCTGTCAAAAATTTCTCCTCATCACCTACTCCCTTGAGTCAATTTCAGTTATGGCAGCTAAAAGGGTCCCACAACTTGTCCTGCTCTGCTTGCATTATTCATAGATACATTATTGCCCTTTTAACTTGCTGATATAGTGATATTTACCAAACTGCACTACGTCTATCATTTACTGATATATTTTACAAATGAAACAGATATTAGGGTTGGACATATGTAAAGATACCATCGTGGGTGATGAAATGCACCGAGGTGTCTCAGGTGGCCAAAAGAAACGTGTAACCACAGGTAAAGGAATTAATTAAGCCAATAATAATCTTCTGTTCTGTTTTATTTTCTATTCTTCTTTCAAGCATTACTTGGTCATCTTTACTTGCATCATCACCAATGTTTCATCAAATAAGCTTTATTTTATCAGTTCTCTCTTATCTTATTATTTTTTATTTTAAAATGAAGTGGCAAAAAAATATACCAAGTCAAATATATGTTAGCCGGCCAAACTCTTGTTCTTACTTTGGACTTGGTCCCTCACCTTCACAGATTCACCAACCCACTAGGACCAAATTCTTAGTTCCTCATGTTCCTTTTTCACACTAAGTCTATCTACAGATGTTTTCTTCGACAACTAATATTTTTGTTTATTATTATTACTATTTTTAAACAAAACTAATGGATATGTGGATTTGATGGTTGTGCACAGGGGAGATGATTGTGGGACCTACAAAGACACTGTTCATGGATGAGATATCAACTGGTCTTGATAGCTCCACAACATATCAAATAGTGAAGTGCTTGCAGCAGATTGTACACCTCACTGAAGCTACCATCTTAGTGTCCCTCCTTCAACCTGCTCCTGAGACGTTCGATCTCTTTGATGACATCATTCTCATATCCGAGGGTCAGATTGTCTACCAGGGCCCACGTGAGCACATCCTTGAGTTCTTTGAGTCAATGGGATTCCGCTGTCCTGAAAGAAAAGGAACGGCTGATTTCTTACAAGAGGTATATATAACCACGGACAAAACTTAGTCCAAGTTCATAGGTGAATTTACACGAGCACGCACGCACTTTAACAACTAACAATAGGACAATAACGAATGTCCACGTAACAAGGGAACTGGTTTGACTTGTAAAATGTGTTCAGGTGACATCAAGGAAAGACCAAGAACAATATTGGGCAGACAGGAGCAAGCCATACAGATATGTGACAGTGTCCGAGTTTGCAAACCGATTCAAGAGCTTCCATGTGGGAATGAGGCTTGAGAATGAGCTCTCAGTCCCATTTGACAGGTCAAGGGGACACAAAGCTGCTCTTGTTTTCAAGAAATACTCGGTGCCCAAAATGGAGCTTTTAAAAACATGCTTTGACAAGGAATGGTTACTCATCAAGAGGAACTCTTTTGTCTACATATTCAAGACAGTCCAGATTATCATTATTGCCATTGTTGCTGCCACTGTCTTCTTGAGGACCAAGATGCACCAGAACACTATCGATGACGGAGCGCTTTATATTGGGGCGATTCTCTTCTCCATGATCCAAAACATGTTCAATGGTTTTGCAGAGTTATCCCTTACAATTGCCAGGCTTCCTGTGTTTTATAAGCATAGAGACCTTTTGTTCCATCCTGCTTGGACTTACACCCTCCCCAATTTCCTTCTTCGCATTCCGATTTCGATGGTTGAGTCTATCGTGTGGATGGTTATCACCTATTACACAATTGGATTTGCACCTGAAGCTAGCAGGTTAGTTTAGTTCAATGACTTTCTTAAAAACACATCAAGGTCCCAATTAAAGAAAATAATATCAGAAAAGTCTCATAACTTGTCAATAAGATGCTATGGGACTTTTCTAATATTAATTTTCTTGTGATTTTCCCTAACACGTATGTTTGTGATAGACCAAATGAGAATATATATTTAATGCCTTTGATCTCTTTTTCAGGTTCTTCAAGCAGCTATTGATGGTGTTTCTGATTCAGCAAATGGCAGCTGGGATGTTTAGGTTCATTTCTGGAGTTTGCAGGACAATGAATATTGCTAACACTGGAGGATCCTTAATGCTTCTTCTTGTTTTCTTACTCGGAGGTTTCATCCTACCCAAACGTGAGTGGGGGATTTAAAGTTTGAAACTTGTTTTTCAAAATGATACCTAGTACCTACCTATATTAGAGGAATGTCCTCTCACACAAATGCTTTGATGATAAACAGGAAACATTCCAAATTGGTGGGTATGGGCCTACTGGATTTCCCCATTGTCTTATTCCTTCAATGGCCTTGCGGTGAATGAAATGTTTGCACCAAGGTGGATGAACACAAATGTGAGTAGCAGCATAAGCCCCATTCATTTATTCATCAGAATGCTTAAACTTCAAAAGGAACATTCATTGACTTGAACTTTCCTTTATCTGCAGACTAAAGATGGTAGTCCATTGGGTCTAGCTGTGTTGAGTACCTTCGATGTTTTCCCTGAGAAAAATTGGTATTGGATAGCTGCAGGAGCACTCGTGGGCTTCACAATTCTATACAACGTTCTGTTCACATTTGCACTTATGTACCTTAATCGTAAGAACTCAATGAGCTCGATAAATCTCCCTAAAGAAGTTACTTGCATCACAAGTCATTCGATCTTAGCAGAATGTAATGTGTTTTTTTCTCTTGTTTGATGATCTCTAGCAATTGGAGGGAAGCAAACGATTATAACTGTAGAATCAGAGAGTGAAATGGAAGGTTTAGGAGATTCAAGGGCAGAGCCTACGCTCCAACGGCCGATGTCAACTAGAGATGGAAACAACACAAGAGAAGTGGCAATGCAGAGAATGAGCAGCAAAGCAAACCCTATTCAAATGAGACATGTTGATTCAAACGTAGAGTCAGCCAATGGAGTTGCTCCTAAGAAAGGAATGATTTTACCTTTTCAACCACTCGCGATGTCCTTCGATAGTGTCAGTTACTTTGTGGACATGCCACCTGTAAGAATTCCTTCATCTTGTTCGATCTCTATTTTTTGCCATTAAATACTTTTTGGTACCTAACATAACTGAATTTTGACAGGAAATGAAAGATCAAGGTGTGACAGAAAATAGGTTACAACTACTTAAGGAAGTAACTGGTGCCTTCAGGCCTGGTGTTCTAACTGCACTTATGGGAGTCAGTGGAGCTGGTAAGACAACCTTAATGGATGTCTTAGCAGGAAGAAAGACCGGTGGCTACATCGAAGGAGATATTAGAATTTCTGGATTCTCAAAGAAGCAAGAAACTTTTGCAAGAATTTCAGGATATTGTGAACAAACTGATATTCACTCACCTCAAGTTACAATCAGGGAATCTTTGATTTACTCCGCCTTCCTTCGGTTACCTAAAGAAGTCAGCAAAGAAGAAAAGATGGTAAGCTAAAAAGCACTATACTTTGTGATTGTTTTTTCATAATATTTGGATGAAGATGAAATTAATATTTTTTTTATAAATTTTTTGTATTCTCAGCAATTTGTGGATCAAGTAATGGATTTGGTGGAGCTAGATGATCTTAAGGATGCCATAGTAGGACTTCCAGGAGTGACAGGGTTGTCAACAGAACAAAGAAAGAGACTGACAATTGCAGTTGAGCTTGTGGCTAATCCTTCAATCATTTTCATGGATGAACCCACTTCAGGTCTTGATGCTAGAGCTGCAGCTATTGTTATGAGGACTGTTAGAAACACTGTTGACACCGGAAGAACAGTTGTCTGCACAATTCACCAACCCAGCATCGACATTTTTGAAGCCTTCGATGAGGTAATACCAATGATCTTGTTCACAATGTCTAGAGTCTTTGTGGGATTTTTTATTTTGTTCACCTTGGTACTAAATAAATTTCCTTTTATTCTTTCTTGTAATAGCTTCTATTGATGAAAAGAGGAGGGCAAGTGATTTATGCAGGACCATTGGGTCGGAATTCTCACAAGATTGTAGAATACTTTGAGGTACTACAACAAGTTGATATTTTTTTTGGGTAGACTTTTTAAACAAGTTTCCAACATTTGACTCCATGTTTATTTATTCCACTATAACAGGCAATTCCAGGAGTTCCAAAAATTAAGGATAAGTACAACCCAGCAACATGGATGCTTGAAGTGAGCTCCATAGCAGCTGAAGTTCGTCTTGGAATGGACTTTGCTGAACACTACAAGTCATCATCTCTGTTCCAGTAAGTCCCATAAACAACAACAGCAGCAGCAGCATTGTCCTATGTTGTTTGTTCGTATGCTTCTTTTGTTAGTTTGAACTTACAAACATGTTTCTATGAGCAGGAGAAACAAAGCTCTGGTAAAGGAATTAAGTACACCACCACCTGGTGCAATAGATCTCTATTTCCCAACACAATACTCTCAGTCCACATGGGGACAGTTTAAATCTTGTATATGGAAGCAATGGTTGACTTACTGGAGGAGTCCAGATTATAACCTTGTCAGGTTTTTCTTCACTTTAGTTGCTGGTCTAATGGTGGGGACAATATTTTGGAAAATTGGAAAGAAAAGGTTAGAACTTTGAACTATTTTCAATTTTCTACTGCCATTATTCAAAGGATTCTCTAACAAAACTCTCACTCTTATTATTTGTTCCACAGAGATAGCTCAACAGACCTGACCATGATCATAGGAGCTATGTATGCTTCTGTTCTGTTCATTGGAATCAACAATTGCTCAACTGTTCAACCTATTGTGGCCATTGAAAGAACAGTTTTCTATAGAGAAAGGGCTGCTGGAATGTACTCAGCATTACCTTATGCTATTGCACAGGTTAGAGGATATAAAGAGTTAAAACTTTTTTTGGGAAAATTCATCTTTTGGTTCCTATGGTTCAGACTGGATTGTAACACAGTCCCTAAATTTTGACTCGGTGTAACTCAGTCCCTATAGTTTTGACTCGGTTGTAATTCGGTCCCTAAACTTTGACTCACAATAACTCAATCCCCATAGTTTTAACCATTTTATAGTATAGTCCCCCACCTTTGTTCTAGAACATAAGGACTAAATTATAAAATGGTTAAAACTATGAGGACTTAGTTGCAGTGAGTCAAAGTTCAAGGGTCGAGTTACAACCGAATCAAAGTGTAGGGACCAAGTTACAACCCAATCAAAACTACAAGACCGAAAGATTAATTTTCCCAACTTTTTTTCTGGGGAAATTATGTATATTCTTATGATGCCATAGCGTTTTAAAGTCGCCTTATCCCTTTTGCCATATAATTTTCTTTTGCAGGTTGTCACAGAGATACCTTATGTGCTAGTTCAAGCTGTGTATTACTCATTGTTGGTGTATGCCATGGTGAGCTTTGAATGGGCAGCTGACAAATTCTTATGGTTCTTCTTTGTCTGTTTCTTCTCCTTCCTATACTTCACATACTATGGCATGATGACTGTGTCCATCACACCAAACCACCAAGTAGCTGCAATTTTTGCAGCAGCATTCTATGGACTCTTCAATATCTTTTCTGGCTTCTTTATCCCAAGACCTGTAAGTATTATATGCCCCATTCTAATTGTAACTTGGTTTTGAAGAATTATCATCTCATCAACACTAACATAAAAGTTCTATGTGGGATTTTATTTCAGAAAATTCCAAAGTGGTGGGTCTGGTATTACTGGATTTGCCCTGTTGCCTGGACAGTATATGGATTGATTGTCTCACAATATAGAGATGTAACAACACCTATTAGTGCACCTGGGTATGGAGTTAATGGTGCTATTGGTCCAGTTCCTCTCAACCAGTACATCGAAGACCATTTCGGCTTTAAAACAGACTTCATGGGTCCAGTTGCAGCAGTTTTGATTGCTTTCGCTGTGTTTTTTGCCTTCATGTTTGCTTACTGCATCAAGACACTGAACTTCCAGATGAGATAAGTCTCTATATAGAGCCATCGGTGAAGAATTCGTGTCTTCTGTTCCACAAAATGTTATATCTCCTGCCAGTCTTAAATTATTTTTGTTTTGTAATGTGTATATATGTATAAAAACTACATAGCAAAATCTAGTAGATGATGACGATAATTTTCCATCTCAGCAAGTTTTGAGGTCTGTTTAATCAGTAATTGTAAAGTAAATTATCATGTTGGTCACATTATTCCTGTAACAATATTATTCCTTTTAAAATAACATTGTTTTGGTTTTGCCTTACAAATCATATCCTTTCAGTATTCATCAACTTGAAACAATGTTTATGGTTCAAAGATTAACACCATTTTAATGGGGGATAAACCAAATGAAAGAGTAAATATACTAATATGAAGTGAGTGGAAGTAAAGTTTATTTTTTTAATGAAAAGATCACACATATAAAATGAAGAAAAATATATGGTTACTTCAATCTTCTTTTTTAGTTACTCCCTCTACAAAAATGATGTTTTATTAATTCCACATTCCCCAAAATCTATAACACCAACCATACTTGTAAACTAATCCCACTCTTTTTAGTTGTCATGTTTATATCTAGTGACCTATAATGTGATTATAAAAAGAGGTGATGCGAGAAAAGGCATTAAGAATATATATTTAAAAAAATTTAGATTAAAAATTATAATCTTAGAGGATTAAAATTATTATTCAAATTTATGAGACTTATTATTTGTTAAATTTTAAGAAAGTATATCCCTAAAATTTCTTTTTTTAATCACTTTTTTACATTAGATAAAACCTCAATCACATATTTATCTTAATAGTGCAAAATCTATTCTCTACAACTAATCCAAACATTGTCAAAACAGTTTTAAACTTTTAAGTTGGTTATACTGAGAATAAAAAAAAATACACATTGGCACTTAGCAGTAAACTTTTTGAAAATCTAAATTTATTAAAGTGATCTCAGAAATTAAAATGGAAAAGAAATATCTTTTTTGGACCAACAAATGCAAGAGAAGATTAAATAGCTAAAAAATATTATAACTATAATTTGAAATTAGATTAGCCTCTAAACACACTTAAACATTGGGTTTTGGGCCAAAAAAGGGTTGGGCCTTACAAGTAAATCCTACGTTTAGTACAGAAAGCAACATTTTGGAAAATCTCATTCAGTACCAAAACCAGGAAAAATAAATCTCAATATAGATTCCTCTATCAAAAAGTCTCAGTACAAATTCATTTATCAAAAAAGTTTCAAGAGACCTCAGTTATATATATTTCAAATGTGAGCTTACCTCATTCACAAATGTATGTGACTAATATAGAAGTTATAGAATGGTCATAGATAAGCTCATAGATATTAACTAAAGCAACTTCTGTTGATAAGTGTATGTGACTATATTAACAAGTTATAAAGTGATCATTGACAAGTTCATATACTCCCTCCGTCCCTAATTATAGAAGCAATTTAACCAATTTTGGGAGAATTAAGGAGAGGAGTTAAATTAGTTAATTTTACTCATTTTCCTAAAATGTCCTTATATAAATTTAAAATGACACAAGTTGCCCTAATTATAAGTGTTTCTAATTTGTCTTACGTTAGATATCCATGACATATTAGTTTATATATGTATATTAGTTACTTTTTATATAACCATGTGTATACATATATGTGTGTATATATATGTATACATATAGATCTATCTACATATATAGAGACACACACCCATATATCTACACACACATACACACACACACACACACACACACATATATATGTTTATATGTGTGTGTGTGTGTTCACACATATATATCTACAAATATAT
Source organism: Acacia pycnantha (assembly GCA_025563575.1). Classification (NCBI taxonomy): domain Eukaryota; kingdom Viridiplantae; phylum Streptophyta; class Magnoliopsida; order Fabales; family Fabaceae; genus Acacia; species Acacia pycnantha. The sequence continues at coordinate 568,560 of JAMWYP010000060.1, forward strand.
ATATTGACACACATAAACACAAATATACATATATATGTAAACACACATATATATAATGCTCCTAATAATAAGTATAAATAGGGGTATTATAGGAAAAAAAAATGACAAAAGTTAAAACTTGCTCTTATAATTAGGACCAAAACCAACTCTAAAATTTGCTCCTATAATTAGGGACGGATGGAGTATATATATATGAACTAAAGCAGCTCTTATTCACAAGTGCACATGACTATATTAACAAGTTATAAAGTGATCATTCACAACTCATCTATATAATTGGGATCTGGTTCTTAGGATTTCCCTCAACATGACCAAGGGAATGAAGGGAGTAATATGGTTCTTAGTATCATTTAGTGAGTCCACCTCCACACGTGGGTCCCCTGTGCCAAGAAGAGGAAAGTGACGGCTGGGAATTTGGGAGGGTCAGACCTCAGAGGCTTCAAATTTTAGTGAGTCCACCTCCATACGTGGGTCCCCTGTGCCAGGAAGAGGAAAGTGACGGCTAGGAATTTGGGAGGGTCAGACCTCAGAGGCTTCAAATTTTAGTGAGTCCACCTCCATACGTGGGTCCCCTGTCCAGGAAGAGGAAAGTGACGGCTAGGAATTTGGGAGGGTCAGACCTCAGAGGCTTCAAATTTTAGTGATTCACCTCCACACGTTGGTCCCCTGTGCCCGGAAGAGGAAAGTGACGGCTGGGAATTTGGGAGGGTCAGACTTCAGAGGCTTCAAATTTTATGTATATGTAATATGGTGGAAACGACACGTGTCGCTACAAAAGAACAACTTCTCTCAAATTTCATGTTTTGCCAAGAAGGTGGACTCATATCTAGTTCACATTATCATCAGCTTGCGAGCCATTTGCGTAATTCCATTTTCCTCCTAATCCATCACTTCTCTCTTCCTATAAATAGAGTCGATTCCCTATTCTTCTTCTTCACATTATCACACAGATCATACATACCATACATCAGAAGAAGCTGCAACAATGAAATTTGTCTTTCTCTTGATCTTGGTCCTACTGCCCACGTCGGCTTTGTGTCGGACTCATCCTCCCGGCACCTCCCCGGCGCCAGTTTCCGATCCTCCATCACATTCTTCTCCCGCCGGCTTACCCACTGTCTCCCCTGCAGCCGGTTCTGCGCCAACAATTAGCAAGACCCCCTCCTTGGATACAGGTTCTCCGCCTCCCATGATCGTTGTTGTTTTAAACCAAGGTGCACTGTTTAGAGCTGCAGCTATAATTGCTCTGGTTGCTGGTGTTCTTAGCGTGGTTTCATGGTTTGGGTGTGATATGGTCCGTATACGTAGAAGAGTACGTTCCACATGCATGAGTATTCGTAATATTTGTTATTTTTAAGTAGGATGTTAGAGATGTGTCGGGTTGTTCCTTTACGGAGTATCTAGTTTTATTTTTCTTTGGCGTTTGGTTGATTTCCGTTGTTTTTGTATTGATATATGAATAGCTTTGCTTATTATTATTTTGTCTGCTTTTTCTTATTTTATTAAAGTTATTTTAGTCTTTTTATGATTACATTATATTTCCTAAATATTTTCCGGGATTTAGTTATGAATTGAAGATTTCAAATATCTTTTTAGACATATTTTCTTATACTCAAGGCCTTGACCATTTTCCCAAGAAAAACTTTACGGTGGTCGCCCAACTTACCTTACACAATTTACACTTTGTCTGTCCCTTCCAATTAGGTACTACACTTGAATCTCCTTTAATTTTTTGAGAAAAAAAAAATCCTTTAATTTAATGATATATCTATCTGTTTAATTTTAAAAAAAAAAAAGATATAAAAAGTTTGATTATCCCTGATTTTTCTTTGGCAATATTTATTTATCTTTTTTTTTCTATCCATTTTTGAATGTATCATGTGTAATTATTTTGGCAGGCATGGGATTCGTATTCAAAATTTATATCAGTCTTTTTCTCTTTTGGCAAGAAAAAAAAAATTATCTTATTCTTTAGGGTTAATGCAATTGTTATCTTATTCTTTAAAAAAAAAATTGTTGATCATTGTATTTTCAAATCATGTTTTTTTATATCATCTAATTTGGAATTCGTGACTGTCACTTTCAACACAAATATTTTCTATGAGACTTGAACTTGAGACTCAAAGGGATCTAGTGGGGTCTTACGCCGCTAGACCAACTATAACTATAAGTTGGTGGTTTCAAATCATGGTTTTATCCTTATAGTTACAAGGGGATTTTGTCTGATTTAATGCCTTTAAGTATAAGGACCAAAAACAAATTATTTGTTGAAAGTATAGAGATCAAAGCAAAAATTCTTCTTGCTTATATTTTTTTAAATGAATTTTGGTTTTGATCATATACTTACGCAATGGACTTAGTATAAGGACCAAAAACAAATTATTTGTGTAAAGTATAGAGATCAAAGCAAAAATTCTTCTTGCTTATAATTTTTTTAATGAATTTTGGTTTTGATCATATACTTAACGCGATGGACTTAGACCAAATCAATTATAAAATTATGGAGACAAAAAACTACAACTTAAAACTATGGGGACTAAAATCGTTTGATCAAACGATGAAAACTAACAATAGTATTAAATTATTCTTTAGAGTGTTTAGTAACTTCAGAAACTGTGGTTTCATAAGTATTTTTCCGCAAGTCGAGACAAAATTCTTCTCACATACTTACATCGTAAATCGTAAAAATTATTTTTTAAAAACTAATTCAAGCACACAGTATGTCTAATGTTATTTTGTCATGTTATCCTAACTAAGATTACATGAACAGTATAAGTTGAAGTTAAGACCAAAACTACGTTACAACGCAATTTTGCTCAGCAATAATAAAATAGATAGTGAAAAAATTTCCATTTGGCAATGGAGGCAAAATGCCTGTTAAGTGAGCATAACATCCCTCACAGTGTATACATAGGTTAGAAATTGCAACATAGTATACCACTCTTCACATTTTAAATATAGGACTTAGTTTAAAAGTGAACTTTAGTTATATATATATATATATATATATATATAAGATTGTTATTCATTTTATCTCTTATATTTAGTTTTATTAATGTTTTAAAATTAGATAAACTAGATTTTCCATTAATGAAGATTATTTTTGTTGGCGTTTTTTTGGGTATAAATGCAGGGCCAAGCCCAACCAGCTTTCCATTTCAGCAATCTTTTAGTTGGCATTTCTACTCGAACTCTTTTGCTAATGGCAGAGCATGTGAGACCCATAACCTTTACTTATTGGGAAATTTTGTGTCATTTTTTCGGGTTAATATGAATATTGAAGTGTTGCGATTTATTTTAATGAAAAGGCATTAAGAATATAGATTTTAAAATTTATAATCTCAAAGGATTAAAATTATTATTCAAATTTAAGAGACTTGTTATTTGTTAAATTTTAATAAAGTATATCCCTAAAATTACTTTTTTAATCACTTTTATACATTAGATAAAACCTCTATCACAAATTTATCTTACATAGTGCAAAATGTATCCTTCACAACTAATCCAACCAATGTCAGAATAGTTTTAATCTTTTAAGTTCGTTATATTGACAGTAAAAAAAAAAAAAAAAATACATGTTGGCACTTAGCTGTAAAATTTTTGAAAATCTAAATTTATTAAAGTGAACACAGAAATCAAAATGGAAAAGAAATATCTTTTTTGGACCAACAAATGCAAGAGAAGTCTCAATAGCTAAAAATTATTAGAACTAGAATTTGAAATTAGATTAGCCTCTAAACACACTTGGACATTGGGTTTTGGGCCCAAATTAAATACGGTTGGGCCTTACAATTAAATCCTATGTTTAGGACAGAAAGCATCATTTTTGGAAAATCACCTTGATCGTTGGGTTCAACTGACAAAGGGGTCGAACACTCTCACCAAAGAAAAGGGGTTTGATCCTAGAGTTGGTCAAGGTGCTGGGGGAGGTATCCTAGCTCCTAGGTGCCTAGGTAAATGCATAAGGGTAATAGACGGCTCGTCCTGCCCAACATCAGTATCACCTAGGAGAAAAGGAGATTTCGCTCTGTCTTTGGATCGTGGGTGAACCCAACCCCTTTCCTAAAATTTTCTTATAAAAAAAAAACATTTTGGGAAAATCTCACTCAATTCCTCAAAGACCAAATAAAAAAAACAGTCACATTGTAGGTTCTTCTATAAAATAAAGTGTCAATGCAGATTCTTCTAACAAAAAATTCTCAAGGGACTTCGGTCATGGGCGAATCCAGAAAATTACTGAAGGGGGCACCATTGGCAGGGGGATTCGGGGGTAGTGCCCCTGAAAAAAAAAATTAAAGAAAGTTTTAAATGCATTAAAAAAACAAAAGAATATAAACAAGAAAAAAAATATTTATGAAATCAAGTGAATACTGATGATGTAATAAGAAATGCAATTATTTTACAAACATGTCATTTAGAAAAGCAAGATTAAGCGCTGTTAGAAATGCAGCTACATAAATTACAATAAAGGGTGGGCACTCAATAAGTTCAAGTACATATATTTTAATAACAAAAGTATATTACAATAAAAATAATTACAATGTCATCCTTCTAGGCCTTATTTTTTGGAATTCCATCATAATTACCTTATGCTATCGATCAAATACATCTTTTCCAATATAAAGCACTAAGCAATTATTCAACCATTCATCCCCTATCTGATTATGAAGTGCAGTATTGATATATTAAGGGTGGGCAATCATTCAAACATGTATTATTTTTTTATTAAAAAAATCTCAAATTCAAGGGGGGCACTTACCCCCTTTCTCTACAACGTGGGTCCGCCCATGAATTCGGTGATATATATTCCAGCTGCGAACTTACTATATTGACAAGTCGTTGAATGGTCGTTGATAAACCCATTTATGTTAACTAAATCAGTTTTCACTGACAAGTAAATATGACTATATTGACAAGCTATAGAGTGGTAATTCACAAACTCATTTATATCACTAAAGAACTCTGGTTGTTAGGATTTTCCCCAATATTTTTAGCTTGCGCTGACCAAGGGAATGAATTGAACAGAGTAATATGATTCTTAGGATTGTACGTATATCTGGTTCCCTTTTATTTTTAAGGAAATGTAAGAAAACAGACAGAGGTTTTCACCTTAACACCATTAGATCATAATTTGAAGTTTAGTATCGCTCGATCGAAAGGATGCAAATCCCGAAACATAATCGCCTCCACACCAACTTTTGCAATATATGTAATGTTGCTGTGATTCCCTCAAATCATTCTGTGTGTGATGATACTTGATATGCTGTGAAAATGGTCATCGCCGAAAGTCAGACAATATAGCAGTGAAAACATTTTATGTATACATACTCAGTTTGACGCTTTCAATCTTTTGATGAGGGAATGTGATTTGAATCATCCATTGAGATGTATAATCATGGGGATTAAGGATATGTGATATGATCATTGGAACATGGAGTTGCATGCAAGGGCGGATCTAGAAAATTTATGAAGGGAGCACCGGTGGCGGGAGATTCAGGGACTGCCCTCAAATTTTTTTTTTAAATGAAAGTTTTAAATGCGTTAAAAAACAAAAAAATATAAAAAAAAAAGAAAAAAATATCAAAAAAATATTTATGAAATCAAGTGAATACTGATGATGTAATAAGAAAGACAGTTATTTTACAAACTTGTCATTTAGAAAAGAAAGACTAAGTGCTGTTAGAAATACAACTACATAAATTACAATGAAGGGTAAGCACTCAATAAGTACAAGTATATATATTTTAATAACAAACAAAGGGGAAAGCACCAATGTAACAACTTTTACTAAAAAATGTATCCAATTATATTAAAGCACTTTCAAAAATATTTATAAAGTAATGTTGACGTCACTAATGGCGTCACCTGTCCTGACGCCACTAGGTAGTGGCGTCATGGGCTCTGACACCACTAGTGGCGTCATACTGCTTGGCGCCACTAGTGGCGTCGTATTGCTTGACGCCACTAACATCAATTTTAATTGACACCTGTGGTGTCAATTAAAGATGCCAGAATGACGTCTATTATAATTGACGCCAGTAGCGTCATATTAGTTGACGCCACTAGTGGCGTCATATTAGTCGCGCCACTCTAGTGACGTCAACTTATCTAATGCCACTAGTGGCATCTTGTCAGATGACGCCTTTGACTGCATTAATTTGGTAATTCTTTTCTAAAGTGCTTTAATTGGGTACAATTTTTGTAAAAAATTCATATATTGGTGATTTTCCCAACAAAAGTATATTACAATAAAAATAATTACAATATCATTCTTCTAGGCCTTATTTTTTGAAATTTCATCATAATTGCCTTATTATCAATGCTATCAAATACATCTTTTTCAATATAAGGCACTAAATTAACAATCATTCAACCATTCATCCCTCATCCGATTACGAAGTGCAGTCTTGATGTATTAAGGGTGAGTACTTAATTTAAAGTTGGGCAATCATTCAAATATGTATTAATTTAAAAAAAAAAATCCTCAAATTCAAGGGGAAGCACTTGCCCCCTAGTCTTATATGTGGATCCGCATATGGTTGCATGCACTTCTAGGGATATTACCATACTTCCTCCGGTCCTAAATATAAGATTGAGTTGATTTTTTTGGGGAGATTTAAGAAGATAATTAAATTATTTTAAAGTATTTATATTTAGTTTTTTCTCAAAGTTAATTTGTCTGGCTTATAATAAACTAATATATATTTAATCATACATAAATATGATATGATTAAGTAACTTATTTAGTTTTATTAATCTTCAAAAAAAAAAAAGTCGACTAGATCTCAAAAATATGAGGAATAAAAAATTAATTTATAATGCCTCGTTTGAGACAACGGCAATACCTGATATAACCAAATGGGTGTTTGGGAATGTTTTTGAAAGATCAACTTTTTTTTTATTAAGTTTGTAAATATTTAATAGGATTTCATCCCAGTCTTTATTCTCAAGCTTTTACTGGCCTTCATATTTTTTTTTTTAAGAAAAAACATTTCACACCCATAGCTAAAATTGTGTTTGTGTGAGGGAGACGGTACTTCAATCTGACAAAATGTTACAATTTGCAACAATGTCACAAATTGCAATAATGTCACAAAATGTTAGAGCCATTATATATATATATGAGCAAAAAAATAGATATATATAATTGGATTATATTACCTAAATGTTTCACGGGATGGATTTACTTGTAAATTTAAGATTTTAAGGAACTTTGGATCGTATTTTCTTTTGTTTGCGATGTGGGTGTAATTTTCCTTTTATTCAATCCTGTTGTTTCAAATATATATTTGAATTAAAATGAACTAAATTAGATAATGAAAGCAAATTGGGCATAATCTTCCCGTCACCGTTAATAATTTAATCAAGCGCGTACGGGTAGAGATGTATCCAAAACGAAGTAGAATTTTAATCACATCAATGAGAAACATCAACATCAACATCAACATCAACAATAGAAGTCACCCACAATAAGCAACCAACGATCAAAATAGTAAGGGAATATCATTTTAAAGTCTCAAGAGAATAAAAAAAATATCAAAAAAGTCATAGAAAATTCTGATATAAAAAAAGTCTCATTAATAGCTTATTCAGTAGGTGATTAACAACTCCATCAGTGAGTTTTGATAACTCTTTAAGACCTTTTTGATATCAGAATTTTCTATGGGATCTTTTTAACATTTTCTTAGCCTCTTGAAATCTGAAAAAGATTTTCCCAAATATTAATAAGCAACGCTATTCATATATAATAATAAAAAATGGAAATCAACCCCAATGTCCAAGAAAAATAAAACTAGATATTACCTCCGGTCCTAATTATAATACCTAGTTAACTTTTTTTTGTAGAGATTAAGGAAACTAAATAAGTTACTTAATCATTTTCATATGTTATGTATCATTAGATTATATATTAATTTATTAGTCAAACTTATTAGTTTAGAGGAAAAATAAAAATAAAATATTCTAAAGTAATTTAATTAGCTTCCTTAATCTCTTAAAAAAAATCAACTAAGTCTTATAATTAAGATTGGAGGGTGTACTATGTATAGGAACAAACACATCTCTAACATCACTACAAAAAAAACGCGAATTACCCACGGAATTCTGTGGGTAATTTCCGTAGGTAAAAATTACTGACGGAATTCTGTCGGTAATTGAAATTACAGACGGAAAATTTCCGTCGGTAATTTTGTCATGGCAGAATAAATTGATTTTTACCACGGCAAAATTACCGACGGAAATTTTCCGTCTTCCGTCGGTAATTAAAAATTACCGATGAAATTATCCACGGAATTCCATCGGTGATTTCAATTATCGATAGAATTCCGTCGGTAATTTTTACCCACGGAATTCCATGGGTAATTTCCGACGGAATTTTTTTCGTGGGTAATCCGCGTATTTTTTTGTAGTGCATCCTACTTAAAAATAACAAATATTAAGAATACTCACGTATGCAGAACTTACTCTTCTACGTATACTGACAATATCAAAACCAAACCATGAAACCACGCTAAGAACACCAGCAGCCAGAGCAACAGCGGCTGCAGCTCTGAACAGTGCACCTTGGTTCAAAACAGCAACGATCTTGGGAGGCGGAGAACCGGTAGCCAAGGACGGCCTCTCGCTAATGCTTGGCACAAAGCCAGCTGGGGAGACAGTGGGTGAGCCGGCGGGAGGAGACGTGGTCGGGGATGAGGCCAGCGGGTTGACATTAGCGGTTGGGGCAGATGAGAGGGCCATGGATGGCGGAGACGACGCCGGAGGAGAATGTGATGGAGGAGCGGAAACTGGCGCCGGGGAGTGCTTTGGTGAAGTGGCGGGGGAGGCGCCGGGAGGATGACTCCGAGCCAAAGCAGACGTGGCCAATAGGGCCAAGATCAAGAGGAAGACAGCGTTTGCCATTGTCTGAAAGTACTGAAACTAGAGACAGTACAGAGAGAGTCAGTGAGTAGGCAGATGGTGGCGGTGCGTATTTATATTGAGGGGTCTCAGGTTTTCGGGGTTATCTCATGAGCCTTTTCAATAATTTAGTAATGGAGGATGAGCAAATGAATGTATGACCGCTTCCGCTGTGAACAAGCCAAATGGGTTATTTCCACAATATAATATTCAACGAATAAGCCAGATGAGTTTGCTTTATTTTAATTTTTGTTCCTCAAACTTCCGTAGTAACTGCGATTTCATGACATTCGCCAAATGAGTTTGCTTTATATTTTGATTTTTGTTCCTCAAACTTGAAAGACCAAACTTCTGTAGTAACAGCGATTTCAAAGAAGTTTGGTCTTTCAAGTTTGAGGAACAAAAATTAAAATAAAGCAAACTCATTTGGCTTGTTCTTTGAATATTGTGAAATAACGCATTTGGCTTGTTCACAGCGGAAGCGGTCATACATTCATTTGCTCATCCTCCATTACTAAATTATTGATCTTTTTATAATTAAATTCTATTACCCCACGGACATATTTGTAAATTAGAGATTTTAAAAGGCTTTTGAGTCATGTTTTCTCTTACTTAATATTAGACCTGTCCAAACGGGCCACCCCGGCCCGTCCAAAAAGCCCATAGGGCCAAAAAGCCCGCATGTTAAACAGCCCGCACGGGCCAAAAAATTATATAACCCTAAGGGTTAGGGCCAGCCCGTGGGCCAAAAATCATTTTAGAATAATCAACTTCAAGATACTGCCCGGTACTGAAAAAATACAGCATGATCTTGAAAAATTATTTTAGGATGTTGAAAAAATATTTCAGGGTACTGATTGGTACTGAAAAAATATTTCAAGATGCTGACTGAGGATACTGGTTGATACTGAAAAAAAATACTTAATGATCTTGAAATTCAAGATCATTAAATATTTTTTCAGTACCGGCCAGTATCCTCAGTCAACATCCTGAAGTATTTTTTCCAGTATCAGTCAATACCCTGAAATATTTTTTAACATCCTAAAATAATTTTTCAAGATCATGAAGTACCCGTTAGTATCCTAAAATAATTTTTCAAGATTATTAGATATATTTTCAGTACCAGTCAGTATCATGAAGTATTTTTTAACTACCAGTCAGTACCCTAAAATATTTTTTCAACATCCTAAAATAATTTTTCAAGATCATTAAGTATATTTTCAGTACCAGTCAGTATCCTGAAATATTTTTTAAGTACCAGTCAATACCCTGAAATAATTTTTCAACATTCTAAAATAATTTTTCAAGATGATTAAGTATATTTTCAGTACCAGTCAGTATCCTGAAGTATTTTTTAAGTACCAGTCAGTACCCTGAAATATTTTTTCAACATCCTAAAATAATTTTTCAAGATCATGAAGTACCCGTTAGTATTTTTTCAGTACCGGTCAGTATCTTTAAATATCTACAGTATCTTGAAATATTTGTTTAAAAAAAGGGATCAGTGTTGGTTTTTGCGCAATTGACCGGAAGTGAACGCTAGTGGCAGTGGACTGAATCCAATTCCTTGATTGAATATAAGGCGAGGAGGTGTAGTTTCAGATGGATTTGTACAATTTCTAAATGTTGGAAACATGGTGGATTGGTGGCCCACAGGTTGGCCCCAACATAACCCAAAAGAGTGGGGCTTATTTTGGGTTAGGGCCAAAAATGATCCCATCATATGGGGGCTAAAAATATGGAGGCCAAACATGGGACTTAATGGACTGGTCCATAGGGTCCAACCCATTTTAACAGCTCTACTTAATATATCATCAGTTTTTCAAATGGTTACAACTGGTGATTAATATAATATATCATCAGTTTTTCAAATGGTTGCATAATATATTATGCAACCATTTGATTAATATATTATATTTACGGTCAAAGGATGTAATTAATTCGAAGAGTATAATCGATCAGGCTGCTTGCGGAGGAATAATCTATTACAGGTTCATGGATTGTTGGATTCCAATGTTCGTTAGGTACTTAGGTACCATGCCAGTTACGTACAGCTGCAGAGATTTTCGCAATCAAAATTGGGTTGCAAGTGTGTAAGAATTTACAGATGGAAAACATTATGGTGTTTTCAGATTCCATGGAAGCTATAAATGTGCTGATGAGGGACAGTGGAAGTGAGCATCCTTTTAGACAGGAGATTATAGGGACGCGGCTTCCGTCCTCTTCCCTTATGGTCCACTCCCATCCTCTTCTCTCAAAACTGCACCGTTTTGGTGTAAAATAGGTAAGGTGCTATCCTTTTTTTTTTTTAGGTACTGACAGGTACTAAAAAAAATATTTTAGGATACTAATCGGTACTGAAAAAATATGACAGGTACTTCATGATCTTGAAAAATTATTTTAGGACCTGAAAAATATTTCAGGGTACTGACTGATACTCAAAAGATACTTCAGGATGCTGACGGGAATATTGGCTGGTACTAAAAAAAATACTTCATGATCTTGAAAATTTATTTTAGGATATATATTTTCGATGAATATATATCCTAAAATAAATTTTCAAGATCATGAAGTATTTTTTTAGTACCAACCAGTATCCCCAGTCAGCATCTTGAAGTATCCTTTGAGTACCAGTCAGTACCCTGAAATATTTTTCAACATTCTAAAATAATTTTTCAAGATTATGAAGTATTTTTTCAGTCTGCAAATCAATATCGTAAAATATTTTTAGTACGCATCGATCCAAAACGGTAGAGGAAAAAGAACAACATCTTACCTATTTTGCACCAAAACGGTGCAGTTTTGGGAGAAGAGGATGGGAGTGAATCATAAGGGAAGAGGACGGAAGCCGCGTCCAGATTATAGAAGCTATAAACTGCCAAGCACGAGTCCATGAGACTTTGACCATATTTTGTTATTATTAAAAAAAAAAAAAAAACAGATATCTTACCTTTAAACCCGTAATAAACTCATTTTTCTAAGAAGCCACTTCAAACATCTCCTGTTGGGTCAAAGTCTCATGGTTTTCATCTTCAATTTACGGGCAAATCTTCTAAAACATTTGGTCTAATTGTGAAAAAAAACAAAATATCCTTACTAAAATAAATAAAAATGCAAAAAAAAATCAACCCAAGATTCTTTTATAAATCTTCAAAATCATAAACGAATCCAAAAACCTCAAGCTCCCAACACTCATCGATGAAAAAATAGGAAGAGGTGAATCGATGAAAACGAGGGAAGATACAAACCATGAGACTTTGACCCAACAGAAGATGTTTGAAGCTCAAACAACTTCTACTCATTTTTCCATAGTAAACATGAGTGTTGGGAGCATGGGGTTTTTGGATTCAGTTATGATTTTGAAGATTTGAAGAATCTTGGGTTGATTTTTTTTGCATTTTTATTTATGGGAAATTACAATTAAATATCATTTGAATTTACAAAACATTGTCAGAAATATGTCACTGGAGATGCTTATTGACCTTCAAGTGACTATAAAATCAGAAGAGTTGCTTGAGCAGTGGCATAAAAATGTTTCTTCCAAATTAGTTATATATTTTCTTGATGAATCAGTTCATCGTGTCTGACTTGTTCTCCTACATTGGTTCTTAAAATTGGGGCTATGTGTGCACATGTATTTTCTCATATTGACAATCGCTCATTCCAGACTTACATCCATGGTCAAGTACTCTGTTAACATTGTAAATCTGCTACTGCTTTTTGGATTTTGAGAACTGCTGTTTGTATTTCTCGATACTAATAGAGAAAATGAAAGAGAATATACAAGTCTCTTACTCAAATGCTCCATAGTTAATGTTTGAATCTGAAAGTTTTGGAAAGCTTATAAAGGATTGCAGATTTCAAAGTAATGTTGAGTCTTGTTAAAAGATGATCATGGGGAATCTTGGCTTCGAAATGTGAGGGAGATGGGGATACTTCTCACAGTTCAAATATTTTTTGCCATCCCAAACATGACAAGAACTTGTGCAATTTCTGTCATAAAATGGGAAGAAGGCAAACAATGATTTTTATAAAAATTATTGTGGATGTTTATGAAGTGAAAAATCAAGGACTAGCGGCTGAGAATGCAGATTTGAGAGCTTCGCTGAGATTAATGCAGGAGGATATGTGTGAGTTCTTAAATACCCCTAATGGGCCACCAAAACGCTGGCCCAAATAGTTTCCACCAATCGAATGGTTATGTTCATACACCATAATTGAGTAATTGGATTTTCTCCACAAATTACCATGAGGTCCAACTCCTGCAAATGGTGGAACGTGATCTCCTCTAAGTTGAGATAAAGAAAGAGATGCAGTAACCCCAATAGAATGCCCAACATTTGGAGGAGCTACCAAAGAACTAGTTGTAGCATTAAATTTGCATGAAAATGCTCAGTTGAAGGGTGAGATTGTTGTGACGAAAGAGAACTTAGAGGAAAGTGAAAAAAAAATGAATAAATAAATATGAGTTGCTTGAAATTTTGATTGACAAGAAATTGAAAGAGCAGATTATTGAAGCTGAGAAGAAATATAATTTAAAATTCAGAGCTCAGTTGGGGGAAGATATTTCAATGCTCCAAAATCTGTTTGTCTATGCTAAAGAAGAATTGCAAGAAAGATTTCAGAGTTGGAAAGAAGCCATAGAAATCAATTGGAGCTGCACTCAAGTTGCTAAAGAAAAGTTGGTGGCCGCACATGAAGAAATTTTCTCAAAGGGTTTCATGCAGGAACCTAAACGAAAATCTCAAAAGGTTTCGTACAGGGACCTAAATGAAAATCTCAAAAGGTTTCGTACAGGGACCTAAGGGAAAATCTCAAAAGGTTTCATGCAAGGACCTAAACGAAATCTCAAAAGGTTTCATCAAAGGACTTAAGTGCAAACCTTAAAAGGTTTTGCATAGGGACCTAAGCGCAAACCTTGAAAGGTTTCATAAAGGGACCTAAAAGAAAATCTCAGAAGGTTTCATACAGGGACCTAAATGAAAATCTAAAAAGGTTTCATACAGGGACCCAAACGAAAATCTCAAAAGGTTTCGCACAGGGACCTAAGTGAAAACTCTCAAAAGGTTTCATACAGGGACCTAAGTGAAAATCTCAAAAGGTTTCATACAACTGGTTTTCCTCTGACCTCCTTCAGCGGGTCGCTCGGTTTTGGGAATCAAACTGCCTTGACATTACCTCAGATCTTTGAGACATTACCTCGGATCTTTGGGGCAGGTGGCTTCGATAGCCGGGATCAGCACCTAGATTCGAATACAGGTGAAACATCTCGGCACTACTCGGATCTTTGGCCACTACCTCAGATCTTTGAGAAACTACCTCGGATCTTTGAACAGCAAGCTATTACCTTGGATCTTCGAGACATTACCTCGGATCTGTGAGTAAAGACTTCTGGCCGCGCGAGCGAGAATGACCCAAGCCGCCCATGCCATTTTCGAGGCCTTGAATAGAACAGTTTCGAAGGCGAGATTCACCGCCAATATTCATCATTCACATGCCGATGGAGATTCCATGTGCCGATGCAGATTCCAATACCGCCACCTAATCCATCCACCCGTCATTGCCAAGATGGTTACCTCGGGGAGCACGATGTAGGCCGAGATTGTACAATGCTTGGTCGGGGTTGATTTCTGTCGGGATGGAGAAGTATGGCGGATTTGATAAGATGCATTCGTAGGCAAAACCAGCAAAGACAATGGTATTTAACCTTGTTCTTGATGTTTGAGGGAGATTCAAATTATCAAATCCTGGGCAATGTCTTCGTGGATGTAATGCGGATGAAGGACACAGTGGTTGATGCGCACGTTGTTCTCCAATTGTCATTGTCTCGCGTTATGGTCAAAATTATGGCTTTATGGATCCGCGGCAGTGAGGGTTTGGTTTGGGGCTTCTATTCGTCTTTTTCGATTTGGGCTCTTCTGGAATTTATGCATTGCATACAGATTCAGCTTTTATTTGTTTGCCGATCAAATGCTTCACAAATCTTTCGACCATAACTTCAGTTTATGGGCTCTAGTCGTTTTCTTCGATTTCTCTGCCCTCTCGTCTGTGATTTGCCTTTTGAAATCCCAATAAAGGAGATTAACCTCGCTGGTTGTGTTCGGTAAAATGCCGAGGTACCCATTTCGGTCTGAATCCCGACTTCGAATTTTCTCCAACCCATCTACTCGTCATTGCCGAGATAGGTATCTTGGGGAAGCCTGATGTGAGCCAAGAATCTGACAGGTGATTCAAGTTTCGTTTGGGTTACATTTGGGATAGTGCAAAAACAATGACAAGAGTCGTCGGCTGAGATCATGTGAAGGAATCCTTTGATTAAAGTCGTTGTGCATCACTCGCTGCCTAAAGTCGACATCCGAGATGCGGAGATGAAGATCTGCTGAGGATGCCCGAATTGCTAAAACATCAAGATACAAAATTGACACACCAACGTTGCAAGGAGCCACGCGCACCTGCAGGATGCAGAAACGCATGTAGAAATACCAGGATAACAAATTCCCCGAAGGCACCTGAAACAGAGGTTTCGTCTTCATCATTATGCCCTTCGGATTCATTGATCACATCCGAGAGTCGGATTCATTGATCACATCCGAGAGCCAATTCCGAAGCAAACACGCTAGTTGAACGGCGATTGATCCTTCTCAAGAAGTTGCAGAAGACCTTGGAGTTATCAGATCCACTAATGAATTGACAGGTGCATGCTGAGATATATCCAGCTACTGATATATGATGCCCAGATATATTACGCCGGATTACACATCCGATATTGTCCCGAGATGCCGACGTAGCTGAGATGCCGAGATGTGGACTTCGCTGGTAATGGGTAAATATTTAAATGTGAGCCACCATCCACGTTGCTTGGATTAAAAAAAATGGATCAGCTCCATGCATATCCTCAACCGAACCAAGCATAGGGAACTCACCTAGTTGCTGCTTACAAAAATCCGAAGCATTATTTAAATTATTCAAAGATGATGCATACATTTTCTCAGAATAGCTACTGCATCGTTTTTCTCCCTTGGAGGCATGTGCAAAAAGTTATAGGGGTAAAGCCCATGGCCATATGAATGCTCAGTGGACAATGCTCCATGCTCAACTAGCTCTTCAGGAGTTCTTGGATTATTTGCGGAAATTAACACTTCATTTGGAGCCACATGTCGCCTACATCTTCAATGACGTATCCCAATGATTTGTGCGCATTAAATTCCAAGTGCTTGATTTCTTGGGAATATAATGCATTAGAAAAGTCAAGAAGACACTGGCGTGCAAATGACAAACACTTCTGAATTGGAAAACAATGATGGCTACTTCAGAATTTATAGTCATTTAAACAATACGCAATTCTGTTATGCCAAAGCAAGTAATTCTTGCCTACTATGATGGTGTGAGGCCCGAGACACTATTCAAGCCTGCTTTGATAATTCTTAGTTGTTTCGGCTGACTTATCAAAATAAAGCTTTCTTAGTGAGGTCCAGAAAACATAGAAAGTGAACCCCGGTTATTCCGAACCTGGGTAAAACCCCGGCTCCGTGTACACTTTTGAAGACGGACCCGGTTAAACCGAACCTAGTTTAAACCGAGGATCCGTGTCGCTTTTGCGGCAAAGGAGAGAAGGCGGACCCGATTAAACCGAATTTAGTCTAAATCAGGGATCCGTGTAACTACGGCTATGGCCGCCAAATCTTAAAACAGGTATGAATTCAGCCTGTCTTCGAAAATTATGTCAAGTCTACTTTATCTGATAAATCCGCGCTCATCAATTGGACCCCGGATAAACTGTGGAGTTTTGTCCTACAAAGGGATGAAGGCGCACCCCGGTACTCGGGCTCCGTGTTAAGACGGCAATGCCGCCAAGTCTATTTCATGCAGTTCAATCCGCGCTCCTTAAGTGGACCTCGGATCGTAAAACAAGTTAAGGGTTACGACACCCACAACTGGAGAAACAAATCCAGGGTTACGACGCCCATAATGGACAAACAAGTTAACGAATTCCTTTGAGCTATTGGTACTCTCCCATCACTGGGCGCAAGGGTGCCGTATTAAACTGGATGGAACCCACCTCCAAAAATAGAAGAACGCCGACCCCGGTTACACTGATCCCAGTTAAAACCCGGCTCTGCGTAAAGTCTTGACGGAAACAAAAGATGAACACGGCACACGGCCTAGACATGGCGGCCAAACAACTCATTACGGCCAAACACAACAGAAAGGTCAGGCCCAGGGTATTCGACTGGGGAGACCTAGTCCTACGAAGGGCCGACGTCAGTAAAAAAAAAAAAAGCCAAAGATGGCAAATTGGCCGCAAATTGGGACGGCCCTACCGGATTAAGGAAAAACTCAACAAAAGAGCCTACGTTCTAGAAACCCTGGCTAGGAAACAAATCAAAAGGACATGGAACGCCAACAAAGCTGAGGGTCTGCTACAACTAGACATGGCATGTCATCCACGACGAACACAACGTGTCCAAGTTCAAGTTCAAGAATACTTGACGATATGCTAAAAGAAATGGACAAAGACTCAGGTTGCTTCAACCCAAGTCACACTTCGATCTGGGGCACAAAGCTAACACTGGGCCAACGAGCCTGGTATTTAAATTACACGAGGCCGCTGTCATCGGCCCTTGTATCGACACCGAGGTCTATAAGCCCGTGCTCGACAGAGGCCCATGCACCCGGTAAATTTCCCTTTCAAATTGTCGACTTTATAAAGCTAATCATCTCTTGAATTAATAAAGATTTTATTAACCGAATGTTCAATTCTATGAGTACTCAAATGATTTTTGCTAAATAAGCCGATCGACACCGAGGTCCATGAGCCGTGCTTAACCGACACCGAGGCTCATGCACCCGGTATATATTTTGATGCATTGAAATTGACACTTAAGTAAGAAGGCGAATAGTCATCTGGACCACGATCAGGTCCACTTGGTCAAAGTGTGTCCCGACGACGACCACGGATGAGCATGTGACAATTTGCCCTTACCACAGTTAAAAACCCGGATAACGACTCCGAACCCCGTAGCGTTGTATATTTAGACACCCCTATTCATGACACCTGGTTTCTGACACCAGAAGAGTACTAAGCGGACTCTAATTATTTAAAGACCTTGGCCCGGTCTAGAACTTAACTATGTGCAGTCCATGCATAAAAGTTAAAAGTACACAATGCACCAATTACTTGAATTTTCATTCATAAGGTCAATTGTTCAAAAGTACACACAAAACCGGCATCCTACGCCGAAACAAAAAGAAAAGGAAAGAACTTCTAGCTTGAAGGGGCTGCCTCGTCCACAGGCGCCCCGCCACTCTCGGAGCCAACCCCAGAAGCAGCACACACGGAATCCCAACAATCATGAGCACCTCGACCTAATTTGGAAAGTAACACATCCTGGCAACTCAGAAACATGAACTGCCAGGCTGGGGGGCAACAGAGTGGACAACGATTTGTTAAGCGGAAAAGCGTGTTGTTACCAGAAAATTTAATGCAAGCTCAGAAAAGTATCCGAAATGAGCACGTTGAAGGATTTGCACAAACAGTAAGTATTTTCCATTTATTATGATTTGCTTACATGTTATTAAATGCAGGAATATAGACCAGACAATTAGCTCGGATAAATTGCTATGAAAGCAAAGTAAGCTGGATGGACGAAATCCAATCCACGAAAGCCAGGTGTCACACGAAATCATGGCAGAATCAGAGGGTACTCCCCAAGAGTCACGCGGTAGTCACACCAACCACCCCGGATCGTCAGACCATCTCGGATCCATGAGCCGCGGTTTTCACCCCCGATCCATGAACCACGGTCCTCACCGGCACTTTCGGTCATACCAATTAACACGAGGCCCGCGGTTAGTAATCCGGATCCTTAGGCGTGGGAATACAATCCCGGCAATATCATTCGACCACGGCGGTTGTCTACCACCTCGGACCCTTAGGACGTTGGTTCTCACCACGGCCTTCCTAGGGCCGGAGTTCATTACCTCGGTCTCCCTTCGGCCGTCGGTAATCACCACGGTATTTCTCAAGCCGTCGGTCGTCATCATGACACTTCACGAGACGCAGGACACCGCCCGGGCTCATCGGACATTGCAACGTTACCATGTACCCAGGGAAATGAGTTCAACAAGTCCTAGCCCAACGCAAACGTCAGGAGATGGGCAACACCTCGGATGACTTATCCAGGACATCATACACCCCGGCAATCCAAAAACCTTGAACTACCGGGCTGGGGGCAACTGTTACTGATTTATATAAGGCCCGTTGGCGATGCGGCCCAATAATAGGGGGATCTATCATGATCGCCAGCAGATCAGATAAGATCATAACCAACCTATAATCAAGGAGATAATCAAGGGAAATCTCTATCACAAATAGAGGCCCATGAGCCCAAGACCAACAGTACACTCTATACATACGAGTTAAACCACAAAGGTACACATCTTCTATCTCTCGCTCTCTCAATTGCATATCGCACACGAGCACACACCCACTCCTTTGGCTAAACGCCTCAGTAATCCTTGAACTACGTGGACTTTGATCCCTCTTCAGGGTACGTAGGCCCTAGGAATCGCTCCTAGGTCAAGTCCCAATCAACATCAACATCCTAGCCCCTCAGGGCTAGACAGTCTGGGTTCTACACCAGAACAAGTTCATTTCATTAAGTTTTCATATGCATATGCACTTTTACCTTTCATTTATTATTGTGTAAATTATTCCCATCGTGTATATTAAATAGGGATAAAATTTTAAAAAAAAATCAAGGTAAAATTAATGATATTTAAGGTTTTCTTTAGTATATGTGAAACATACTGAAAATAAGTTATAAATACCCCATCCATCCCTACTTATAAACTCTAAATAATCAATTTACATTTGTCAAGAAAATAATTAAAATTAGCTAAGGGCCATAAATATGTACTTTTTCTAACTATGTGATTTTTTGTAAAGAGAATAAGTGAGAGATACTATAAATATAACAAATACAATTCAAGTGTAAAGTTATAAAAACGCAACAAATGATTTTACAAAAATAAAATAAAGTTTATATTTTAGAATACGACCATGTATAAATTTAAAGTTTATATTTTATGACCGAGGACTAGCATCATACAAGTATATATAATGGGGAAGCATATAAGGTACTTGTCCCTTATGTGCTTCTTATGTGCTTGTCCCTCTAATTAGAGAAACAAACACATTTTATTTATTTATTTTTAATTTTTTTATATATTTTTTTTATTTAGATTAAAATTATATGTTGCTTTCTGAAATTTTTTTTACACCCAATATTTCAAATTAATTAGTTTCCAATTCTGCACACAGAAATATTTGTCCTGTAACACCAATATTCTGGAAACTAATTAATTTGAGATACTGGGTGTAAAAAAAAATTCAGAAAGCAACATATCTGCCGTTCTTTTTTATGAAACTGCATTGTATTGTGTGAAATTCATCTGCTGCTTACTTACTTTCTTTCTTTCTTTTTGAAAAATAACAATTACTATCCTGAAGTATTTTTTTCAGTGCCAGTCATTACTTTGAAATATTTTTTCAAAATCCTAAAACAATTTTTCAATATTATCCAATATCCTGAAGTACTTTTTCAGTACCAATCACTATACTGAAATTTTTTTTCAAGATCCTAAAATAACTTTTTAGTATTATCTAGTATCTTAATGAAGTATTTTTCAGTACCAGTAATATTTTTTCAAAATTGTAAAACAATTTTTGGTTCACTTACCACCCTAAAATATTTTTTAATACCACCCAATATCTAGAATCTAACACAGCATACTTTTTTTTTTTTTGTTTCAACAGCACTAAGTATCTTAAACTAATTTTTTTGTATTTGGCCCCCAAAATATTTTTTGGTAACCCTTGGCATTTTAAAGTAATTTTTGGTTCAATATTTAAGGATGTTGGATGCACTAGAAATTAGTTCAGGACTGAATAATACTGAAAAAATATTTCAAAATACCAAATACTATTTTTTTTTAAAAAATAAAAGTGAGCAACATGTGAATCTTTTTTTTACGAGCAGTTTTATGCAAAAGGACGGCAGCAGACTATTAGGCGAAAGGAGGCAACCCGCATCCGGAAAATATTGGGTGGGGATTACCTGAGCCAAGTTTTCCACACACACAAAAGCAACCGAAAGAGCCTGACCCAGTTGCATCTCAGCAATTAGAGGCATAATATAATAAAGTGAAAATGACACTTAAATAACATATGAAAATCCAAAACCTTAAAAAGACCATTAAATTTTTTAAAAGATAGAGAAGGGATGAGGGGGCAATCAGGGATTTGCATATTTTGCCAAACAGACCAAAGTGCCTTGAAGACTTATGTAATGAAAATAGATTGTCTGTTCATTGGAATCAACAATTGCTCAATTGTTCAACCTATTGTAGCCATTGAAAGAACAGTTTTCTATAGAGAAAGGGCTACTAGATTGTACTCGACATTACCTTATGCTATTGTACTAGGTTAGAGGATATAAAAAATTTAAACTTTTTTGGGGAAAATTCAGCTTTTGGTTCCTATGGTTCAAATTGGGTTGTATAACTCAATCTATACACTTTGACTCGATGCAACTCAGTCCTTATAGTTTTGACTCAATTGTAATTCGGTCCCTGAACTTTGATTCACAGCAACTCAATCTCCATAGTTTTAACCATTTTATAATATAGTCTCCCACCTCTATTCTAGAACATAAGGACTAAATTATAAAATGGTTAAAACTATGAGCACTGAGTTGCAGTGAGTCAAAGTTCAAGGATCGAGTTACAACCGAGTCAAAGTGTAGGGACTAAGTTACAACCCAATTAAAACAACAAGGACTGAAAGGTTACTTTTCTCAAGTTTGTTCCTGGGGAAATCATCTATATTCTTATGATGCCATGGCTTTTTAAAGTCACCTTATCCCTTTTGACATATATTTTCTTTTGCAGGTTGTCAAAGAAATACCTTATGTGCTATTTCAAGCTGTGTATTACTCATTGTTGGTGTATGCCATGGTGAGCTTTGAATGGGCAGCTGACAAATTCTTTTGGTTCTTCTTTGTCTGTTTCTTCTCCTTCCTATACTTCACATACTATGGCATGATGACTGTGCCCATCACACCAAACCACCAAGTAGCTGCAATTTTTGCAGCAGCATTCTATGGACTCTTCAATATCTTTTCTGCCTTCTTTATCCCAAGACCTGTAAGTTTTATATGCCCCATTCTTATTGTAACTTTGTTTTGAAGAATTATCATCTCATCAACACTAACATAAAAGTTCTATGTGGGATATTATTTCAGAAAATTCCAAAGTGGTGGGTCTGGTATTACTGGATTTGCCCTGTCCCTGTTGCCTGGACAGTATATGATTGATTGTCTCACAATATAGACATGTAACAACAGATATTAATGCACCTGGCCGGTATGGAGTTAATGGTGCTATTGGTAGAGTTCCTCTCAACCGGTACATTAAAGACCATTTCGGTTTTAAAACAGACTTCATGGGGCCAGTTGCAGCAGTTTTGATTGCTTTCGCTGTGTTTTTTGCCTTCATGTTTGCTTACTGCATCAAGACACTGAACTTCCAGATGAGATAAGTCTCTATATCGGGTCATTGGTGAAGAATTTATGTCTTCTGTTCCACAAAATATTATATCTCCTGCCAGTCTTAAATTATTTTTGTTTTGTAATGTGTATATGATAAGTATATATTTTATAATTAAATAGGTGTATATTTTAGGATATAATTAGTTGGATTTGTTAATATTATATGCCTATTTAATTATATTTTGTATATTTTTCCATCATTGAATCAAACTTAGGATCAAAGAATGAATCGACATAAAATCTACTCATATCCTATTTTTATTGTGCAGGAAATATTATTTGATTTAGAAAGAAGTAAAAAGCAATTAAGAGGATATGCAATCAGCCAAACTTGGTGGTCTCACACAAGACAAATAGAAAAAAACTAATTGTGTGATCTGATAGAGTGGATTACAAGATATGTGGAGTGGATTACAAGATATAAGATATCTTTTTACAAAAAGGAAAAATATATCACATATTGGAATCAATTGGATCAGGGGTGAATTGATTTGAAGACGTGGGGACCGCACAAAACAGATTAAGGAAGCAGATCACACACATGGAGGTGATTGGAGATCTCAAAAGGATATTGCATATCCTTTATTAAAGAAAGGGATCAGATCACGCAAAAAGGAAGAATGGCCCAACACACACATACAAAAGACGTGGACCCCAGCTATATGTTTATAAATAGAGAAAGGAATTCAACAACGAGGAGCAGATCGAGAGACGCAGAAACAAAGAAGCAGAGGAGTAGCGGCTGAGCGTTTCGATTCTCTTCATCATCTCCACGGAAGGACGGAAGGACTGTGGAGGCGACGGAGAAATCATCTCTTTCCTTTATTCTTTCAATCTGAGTTTCATCTTTTTGTTATGGATTTTGTTATAGCCATGTGTGGCTAAATTTCTTTTCAATCTAGAGGACCTATGAACTTGTTTGGGTTCTAGAGATTATTCTCATTAATTAGTTTTGCTTAATTTAATTCAGTTTATTTAATCCTGTGTTTATTGTTATTGCTTAGTGAGTGGCCACCATTGAGCATGTTTTGGGGATTTAGGGTTGAACTTGGAAGAGGGAATCCTAAATTGACCTTGGGATTAAATAATGTGGAATTAGGTTTAAATTTAATGTAGAATTAGGTTTTAATCTAATTTGCGTTTAGGATAGGAACATACCTAGAAGCTCCGCATAATCAAATTAGAGTGAACTCGATCTAAAACGCATCTTATTTAGTTGTGTGAGGCATTGCATATTTAATTAAGGTAGGTATATAAGTGGTTATAGACATTAATACTCTAGATTAGCTGATTAAGTTAAGTCAAAATTAGTTTAGTGGGGATAAAATCTACGAAACAAACAAGGGATTAGTGGCTCTAGGTTGTTTGTTCGATTATTTTAGTAGTTTGTTATAGACATTAATACTCTAGGTTGTTTGTTCAACAAAATTAGTTTAGAATGCTTCCAAGCATCTATTGCAGCAACCTTTTCCTTGTCAGCCGGTTGTCCTTCTTCCAATTTTGGAGCATCTGCAGTGAGAAACCGTGCCAAGTTCAAGGTGGTTAAATAGAAAAACATTTTCTGTTGCCATATTTTAAAATCATTCCCATTAAACTTTTCTGGTTTTTCACCATGCATTGGAACAGGATCACTTGGGTTCATCAGATTGGTACATTGCCATATCTGTTGTTTAAAACAGAAACTCTGATTAATCACACAGATTAATCTACAAACAGTATAATAATAATATTCACAAAAAATAAACACAGATTCAATTCAATATTACTACCAACGTATAAAATCAGCAATGATATTAATTAATATAAACTTATTTCAATCACAAAAATTGTCTTAATATTGTTGTTCAAAATGTATTGAATAGGTAGAAATTGAATATACAGTAGACAAATACTATTAAAATAGCACAACAAGAATTTGTATTATTGAAACAACACATATAGATAGCATATAACAGGTCTGTATAATATGAAAAAGCTATAAACGAACCAACAAGACTGCCGATAATGGTACTGAACTATGCAGAAATCCGGGCCCAACGTACGTTGTGTCCTTAAGACAATTTTACTCCCTCAATACGGATGCTGAAGGTTTCTGAGCAATTGCCTCCCAGGATAAAGTGGATTATTCGTCTTCAGAAAGATGGCTCTCTCAATCTGAAGCCCAAGCGAATCCAACGAGTCTGCTTTCGGAACACACAGAATGTTTTGTATATGCAGTATGCAGAAAGAGTGTATATAGGAAAATCGGATTCAATTCTGTGACTAGGGTGCCCTATTTATAGACAACGAAAAACTTGATCCGAATATGCAGAAAGAGTGTATGTTGCAGCGAACTGGTGCATTGTGCAAACAGACGCACTAGAACAGAACGAATAGAAGCGACCCACGTCTGTTGCAATGAACTGGTATGTCGCATGAATAGATGCACCAGAACGAAGCGAACAATCCGAATGGATCAAAATACGCAGCTGCTGGTTGGAAATTGAAAGGGCAAAAACGTAATTATTAAAAGTTCGGTGTCAAATTAGAAATTCAAAAAATTATTTAATAAAAAATTATTTTTTATTTAACACACGACCGAGCCGAGCAGGCCGGACGACGGTGCGTGTGGTAGACCAAGGGTCACCTTAGTTCTCACCCCTCCACAAAAGTGGGTTGGCCCAAGGGCTCATTTAGTAGGAGCAAAGTTGAGGCTTATATACCCTCTAACTTCTCTCTAACTAATCAATGTGAGACTTCTATCCACACACACATTCCTTCTTCCTTTTTCCTCTTCTTTTCCATCCTTCTTCTTATTCATAACCCATGAGATTTTATCCTAAATTCTAACACTAATCAGACAAGATCATTAGATGCCACATGTAACACCCCAAATTCCATACTACAAATTGTGTCGGATGACACTTGGTTTTAGAAAAATATGACAGGGTTTGAGGTGCTACATCAGAGTACCGCGGAAACGGAGAGCAATGCACTAAAAATTTGGACAATATATGAGTAACAGATATAAAAATACCCCGACATATGACGATGCCGAGCGTATGCTGGTATATTAAAAATTTCCCGAAGGAATAATCATGTGATACAATATACAGAGCTTTGTACAATTACATTTCACAAAAGTAACTATACAACCTAGACCAAGCCTTGACCGGACTTGGGGCAATGAACCTAACTCCGTTATCCGAACGAATGGCCGGGTAAGTGTCTGAGATCCAATTTACCCCATTGGATCTCAGGTAACGGTTAACCTTATGCTCAAATAAAACAGTATATAGACAATAGATATTCATGACATAACAGTAATGATCAATCCAGTCACATCGTATGATCATGTGATAACAACTACAATACCATGCAAAGTTATCCCTGGTTTGCAACATCCGTGCCACGATGTACATTCGTGTCCTCAGCGCTAGGAAAACTCAAACGACATTATTATGACTATAACCCGTGTAAAGCTGTATGTATAAATGACGACCCTAAACAGAGCCTCAGCCTATGAATGTATCTATCGCATAAATGTATATGAGCAGCACAAGATTAGTGTTACAGTACGCGAACGTAACTCCGTTGACAATATACGGTACTTACAGTACGTTTGTGAGCTTGTACTTTTGACGGAAAACAGCGGAACGTCCGACAGTGGCACGTCAGACAGCGGAACGACGGCGGAACAGGATTACTGATATCCTATTTATCAATATTTGACATCATAACAGGCATTTTAGGTACAAATTACCATTTTGCCCCTATTTGCCTAATCGGCGGAATTTCGCCAGAGCTTCGCTACTTTGACTCTAATCTTCCAAAATTTTGCCATAACTCCGACCCCACCATGATTTTCGAAATTAATGACTAAAATACCCCTATCATATGATATCTAATCATACTTGGAAGATTAAAGACTAATCTAACATTTCTACTCTAACTACCGAAAGAACTACAGAAGCTTAAGACTAAGGACCGGAAAACTTACTCAGAGCTTCGCTGCGAATTTCCCCAGACTTCTTCCTCCTTACTTGCTCCAAGAATTTCGAACTAGAGAGGAGTGGAATGGTGTGAAATTTCAAATGGAGGCAATGTGTATTTATAGGGAAAAATCGGTTACTATTCACACCTTTTTCATACCGGATATCAACCGTCGGATCGCACTTTTGCAAAATGGCATGATCTCAACCACACAAGGGCTGGCTGACCTGCTCCCCCCTTCCCCAAGGTCAAACAACCAATTAGAAGATGCCACCTTGCCACATTCTAGAAGACTTCTACCGATAAAGTCTCCGATCGGTGTCCGAATCGCGTAATCTTGGAATATCTCAGATATCCGGAATCACAACCTTGAAGTTCTTTTCCTACTCATTAGAAATTTCTGGGTTAACTAAATTTTTGATCCCTTTCAGATCTTCTCCGGTCCTGCCGAAGATTTACGGAAAAACGCGTCGCTTGCGAAAATAACTTCCGGAATCATCAACTTCGGGACAAAAATTCACTGATTCCAAATATGTCCAGATAATCATCAACTCATCCCCAGACGTTGAGTTATAATTTATTTTCTACATGTTCCCATTTGGGACTATCTGCCTTTTTCACAGATTACCCCTATTTCGTCTTATTACTTGAGTATTCCACCGATCACGGAAATGACTTCTGAGACAGCTCAATCCGAGACAAAAATTCACTTGTCTATAAAATTCTCTGACCCTAGAAACCTTGCTCATGATTTTCTAGATAGAATTTAATTTCTATCGGTGGTCATTTATCCTATTTGCTTTTTCACCAAAATATCACAAATTATAATAATATTAAAACCTATAATATCTAGATATTCTTTGATACATTCTTATCCAAATTTGATCCAAATTTTTGGTCCAACATCTGGTCTTTTTTTTTCGTTTTATTTAATTATTTAATTTATTAATATTATATAAAATAATTATTTTATAATTTTTTTATATAATTTTTTTACAAATTTTTCCTATTGGTCCATACATGTTTTTAGGCTTAAAATTACTCAATCTCATATATTTTTCTTCATATTTTCCAATTAATTAGTAAATATATTTTATGCTAATTTTAGCCATAAACCCCTAATTATAGGGTTTTACATAATTATCTTTGGATTTTCCTTTGTTTAAGCCCAAATAATTAGCCAGTAATTATTTAATTAATTACCCACCAATTGTCGATAATTTTCTCAATTAGAATAACTCTTTTCCTCACAACAATTGCACTGACATTAGTGTTTTATGCCTCATGCATTATATCAAAATTCACGGGGGCATTTTGGTCATTAAAATACTTTTTAACTTTTCCCCCTTTATTTATTCAAGGTAATAATTTAATAAATTACCTAAATTAGGGACAATATTCTTCCCTATTTCAAATAAATATTTACTTGCCTTTTTATAATTTTCACAGGGTATTTTATAACCCGTAAATGCATTTAGGGACCTAATTGCACATTCTTAAACGTTTTAGGGACCTATTTGCACATTATCTAATTTCAGGAGTAATTACCCTAAAAACAAGATAAATTCACCACAAGGTCTTTGAGACCTCATATTCACCTATTTCCAATAGGTATTATTTATTTAATATGATACTTATCATAAATGAGATTTTCAGGGTATTACACCACAGACATGGGTCGGTGTTGATATAAATTGGGAGAAATCAAAACTTAGGTTTTTCCATAAGTTTGCTAAACACCCATATTTTTGTCGGAAGCTATTTTGCATCAAAAGTTTGTCAAACACTCCATTTTTGTCCAGAAGCTATTTTGCATCAAAACTTGGGCTTTAGAAAAAACTATTTTTTTCATATTTTTCTCTCTCCTATGCCATCATCAGTATTTGTTTAGTACCATTCAGTATCCTTAAATATTTTTTCAGTATCCTTCAGTACCCTGAAATATTTTTTCAAGATTAGTCATTATCCTGAAATATTTTTTCAATATCCTAAAAAAAAATTCAAGATCATGAAGTATTTTTTCAGTATCTTTTTAATACCCGTTAGTACCCTGAAATGTTTTTTTCAAGATTAGTCAGTGGCCTTGTTTGGAGAGAGCGTTAGGGTAGCTTTAAGTAAAAAATAAAAAAATAAAAAACTAGAAAAAAGTTGAGGTTGAAAAAAAAAAAACCCCCTTAAGAAAGTGTTTGGGTAGTGTTTTTAAGTCCACTGGGTTTTTTTTTTTAAAAAAAAAAAAGCTTCTAAAAGTTAGTTTAGAAAAAAGCTTCATGGGGTAACTTTTAGAAAAAAGCTCTCAGTTTTTTGACGTGGGTCCCACCACTTCTAGCACCATCAATCCAAACACAAATCATATTTACAACCTAACTTTTTTTCTATCAAGCTTCTGCAAAAGTCAAATAGAAAATAAACCACCTCTAACCCAAACAGGCCTACTGTACCCTGAAATATTTTTTCAAGATCCTAACATAAATTTTTAAGACCATGAGAAACAATTTTTCAGTAGCATTCAGTTAAGTATCTTTTTAATAGTCGTCAGTACCCTGAAATATTTTTTCAAGATCAGTCATTATCTTGAAATATTTTTTCAATATCTTAAAATAAATTTTCAAGATCATAAATTTTTTTTAGTATACTTAAGTATATTTTTAATACTTGTCAGTACCCTGAAATATTTTTCAAGATCAGTTATTACCCTAAAATATTTTTTTAATATCCTAAAATAAATTTTTAAGATCATGAAGCATTTTTTCAGTGCTAGTCAATACTCTTAAGTATTTTAATTTTGTACAAAAATTTATGTAATTTTTTTATATTTATTATCAAATATAATGTTTATAATATTCAAAATACAACTTTATCCTTTATATACAATTATACCAAAAGCTAATGTTCCTTTTGGTAAATTTGACTTTGAAAAAACTATTCTAATAATAATATTCAAACACTATCATTTTTATCCAAAAACTATTTTCCAAAAGCCATTTTTATATCATAAATTCTAAAATCAATTTTTCAAAAGTCATTTTTACCTCATAAATCCAAAAATCTATCATGCAAAATCTAAATCCAAAGCGCGGTAATTTTCCTTCTAGAACTTATCCAAAAACTTGCTTTAAAACATTAAAGTTGTTACATCACATACAATCAATCAATGTGAACACATTGCCCAAGAAAAAAAAAAGGTAAATGAGTAAAAATACACATATGCTTTATTCCTAAGAGCGTCCAACACTATATGCTTTTTTTGGGAGCAAAAATACACACGTGGTTACGATTTTGAAGCAAAAGTCACATCTCACCGTTATGTTACTGTTCACTTCAAGTATTTATCTCTCATCATGGTAAACAGTAACATAACGGTGGGATGTGACTTTTGCTCCAAAATGGTAACCACGTGTGTATTTTTGCTCCCAAAAAATCATATAGTGTTGGACGCTCTTAGGGATAAAGCACATGTGTATTTTTGTTCCTTTACCCTAAAAAAAAATCAAAGTAAAGTTGTAAACACGTGGCCTCAACATAAAAAGCCCAGCCAGTGAATAATAGTTAAGACTAGGACTCAGGTGACCAGAATCAAAAGCAAGTGGCAACCGTGGAGACTAAAAATAATGCACCAGGAAGAATACAATTATATAATGAAGAAAATATTCATCTAATCTGTTTTTCATATATCTCTTCAGTTCTAATCAGACAAGATCATTAGATGACACAGACATGAAACTAGCCACGTTAATATTTGAACCAAATTTAAACAAAGTCTATATATATCTCGGATTGTAGTGTGGATGAAAGAAGTTAGACTGAGAGAGTTAATATTTTAAAAAAGCATGCATCACAATACTTAAATTTGGTTCAAATATTAACGTGGCTAGTTCCGGATTGAAGGAAGCGGTAATGGATATCTGAAGTCAGAAACATGAAGGATAGTAAAAAATGGTGGCTTTGATCCAAATTTGATGGATGTATGGCTCTGCTATGCCCAAAACAAAAGGATCCGTTTACATGTCATTACGTACAAATTATAATATTCAAGATAAGTGAAATGCAACTTTTCTAATATAAGTGAAATGAGTTTTATTTCGACTTGTATAAACATTATTTTCAAATGCTAATTCAAATAAATCTATAATTATAGAGGTTTAACTCATAAGCATATTTATAAACGTATTATACATGTGCATTTTTTCACTTTAACCCTATAATTCTTTTAAATTTTTTTAAAAAACTTAAAGACTGAAAAAATTGTATTTTATCATTTTAAAATATTCTATACTTACATTTTCTTGAATATATACTTGTACTTTTTTATGCATTATGAGATGTAAGTTTTTAAATAAATCATTATGGCTTAGTAAAAAGGTGAGAGCAGGTTTTAGGGCTTAGGGCTATTGCCCCGTACAAAAAATAAAAAAATAAAAGAGGTGACAGCTGGCAAATGTCAGCCGAATCGTGATTCCGTGGTCTCACCATGGATTCGCCTTGAAATGACTTCTCGAATGGTATAAATACCCCCCAGTAGCTCTCTCCCTTTATCCCTCAAACCTCTCCTCCCTCTCTCGACTCGGTTATCTGGAGAACTGCCTCATTTCTTTCCTCCACTGCCCCCATCTGCCTACTCATTACTCACTCTCTCTAGTTTCAGACAATGGCTACCGCTGTCTACCTCTTGTTCTTCGCCGTCCTGGCCACTTCGGCTTTGGCTCGGACTCATCCTCTATCACATTCTCCTCCGGTGTCGTCTCCTCTATCTATGGCCCCCTTATCTGCCCCCACCGCCAAAGTCAACCAGCCGGCCTCATCCCCCACCACCTCTCCTCCCGCCGCCTCCCCCGGCCCTTCACCAAAGCTCCCCCTAGCGCCAGTTTCCGATCCTCCATCACATTCTCCTCCGGTGTCGTCTCCACCCGGCTCTTCCCCAAGCATTACCGAGAGGGCGTCCTTGGCTAGTAGTTCTCCTCCTCCCAAGATCGTTGCATTTTTGAACCAAGGCCCCTTGTTCGTAGCTTCAACCATTGTTGCGCTGGCTACGGGTGTTCTTACGCTGGCTACTGGTGTTCTTAAAATCGTTTCATGTTTTGGGTTTGATATTGACAGTATACGTAGAGGAGTACGTTCCCCAGTAAGTGAGCAGCTTCATCTATAAATTAAAAAAGTAAGTTGTTAGAGAAAAGTGTGAAATGCTTGTGGGAATATTTCTTTCTCCCTTGCTCCCTCCTGTATTTCTCATTATGTATTTTCTCGTTTTCTGTGTTTATGTTGTTATGAGATATTGCAGAATCATCATTGTAAGCTATACACGTATAGCAATTCTGATATAATAGAAGTTTTATCTTCTATAATTCACTATCTCATTGACTGATCGCATAGCAGATTTTCATTGTTTTCTTTTTATATATGAATAGAGTTGCTTATTACTATTTTGATCGTTCGTTGCTTATTGTGGGTGACTTCTATATATTGTTGATGTTGATGTTTTTCATTCTGATTAAAATTGTACTTCGTTTTTGGATACATCTCTACGCTTGATTAAATTATTAACGGTGAGGTTATAGATTCGATCATGGATGCGAAGGGAAGGATACGTTGTTAGATTACGGGAAGACTATGGCCAATTAATTTGCTTTCATATTATCTAATGTAGTTTATTTTAATTCAAATATATATTGGATAGAATAGGGAAAATGGTCCCTTAAAATCTTTAATTTACGGGCAATTCCTCCAAGGCATTTGGTCTGATTGTGAAAAAAAGAAAAAAACCTTAATAAAAATGCAAACAAAATCAACCCAAACGAATCCAAAAGAACGAATACAAAAACCCCAAGCTCCCAACAATCTGCTCTGAGAACGTCACGCCGCCGTAGCTAAGAGGCTCGCTGTCTTTTACGGCCAACGAGAACAATTAATTCATCGCCTTCAGCTTCATCACCGGCTCGTCCTTCGTCAACGGCCACTGACGGTCGACGCCGGCAACTCTCACGATTGTCGCTAGTGACTCGTTTTCGTCCGCGATTCTTACGATCTTGAAGCGGCCTTGTGCTAGCTCCACTGCTTCGCCGTCGTCCATGAGGTGAATTCTGCATCCTGGGATTTGGAAAAGAACTTCTTGCCGGATATTTCTCGGTGATGGTGGTGGTGGTCCTGATGAGTAACGTGAGCAATTGGAGCTGTAAGGTGAGGATGAAAATGGAAGCATCTTTGGTTTGGTTCTGTCTGCTTTTCCTATTTTATTAAGGGTATTTTTATATTATATTACCTAAATATTATGCAGGACTTACTTATAAATTAGAGATTTTAAAAGACTTTTAACTCATATTTTCTTATACTTGAGATCTTTACAATTTTCCGAAGAAAAACTTTACGGTGGTCGCCCAACGCTGGAATTTGACTTCGGCTTCGTTACCTTACAAGGGAACTGAACATGGTTTGACTTGTAAAATGTGTTCAGGTGACATCAAGGAAAGACCAAGAACAATGTTGGGCAGACAGGAGCAAGCCATACAGATATGTGACAGTGTCCGAGTTTGCAAACTGATTCAAGAGCTTCCATGTGGGAATGTGGCTTGAGAATGAGCTCTCAGTCCCGTCTGACAGGTCAAGGGGACACAAAGCTGCTCTTGTTTTCAAGAAATACTCAGTGCCCAAAATGGTGCTTTTAAAAACATGCCTTGACAAGGAATGGTTACTCATCAAGAGGAACTCTTTTGTCTACATATTCAAGACAGTCTAGATCATCATTATTCCCATTGTTGCTGCCACTGTCTTCTTGAGGACCAAGATGCACCAGAAGACTATCGATGACGGGGCGCTTTATGTTGGGGCGATTCTCTTCTCCATGATCATGAACATGTTCAATGGTTTTGCTGAGTTATCCCTTACAATTGCCAGGCTTCCGGTGTTTTAGAGGCATAGAGACCTTTTGTTCCATCCTGCTTGGACTTACACCCTCCCCAATTTCCTTCTTCGCATTCCGATTTCGATGTTTGAGTCTATTGTGTGGATGGTTATCACCTATTACACAATTGGATTTGCACCTGAAGCTAGCAGGTTAGTTTAGTTCAATGAGTTTCTTGTTGAAAAATGTAATACTTAGTCAAAATCACATCATGTCCCAATTAAAGAAAATAATATCAGAAAAATCTCATAACTTGTCAATGAGAAGCTATGGGACTTTTCTAATATTAATTTTCTTGGTGTGATTTTCCCTAATACTTATGTTTGTGATTGACCAAATGAGAATATATATTTAATGCCTTTGATCTATTTTTCAGGTTCTTCAAGCAGCTATTGATGGTGTTTCTGATTCACCAAATGGCAGCTGGGATGTTTAGGTTCATTTCTGGAGTTTGCAGGACTATGAATATTGCTAACACTGGAGGATCCTTAATGCTTCTTCTTGTTTTACTACTCGGAGGTTTCATCCTACCCAAACGTGAGTGGGGGATTTAA
Source organism: Acacia pycnantha (assembly GCA_025563575.1). NCBI lineage: Eukaryota > Viridiplantae > Streptophyta > Magnoliopsida > Fabales > Fabaceae > Acacia > Acacia pycnantha. Next base: position 602,486 of record JAMWYP010000060.1, read on the forward strand.
AGTTTGAAACTTGTTTTTCAAAATGATACCTAGTACCTACCTATATTAGAGGAATGTCCTCTCACACAAATGCTTTGATGGTAAACAGGAAACATTCCAAATTGGTGGGTATGGGGCTACTGGATTTCACCATTGTCTTATTCCTTCAATGGCCTTGCTGTGAATGAAATGTTTGCACCAAGGTGGATGAATAAAAATGTGAGTAGCAGCATAAGCCCCATTCATTTATTCATCAGAATGCTTAAACTTTAAAAGGAACGTTCATTGACTTGAACTTTCCTTTATCTGCAGACTATAGGTGGTAGTCTGTTGGGTTTAGCTATGTTGAGTGCCTTCAATGTTTTCCCTGAGAAAAATTGGTATTGGATAGCTGCAGGAGCACTCGTGGGCTTCACAATTCTATACAACGTTTTGTTCACATTTGCACTTATGTACCTTAATCGTAAGAACTCATTGAACTTGATCAATCTTCCTAAAGCAGTTACTTGCATCACAGGTCACTCGATCTTAAAAGAATGTAATGTGTTTTTTTCTCTTGTTTGATGATCTCTAGCAATTGGAGGGAAGCAAGCGATTATAGCTGAAGAATCAGAGAGTGAAATGGAAGGTTTAGGAGATTCAAGGGCAGAGCCTACGCTTGAACGGCCGATGTCAAGTAGAATGGAAACAACACAAGAGAAGTGGCAATGCAGAGAATGAGCAGCAAAACAAACCCTATTCAAATGAGACATGTTGATTCAAACGTAGAGTCAGCCAATGGAGTTGCTCCTAAGAAATGAATGATTTTACCTTTTCAACCACTCGCGATGTCCTTCGATAGTGTCCGTTACTTTGTGGACATGCCACCTGTAAGAATTCCTTCATCTTGTTCAATCTCTATTTTTTGCTATTAAATACTTTTTGGTACCTAACATAACTGAATTTTGACAGGAAATGAAAGATCAAGGTGTTACAGAAAATAGGTTACAACTACTTAAGGAAGTAACTGGTGCCTTCAGGCCTGGTGTTCTAACTGCTCTTATGGGAGTCAGTGGAGCTGGTAAGACAACCTTAATGGATGTCTTAGCAGGAAGAAAGACCGGTGGCTACATCGAAGGCGATATTAGAATTTCTGGATTCTCAAAGAAGCAAGAACCTTTTGCAAGGATTTCAGGATATTGTGAACAAACTGATATTCACTCACCTCAAGTTACAATCAGGGAATCTTTGATTTACTCCGCCTTCCTTCGGTTACCTCAAGAAGTCAGCAACCAAGAAAAGATGGTAAGCTAAAAAGCACTATGCTTCGTGATTGTTTTTTCATAATATTTGGATGAAGGTGAAATTAATATTTTTTATAATTTTTTTTATTCTCAGCAATTTGTGGATCAAGTAATGGATTTGGTGGAGCTAGATGATCTTAAGGATGCCATAGTAGGACTTCCAGGAGTGACAGGGTTGTCAATAGAACAAAGAAAGAGATTGACAATTGCAGGTTGAGCTTGTGGCTAATCCTTCAATCATTTTCATGGATGAACCCACTTCAGGTCTTGATGCTAGAGCTGCAGCTATTGCTATGAGGACTGTTAGAAACACTGTTGACACCGGAAGAACAGTTGTCTGCACAATTCACCAACCCAGCATCGACATTTTTGAAGCCTTCGATGAGGTAATACCAATGATCTTGTTGATAATGTGTAGAGTCTTTGTGGGATTTTTTATTTTGTTCACCTTGGTACTTAATAAATTTCCTTTTCTTCTTTCTTGTAATAGCTTCTATTGATGAAAAGAGGAGGGCAAGTGATTTATGCAGGACCATTGGGTCGGAATTCTCACAAGAATGTAGAATACTTTGAGGTACTACAACTAGTTGATATTTTTTTTGGGTAGACTTTTTAAACAAGTTTCCAACATTTGATTCCATGTTTATTTATTCCACCACTATAACAGGCAATTCCAGGACTTCCAAAAATTAAGGATAAGTACAACCCAGCAACATGGATGCTTGAAGTGAGCTCCATAGCAGCTGAAGTTCGTCTTGGAATGGACTTTGCTTAACACTACAAGTCATCATCTCTGTTCCAGCAAGTCCCATAAACAACAACAGCAGCAGCAGCAGCAACATTGTCGAATGTTGTTTGTTTGTATGCTTGTTTTGTTAGTTTGAACTTACACACATGTTTCTATGAGCAGGAGAAACAAAGCTCTGGTAAAGGAATTAAGTACACCACCACCTGGTGCAATAGATCTCTATTTCCCAACACAATACTCTCAGTCCACATGGGGACAGTTTAAATCTTGTATATGGAAGCAATGGTTGACTTACTGGAGGAATCCAGATTATAACCTTGTCAGGTTTTTCTTCACTTTAGTTGTTAGTCCAATGGTTATGGGGACAATATTTTGGAAAATTGGAAATAAAAGGTTTGAACTTTGAACTATTTTCTATTACCATTATTCAAAGGATTCTCTAGCAAAACTCTCTCTCTTATTATCTGTTCTCCAGAGATAGCTCAACAGACCTGACTATGATCATAGGAGCTATGTATGCTTCTGTTCTGTTCATTGGAATTAACAATTGCTCAACTGTTTAACCTATTGTGGCCATTGAAAGAACAGTTTTCTATAGAGAAAGGGCTGCTGGAATGTACTCAGCATTACCTTATGCTATTGCTCAGGTTAGAGGATATAAAAAAAAAAAGGGTTAAGGAGCAATTTTACACATGAGCTTTTCCCCTAGGAGCGCCCAGCACCACGTGCTTTTTTCTGGAGCAAAAGTACACACGTGGTTACGTTTTGGGAGCGCCCAAGACCACCACAGCTTAGTTGACCAGTTAGTCAACCTGTTAAGTTGGATGGAAATGAACGAGACTGGGTAAAATTACATTTTTGCCCTTAGTTTTAAATAAAAATTCCCTTTTGGCCCTAAGTTTTTTTTTTAAAAAAAAAACTAAAAATACCCTCCTTGGTGGGCCCCACCACCGCCACCCCACCCCCGGCGGCCGACCACCGCGGCCGCCGCCGCTGGTGGTGGTGGTGGCCGCTGCGCCGGCCGGCGGTGGTGGTTGGCCGGCAGTGGTGGGGCCGGTGGTGGAAGGGTATTTTTAGTTTTTATTATTATTTAAAACTAAGGGCAAAAGGGTAATTTTCATTTAAAACCAAGGGTAAAAAGGTAATTTTCATTTAAAACTAAGGGGCAAAATGGTAATTTTCTTTTTTTCCTACCATCAGCGTCCACGTCGGCATCCACGTCGGCGTCCATGTCGTGTCGGTCAAATAAGCGCCACGTCACGCCACGCCGGCGTTCCATCCAAGTTAACGGTTGACTAACGGTCAACTAATCGCCGCCGTGGTCTTTGGCGCTCCTAAACGTAACCACGTGTGTACTTTGCTCCGTAAAAGCACGTGGTCTTGGCGCCCTGGGAAAAGCTCATGTGTAAAATTGCTCCTTAACCCAAAAAAAAAAAAAACTTTCTGGGAAAATTCATTGTTTGGTTCCTATGGTTCAGACTAGGTTGTAACGCAGTCCCTACACTTTGACTCGATGTAACTCAGTCTCTATAGTTTTGTCTTAGTTATAATTCAGTCCCTGAACTTTGACTCAAAGCAACTCAATCCCCATAGTTTTAACCATTTTATAATATAGTCCCTCACCTTTGTTCCAAAACATAAGGACTAAATTATAAAATGGTTAAAACTATGAGGACTTAGTTGCAGTGAGTCAAAGTTTAAGGATCGAGTTACAACTGAGTCAAAATGTAGGGATTAAGTTACAACCCAATCAAAACTACAAGATCGAAAGATGAATTTTCCCAACTTTTTTTCTGGGGAAATTATCTATATTCTTATGATGCCATAGCTTTTTAAAGTCGCCTTATCCCTTTTGCCATATAATTTTCCTTTGCAGCTTGTCACAGAGATACCTTATGTGCTAGTTCAAGCTGTGTATTACTCATTGTTGGTGTATGCCATGGTGAGCTTTGAATGGGCCGCTGACAAATTCTTTTGGTTCTTCTTTGTCTGTTTCTTCTCCTTCCTATACTTCACATACTATGGCATGATGACTGTGTCCATCACACCAAACCACCAAGTAGCTGCAATTTTTGCAGCAGCATTCTATGGACTCTTCAATATCTTTTCTGGCTTCTTTATCCCAAGACCTGTAAGTATTATAGGCCCCATTCTAATTGTAACTTGGTTTTGAAGAATTATCGTCTCATCAACACTAACATAAAAGTTCTATGTGGGATTGTATTTCAGAAAATTCCAAAGTGGTGGGTCTGGTATTACTGGATTTGCCCTGTTGCCTGGACAGTATATGGATTGATTGTCTCACAATATAGAGATGTAACAACAGATATTAATGCACCTGGGTATGGAGTTAATGGTGGTATGGGTAGAGTTCCTCTCAACCAGTATATCGAAGACCATTGCGGCTTTAAAACAGACTTCATGGGGCCAGTTGCAGCAGTTTTGATTGCCTTCGCTGTGTTTTTTGCCTTCATGTTTGCTTACTGCATCAAGACACTGAATTTCCAGATGAGACAAGTCCCTGTATAGAGCCATTGGTGAAGAATTTGTGTTCTGTTCCACAAAATATTATATCTCCTGCCAGTCTTAAATGATTTTTGTTTTGTAATGTGTGTGTATATAAAAACTACATAGCAAAATATAGTAGATGATGGCGATAATTTTCCAGTTTTGAGGTCCGTTTAATCAGTAATTGTAAAGTAAATTATCATGTTGGTCACATCATTGTAACAATATTACTCCTTTTGAAATAACATTGATTTACTTTTACCTTACAAATCATATCCTTTCAGTATTCATCAACTTGAAACAATGTTTATGGTTCAAATATTAATACCAATTTAATGGTGGATAAATCAAATGTAAGAGTACATATACTAATATACAAGGTTATTAAAACCGGACCGGCCGGTTGAGATTGGAAACTGGCGAACCGACCGCGAAACCGGTCTGGTTTGACATAGAAACCGGGGTCACCCCTAAACCGGAGCTGACTCGGACTAAACCGGCTTGGCCCGCACGAGCTACGGAGTGAACCGGCGGACCTGAAACACCCGAGAGCTCTGAGAAGGAAGAAGAAAGTTCATGTGGATGAAGAAGGAAGAAAAGAGGGATGAAAAGGAAAATAGGGCAAGAGATCAAATAAACCAGACCCATAGAAATTTCATGGCGGTAAACACACAGAAGAAAAGAAGAAGGAAGAGAGGGATGAGAAGGAAAATAAAGCTAGAGACGCAACACAAGAGAAGACACCCACGACCTGTTGGCTGTGTCTGAGAGGGGATGGGATGTGAGCGTTGCCAACTATATCAGTGAGAGCGATGACGATGAAGTGGAGAGCTGAGCGAGAAACTGCCAAGAACTGTGGCGACTGAAATCACAAAGGTAGGAAATTTCAAATTTGTGTTTACGTTAATGAATAATGATAACCTTATTTTACATAACGTGCTCCAGGCGAAAAAAACCTGATTGAAAATTGAAAACTGTGATTAGCCATGGCAAAGAACCAATCTTGACCATGGGATGATTCGTACTGGAAAATCTAGATGGTACATTATACACTGATGAACAGCAGGCATGTGCCCCCATTCTTTAGTGGTCATTTCAAAGTACGGAGTATTGATTGAAAAATATTACCATAAAAAAATTATAATTATAATTTTATAAGTATTAAAATATCTCAACAATAGAAAGCAAGGGAGGGAAGCAGAGAAGTAGACGCGTGGTATGCAAATGGATGAGAAGAGACTGTGTTTGAGGTGTAATAAGTAAGGAGGAAAAGTCAAAAGCAAATAGACAAATAGCTATTCATTAATAAGTAAGGAGGAAAAGTTATTGCATTATATATATAACATGCATAATTACTTTTATAAGTTAATTAATCAGATATTTTTATTATTAAAGGAAATTATTTTTTTTTATAATTTCATATTAATAACCTAAAATCTTTACTTTACCGGTTTGACACCGGTTTAGCTTCGATTTGATACCGGTTTGACCTACTAACTCTTAATCTAGTGGTGGTGTAGACACAAAAATGTTGATAATATATATATATATATTTTTTGAAGGAATTCTCTAACAACTTACATAAGTGGTCTAGTTGGTTATAAGCGTACTCTCTACACACTTTAGAGGACTTTAGAGGTCTCGAGTTTGAACATTGCTCTCCTCCCCTCTTTTTTTCTCTTTTTTTTTTTTCTTCGATTTCATTGTTCTTTTTTTTTTTTTTTTTTGCTCGAGGATTTCATTGTTCTCAGTTTACCGTCGGCGTCCAAAATCCAAATCTGCTCTCAACCCTCGCTCGCCCGTTCCAGATCCACAGCTTCCCCTGCTTTGTCGTCTACTCTCCAAATCTCGTCTCCCAAACTTTCCCTCCGTTCACCGTCGCCCTCTTCCCCTTTCGTTATTGTCGCCGTCGCTCTCCATTCCAGATCCACTGCTTGTCCGCTTCCCCTACTCTGTCGTTTAGCTCTCCATTCTTGACCCCGTAAGTAATTTGTTTCTCCGTCAAGAGTTAATTTCTTAAATGTATTGTATCTGCGATCGGTTTTGCATTTTTTCTGTGATTTTGTGGCAATTGAAACAACGTTCAAGTCATTGACAGATCCGATTCTGAAGTTTCTGTGTGGGGTTTTCATTTCTTGTCATGTTTTTATTTTATTGTATTTATGATTGATTTTGATTTTCTGATACGGTTTGTTGGCAAGTGAACAGAGTTCAAGAGGTTTTGGATGATCTTATTTTAAAGTTTCTTAGGAATTTTTTTGTTTCTTGAGAGTAGCATGTTTTTTTTTGGTCATAAACTCTTTGGCCTTTATTCGTTGCCAATATTTATGGCTACAACTCAAAAGTTGCATAATCTTGATCCATGATTTTTCCGTTTCTTGAGAGTAGCACCTTTAAGAAATTGCATAGTCTGATTTCTGCACCGCTTCCCTTGCTCATCGTTCACCCTTGATTTCTGATTTCTGCTCTTGAAATCAATTATCAACTCCCCAATGTTAATTTATCTTGTAATTACTTGCTGATTACTTTCTAAATTGATTAGAGTTGATTTGTTAATGTGTACATTCTCATATAGCTTGGTAGGGTGCATTTGGGAAATATATGATTATCAATTATTACTTGATTTCTGTGTTGTTCATTGATAAATGCCTGCTGGTTTTGTTATGCTTTGCCTGTTTGGCATAGCTGTGAAAGCTAAAATAAGTCCATCTGATGCACATCATAAATAGAAGCCAATTATTTAGGTGTTTGGGATAGCATCATCTTTGATGGGCTTCATAGTGTGATGCTCTTTTTTTTGTGAAGCTAGGCTTTGGTGCTTTTTATCCCATCACAGCACATCAGCCACTTCTACCGCCGCTATCCCAAACATGCCCAAATGCATTGTTCTGTCCCCACCTTCCATTATTATAATTGTTCTGTTGTAATAACTTAGTTGACTCTTAATTATTATTTTTCTATGTTAAGTTGAAGGTTTTTTTTTTCTTTTCTTATCTATATTCTTTTGTTTTTAATGCATTGAAAACTTTCCTTAAAAAATAAAAAAATTCGCCCCCAAATCCTCCAACTAATTGCACACCCACAAACATAAAATCCTGGCTCTGCCCCTGCCTTAATCCAGTACCACGACCGGTTCAATCACCGGTCCGGTTTTAAAAACTTTGCTAATATGAAGTGAGTGAAAGTAAAGTTTATTTTTTAATGAAAAGACCACTTATATAAAATGAAGAAAAATATAAGGCACTTCAATCTTCTTTTTTAGTTACTCCCTCTACGAAACTGATGTTTTATTAATTCCACATTCCCCAAAATCTATAACACCAACCTTACTCATAAACTAATCCAACTCTTTTTCAAGTTATAATCTCAGAGGATTAAAATTATTATTCAAATTTAAGAGACTTATTATTTGTTAAATTTTCATATCCCTAAAATAATTTTTTTTTAAATCACTTTTATACTTTAGATAAAGCCTCTATCACATATTTATCTTACAAAGTGCAAAATCTATTCTCCACAATTAATATCCAAACAATGTCAAAACAGCTTTAAACTTTTAAGTTGGTTATACTGAGAATAAAACAAAATATACTTTGGCACTTAGCAGTAAACTTTTTGAAAATCTAAATTTATTAAAGTGAACCCAAAAATTAAAATGGAAAATAAATACTATTTCTGGTCCTAATTATAGGACATATTTACCTAATTTTGAAGAGATAAATATAGTAGTTAAATTAGTTAACTATATTTGTTTTCTCAAATTGTCCTTATTTAAAATTTAAAATGGCATCCAGTTATTCTGATTCTCTATTTTTTGTCGGACCTCTCCTATCTTTCACATGACTTCTCCGAACTCTCACACAGTCTGGCGTTGTTGATTTCTCTCAACAACTTTTGGCCTACTTTTGGAGGTTGGAAGTGTAATTTAATAGTGATGTCATTATAAAATATGACAAAAGTTGCTCCAAATTATTTTATTAAAAAAAAAAAAAAAAGTAGAATTGAGGTGTATGTGACATTAATGAGTTGCAAGCATTATTCACTTTATAGAATATATATATATGTGCATTACTAAATTATTATTATGTTTAGAGGTATTTTGGGAAGAAATTGACAAAAATTAGAACTTCGTCTTATAATTAGGACCAAAATCAACTCCAAAATGTTGTCCTATAATTAAGATCAAAGAGAGTATCTTTTTTGGACCAACAAATGCAAGAGAAGTCTCAATAGCTTTTATTTTTTTTATTTTTTTTGTTGCCTATCCGGTATTCAGAGTTTCACCTGGACTAATTTGGATCCAACCCGCGTATTGCACCTGGTTTGGTGGGTTAGTCTCCCAACGGGGTTTTTTTGCTTTCATAAGGCTCAAACTTAAAATCTTACTTAAGTGACACAAATCGCTTACCACTATTACCAAGTCAATAGCTTTCACTAAGGTCTGGTTCTTAAGATTTTCCCCAACATTTTTAGCTTGCGTTGACCAAGGGAATGAATAGAGTAATATGGTTCTTAGGATTATACGTATGTCTGGTTCCCTTTTATTTTTAAGGAATTGTAAGAAAACAGACAAAGGTTTTTAGCTTAACACCATTAGATCATAATTTGATGTTTAGTATCGCTCAAGCGAAAGGATACAAATCTCGAAACATAATAGCCTCCACACCAACCTTGAGATGTATAATCATGGAGATTAAGGATATGTGATATGATCATTGGAACATGGAGTTGCATGCACTTCCAAACTAATTTAAGAAATTTTTTTAGCCTCCACATTCAATTGATTTTTGGGTAAAGGTGCATTTTTCCAACAAACTATTACCCGAGGAGCGTCCAGCACAAATATTAATTAAGCGTATCTTAAATACCAACAAACAATTAAAAATGTGCAGATTAGCCAACGAACTTTTAAAAATGTGCAGTCAGCACAACGCAGCTAGAAAAAAAGTTATTGTCCGTTATCTAAGGTGCAGATTGGCCAACGAACTTTTATTCCAGGACCACCCAGCACAAAAAGTTTTACTCAGGAGCTCTCAGCACAAAATTCTTAATTTCACTAAATTAAATAATTTTTTTGTCTATTATCTTTATTCAAAACTTCTTGTATAGATATCTATGGACAAAAATTACTCATTTTCCAAAATAAACAAAAGTTTTAATTAAAAAATAATTATATGATTTAAATAACACTCAAGGTGTTTTATAATTTATTATATATGTTAAACAAAAAAAATTATATGATTTATTTTTATTTTAGAAGAAATTTATGTGAGTTAATAAATTCATTTAATGTTAATAAAATTTAAAAAATCTAAAAAATCTATTATATCTGGAAAGAAATGAAATGAGTTTAATTTTAATTTTTATAAAAAGAGTTTAATGGATATCAACATTGAAACTTAATAATATAAATCCGGCAACTTGATGATATTTTTGTTAATTAAATGATCTATTCATTATATGAATATGGGACTTGTTGAAATTTTTTTTTTTAAAAGTCCCATAAATAATTTGCTGAGGCTATTCCAAGATACTTAATTAATGACAATTTTTTTTTCAACAAGTCCCATATTGATATAATCAATAGATAATTTAATTAACCAAAATATTTTCAAGTTGCCGGATTTATATTATTAAGTGTCAATATTGATATCCATTAAACTCTTTTTATAAAAATAAAAATTAAACCCATTTCATTTCTTTCCGGATATAATAGATTTTTTAAATTTTTTAAATTTTATTAACATTAAATGAATTTATTAACCCACATAAATTTCTTCTAAAATATTGATATCCATTAAACTCTTTTTATAAAAATAAAAATTAAACTCATTTCATTTCTTTCTGGATATAATAGATATTTTAAATTTTATTAACATTAAATGAATTTATTAACTCACATAAATTTCTTCTAAAATAAAAATAAATCATATAAATTTTTTTTTGTTTGACATATATAATAAATTATAAAACACCTTAATTTTTTATTTAAATCATATAATTATATTTTTAATTAAAACTTTTGTTTATTTTAGCAAATGAGTAATTTTTTTCCATAAATATCTAAACAAGTAGTTTTGAATAATGATAATAGACAAAAAAAATTATTGAATTTAGTGAAATTAAGAATTTTGTGTTGGGAGCTCCTGAGTAAAACTTTTTTGTGCTGGGTGCTCCTGGAATAAAAGTTTGTTGGCCAATCTGCACCTTAGATAACGGACATTAACTTTTTTCTAACGGCGTTGTGCTGACTGCACATTTTTAAAAGTTCGTTGGCTAATCTGCACATTTTTAATTGTTTGTTGGTATTTAAGATACGCTTAATTAATATTTGTGCTGGATGCTCCTCGGATAATAGTTTGTTGGCAAAAATGCACCTTAACCCTTGATTTTTTTTAGTGAAATTTAAGAAGTTAATTAAATTAATTTAAAGTATTTATATTTATCATTTTTTCTCCAAACTAATTTGTATGACATATAAACTAATATATAATTTAATCATACACAACATATGATATGATTAAACAACTTATTTAACTTCCTTAATCTTTCTAAAAAAAAAAGTTAACCAGGTCAAAACTATGAAGAAATAAAAGATTAATTTTCTCTCAAGGGTATAATGCCTCGTTTTGAGACAATAGCAGTACCTGATATAAGATGGGTGTTTGGGAATGTTTTTGAAAGATCGACAAGCTTTTTTATTTTATTAAGTTTGTATATATTTAATAGGATTTCATCCCAGTCTTTATTCTCAAGCTTTTACTGGCCTTCATTTTTTTTTTTTTTAAAAAGACATTTTACTCCCATAGCTAAAATTGTGTTTGTGTGAGAGAGACAGTACTTCAATCTGACTTACTCAGATAGCTATGAAAAATAGAGAGAGTGGGCACGCGTGTTTTTTATTTTAAAATTTATGAATGGCAATGGAGGTTGATGATGATCAATTTGTGAGGATGAGAGTGAGCCAAGAAGGGAAGGAGAGAGCAATACATAATGTGGAATCCACAAATCATGAGGAGATGAGGACACAGACGGTGAGAATGGATGAGGAGGATGGTGTTACAATTTGCAACTAACAATGTCACAAATTGCAATAATGTCACAAATTGTTAGAGCCATTAGATATACACACACATACACATATTTAAGGGAAAAAATTAGATATATATAATTGGATTATATTACCAAAATGTTTCACGGGATTTGCTTGCAAATTGAAGATTTTAAGGAACTTTGGATCATATTTTCTTTTGTTTGCAAAGTGCAATTTTTCTTTTATTCTCTCTTATTATCTGTTCTACAGAGATAACTCTCAGCAAACCTGACCATGATCATACGAGCTATGTATGCTTCTGTGCTGTTCATTGGAATCAACAATTGCTCAACCGTTCAACCAATTGTAGCCATTGAAAGAATAGCTTTCTATAGAGAAAGGGCTGCTGCTGGAATGTACTCAGTGTTACCTCATGCCATTGCACAGGTTAGAGGATATAAAAAATTAAAAGTTTTTTAGAAAAATTAATCTTTTGGTTCCTATGGTTCAGGCCGAGTTGTGACTCAGTCCTTACATTTTGACTCAGTGCTACTCAATCCTTATAGTTTTGAGTCGGTTGTAATTTAGTACCTGAACTTTAACTCGCAACAATTCAGTCCCCATAGTTTTAACCATTTTATAATATAATGTCTCACCTTTGTTCTAAAACATAATGACTAAATTATAAAATAGTTAAAACTATGAGAACAGAGTTGCATTGAGTCAAAGTTTAGGAATTGAGTTATAGCCGAATCAAAGTATAGGGATTAAGTTACAACCCAATCAAAACAACAAGATCGAAAGATGAATTTTCCCAACTTTTTTTCTGGGGAAATTATCTATATTCTTATGATGCCATAGCTTTTCAAAGTCGCCTTATCCCTTTTCCATATAATTTTGTTTCACAGGTTGTCACAGAGATACCTTATGTGCTAGTTCAAGCTGTGTATTACTCATTGTTGGTGTATGCCATGGTGAGCTTTGAATGGGCAGCTGACAAATTCTTTTGGTTCTTCTTTGTCTGTTTCTTCTCCTTCCTATACTTCACATACTATGTCATGATGACTGTGTCCATCGCACCAAACCACCAAGTAGCTGCAATTTTTGCAGCAGCATTCTATGGACTCTTCAATATCTTTTCTGGCTTCTTTATCCCAAGACCTGTAAGTATTATATGCCCCATTCTAATTGTAACTTGGTTTTGAAGAATTATCATCTCATCAACACTAACATAAAAGTTCTATGTGGGATTTTATTTCAGAAAATTCCAAAGTGGTGGGTCTGGTATTACTGGATTTGCCCTGTTGCCTGGACAGTATATGATTGATTGTCTCACAATATAGAGATGTAACAACAGATATTAATGCACCTGGCCGGTATGGAGTTAATGGTGCTATTGGTAGAGTTCCTCTCAACCGGTACATTGAAGACTATTTCGGTTTTAAAACAGACTTCATGGGGCCAGTTGCAGCAGTTTTGATTGCTTTCGCTGTGTTTTTTTGCCTTCATGTTTGCTTACTGCGTCAAGACACTGAACTTCCAGATGAGATAAGTCTCTATATAGAGCCATTGGTGAAGAATTTATGTCTTCTGTTCCACAAAATATTATATCTGCCAGTCTTAAATTATTTTTGTTTTGTAATGTGTATATAGGTATAAAAACTACATAGCAAAATCTAGTAGATGATGCCGATAATTTTCCATCTCAGCAAGTTTTGAGGTTTGTTTAACCAGTAATTGTAAAGTAAATTATCATGTTGGCCATCATTCTTGTAACAATATTACTCCTTTTGAAATAACATTAATTAACTTTTGCCTTACAAATCATATCCTTTCAGTATTCATCAACTTGAAACAGTGTTTATGGTTCAAAGATTAAGACCAGTTTAATGGGGGATAAACCAAATGAAAGAGTAAATATACTAATTATGAAGTGAGTGGAAGTAAAATTTATTTTTTTAAGGAAAAGATCACTTATATAAAATGAAGAAAGCTATATTGTACTTGAATCTTCTTTTTTATTAATTCCACATTCCCCAGAATCTAGAACGCCAACCTTACTTGTAAACTAATCCCACTCTTTTTCACTGTCATGTTTATATCTAGTGACCTATAATGTGATTATAAAAAGAGGTGATGCGAGAAAAGGCATTAAGAATATATATTTTAAAAATTATGATCTCTAAGGATTAAAATTATTATTCAAATTTAAGAGGCTTATTATTTGTTAAATTTCAAGAAATGATATCCCTAAAATTACTGTTTTTAATCACTTTTATACTTTAGATAAAACTTCTATTACATATTTATCTTACATAGTGAAAAATCTATTCTCCACAACTAATCCAAACAATGTTAAAACAGTTTTAAACTTTTAAGTTGGTTATACTGACAATAAAAAAAAAAATACACGTTGGCACTTAGCAGTAAAACTTTTAAAAATCTCAATTTATTAAAGTGAACACAGAAATAAAAATGGAAAAGAAATATCTTTTTTGGACCAACAAATGCAAGAGAAGTCTCAATAGCTAAAAATTATTAGAACTAGAATTTGAAATTAGATTATCCTCTAAACCTTATAATAATAAAAAATTATCCTCTAAACACGCTTGGACATTGAGTTTTGGGCCCAAAAAAGGGTTGGGCCTTATAAGTAAATCCTATGTTTAGTACAGAAAGCAACATTTTAGGAAAAATCTCACTCAAGCTCAAAGACCAGAAAAAAAAAATATATAAAAAAAGTCTCATTGTAGATTCATCTATCAGATAAGGTCTCGGTGCAGATTCTTCTATTGAAAAAGTTCCAAGGGACCTCAATGATATATATTCCAAATGTGAACTTACCTTATTGATAATGTATATAACTATATTGACAAGTCCTAGAATGGTTATCGAGAAGACTATTTATGTTAATTAAACTAGCTTTCGTTGACAAATGTATGTGATTATATTGACAAGTCATAAAATGGTCATTGACAAACTTATCTATATCACTGATTCTTAGGATTTTCTCCATCATTTTTAGTTTGCGTTGCCCAAGGGAATGAATAGAATAATATGGTTCTTAGGATTATACGTATGTCTGGTTCCCTTTGATTTTTAAGGAATTAGAAGAAAACAGACAAAAGGTTTTTACTTACTCAATCGAAAGGATGCAAATCCCGAAACATAACAGCCTACACATCAACTTCTTCTTTTTTAAGATTTAAGAAGCTAATTAAATTACTTTAAAATATTTATATTTATCTTTTTTCCTCCAAACTAATTTGTATGACTTATAAACTAATATATAATTTAATCATACACAATATATGATATGATTAAATAATTTGTTTAATTTTCTTAATCTTTAAAAAAAAAAAAAAAAACTAACTAGGTCTCAACTATGGGAACTAAAAGATTAATTTTCCATGAAGGTTATAATGCCTCGTTTGAGACAATAGCAGTAACTGATATAAAATAATGGGTGTTTGGGAATGTTTTTGAAAGATGAACAAGCTTTTTTTATTAAGCTTGTATATATTTAATAGGATTTCATCCCAGTCTTAATTCTCAAGCTTTTATTTGCCTTCATATTTTTTAAATAAATAAAATAAATAAACATATTTTGCACCCATAGCTAAAATTGTGTCCGTGTGACCAAGACAATACTTCAATCTGACTTACTCAGATAGCTATAAAAAAAAAAAAAAATTAGAGAGAGTGGGCACGCGTGTTTTTTATTTCAAAATTTATGAATGGCAATGGAGGTTGATGGTGATCAATTTGTGAGGATGAGAGTGAGCCAAGAAGGGAAGGAGCTAGAGAGCAATACATAATGTGGGATCCACAAATTATGAGGAGATGAGGACGCATATGGTGAGAATGGACGAGGAGGACGGTGATACAATTTGCAATAATGTCACAAAATGTTATAGCCATAATATATATATATATATATATATATATATATTCGAGAAAAAAAAAAAAAAGATATATATATTGGGATGCGATTGTTCGTTTGAGGGAAATGAAAGCTACCTTTGCTGTTTTGGATCCACGCAATTTCATGACTTTTTGGATGTTGAACTTTCAATTACTTGCATCCAAGCACACCCGGATATATAACTACTCTCTTCCAATTCAATTGCCACATAATATGGTTATCCTAGTATGCTTTTTTTTTCTTTTAAATTTTAGAAAAAACCATAAACTTTTAATCTCTTTTGAACTTTCTCTTAATATCATTCAAAGTTGTTGAACTGTAAGTCAAAACAATTTAGCCCTTGAGTTTACTGAACTAAGGAGTTATAACGATGGAGTTGTTTCAGGTCAAAAAAATTATAAAAGACTATAAGTCAAGAAATTATAGATATTGACTTGTTTAGAGTCACAACTTAAAGATTGAATCGAGTTCAAGAGTCAACGATATATTTACTCATAATTTTTTTTTTTCCTTATGGGGATAGGTCCACGCACTCATTATTGTCAAATTTGTAAGTTGACTATCTGAGTTTATTGTTTTTATGTTTCTAGCTTATAAAAACGAGTCATTAGTAAACCCGTGTCAATTGTAAACTCAATTAAACTTACGAGTTCATACACTGAGATTATCATTTTTATGTTGCTAGCTCACAAAACCGTGTTAATTTACTCTTAAACTCATGTTAGCTTTTTTGATTTGGTCATACTTAACGGTTTTATATATAAATTTTATAAAATTGTCTTTATTAAATGTGATACTTTGTTTAAAACACCATACGGATGCGTGGAATATAGTGATGTACCGAATTTTTTGAAAAAACAAAACAAAAAATCTAATAAAGAGGACGACCTAATATGACAGTAACGAGACTAGCGAGGGGACATTGAATAATCAGTACTGACCAGAAACCAAAAGCTGCTTACCACGTGACCAAATGAAAATCACTTTGAATAATAGCCCTCCAATTTTAGATCCTAATTTGTAATAACAGTTTTTATTATACTAAATCACTAGGATATCACTTAATAAAAGGAAGAAAAAGACATATAAGCACATTTAAAGTTTCAAAATCCCCCTTTGAATAACTTAATTTATACTCCAGTAGTATTTTGAAATCAAGTGCTTTTTTGAACTAATGTTAATTGCCTTTCATGAAATTGATTGTGAATGTGACTTACTTATTGTCCTTTCATAAATCAAAAATTGTTACTTGTCAAATTGATGTCATCATTTTATGATGTCATCATTTTATTGTTGTTTTAGGAAGCACGTTTTGTCAGGTAAAAAACAAAAGAGCACATTCTGTGTATTCTCGTCACTCATGTATATTGTTAGATTTAGATTGATCTTGAACCGTTTAGATTTAATTTATTTTTTATATTTTAAATAAAATTTTATTTTAATATACTTAAAATAAAATTGGGGAAAACACCTCTCATGTTGTAGGAGAAGTGTTTTCTCATGTCACACACATGAAATGGTGGAACCCACATATATATATATAATTCTAATTATATATGTGTGTGGGTCCCACCATTTCATCTGTGTGTAGGAATCTTCTTCTTCTCATGCAATATGAAAAGATTAAACCCCAATAAAAATACCCTTATAACCATTACTTCTCATAAAAATGACTTTATCATTTAAAAAATTAAAAATTAATTATTATTTTTTTTAAATATGAACCATTATTAAATTTAAATGGATGAAATATCATCAAATAATAAGAAATTATTTGCTCGTTATTGCGATGTACCAGATGTGGACCCTTGTTTTTATGTTTTAGATTTCAGGTGGAGTATTTAGATAATTTTACTTTAAAATTCAATCCCAACTGATCGTAACAAATCCTTACAAAGTTCCTCTACAAATTTTGAAGTGAAATTTACATATTTTTAATTTGAGGATAATTTTTTTTTATTTTTCCCCCACAATTTTAATGCAAATATGAAAATTCACTACAGAGGAGTAATTCATAAATACCAAGTTTTTTAAAATTTAAAAAAAAAAAAAAAACAAACAGTGACCCTGTGGCAATTTTAGTGAATTGACAACATTGTGGGACCTACAAAAGAAAAGAAAAGAAAATGGAGGGAAAAAGCGTGTGGTGGTGGTGGTGCGCACCTTCAATATTGACGTTGTTTCCTATGAAGCAAACCATTGTTTCGACGTGGTTTTTTTTTCTCCGCCCACCTAACATTCATAACCCCACATTTCCCCTCATTTTATTCATATTTCAAATATGACCCCCAAAAAAAGACGAATATTCAACTTTGAACCCAACTTCTTTCTCATTACCCCATATAAAGTTGATGGCTTTTGTTTCTATCTGGTATACGTTATTTTCCTTACTCGATCGATACTAAAATTCCTTTTTCAAATTAAACCTTGTCTCAATCTTCTCATCTCATGTCCAAACTAATTATTTGTATTTTTCATTTTGATGCTAAATTTGAGGCTGACGTTCTTTTTCAGAAACTGATGAAGATTATTACAAAGATTTTTCAGCTCCATTATCATGGTCGTCGATATCTTTTAAAATAATATGCTTTTCTTTTGTCGTCATGAAATTTGTCCTCGTATAAAAGTTCCAGCTTCCCTGGAATTCATTGTCACTTTTCTTCTCCCTTTTGAATTTAGTCAAATCTAAAACTACTCTATAAATATTAAAATGCAACACTTTTTTATTCAAATAAATCGCAACACTTCAATATTCATATTAACCCCAAAAATGCCAACAAAAAGATTGTTGAAATTAAAAGTTGATTGGGCTTGACCCTGCATTTATACCCAAAAAAAATGCCAACAAAAATACTTTTCATTAATGGAAAATCTATTTATCTAATTTTAAAACATTAAGAAAAATAAATATAAGAGATAAAATTAGTGGTGAGAAAAATTGCATTGTGGGGTAGTTTTGGTATTAACTTCAACTTATATTGTACGTGTAATCTTAGTTAGGATTACATGATAAAATAACATTAGACTATCTAATAAAGAATATGTTTAATACTAGGGAAAATTACATTCAGGTCCCAAGGAATGAAAAAAATTACAAAAAAGTCCCTTGAAATCACAAAATTACCCAGAAGTCCTAAGGGAATTTTTATTATAAATACATATTTTTTCTGTTGTAAATGGTTTGGGACTTTTTTGATATTATTTGTACAGAATATTTTAAATGTTGTTGTAAATACATATTTTTTCTGTTGTAAATGGTCAGGTGTTTAAATGTTATTGTAAATGGTTTGGGACTTTTTTATAATTTTATGATTTCAATGACTTTTTTTATAATTTTTTTCCTTCCTTAGGACTTGAGTGTAATTTTCCCTTAATACTATTGTTGATCTTTACTGTTTGATCAAAAGGTTTTAGTCCTTATAGTTTTAAATTGTAGTTTTTTGTCCCTATATTTTTATAAGGACCTAGTCTAAATCTATTGGCATTAAACCTATACCGTTTGGATGGGCTTTTTTGATTGAAAAAGCACTTTTTTAATGTAAAAAAAATATTTTTTAATTAATTTATGTGTTTAGATAATATTTTTTTTTAAAAAAACAAAATACTGCTTTTTTTAAAAGCTCCAATTTGAAACTTAAAAAAAACACTACAACAATTTTTTTTAAAAGCCTATTTAAACGAGCCCTAAGGATAAAACCAAAATTCATTAAAAAAAAACATATAGACAATAAGCTTTGGTCTCCATGTTTTTAGCAAATTTTGTTTTTGGTCCTTATACTTAAGGGCATTAAATCAGACCAAATCTTCTTGAAAGTATAAAGATAAAAACATGATTTGAAACTATCAACTTATAGTTGATTTAGCGGTGTGAAGCACTATTAGATCCCTATAGATTTCAAGTTCCAACCTCAAAAGAGACACTTGTGTTAGAAGGGATAGCCACACATCTTGAACCGATAATTTGTTCTTTCTCACCAAAAGAGACAAAGAATGACATATGTTTTGAATAGGAATCCCATGCGTGCAAAACTAATTACACATGATACATTAAAAAATGGATAGAAAAAAGAGGATAAATAAATATTGTCAAAGAAAAATCAGGGATAATCAAACTTTTTTTTATCATTTTTTAAATTAAACAGATAGATATATTATTAAATTAGAGGAGATTAATCCATATACCTAATTGGAAGGGTCAAACAAAGTGGCCAAGTCAATTGTGTCACGAAGCCGATGTCAAATTCAAGTGTTGGGCGACCACCGTAAAGGTTTTCTTCACCCCTCGGAATGCTGACGGCAAAATAACACTTTGAAACCAAAAATACCTAAAACTTTTTTAAGAACATGTGCAACATATATTCAATAGTTGTAATTCTTCTTTAATTGTGTGCTACTCATCTTCAATAATTAAATGAGTGTAAAACAGAATATATTTGTATATAATTGAAGATATATTGAGTACAATTAAAAAGAAGTTGTAATACCACCAAACACTTAGGTCAGCTGATAAGGGGTTATCCTAACTTAACCATGGGTCTTGGGCCTGCTCTAGGACACCAAATACACTACGCAAAAAAAAAAAAAAAAAAAAAAAAGAAGAAGAAGAAGTTGTAGTTGTTCAAAGGCTTAGATTATCAGGTACCTTGGTCTCTAAATTATACTATGTGAGATTTTTACAATTTTGCATAATAGTGGGAGTAATAATGATGATAATTTATTATTATTATTATTCAAATAATTTAAAATTTTTTACATGTCAATTAGAAACCATGACCTCTTAGTGAAGAGTGGTTTGGAACTACGGATACGTCTCCACGAAGCCTACTAGTCGTCTGAGGTTCTAGCAATGCTTATTAGTAGTGATTGTAATGGGGGAAATTTTCTCATAGATGGTTAGATGAGGTGCCTCTTTGTTATCAAAGAAAAAAAAAAAAGAAACCATTGTCCTTTATTAACATTAAAAAAAAAATCAATTAGGTCCATTATTAATAAAAATTTATATCGTTTTACTCATATAGAAACTAGAATATGTGGTTTTAAATTTAGGGCGCTAAAATCAAAATGAGAGTAAATAGGCTAAAAATGATGTTTAACCACTAATATCTAAACATGGTTTTTTCCCCAATTCACTTTCCCCAAAGCCCGATGGATTTCTTCACTAACCAGAAACATTTTCCCCTTAAATGTCTGCAGAAGAATATAAGGTTCTTTACTGACATTTTATTTAGATACAGTTTTTTTTTTATACAAAGGAATTTGGGGAGACTCACCCACCATAGCTAGGTGCACGACCTGGGTTGGATTCGGATTAGTCATGGTAAAGCTCTGGATACCGAATGGACAAAAAAAAAAAAAAAAAAAAGAGATACAAGGCTTCAAAATATAATATGTTTTTTCTATTTGGTTCCAAAGTGTCATTGTTCCCATTATACTCTCCCATAATCCTATTTATAAGGCAGGAAGTAAATATTCTTTTTTATCTTATTTATAAGTCATTTCATTAAAGTTTTCATATGCTGCATAATTTTATCTTTCATTTAGTAAACTTTATTTTTGTCGGGTATCATGTTTATTAAATAGGGATAAAATTGAAAAGTTATTAAATTTCAAGGTAATAATGATAATTAAAGTTTTTCTAAGTATATGAGAAACATGCTAAAAATGAGTATAAATACTCCCTCTGTCCCTACTTATAAACTTCAAATAACAAATTTGTGTTTATTAAAAAAATAATTAAAATTAATTAAGGGCCATAAATATGTATTTTTTTAAGGGAAAATTTCAAATAAATACCATTTGAATTTACAAAACCCCCAGAAGTCTGTTGAATTTGTAAAAAGACTGAGAGGTACAAAGAACCTATGAGGGATATGCAAATTCGGGTGAAATTACCCTTTTGCCCTTAGTTTTAAATAAATAAATAAAAATTAAAAAAACCCTCCAAGCCCCACCACCGCCGGCGACCGCCGCCGCCGCCGGCCGGCCGGCCGGCGGTGGTGGGGTTGGAGGGGTTTTGTTTTATTTATTTATTTAAAACTAAGGGCAAAAAGGTAATTTCACTCGAATTTGCATATCTCTCATAGGTCTTTTGTACCTCTTAGTCTTTTTACAAATTCAACAGAATTCTGGGGGTTTGCAAATTCAAATGGTAGTTATTTGGAATTCTCCCTACTTTTTTTTTTGAAAAGTAATATTTATTATTAGGAAACTATTTTTTTAGTACTAGTCAATACTTTAAAATATTTTTTTAAGATCCTGAAATAATTTTTCAGTATTATTCAGTATATTGATGAAATATTTTTTTTTAGTACCAGTAATATTTTGTCAATATCCTAAATTAATTTTGTCAATATATTTTTAATAGCACTTAAGCTAATTTTTATTGTGTCATCCCCAAAATATTTTTTGGCAACCCTTGCCATTTTAAAGTAATTTTTAATGCAATGTTTTAGGTTGTTGGATGTAATAGAAAGTAATTTAAGATACTGAATAATATTAAAAAAATATTTTAAAATACTCACAATTACTGAAAAAATACACTATTTTTCAAAAAAAAAAAAAAAAAAGAGCAGCATGTAAAATTTTGCACGTGCCGTTTTATAGAAAAGGGGCAGCGGATTATTAAAATGAGACAAGCCGCGTCAAGAAAATACAGCGTGGGGATTGAATATCATTAGTGTTGGTCTTCATTGTCGCATTACCGAAGGAAGCTGCCATTGTTCACCGACATGGTATGTTTATCTTCTAGGAGCTTCTGCCATGGACGGAAGCCGAAGGCATCAGGGTTCTTCGCTGGCATACATGTATGTATATAGTGCCTACTGTTCTTCACTGTTAGGACTAAGCTCTGTTTGTTTTGTGTTCTCCCTTTAGTAAAGACTTCATGCTGTGACTGTTGACATTTCTATTGTTGACTCTTAGCTCAGGCTCACCAAAAATGGGTCTACAAGCTGCTTAACTTGTGTTCTTCAGTCTATGACTCAATGAAGAGATGCATAATCCAGTAATTTTTGTGGATAATGTTTTTTTAGTTTAATTCGTTCTGCATTAAAGCAAATGGATTGAGTTCTATATGCATTTTAGAACCTGAAACCTTTTTTTAGCATTTAATACTTCTCAAGTCCGTTTATTCTTCATCATTTGTGTACAGATACTCAGTGTGTAGAATATTCTGTGTTGGCTAGCTAAACCTATGAACTCAAAGACTAACTAATCATTGAATACTTCCGAAGGACTCACCAACTTAGCTGTATGCCATTTGTTTGCTCTTTATGGACCAAGAGGTCAGCTCCTTTCTTCGAACATTCTTAATGGTCAAGAAAGACTAGTGTTGAGGTGAAAAATAGTCCTTCATCACACTTTTCATGCTTGTGTTTATGTTTAAATTACATAAAAAAAATAATGTGGTGGCTAAAAGTTTTCTAGGAGACGAAAAATATGTTAGCTGATTATTGTTGTTTGCATGTTGTTCCATTACTCATAAGCAATGCTTGCTCTTTTGATATAAGGTGATAAATAACTGAATTGTTCTCTGCATGGTATACGGATAAGGCTTTTTTTTTCCATAGAGTTAGATTATATTTCTTTAAAATATATATTCTAATCACTGCTACATTTTTTATTTGCTGAATAGGATAGTGTGATTGATAGGAAGTGCAACCTATTATGGAGGAAAGTGAAGTGTTGCTAAGAATGAGAGAAGAATTCGCCTACTTCCATTGCCTCCTTAGCAAAGAATTTTTCAAATCGTGTCAAAATAATCGAGGAAGAGAAATTCTACTTCGTGTCAAAGTAATCAGGGTCTTTTACATTAACGTTTAGTTATGACTTTGTTTTTTGTTGGACCTTAGTGGCGATTAGAACTATGTAGACCGGTACTTTCGTTGTAAACTCAAGTAGCACTACACTTTAGAACATGAAAAGTTGTTAGACATAAAAGAGTACAAGGAGTGATGTGGTTGTGATCCATGTTGTGGTTGTGATCCATGTTGTGGTACAACTTATATTGTGTTGTAGATTTGAAATGTAATTATTTACTTAATGTTCCTCGGTGTTTTATTCCATTCCTTAATCATTTGGATGAGTGGAAGATTTAGATGTACTTAAATGTTATGCAATTGTTACACCAGCGCATCGCGCGGGGGAAATCTTTTCTTGTTATTAAAATGAGACAAGCCGCGTCAAGAAAATACAGCGTGGGGATTACCTGTGCCTGTGCCGTGGGAATCTTCAGTTTTGCCACACACGCAAAAGCAACCAGAAAGAGCCTGACCCAGTTGCGCACCAGCAATTAGAGGCATAATATAATAAATATTTTACTAGATTTTCGTGTAATTATTAATCAATTAATTAAATTAAACAATGCAAGGTCAAATTGGGCAGTTGCGAGTGATTTGTGATGGTTATATAATGAATGCAAGTAGGGATTTGAGTGTCCCACCAAATGGCCAATGGTTTTTAGTTGGGAATTAAAGAGGCTTCTCTTATTATATGCCACAAATTAAACGTTGCTATTTAATGGCCTCCATTCTTAGTATCCACGTCATAATGCGATGTTCCCACTTTCTAGCCCTCCCCTTCCTTAAAACAATAGAAACAAATACTCTATCCAATCCTATCACAATAAGGACTTGATAATTAAATTACGTGGTTTTATAAAAATGATTAAAATTAGTTGAAAACAATAATTGTGTCTGAAATTTCACTCGGTACCTACATATAAGTCACTTGTATCCAATAATTTGTTTTAAAAAATATAAGTCATTTGTAGAGTGTTAAATAAGATTTTGTCAATTTTACCCTGATTAACTATTATTGGCTAGGCACATGGCACATGGGAAAGGGAGGTGTAAATGCAAAGTGATAAATGGATAATGGAGAAAAAGCGCATTATTTCATAAATAAGGGTAAACATTAAATTTTTTATCTATTTGATATTTTTCTTAGTTTGTGAGGGGTTATAAGCAACTTATATATTTGTATTGAGTGGTACCCTTGAGCCCTTTTTATAAAAACATAAAATTTGAATTGTTTTAGTCCTTTTTATAAAAGTTTGGTAAGAATTGTCTAAACATTTAATGAGTTTTTTTTTTTTCAATTTTTACCCCTTATTAATTATATATTGCATTAATTAAAAGGTTAGTGATACCTATATTTATTATATATCTCTATCTTACTTTTCCCTTCACAAATAAGGGCATGCTTGTAAAAAAAGAATTACTTCATACACACTTATTATTTTTAACTACTTTCTTAAACTGCGTAATTCGGTTATCGGGCTCTTATAGATAGAACTGGAAGGTGTAAACTTTTTTTTCTAAGTATGCCCTTATTTATGAAAAGGAAAGTAAGAGAGAGAGAGAGAAAAAAGTAAATATAAGTATCACAAACCTTTTAGTTCACCGTTATCTTTCTAATGAAAATTGACATGTTATATCAATATAATACATATGGTATCCTACATGGCATCTACTCTGTCATCTCATGCAATCTACTCCTCCGGTCCTAATTATAAGGCATATTTAACCGATTTTGGAGAGATGTTAAATTAGTTAATTTTACTCATTTTCCTAAAATGCCCTTATATAACTTTAAAATGACATAATGTAACATCCCGACTTTTCAAAAGCAGTATAAATTTTTTTTTGTCAAACATCATTTCAAAATCATCAGAGTAGAGCATTTGAGCGGAAGAGTAACTGATATATAGATTCAAAAAGCCAACAGTAGTGTATCTGGCTGATTACAAAGGCGGTTCAATAACCGAGAGTTTTCAGAAGTAAAAGACAACATCAAAAGGAAGACTCCTGCCGGAACAACGAAATGAAGTCTTCAGTCAGGTCTTCTACGCAGGCTGCTTGCCTCCATCATCGGTCCTTGGTCCTCCCGAACCTGACGCTATGTTAAGAGCTGAGATCCGCACCGGATCTCAGGTAACGGTTAACCTCATGTATACATACACACATATGGGTTACCAAACAACATATAAACCACACCCAACCAATGCACATGTATCGCTCCCAAAGATTATAAATGTATCGCTCCCAAAGATTATAAATGTATCGCTCCCACCTTACAGATATATCGCTCCCAAAGATGCATACAGTTATCTTCTAACATAATATGCATTCCAACAACACCCCACATATATACATATCATACACACATCACACACATACCATATACAGCATACCATATCCATCCGATTAGTGTTACAGTACATGAACGTACATCCATTAACTGAACAGAATGGCCAGGTAAGTGTCTATCGTGGGGGCCTCACCGAGTTCACGGCGACTGATTGGCTGACCCACATAGACTAGCCTTGCCTTCGGCACCAAACTGTTCTAACATATTTGCATTCAATAAACATACCATAACAATACACATAGCACATATATGCATACCATAAACATCGATTAGTGTTACAAGACGCGGACGTACCTTCGTTGATGTGAGACGGCACTTCCGTCGAAATCGTACTTTTCTACTAAAAACGTGAAATGGCTCGTCGGGCAACAGAACGGCAGCAGATTAGGTTTTCGACGTCCTATAAGAGTAATATCACTTCCATTAGTGATTTGACACAATAATCGGCATTTTCGGTAAAAATTACCATTTTGCCCCTATACCCCTACTTGGCGGAATTTCGCCGTCGCTCCACTTACATAGGCTATTTTCTTCCCAAAATTTTGCCGAACTTCGACGCCATCATGATTTCGAAAATATTTACTAAAATAGTCCTATCATATGATATCTAATCATAAAAATAAAGACTACTCTAGCTTTACTAACTACTGAAAGAACTACGAAGACTAAAAGCTCGGTACTGGAAAACTTACCCAGAGCTTCGCTGCAGAATTTCCCAGAGCTCCTCTCTCTTCTTTCTCTCTCTAAATCAGCCAAAAGGAAGGAGGAATGGTGTGAAAATTTATGAAGGGGAGCTACCTATTTATAGAAGAAAGGAAGGACAAAATGGTCATTTTTCACTTTGATCTCAACCATTGGATTTTACTTGTATTAAATGGAAAAATCCCACCCCTTGGAGCTGTTGGTCGACATACAGCCCTTAGGTGGCTCCAAATTGCATCATTAATGATGATGTAATCTTGTCCAAGAAGGTGTTATACCGATAAAACTCCGATCAGTGGCCATTTCGCGTAATTTCAAGAAATCTCAAAATTCTGGATTTACAACTTTGAAGACCTTCTCTTCCTCATCAATAATATCTATTTAAACTTGAATTTTGACTTTAGACAGGGTTCCAACCGTCCAAACAAGTTTCTCGAAAACGTGTCCGAACGCGTCCTGGGTTTGAACGCATTTCAAAATCACCAACTTCTTCGAAAAATTCACCGATTCCAAATATGTTAAAATAAATTCAAACTCATTCCTAGATATTGAGTTAGAATTTATTTTCTTCATTTCAAAAATATGCCTATATGCATTTTTCCCTATTTTGTTTTATTAGGAAAATGCACAAACGGCTTTCGAATTAACTTCCTAAAAGGTCACTTGAAGGTAAAACTCACTGATCAATATTTTACCTTGACCATGGAAATCTCATTCCTAGATCTCCAGATAGGATCCGTTTCCTATATATTAAATTACTATTCACATAATTTAATTATAATATATTATAATACAACTTTAAGTAAAATATCATGATATAAAAATTTTGTTCCTATCTTCACATTCTTGGGCAACAATTCGGCTGGCCCTAATTAAATCTTAATAAATATTTATTTTTATATTTAATTAATTATTTAATGATTTATTTATTTAATTTTTCCAAAAATTCCACAAAATTACCTAATTGGTCCATTCTTGTATTTAGGCTTAAAAATACCTAAACTTAACTATTTTTCTCCAAAATTTCCAATTAATTAGTAAATATATTTTTACTAATTTTAAACCTTTTCCACAAATTTTTGAGCTTTACATAATTATTTCATAATTTCCTTTGCTTAAGCTTAAGTAATTAGCCAATAATTACCTAATTACTTTCTTATCAACAGTTGATAATTTTCTTAATTAGAATACCTCATTACCTCATAATTCTTGCACTGACATTTCTGTTTCCATATGTTCTCGCTTTATTTTAGAATTTGTGAGGGCATTATGGTCATTACCATACTTTTGAGCATTCTTCCTCAATTTCTCCAAGTTTGTAATTTATCAAATTACCAAAATTAGAGATATACGCTCTCTCAATTTAAATAATTATTTCATTGCCCTTTAGGATTTTTCACCATTTTCCTAAGTTATTTACTCCTCCCAGGGGTATTTTGGTCATTTTGGCACTTTGGCCCTTAAATTCCCTAATTCAAATTTCGGGGTATTACACATAAATAAAAGTGAATCAACAACCCCATCACACATCTCTCCGACCAATTTTTCTTTTCATACGCTTTCTAATTGAAATAATGGTTTTACTATATGTGTGTGTACACATATAAATTTATTTACACACACACCCATATATCTACACATATATATATATCTACACACATAGAGATATATATATGTTTATATGTGTGTGTTTGTGTAGGTACACACATATATATTGATACACACAAACACAGATATACATATATATATGTACACACATTTATATACATACATATATACACAGATACATATATATAGACACACATATATACATACATACATACATATGTTTATAGAAACACACATGCATGTGTGTGCACTTGTCTATTACAACCCACATACATATACTCACCAAAAACCAAACACTTTTGAGAGAATAAAATATGGGTATTTTAGGAAGAAATTGACAAAAACTAGAAAGTTGTCTTATAATTAGGACCAAAACCAACCCCCAAATGTTATCTTATAATTAGGACCGGAGGGAGTAATAAATTTCTAGCAGTTATACATTTTTTACGAAGGGTTAAATTGTCATTTCATTTTTTTTAAAAAACCTAATTATACACTTCTGATTTTTAACACATATCCCGAAAATCAAGGAAAACCATAAAATTTAATTAACTATATTTTCAAAGTTAATAATTTTTTAACTTTATTTCTATTTAGTATACGCTCTGTACATTAATAAATGAATGATAAAATTTTACATTTATGTGACAAAACTAATGATATGGCTTAAGAATGAAACATTTTTTCCCCTTTTTGCATTATAAATATGAGTAATTGCTCATCGTGGGCAAATTAGTCAAAGCCAGTTGAATTGTCACTGGTTACTTCCTCTAGAAGAGTATGATATACTACCTCTGGTTCTAATTATAAGACCACTTTTATAGTGCAATTTGCACTACAAGAGTGATCTTATAATTAGAACCGAGGGAGTAAGTTTTTAAAATGCATGGATTAAAAATTCGACACATTAGCAAATTTTTCAATCATGATAGAGTAATTATTAAAATATTTATTACATTATCAAATTTACCCCAATTTATTGTTTTAGATGAATTAATTATTGCAGTAAATAAGGATATGATGAAAAATAAATTAATAAATGATGCTTCAAACTTTTTAAAAGACTTGTAAAGTAAAACAAAATATTTTCTCTAAAAGACTTACTATATTTTTTATCTTTTATATGATTAAGATTTTCCCTCTCTAGGCTCATAACAAAATGTTTTCGCCTATATTTTTGAAACAGAAGAAGTGAAGGTAAACATGTTGGTCAGTTATACCAAAATGGGGCAATAAAAATACTCAAACATAAATACAACTCCCTCCAGCCTTTAATATATGGAATATTTATCTAATTTATTTAGATTTAAGAAGTTAATTAATATAACATATATTTTCTAAAACACCTTAGTCATTTTCTTCAATACTCTCATTCTCTTCTTTTGATTGTTGCTGAAGAAAGATTAATAGGGGTGAATTAGGAAAAGATTGACAAATATAAAAACTATGTTTTATAATTATAACCAAAATTAAATCCCCAAACATATTTTATATTAAAGATAGGAGGAAGTAGAAAAATATAAGAATGATTTATACATAGATCTTAACTCTCAAGAGACAAAACATTGTACGCACAAACTCAAGATGAAGATGGCTTTGATATCAATTAGTAGTAATTGTTAAGACATAAATTATCTTAGTCTTAATTAAACAGGAAATGGTCACACGCACATCGTATACTTAGTCATGCTTCCCTATATATGCTCTCTCTAATTAATTTAATCGGTGTTGTGATATATGAGTACCACTCTGGTCCTATTTATAAGTCCAGTTTGACCAAAAAATTTGGTCTTATTTATAAGTCCAGTTTCATGTAATAAATGAGATTGTGACAATTTTAGCCATATTAGTTACACTCATAAAGATAGAGAGAGAAGAAACATTTAAAAAATACCCAATTATAAATGAGGGTAAAGTTAAAAATTTACCCATAATAATTGAGTTAACTACTTTTCCTTGGTATGTGAGATTTGGTCAAATTGGACTTATAAATAGGACCAGAGTGGTACTCCCTCTGGTCCTTCTTATAAGGCACCAACTAGCAAGTTTATTTGGTCCTTTTTATAAGGCACTTGCTTATTCCCAATGAGCATTGACTATTTTTTTTCCATGTCTACCCCTAATTAATAAAGGTAATGGGTGAGAGTAATAATTAATATAATATTAGAGTTTAGTGCAATTAGTAGGGGTAATATTGAAAATTACTTAGATGGGTTAAGGAGCAATAATACACACGAATTTTGCCTCAGGGAGCGCCCAGCACCACGATGTTTTTTCTAGACCAAAAGTACTCACGAAGTTACAAATTGGGAGCAAAAGTGACACCAGCCTCTTAGACCATGGACGTTGACCGTTAAGTGGCAAGAACGAAATATCAAGAACACGACCTGCGGAAATCGAAAGAAGAAGAAGGAAATCACAAGCTGGGCACCGCGAACCTGGGAAAAACAAAATCGAACGAACTGTAATGAAGTGACGATCTGGGCAGATCGAAATGTAAGGAAATCACAAGTGACGATCGACTGGGGATGAGGGATCTAGCAGAGGGTTGCGCCGATGGAGTTGCAGACGAATAGAGGGCTGGCGTCGGAAATTTCTGGGTATGTTTCTTGTATTTTAGAACCGGTATGCTTCTCAGACGAATGATTCTTCACAATTTTGAAGTGTGTTTTATTGGTAAAATGTGTTCTTGGGCATGTAATTGAGGTGATTCCAACACGTGCAGAGTTGGGAGCTTTTGCTGGTAAATTTTTGACAGAGGTAAGCATTAAAAAAAGTTTATCATCTAAAAGTCGAATGAAAAAATGAAGGGCATATAAGCTTGTAACAATCTTAACCAAGTAGGGTAGTTATTTTGGTGATTTGAACAAGTTCAATCACCTGGCTTAATATGTTACCGGAGCAAAAGAACCAAAAGAGAAACAAAAAGAAAGAGAACTTTGGCCTAATCATTGCAAGATACAGGACTCCATTTTTGTTGTTTGCAATCCGCAGAAAATGACTTTGAGAAGGAGAGTGAAGGAAAACGAAGGAGGAGCCGAATGAGAATGAGACGACAACATAATCCAAGGGAAAAAAAGAATGCATAATTTATAATTCAATTGAATTCTGTCACAGGTTCACAAGCAAAACCGAACGAGACTATCAGAATAGCAGACGAATACAAGAACAAAAACAACAATGCATAAAAAAAGACCAACAGAAAATAACCCAAAATAAAAAAAAAAATTGAACCTCGCGTCGGCGTCGCAAATAATGAGAGTGGACAACGAACGTAGCTCAATATTCTTCCTTGCTAGATTTCCGACTGGCCGAGAGTAACTCAAGATTTGCTGGCCGATCTTCCCTGGATTCGGATTTGGGTTTTTCCGCCTTTTTTCCTCCTTCTTCTTCTTTTGTGGGTCGATCTGGAAGCAAATGGGTGTGGGTCAATGAATTTCTTTCAAGATATCTTCCCTGGATTCGGATTAGGGTTCGTCGCCTTTTTTCCTCCTTCTTCTTTCGTGGGTCGATCTGGAAGCAAATGGGTGTGGGTTGATGAATTTGTTTCAAGTCTTCTTCACTGGATTCGGATTAGGGTTCGTCACCTTTTTTCCTCCTTCTTCTTCTTTCGGATTAGGGTCGATCTAGAAGGGTGTGGGTGTGGGTAGATGGAAATGTTTCAGTTTTGCCCAGCTTGTGATTTCGATCTCCTTCGTTTTTTTTAGGGTTTTATTTCCCCAATCTGTTTATCCTTTTGCCCGATGGAGTTGGGGGAATTCCGTTTAAGCTTGTTTTTTTTCTTTACTTGCACAGTAGATCCTAGTCAGCCAGTATTCATCCTATTTGGCTTCAAAACAGTCTAAGTCAGCGTCCACCTAGTCATTAATGGTCAACAACTGCCACTTAACGGTCAACGTCCATGGTCTAAGAGGCTAGTGTCACTTTTGCTCCCAATTTGTAACTTCGTGAGTACTTTTGGTCCAGAAAAAACATCGTGGTGCTGGGCGCTCTCTGAGGCAAACTTCGTGTGTATTATTGCTCCTTAACCCTACTTAGATTATAGGACAACTTTATTAACTTTAACTACTTTTATTGGTTTGTGAGAAAAGTTAGTTGGTGCCTTATAATAAGGACTAGAGGGAGTATATGACACAAACAAATCAAATGAAATCATTACTCTCTCTCTCTCTCAAACACACATTAAAACGGATTTGGCTTATGTCCTATGCACCCTTATATCCGCTGCGTCCGCTGCAGCAAAAACGGAGCCGTTTTGTTCAGTTGCCACGCACAAACCTGATCCTTAAAAAAAAAAATCAGGCACTTCCGGGTAGTAAAATGATAATTTAGGATACTAAATGGTACTAAAAAAATTCTTCATGATTTTAAAAAAATATTTTAGAATCGTGAAAAAATATTTTAGGATAGTGACTGGTACTAAAAAGAATACTACAGGATACTGACTGATACTGTAAAGATAATTCATGATCTTAAAAAAATTATTTTAGATATTATAAAAATATCCTAAAGTATATTTTTAGTAGTAGTCAGTACCTGAATTATTTTTTCAAGATCATGAATTATTTTTTCAGTATCAGTCAGTATCCTGAAGTATTCTTTTTAGTACCAGTCAGTATCCTGAAATATTTTTTCACGATTCTAAAATAATTTTTTAAGATCATGAAGAATTTTCTTAGTACCATTTAGTATCCTAAATTATCATTTTACTACCCGGGAGTGTCTGATTTTTTTTTTTAAGGACCAGGTTTGTGCGTGGCAACTGAACAAAACGGCTTCGTTTTTGCTGCAGCGGACGCAGTGGATATAAGGGTGCATAGGACATAAGCCAAATCCCATTAAAATACGCAATTAAAAGACCTCAACTCTTGCTTTTGCGTGATTTACAAGTCAAATTCAATAACCTAACAATGTTAAAAAATTTGTAAGAGTTAAAGTTGCATCAATCACATAAAAATATTTTTTTAAATAAGAGTTAAGTGGCAATTTTGTCCCAAAAGTTTTCATTGAGAGGCAATTTTACCATGACTGTTAATTCAGTTAATTTTAATCATTAATTGATCAAATATGTTGAGCTGACCATCTACATGTAATTCACGTCATTTTTGTTAAGATGTAAATTTGTTACGAAGGTTTATATGTCATCTACTTCATTTTTTTTAAAGTTATATTTAAAACTTTCAGGACAAATTTAAACCTTAACAAAAATAACGTAAATGACACGTGAACTGTCAGTTCAACATATTTAATAAACTAATAATCAAAATTAACTGGATTAATGTTGATGGAAAAATTACCCCCCGGGAAAAACTTTTAAGGCAAAATTGTATCTTAACTATTTAAGTAATGCTTGCTTTTACAAAATACCAATTCTTAATACAATTTTTCCTTTAAAGTATTTTCTCAATAACAATAAGCACTTTAATTTTATGATGTTGAGTGCTACTAAAAAAATATCTTAAGTTGTTGAATGCATAAAAAATTAATTTAAATATTGAGTGCTACTAAAAATACTTTATAATCTTATATAATAAAAAATACTTTTTTTTGGCAGAGATACATAAAAAGTTGCTCTAAAATATCGAACACCACTAAAAAAATTATTTTTAAGGCGATGCATGCAACTTGACTTGAATTAGAATAGAAAAGAGTGAGATGAAAGAAGCTTATACGCATAAATCGAGGTGACCTAATTGCTAACTCTTGTAATTACCCACAACCTAACTTTGTGCTTCTCATCCTTCCATTTCACCTACCCTTTCCTATATATTCATTTCCCTCTTTTTCTCAGTCCCTTCCCTCTTTTTTATCCTAAATTATAAATACTATAATTTATTTCCATATTTTATGTTAATACTACATCCGGTCCTAAACATAAGACCTGATTGATTTAAAAAAAAGATTAATTAAGTTAAATAATTTACTTAATCATATTATATGTTGAGTATAATTAAATTATATATCAGCTTATAACACATAAATTAGTTTGAAGAAAAGCGATAAGCATAGAAACTATAAAGTAATTTAGTAACTTTCATTAATCTCTTGAAAAAATAAACTGAATCTTATATTTAAAACGGTAGAGAGTATATTCTTAATCTTACTTGTAGCTGCATGTAAGCTGTCTTTCACTTGGTGTAAAGAAGGTATGAATAAATTATTTTGATCATCCGGAAGGCAAGCTTAACGTGGATATTTTCTTGCTTTTTATTATTTCTTTTATATAAGTTAGGTAAAGAAGAAAGTTTTTTTTTTAATAAAAAAATTAGAGACATGTCTATCTCATTTTTAGGTTCATTTTCATTCTTAAAAAAAAAAAAAAAAAATCCTGTATCAAAAGTTGTCTTATATTTCGTTGGGATTGTTATTTGTCCTTATATATATGTAGTATATATGCTTTCGATGTTTTTAATCTTTTATTTTTTGCGAGATATATGGCAAGCAAGTTGAAATGTAGATGAGGAAACAAAATTCTCAAATAGAAATAATTCATTCAAGCATAAAAGTATTGAAATGTGCAGATTTCTAGGATAAGATGACAAAGGAGGCGAACATTAATATGAGTAGTTTATTATAATTTTCACCAATTTGTTATTCATATTAGTCGATTTAGGCTAACATTGGTTGGTGTTGTATCACTTTTATTTGTTTTGTAGTGTGGTTTTGACACAATCTAAAAGGTACTACCTCCGATCCTAATTATAAGACGTAATTGACTTGTTTTTGGAGAGATTAAAGAAGCTAAATAAGTTACTTAATCATTTCATATATTGTATATTATTACTACCCCGGTCCTAATTATAAGACATAGTTGACTTTGTTTGGAGAGATTAATGAAGCTAAATAAGTTACTTAATCATTTTATATGTTGTGTATCTTTACATTATATATTAGTTTATTAATCAAACTAATCGCTTTGAAGAAAAAAATAAAAATAAAAATACTCTAAAGTAATTTAATTAGCTTCCTTAATGTCTGCAAAAAAGTCAACTATGTATTGTAATTAGGACCGGAGCGAGTATATTATATACTACCTCCGTCCCTAATTATAAGAGCAATTTAACTGATTTTGGGAGAATTAAGGAGAGGAGTTAAATTAGTTAATTTTACTCATTTTCCTAAAATGTCCTTATATAAATTTAAAATGACACAAGTTGCCCTAATTATAAGTGTTTCTAATTTGCCTTACGTTAGATATCCATGACATATTAGTTTATATATGTACATTAGTTGTTTTTTATATAGTCATGTGTATACATATATGTGTATATATGTGTGTATACATATAGCTCTATCTACATACATAGAGACACTCATATATCTACACATACATACATACACACACACACACACACATATATATGTTTATATGTGTGTGTGTTCACACATATATATCTACACATATATATATTGACACACATAAACACAAATACACATATATATGTAAACACACATATATATAATGCTCCTAATAATAAGTATAAATAGGGGTATTATAGGAAAAAATTGACAAAAGTTAAAACTTGCTCTTATAATTTTTGACCAAAACCAACTCTAAAATTTGCTCCTATAATTAGGGACGGAGGGAGTATTAGTTTATCAGTCAAACTAATTGGTTTGAAGAAAAATAAAAATACTCTAAAGTAGTTTAATTAGTTTTCTTAATCTTTCCAAAAAAGTTAACTAGGTCTTATAATTAGGACCGGAGGAAGTAACTTTTAACTTTTTTTTAAAAAAAAAAAAAATCTCAAATAGAATAATACATTGTTGATGCTTTCAGTGAGTTTACTTACGTCTCTCTTAATTTATTTTCCTAAGTAAGGCCGCCAAAGAAAAATCACCAGAAAGAGTCACAAATTCGCCAGAAACTGAAACTTTTCTCAACAAAAATATGAGCTCTTCATTAATCACGTCTACCTTCAAATTAAATTAATGGGTACTACTTTTTATGAATTGGAATCGGGAGGATATTACTTTTCCGTTTTTCTTAATTTTAATTAACAAAAAATAGAAATTAATTTATTAAGAAACCGTGTAAAAAGTTCCCATATTCTTCGATTGATTTAACAAAAAAAAAAAAAAAAAGTTCAAGTCTCCTTCACCAAACTTAAATTCTATAAAAATTGATTTGACCATATATAATAAAAGTTGAATCTTGTCCTTTGTGTCATCAAACTTCGTCTTCTTAGAATCTTAGGTTACCAATTAATTATTTTTAATTTTTTTTGGAGTAATAGTTAGAGAAATGCAGCAATTAATGGAATGTTATCTCAAGAAGAAAAGGGTTTTCACCGTTTAAATACGAGCTATTGAGTTTGAGTCCCTGTAAATGTTTTGCCCATTGTAAGCCCATATTTCTGCAAATTGGATTAATCAAATATTAGTATGGGTTTAATGTTTATGTATTTGGTGCAGAATTTTTTTTTTTCTGTCACACTCACATAAAAGTGAGTGGGTTCTATTATAAAGAGAAGAGAGATAAAATATCAATGGGACCCACACACTTTTATGTAAGTATTGTAGATAAAAAAAATTCTGCAGCAAAAACTCTATTAGTATTATGAGATACTGATGAATCAATCCAGAAAACAAAGAGAAATGCCAAGAATGAAATGCAAGAAAATACAAAGAATGCGGACAGAGAGGTTTAGTGGTCAAGCGGAGGCGACTCTTTCTCACTACTCACAGTAGACTCTTAACTCCATGACATTTGGATCACATACAGACATCACCCTCTTTGTAAATCACGAAGCACCGCTCCCCATTAATCCAACGGGCAGAAACACGGTTACACGCATTTAACCATGAACCTCCCGACATCCTACCATCCCCTCTGTTTTGTCTGGCACAGGTCAATATAAATGGCCACCTTTTTTTCTCTCGCTCAAGTATAAATGGCTACCTCACTTGGCAGCATTTTCTCTGTAATGAATAATTTGAATCTTGATGGCAAAAAAAAAAAAAAAAAATTGAATCTCTAACTATACCGTACATTTTCTCCTATTTTGGTTATAGCTATAAATTCATAAGGATAATAGACTTATTTGTCATAGAAGTTTTCGTTCAGGAGCCCTCAGCACCCGGAAATTTAAAAACATTGCAATCTTACCCTTCCATTAATCTTGACCGTTAAATTATTGCTTTGATTTGTAAACTTCCAAGATAAAATTGCTTCTAAAAAAAACTTTCAGGGTAAAATTGCTCCTAAAAAAAAACTTTCGGGGCAAAATTGCTCCATTTTGTTAACTTCCGGGGCATTTTTGCTCCAAAAAAAACTTTCGGGTGCTGAGTGCTCCTGAGCAAAAATTTTCGTGGCAATTAAGACCCTTATCCCAATTCATAATTACCTCTCATAGTTTTTTCGCGTTTTTTTAATATTGAAATCTAATTATTATTAATAATTTAAGTGCAATAAAGCCTCCAATATACTTAAACAAGAGAGCTGAGTATGTAGTTAGCTGAAATATTTATTTTTTATTCAATAATTAGCTGAAATATATATAATTTAGGGGCAGTGCAACATTTTATAGATTTAATTTTTTACTTGGACGCCTTTGTATAAATTTATTGAATATATACAAAACTATAACAAAATTTTAAGTCATGTGTTTATAATTAATATTGGTTCATTCATACTATTTATAAATTATCAATATTAATAGTACGACTTTCTAAATTTTTATATTATAATTAGATCTTATCTTCTACATTTTATGCCAACTTTTTAAATCGCTTTCTAACAATTTAATTTATAAATTTAGGTGGCGTAGATTAAATAATATTTTGATCAAGAGACTAAATTCGATTTTCAATTGTATAAACTCAGTTTAAATAAAATAAAATTAACAAAAATATCATTTGTATTATATTTTGACTCAAATATTTAATAAACAGTCCAAGAATGATTCCCACCTTAATTTTTTATCCTAGGTTTATAGTTGTTTTAAATTTTCTTGGCCTACTTATATTCGAGTTTTATTTAACTGACACACTATGTGCGTTTACTGAATTATCGCTTATAATGTTAACAAATTGCAAATTGCTCATGGCACAATCGAAAAAAAAAAGAAGAAATTCTAAATAAATGCCTTTTTGAATTTAGAAAATCCTAAAAAGTTTGTTAACATGTGTAAATGACAAACATGTTTGAAGGGACTTATGAAATTTTGAAATGTTGTGTTTTTACTAAAATGTTTTTTAACTTTTTTTTTTCCCTTTTAAGAAAGAACCCTTGCTAGTGCCAGAGCTTTAGTGACAACTTGAGTAATGTGATTGACTATTTTAGTATATAGATTAACTACTTGAACTCCATAAACCCTATCCAGTATTGTTAACGAGTTGAATAAAGGTAATGACAACTTAAGCATAACAATTGACAAATTGCGCTCCTATGTTACTAATTGTTACATTCAAGTTATCATTGTTAATATTAAAGTTGTCATTGTTTTTATTCAACTTGTCAACAACGTTTAATAGAGCTTAAAGAGCTCAAGTAGTTAATCCTTGTATTCAAGTAGTCAATCTCATTACTCAAGTTGTCACCGGAGCTTTGATCGTCGAAGTCCCGCCCTTGAGAGTATCGACCGCTCGAGCTTCGACGGAGGCGATGGTTTTTCTTTTTTCTTAAAAAAAAATTGCTGAACATTTTGACAAAAACACAACATTTCAAAATTCCAAATTAGTCTCTTGTAACCTATTTATCATTTTTATATATTAATAGATTTTTCGGTTCTAAGTCAAATGGAATTTATTTGAAACTTTCTCAAATCTTAAACAAATTGTGTTGCAACTATATTGATAAAAAGGCCCCACAGATTTTGAGGTCAGGGCACTTTGGTAATATAAGGAAAGAAAAAACGAAAACTCGCACCCTTTTTATTGTTGGGACAGAGGCGAGAAGGAAGCACCATTCTCATCCTTTCCCCATTTCTGATCTCTCCTTTCTCTCCACGAAGCTTCACTCACAAACCCAGGCAAAGAGAGAGAGAGAGAGGGAGAGACGGAAAAGCAAAGGGAGAAGAAAGCTCTGAGAGCTCTTAAAGACTCTGTCTTTTCTCATTCTTTTGTACTCTAGTCTCCTATCGGTTCTTGTTTCTTCTCTCTGTACTATAGCAGCATTCAGAAATAAGCCTCACATTTCTTCAGCCGCCATCATGATCTCCTCTAACAGCTGCAGCTTCCTGGTAATTTGAACTGAGGATTTTGAATCGTATTTCATCTCTTTGATCTGAAGTTCACGCGTGTCTTTTATCTTACATATCTGGGATTTAGCGTTTTCCTGTTGATTAATCAGAAAGTAATTGTCTTCTCTTCTAAATTTTTATATAACAAGAACCTAAAGTCGGTAAATGAAGTTATTGTTTCTGGGTCCTCTGCTCAGCGATCAAGAACTAATGTTTGTTCCTTTTTCTTTTTTTTTTTAAATTACGTGATTTGTCTATCTGGGTACTGATAATTTGTCCTGTCACTGTGAAATTTCGATGCAGAGCAACACAGGAGTAGGTGGGTCTTGCAGCAACTTCTCTGATGTGCAGAGAAGATGTTCAGGTCCTCCGAGGATCGTATGTATGGCTCAAAGCAGCAGGTCAAATGACCGAAATGCCAGCGTGGCGGTGGAGACCAAGTTGAATGGAATTAGTGACGACTCTGTGGTGGTCGACGTGAACGGTAAGCCCACCGTAGGCGGCGGCGTTCAGGACTCATATGGTGAAGATAGAGCTACAGAGGACCACTTTGATACGCCGTGGAGTGTCTCTGTTGCTAGGTCTCATATTGATTAATTCCTACCATAGAACTCAATTTATAAGAATCTAGATATAATCTAGACAAGTGCGTGGTAGCTTCTGAATTCGGGGGATGGGTATTTGATTGAAAGGTCTTGATCTGATGAAAAGGGGAAAAAACGATTTTTTTTTTGTTTTTTTTTTGCCTTTGGTGTAATTTCCTAGCAACTTGATTATTTTAATTTGTCTTCGAACACTATGATTCGTATATTCTGGTTTTTCTTTTGTATATTCTTATGTACATCATGGTGTTCTGCTTCATATTCTTTGATTGAAAGGTTTCATTGTTTTTTTTTTCGTCCTTGGCCCCTCCTATTGTGTTTGTGATTATTTGGATTGGTTTCTTTCTTTTGGGGCTGTTTCCTGTGATTGTGTTGGTTGAACATGAAGAAGTACCTTATGTATAATGTTCACAATGAATGGAGAAGATTTAGATATGATGCCTATTAATAGGTTTTTTTTTTTTCTGTTTTTTTTGGCAGTGGATATACTTTGTTGCGAGATCCACACCACAACAAAGGGCTTGCTTTCACTGAGAAAGAGAGAGATGCCCACTACTTGCGCGGTTTACTTCCCCCAACAACTATTTCTCAAGATACTCAGGTGATCAAGACATGGGAATATTCTGAATAATTTCTGTTTATTCGTTCTTTATAACATCAGTTTAAAGTGACTGTCATTTTATTGTTCAGGTGAAGAAAATGATCCGACATATACGCCAGTATCAGGTTCCATTGCAGAAATACATGGCAATGATGGATCTTCAGGTGCACTTGCAAAAAAAAATTAGTAAAGCGATATTTTTGTCTGCTTCTTTGCTTGAAATATTGTTCTTTTATCACCAGAAGGATTTGGATGATAACTCCTGAAATCTAGCACTTAACTTTTAAATAACTTTTGTCTATAAGGATTGATTTACACTTTTGAACTGCGTCTTTGCATATCCTGCGGAAAGTGTCTGCTTAGTTAGATTTGTTACGGAGTTATAATCTAAGCTTTAGTTTTTTATATTTGTTTCAGGAGCGAAATGAAAGGCTGTTTTACAAACTTCTTATTGACCATGTTGAGGAGTTACTTCCAGTTGTCTATACTCCAACTGTAGGGGAGGCTTGCCAGAAGTATGGTAGCATCTTTATGCGTCCTCAAGGCCTTTATATCAGTCTGAAAGAAAAGTAAGTTTGGCTTAAATTGCTCTTTCTCCCAGCGCTCTTTGTTAGCCATATTCTATGGAAAGTGTTTGCATAGTTAGAATACCTTCTCATTTTTTACTGACAAAGTTACTATTCCTTCTTCTTTTGGGCTGTTAAAGGGGGAGGGTTCTTGAAGTTCTAAGGAATTGGCCTCAGAAGGACATTCAAGTCATTGTTGTAACTGATGGTGAGAGGATCTTGGGTCTCGGAGATCTTGGTTGTCAGGTAACTTTTACTATAGTATTATATATATATATAATTTATGATATATTGATGCAAAAAATCTAATAATGTAACCTCTCTCAGGGTATGGCAATACCAGTGGGGAAACTTTCATTATATACTGCACTTGGAGGAGTCCGTCCTTCTGCTGTAAGTTTCAGCATTGATGAGGAACATATTGGTGAACTTGATTGATCTTGCTTTACATTATTTGCTTGGGGATTCCTGAATGTTTTTATGATCCCAAGAGTGTTATCATTTAATTGAGCTTTTCTTGTTGAGCTTTTTTATATTTTTTCCTTAATTTCTTTTAACAACTATGATACCATCTTGTCATCTGTTTGTTTCAGTGCCTGCCTATTACCATTGATGTGGGTACAAACAATGAGACCTTGTTAAATGATGAATTATATATTGGGCTCAAGCAAAGACGAGCAACTGGACAGGTTCATGATTTATTTATTCATTTTTTATCTTGAGCATCTAGGTTATCCATTTTTTTCTTAGTATTCAGATTTCTCAACTTTTCTTCTTGCAGGAATATGCTGAGCTTATCCATGAATTTATGACAGCTGCCAAGCAAAATTATGGGGAAAAGGTCCTCATTCAGGTACTAGCCTATGACCGAAAACATTATTTCTATGGTCTCTTGGAAACTTCAAAACTTACTAAAGGTTTTGCTGAAACTCTTGTGCCTTTTCTTTCAGTTTGAAGACTTTGCAAACCACAATGCATTTGATCTGCTTGAAAAATATAGTTCAACTCATCTTGTATTCAATGATGATATTCAGGTAAGAAATTATTGTCTTGAGTAAAGAATTTGGGCACTTCGATAATAATATATCTTAATATATTATCTTTACGTCATTCCAGGGGACAGCGTCAGTGGTCCTTGCTGGATTAGTTGCTGCTCTGAAAGTTGTTGGAGGAAATTTAGCTGACCACAAATTCTTATTCCTTGGTGCTGGAGAGGTATGTCCATATGATTATAAAATCACTTTTATTTCTTATTTGGTTCTCACAGTAGGAAAGATAAGTTTAAATAATTTTCCCTATCTGAAGGAGAAATAAAAAAAAGTATCATGTCCTCATGGCTGAATCGTATTGGTCGGTGATTGCAGGCTGGCACTGGAATAGCAGAACTCATAGCACTTGAAATTTCTAAACAGGTTGATAGTCACTTTTAGAATGCTGTTGTGGCTTGAGCATTGCATGTAAATGATTTAGATTTGTTGAGAAATTGCCATTGATTATGCAGACGAATGCCCCACTTGAGGAAGTGCGCAAGAACATTTGGCTGGTTGACTCCAAGGTTGTTTATAAACATCTCTGTAGCTCTCCCCTTTAAAACCTTAATTGTCATCTTCAGCTGAATAACCCTCAGTTTTACCTTTTCAGGGATTGATTGTCAGTTCCAGAAAAGAATCGCTTCAACATTTTAAGAAACCATGGGCTCATGACCATGAGCCGGTTAAAAATCTATTTGATGCTGTGAATGTATGCTCAACATTTGTTTCTCTACTCTATCACTTGCTCTCTCTCTCTCTCTCACACCCCTGAATATGCAGAGTCAAAACAATTTTTAATTCTTACATTTCCAATCTTATTGTCTCAGCAAATTAAGCCGACTGTGTTGATTGGAACATCTGGACAAGGGAAAACCTTCACAAAAGAGGTTGTTGAAGCTATGGCCACCATTAATAAGGTATAATTTCTTAATCAGTCCATTAGTTATATGTCTGGGTTTTTATTTCACTTAAGTTTAGCTGCTAACAATGTGCTTTGTATGATAATTGATCGCAGAGACCCATTATATTTGCTCTTTCCAATCCAACGTCTCAGTCAGAATGTACTGCTGAAGAAGCATATAACTGGAGCAAGGTAATTTGAAGATGCAAATTAGTAACTTCTCAGAAGAACCTTTTCCTTCTTATCCATTTGTATAATTAAAGGGAAAAACTTGAGTGAACTTCCTCAAA
Source organism: Acacia pycnantha (assembly GCA_025563575.1). Classification (NCBI taxonomy): domain Eukaryota; kingdom Viridiplantae; phylum Streptophyta; class Magnoliopsida; order Fabales; family Fabaceae; genus Acacia; species Acacia pycnantha. Next base: position 645,595 of record JAMWYP010000060.1, read on the forward strand.
TGTTGACTATTTGTTTCTCCTGCAAATAAAAAGGATGATGATATTTGTTTATTGGATATCTAAAACAAACACCATAGTTCACCTTAGTTTTTTCCATATCTTCACTTGTGTGAATGGCTAATATCAATCATTATTGACTGCTTTAAATTGTGTTCCTTGTCCTTGTGCTGTCAGGGGCGTGCTGTTTTTGCTAGTGGAAGCCCATTTCCTCCTGTTGAGTATGAGGGAAAAGTGTTTGTGCCTGGACAGGTCCTAAATTCTAACCCTGCCCTCTGGAGAATTTATTTCTGTACTATGTACTAAACATTGGCACAAGATGTAATGAATAATTTGTGACCCCCCTCCCTTTCTGTGTCCATCAGTCCAACAATGCTTACATCTTTCCTGGACTTGGTCTGGGCGTACTAATGTCTGGGACAATCCGAGTACATGAGGACCTGCTTCTGGCAGCCGGTAAGCGCACAAGACTATTGAACTGCAACAAATGGTCCATTGCATGAAGCATGCAATGGACCAATTTTCAGATTCACAATAATTCTTCCTCTACTTTAATCTCTCCCAGTCCATGTTATACCTTTTGGTTGTTTCCAAAGCTGGTGGCTAGGTAGCTGAAAGCTGAAATTTTTTTTCAGCTGTTGGACAGCTTTTTCTCCTGTATTTTTTTTTTGTATCTAAACTTGATTCTTTAGAATTCTCTTCAACTTTGGTCTGTTTGATGAAACAAATTTAATGATTTACAATTTTGCATTTGTTTCAACAGCGGAAGCTTTGGCTGCACAAGTGACCCAAGAGAACTTTGACAAGGGGCTCATATTCCCTCCCTTCACTAACATCAGAAAGATCTCAGCACATATAGCTGCTAATGTTGCTGCCAAGGCTTACGAGCTCGGTGAGCCTCTTTTCATCCTCCCCAGTTTTTATTGCTGATATGGAATTAACATCTCATGCAACTTGTTTAAATATCATGGCTTATGAAGCCCCTCTGAGTTTAGATAATTAGATATGATAGGTAATTGAATTTTCGTTTTTTGTGTCAGGCCTGGCTACCCACCTTCCTCAACCGAAAGATTTGGTGAAGTATGCTGAGAGCTGTATGTACTCCCCTTTATATCGCGGCTACCGGTAAAGCCACGACACATTAGGACTCCCTCATTTCTTGGTTTGATCGTAAAATCATTATACTGTCTTTTTTTTTAAAAAAATTTGTTTTCACTCATAATGTACTAATACATGTGCTGTTGTTTGGTACAAGTAATGGGGTGAGTCCAGGGTAGGAACTAGGTGGGTGATGGTAGTTGTAATCGAAGAACTACAGTGAATTAGTCACAGCCTAAAAAAATGTTGTGTAGTTGTACTATTATATCATTCAAATTTACAAAAAAGTGAAAGCACATCTCAAAGAGCCTTTTATGTATGTGTGATCATCCTTCTGCATAATTTCAATTTGGTTTGTATGGATAGTGAAGAGGGATAAAATCTGTATCTCTATCTAGGAGACGCTTTACTAAGATATTCACTGCCTCTGCTTGGTGGCTCCCAGGTTTTGGCCTACTTTTGAATAATGATGGGAAATATTTTACTCCCTCCGGTCTTAATCAGTTGACTTTTTTGGAATATCAGGGAAATTAATTAAATTACTTTAGAGTATTTATATTTTGATTTTTTTTCTTTAAACTAATTGGTTTGAATAATAAACTAATGGTTTGAATAATAAACCAATATATGATTAAAGGATAATAAGATATGATATGATTAAATAACTTATTTAATTCTCTTTAAAAAAACCAACTCTATTTTATATTTAGGACCAGAAGGAGTATGAGTATGCAAGATCCAACGTTGGACAAGTGTGACTCATAAATTCCCATATTCTTAACTTTCTTTTCCTCTTTTGTTTGGGTAGGGTAGAAGATATCACTTCAGCCCTTTAAATACTTAATTGAAAGAACATAAAATTTAAAACTAAAAATGAAATGCATAAGAATATTTTGCCCTAATATAGTTCATCTAACTTACAAGTAAAGTGAATTGGTATCCAAGAAAATAGCTCATCTACCAAATGAACCATAAAATAGGCTTTAAAAACCGTTACAACTTTTCCCTCTGTTTTTTTAGGGTTTACTTTATGAAATTGTTGAGTCTACACAATCATTTTCCGACATAGCATTTATACCAAATACAAGATTGCCCCTCCCTACATTCAAGCAAAAGACCACAAACACCTGAAAAACAAAGTTCTAGAATGAGATAAATCCATTTTTCCCTATACAAAAATTAAGGTAGATTAGTTGACAAGTGCGTTGAAAATTATATATATTTCCAAAGACAACCACGGACGAAGCAACAATTACATAACGGATCCTCCAGCAGACAAGTGCGTTAGAACCACTGAATTGGACGACACAGAACTTGAGGCCGATTGAAAAGCAAGTAGTCTTCCAAAGCGAAAATATAGGATGAAGCTCTAATTGCCCTCTGTTGTTGTTAGGGCCTCATCAAGAAGTCTCCGTGCTTCCTCTCTCCTCCTGAAATAAAATAGATATAATACATTTAAAAATTGGATTAGCAACGATTAATGACCAGACGGTGTCACAAACTTCATGCCGATAATGATATTACTATACTTAGAAAATCACTCAAGTACCTACCAAGGTAAAATAAGGTTATTAATCTATTAACTAACCCGTCTACCTCCCTAGTATTTGAATCAAGTCCCAGGGGAAAGTAGCCTAATTTAGGAAGAGCTCCGTCACATATGAGAACGAAACAGATTATCCACAATGAGCACCAAAAGAACAACTACTGTTATGGGCTATACTTCTAATGTTAGCTTCAGTTGTCCTCTTAAAGAAAAAAGAAAGAAAGTATTGTTCTGAGACAGGAATTTTGAAACAAGGGAATAAGTAGATGTCAAGACACTTGTTTTAAGAATTATTCAAACCAGATTTTCAGTCCAAACAAATATCATTCTGCTATAACACAATATTAAACATGATAGAATAAGAAAGCAAACTTCGTTAGTTTCATATGCAATTAAAAACTAATAGACAACAGATACCTCTTTATGTCCTCCACTGCTTGTTTACGACGCTGTATTTGAAGTTCTAAAATGTGAATCAATGTTGCTCTAGCCTGCAGATTGAAATACACAAAATATAATGGACAATATTCCCAAAATATAGGTAAACTATCAACATCATGCCAGCAGGTAAATATATGTACATATGTAGAAAACTATATTTAGAACCTGATGGGGGCGCAGTGAATTTAAAAGGTGATGCAGGTTCTTGAATACGAGAGATATTTCTTCTACCCTCCTCGCATATTGTGATGGTCTCTCAATGAGAATATCAGCAAGCTCCAAAATGTGAAGAAGCAAGTCTCCGTTAAGTGATCTCAGCTCCTTCTTATAATCTACAGAAGGTGGTTAACTTCAATTAGGTAGAAAGCTACTGATTCTAAAAAATGCACGTCCCAGTAGAACTGATGATAACGATATTAAGGAGAAGAAAACAAAAAACACGAACCATTTAACCCCATTAAAACCAATCACTTTCTCATGCTGTCTCAAATCTCAAATCATTTTATCTAAATTATTAATAACTTTTGCAGAACATTCAATTCACTCACTTATAATTAACAAGACTGAGAGCAATAGCTCAACTGATCATGTATCCAGGAAAGGGATTTTCTCATGACACAAGTCCATAAGTGGCTGTGAAGCGATGCTTATTATTATATTTGTTCTATGTTAGTAATTTAGTTTTACTCTTTGTCAAAAAATGACAGAAAACGGATAGCCCCTCAAATGAATTGCGGAATATTCACCATGGAAGTCAAGCAGCAGGCAGTACGAGAACAAATGACATGCAATCTCTAAATCATGTTTCACTCAGAACACTTCTCAATAATATGAAGCAAGGATAACTGGATGATTAAAATTTTAACTGATAATTAAAGATTTCTGTTACTTGAAGAAACAAGATCCTCTGGCCTACATGAAACTCTCTTAGGCTACTGTGTTCACATCAAGAATGCCCATCAACCAATAATAAGAAACAAGAATATGAAATTATTAAAAAAAAAACAAAGAAAAATTAAGCATGCATCCGTTCAGACAGATAGAAGACGATAAATTCTTGACACTAGATGAGTGCCCCATAGAAACTTACCATATGGTGGTTTGAGTAAAAATATTATCATACATCTGAATCTACTTCTGATAATCTATATGGTGGTTTGGGAACATAATCAAACTGAATAAAAATGAGGCAGAACATAGCCTACCAACATCAGGGCCCCTAGGATAGAGTTGGCGCACTCCCTGCTCTTCCAAACTAGGTAGAGTGTCATCAGTCTACAAAAATTATTGAAGAAATTAATGGGAGAAGTTATCTTATATTCTTATCAATAAGATTCATTCACAGAAATGCAAAAGAAAACAAATGGAATATATCAAAAAAACAGTATTCCAACTAGAAAGGCTTTTCCTCAAAAATAATTGCAGCAAAAGCAAGTAAAAATAAGGGAGGTTTCCAAGAATGCATTTAAACTTTGAAAGCCTTTAAAATAAGCCAATAAATACTCCCTCCATTAACAAATATAAGGAACAGGTATATTGATACATACATATCAATAGACATTACTAAAAGTAGTTGGGTGTCTGAATTTTTTTTCCTTTCCGGTCTTGCCCACCATTAAAGCAGTTGAATTATAGTCTACAATTACATGGGAAAATATAAAGTATTCAAGGGCATTTTTGGAAAGAGCATTAAATATTCATTCAACTCTGCAATATTCCTTATATTTGATAACGAATAATCTTAGCAAATTATTTCTTATATTTGATAGTGGATGGAGTATAAGACAATTTAACATCCCATCACAGCTGGAAGAGTTAAAACGCCAACTTTATTTGTGGAGACAGAAAAAGGCTTTCCAAAAATCAAAATCGCACAAAGAGCGTGAATTCTTACCGTGTAAGTGGCTCCAAAACAAACATAAGTCCCTTCTATAGGAGGAGGAGGTTCTGGGGCTGATTTAGGGTCTTGTGAATAATCTTTGTAGAGTCTGTAATAGGGTGGCGGCGGCGGATATGTTGCTGTTGCCATAACAAGGTCTTCCTAATAAAACCTTAAGCACTGAAAATGTAAATATAACCAAATTCAGTCAAGCATAATAGTGTTATTTACAGTCTAGAGGAAAGAAAGCTGACAACTTCACATGCCTAAACCAAAGGAAAGACTACTCAAAAGCACAAACAAACATATAGATAAAATTAACTAGTCATGCACTCACTCACAAGACTTGGAAGTTTCACAGGTTGGAAAATAACTGTAAGTTTAGTTTTTTGTTGACAAATTTGTTCTGTTAATTCATGCTCTATCCATGATGAACATAAAGCATGTATTGGCAGTGACTATATTCTATCTTTGGCTAATAAGAGAATGATGTGTAAGTTGTAATTAATAAAGGATGGGGTAGTTATAGTAGTTTAAGTTGTTAAGGGAATATAGCCGTCATAGGTTGAAGGGAGTTAGCACCTATATAAAGGGGATGAGTTGTAATTAAGATGATATGCTTCGTGAGTAATCTCATGGAAACTATTCAGTCTATCTTTCCCTTCCTAGGCGGCTTTCTCGCGAGAACGATCTCCCACTAGAAAAGAGGCGATGGCCAAGAGAAAGAGTCCTATCAAAGTCACTTTTTCCAAGGTTAAGGTAGGTTCAGTGCGCCCTCCCCCTCCCTCTTCTCTTTACCATTGAGAATGTTAGAATTAAAAGACTTCTCTTGACATCGACTGACTAAAGGGAAAATTATACTAACTCTGGTCCTAAATATAAGCTTATTTGCAGTGTAATTTTCGCTACGAACAAGATCTTATATTAAGGACTGTAGATAGTACTTAAGTAACAGAGTTACCATTACCAATACGCTCAATAGAGGCAGGATATATAGGGGATACTGCAGCTTACTGTAGATAGTACTTAAAGGAAAGTTTTTTAATAAACAAAAGAATATAAACAAGAAAGGAAAAGAATATCAAAAAAAAAATTTATGGAATAAAGTGAATACTAATGATGTAATAAGAGAGGTAATTATTTTACAAACCTGTCATTTAGAAAAATAAGGCTAAGTGTAGTTAGAAATGCAAGTACATAAATTACAATGAAGGGTGGACACTCAATAAGTTTAAGTACATATATTTTAATAACAAAAGTATATTACAATAAAAATAATTACAATGTCGTCCTTTTAGGCCTTATTTTTTTGGAATTCCATCATAGTTGTCTTATTATCAATGCTATCAAATACATCTTTTTCAATATAAGGCACTAAACAATCATTCAACCATTCATCCTCCATCCGATTATGAAGTGTATTTTTTATGTATTAAGGGTGAATACTTAATTTAAGAGTGGGCAATCATTCAAATATGTATTTATTTTTTTTTTTTTAAACCTCTAAATTTAAGGGGGGCAAGTAACACCTAGGTCCGCCTTTGTTCTCAACAATTAGCATATCACTCATTCAAAACAATTTTAATTTCATTACCAAAGAAATGGTGATTTTATATACGTTAATTTAATAGTTCACATTCAATAAAGAGTCCTCCAGCAACATTGCAGGTAACACATCACTAGCTCCAAAGGCAGTATCTTGCAAGGAATAAAAGACTAAAGAGGCAAGAGACAGGGAAAAAAATTGATCATCATTAAAAAGAGAAAGAGGTTAGACTGCAACAAATATACCTATTGGTTGCGAAAATGAGGATGACAATGATGATGTGTTACCAGCAACATTGCAGGTAAAACACATCCCCACCTCTGAAGGCAGTCTCTTGCAATGAAAGAAAAGAGGCAATAGATGGGGAAAATTGATCTGATATTAGAGAGACTAGAATCTAAACAAAAATGCCTTACTGGTTGTGAAAGGAGAATGACATCAATGAGATGAAGAGTTAAATTCAGGTCATACTTGTCCATTAAAAATTGAAGTTCGGGAGGGAGTATTTGTGCACATTTCACGTGGACGATCTTTTTCGTAGCAAAATATAATGAAATTTGAATTCACCGGAAAAGAGTCATTACAATAGCAGAAGGCATCAACAAGAATGACACTTTATTTTCAGACACCCCAAAAAACAACGTCAGCTGAATCCTATGATAATTAAACTAGTCATACGTTCTCACTTATTTTTCAGAAATTCAATGATTAAACAAAAAAGACACTAGCTAGACACAAAACAAATCAAGGAAATGAAATTATTTCTATGGACAAACTTCGCCACCAAACAAAGAACTCACAAAAATATTATTTCAGCATCACGGGTTCGACACGCGGGAAATTATAAAGAAACACTATCTCAGCATCACAGAACGAAACAGATGGAGGGAAGAGAACGAAGAAGAGAGCATTACGGATAGAAGTATCGTCACACTCAGCAGCGGTACGTCAACGAATGGCCTCCACCGACGGCGTGAAGGTCGCTCGGTGTCGCAGGCAAAATCCGACGAACGGTGGGTGCTTTGGGGGTTTAATGAGGATATTTTTATGGCTAAAAATAACGAGAAATTAGAAAAATATTCACATACATGCCCGATAAATTGAAACTGGACGATTGTTCACCTTGCTTCTCACCTTACAGCCAAGACGATCGAGATCTAAATCATCTGATAGCGCAGTTACTAAACGGCATCGTTTAAACGCAACGCATCAGCAGAGAAACCCCGAGACCGAGACTAGGCGCGTGTTCGCGACTTTCGCAGACCTTTCTCAACGGTTTCCACTCCCCAGTTTCCACGCGCTTCTTTGTGCTTTTGACTTTTTTGAGTTTTTCCCTCTGCACGCTCCATCTTTGACTCCCCATTTTCTTGGGCCGAATTTAGGCCGCCATAATTGGGCCGAATTTGACTCTTTTTTTATTTAAAGAAAATATACGAGTATTTTATCAAAAAAAAATATACGAGTAACTTCTAAGCTCTAATCATTTACCAACACGTTGAGTATAAAACCAATGGGGTTTAGTACAAGTAGTAAGCGGCTTGTGTCACTTAAACAAAGTCTCAAGTTCGAGTATTGTGAATGCAAAAAAGTCTCGCTGGGAGACTCGCCCACTAAAGCCAAGTGCACGACCTAGGTCAGATTCAGATTAGTTAGAGGGGGTTAATCCTTCACAGTGTATCAAATCAAAATATGAATTTTTATTATAAGAAATGCCTAGTTATTCAACTTTTTCTAAGTGATTAATTTAATCCCTAATGACTGCTCTTCTATTGTTTCATGACTCAATATAACTCAACTCTTGTAGTTTATTGAATTAGGGATTGAGATATTTTCAATATTTGAATCCAACTAAGTTATATAGCCTTATTAAAAATAGTTTAGAGATTGAATTTATCATTAAAAAAATTAAGGACGGTAAGAAGGACCAAACCTCTTTTAGCAATTTGGTGCTTGTTACTCGTATTTCAATATTAGGGAAAAAATGCTTATAAGACCATCACATCTAAACCTCTATAGGTAGAGGTGGTTTTAGAAAGTATGACCGATGACATTTTTATAAATATTGATACAACTTAACATCGGTTGCGTTTTCACGCGATCTAAATAATAATTTCTAGAAATATTATAATTTAATGTGGCGTCAATAAGTATTAAATATTAAGAAAATTTAAAAATTTAAATTCTTTTTACACTAGATACTTATACATCCTATGTAAATATCTTTTTAGATACCATCATTTTCTTTATAACCGGTTTTAAATGTTTCAGATTCTTCAGCTTCCAAGGTAAACTTCTCAACTACGCATCTCTTCGAAATTTGAAGCCACTTTAATAAATTATAAATGTAATCTTCATTTGTCTTGTCTATTTAAACTCCTCATTTCTTTCGTTTCCTCATATTCAACCCATCTTCATCTAGTCTCTGAAATATCAATAAGGTAAGCGTTATGCTAATTCCGTTCGTCCTCATTTTCCTCCTTCTCCTCTACAGTCACCTCCACCGCCTCCTTCACCACCTTTAGCCAAGCAACTTCTTCAATAGCTCTGTGCAAGGGTGGATCATATAGACAGACACCTAGGAAGACTCATCTCGTTGCTTCACACTATCAGTCAAGCTCAATCTTTTTACTCAACGCCAATAACGTTGGGTACAATTTTTTGGACGACCCTGCCTCTTCCTCTTCCCCTTCTTCCTTCTCTGTCTCCGGCGATGAGGAGGAAGATTGAGAGTTTTATTATTATTATTATTATTATTATTATTATTATTATTATTATTATTATTATTATTATTATTATTATTATGTTAAAAAAAGTTTAATCTATGTACCAATGCTTATTGTTAATGAAAAAAATATTTTTATTTCTAATTTTTATCTTGTTTGATCTTGATCACGTCTCTTTTATCTTTGTTCCATTATTTTTGGGATGTTGTTGATGTTAAATATATAATTTAGTTATATTTAGACCGGTCATAGTGGCACAAGATATAACTTAAATATGTTTGGTTATGAAAAATATTTGCTATTTTACATGAAATATTGCATTTTTTCTGCTAGTTGTATATTATTTGTGTTTGTTGTAGTTATAAAAACATTGATGCTGCCTCCTTTTCTTTCTTTTTAGAATCAATTATGCTTAAGCCTTTTTGTTGTTATGCCTTTTATTCTCTTTACCATGTACACACACCTTGTATCCTCCGACCATCACATATATCAAAAGGTTGAACCTGCAATGAAAATGGACATATAAGGTGCGTGCATATTGCAAAGAGGCTAAATGGATGTACAAGGTGTGCTTAATCGATATTCTCTCTGATTGGTTGTGAATTTTTTTCTACAGTTTTTCATGGTAAGTGACTTTATGATATATGTGGTGGTGTTGATTTGGGCATATGCCCTAATCACTTGGTTGTGATTAATTCAGGCCTACCAACACCACCACTTATATCGCAAAGTTCAGTCTGCGATGGAAATATGCACAAGACATGCATACATAGCACAGAGACTGGATGAGCGCCAAACATATCATATATTTATGAGTTGATAAGTGTCTAATATATGATATTTACATTGGTGTGGGTAGACTGGTATATTCATGCTTGTTTCAAGTTAAATGTAGCTTGTGACCATATAGTTTGTATGTAATACATTGAATTTGAAGCAAGTAGTGATAATTCTGGCTAATCAACACTACCACACATAGCACAAACAACAGTTGAGTACTAAAGAGGCCAACGATAGCAACTGACATTAATTCTAGTAATATAAAGAGCGCCAAATTGAGTGGTTTTTTTGTAGCTTTCCCTTATGTTTACAGTGGATTTGTATTTAATATGCTTATTACTAATTTTTTTCTTTTTAATTGCAGAGTGGAGCATGAAGAGTGCCGAAAAGATATGCAAAGAGCTTTAAGTTGAGCGTTTTTTGTAGCTATCAGTTTTGTTTTTGTTTACATGTGAAGAGCATTGAATAATATGATCTAATATTATAAATTTGTGTAATTGTTAACTGGGGAATGAATGAACACAGTTGGCAAAAAGGCTAAATGGACATATATCACAAGCCATTTTTGTAGGACTTGGAAAACCAAAAAAAGCCTTCATTTCTTAGGTATGTTAATTGTGAATTCCTTGGTTTAGATTTTTTCTGCTGGCTATATATTCTTTGTGGTTGTTGTAGTTATTGTAGGCAATTTTTGCCCATGGAATTTGTAATGGCTGGAGTTGTGAAACTTGTGATTATGACAATGATGCAATTTCATTGTATCATTCTCAAAATGGCAAGTTTCACAAATCCAATATTTACGAATTCTATGGATACATGTTTGCGTACAAGTATGTTAATTGAATCTTGTTTGTCATACCTTTGTTCTTTTCAAGTTTTTTTGGTTTGGACGCCTCCTCCTTGAAAAGGCTTAGATGATCATTGAGTGTTGGGTGAGAGTGTTAATTGTACTTTTACTCCTGACGTGTGGGAGCTATATATGCGTGGTTTGTATCGCAAGTCATCTTTGAAGTCGATTGTGGCAACCCTTGGATTAAGTGCTAAGTTCACTAATCTTAGGCATTTAAGTTCTTTTGAGATTTCAGATAGAATATGGTCTAGCCTACTTCAGTTTTAAGTGATAAAGGTGGAGTATATTATTTAATTAAGCTAAGTCTAACATAGTTGATATACAAGCTTGAGAATTCTACTTTGTATGGTTGAATTTAGTCGTGTGATGATGTCTTAGTTGATATGAAATTCAAAGTGAAGCCAAATAATAAGGAGCTACCCGACTAGGTGGAGCTGCTAATGATGGGTTGATGATTAAGATGTCTAAATTAGACAATGAAAAATGTAGGGCTGGTAATCTAGTCTTGGGAGGAAAAATTCATTGAGTTGGATGACCAAGTGAGAATTAGGCAAATCAAAATTTAAATGAGTGAATTGTTACAACCAACGCCAAGTCATTTAGGTTAACAAATTTGTCTTTCCAAGCCTAAGTCACCTGCCCTATGTTTGTTATCCTCAAATTTAGAGTTATTAATCCCCACCCCATCACTAGTATTTCCACATAGTTGGTTATTACTTCCTTCTTATTGGCCTTTAGTTTGATTTTCTTCTCAACCAAGACTTTCCCTCGAGATCATATTCACACATATAAAATCAATTCTCATACTTATATTATAAACTCTGTTATACTTAGGTTCATTAAATAAGAATTTTCTCCTTTATCACCAGAAATTGGGGTAGGGCACAACCATTTCATATTTGAGGTCCAGAAGGATCAAAATGCATAAGTATAGTAACCTAACAGCTAATACATGGGTAACCGCATTCAACTGTAGGGATGCTCATAATATATCATATGTCATCAGCATGCAAATGCTGGGCCTAAAATTGCATCCACTAAATCCAACCCTAAAAAACCATCTAACTCCTTTGGAGGTGGGGAAAATGCAAGCAAAAAAAGTAAACATTGAAAAAATATATGTCGGAATTAATATTCACTAATTATCTAATAATATAGGGCTTTAGATTAATGTTTATTGGTTATATTTAAGTTTTTATGTCGATTGCATTTTTGTTTTTAGGGTTGTCCTTGTCTATAGAATTTATATTGTATAATATAAATGTTAGATATAATAATAATATTCAACTAGGCTTCTGTGAAATAAAATAAATCGTACATTTTTTTAAAAAAAAAATGTCTGATAAACCCTAATTTTATATATTTTATCCCACTTTATTCATTTATTTTGGGGATTATTTTAGGCTAATTTGGAATTATTAAATAATATTTGGATTGTTAGTCAATTTTAGGAAACAATATAAATCAGACTTAATTATGAGATTATTGGGCTTAATTTATTAATATTCTGATTGAATAATATTTCTAAATATATGATAGATCACGATTTTATTTAATTATTGCAAGACAAGGAAACATATTAGAAGATCCTACGATGCAGAACTAACCTTAGACGTTAAGGGTATGTTTGGTTTGAGGAAAAGGGGGGGGGGAGAGGAAAAAAAAGGAGGGGAAAGGAAAATTGTGGGCCCACTACACTGAATTTTAAAATTTTTTTCCCTCCCTTGCTTTTTTTTCCTCTCCTCTCCCCTCAAACCAAACATTCTTTGATTTTTCATTCCTTGAAAATATTGCATTATATCTTCATCATCAATCTTATTAAACATATTATGTTCAACATAAGTGTGTCAATAGTTCTCTAAAATCATGTAAGGTGAGTTTGAAATATCTACGATAGGAGAAAAATTTCTTCTTGGAACTTCGAATCAAGTAAAAGAAGAATGAAATATTTATTTCTCAAAACAAATACCTACGAGCATGGTAATGAAAACGTAGATTTTACCTAAAAATAGAAGGAGAATGAAAAATCGTAAAACGTAAAATCGTAATATAAAACATAGATTTTACCTGCATATATATATATATATATAAAAATATATATAATTCCTCTCTGCTCACTTCTATTTCACAGTAAGCATTTTGAAATCAAAGTTAAAGGTAAAGTAATATTCAATTTTTCAGCTATACCACTCTAGTCCTATTTATAAGTCCACTTTGACCAAAAAATTTGGTCCTATTTATAAGTCCATTTTGACCAAATAAATGAGATTGTGACAATTTTTCCCATATTAATGAGGATGAGAGAGATTGACAAGCTATGTTGGAAAGAGAAAAAGATGAGAGAGATTTGACAATAAATTTTAAAAAGTACCCACTCATAAATGAGGGTAAAGTTGGAAATTTGCTCCATAATCATTAAGATACCTAACCCTCTTTGATATGTGAGATTTGGTCAAAGTGGACTTATAAATAGGACCAGAGTGGTACATATTAGACATTTAATATGTAAAAACTCCTTTAATCCTTCAGTTTACGTTTTTTGAAAAAACGGTTCGTTTTTATGTTTTACCACTACGTTTTTACGTTTTTACTCTGATTGCGTTTTTTGCTGCAACGAAACACGTTTTGCTCAAATAAAAGCGTAAAAACGGCGTTTTTACGAGTTAAAGCACGTTTTTGACTACCATGCCTACGAGAGCTTTTTGAGAACTATGGATTGGATCACTGCAACAGAGCTGATACCCCTATGAGCTCAACGACTTTTGTAATATTCTAATTTTTACTTTTAGGATTTATTTATAATTAAGAGTGAAATTATATATGATAAATTTATTTAATTTATAATTTTTTAAAATATATAAAAATTGGAAATATTGGGTATTTTGTTGTAAGTTTTTTTTTACCTATCTGTGCATTTCAAAGACGGCCTTGATTCAGTAACGCGAATTGTAAGAAGTAAAAGCATAATGGACCAGACAGGATTCGAACTGGGGACTGCACTGTGACAGCTTAGCAGGGTATTAATCTACCACTAAAGCATTGGTGCTTCTTCTTGAAAAATTCCTTCAAAAAATATATATTCTAAAACTTTTATGTCTGCACTTGCCCACACTGCTATTTGGTACAAAAAAAAACAAAAAAACAAGAACAACCATCAGGTCGATCATCACAAAATTTCTTTTATATTCCCTTTTTTTTTGCCAGCATTATTTCATATTATGTTTCTGGGATATATTTTGTTGTTTAACAGAACATCATAAGTATAAAAGTTATATCAACAAAAACAATTATATCCGATTGAATATAAACGACTTGATATATGTTTCTTAAATAACATTTGTGTTTGAGTTTTGTATATGAAAATATCCATGATAAGAAAGCTACCTTTCATCAGAGTCCAGTAATATTTAAATGCGGGTTAGTCAATAATATAAAATATATCAAATGTAAGGAGGAAAAAAAAAATACTTTAGATTAAAAAAAAAAAGGCAAAAGATCTAGAAATCTCATAGTGCTAGTCACACATCATTTTCCAAATAAGCACGACCTCCTCATTTCCAAAATGAACAGACAATTTTGTCTCGTTGGTTTCCATCTGTCCTTTTGTTTTTGTTTTTGTTTTCACGGGCTAAAAAACATTAATTTACGCTCAATGATAATTATTATTAATTTCCTTAGGGTGTTTGATAATTAGTATAAATAAATGAAAATGTATATATATCTTTTTTCAATCTTTTCTTTCTTTATTTTTTACATAGTCAATTCACGCTATAGTTGATAATATTCTAGCCTTCTTCTAATCTACTTCCCGTAAATTCTTTTTGTTATATTCAATTAGGCATGAACTAAGATTCTTTAAAAAAAAAAATTAATTAAGAGATTGATCCAAAACATCAAGTCAAATGGAAAATAATTTAAACAATCATATTTTTATTTTATTTTTTTAAACAACACCGTATTGAGAAAATATATATAAATATAAGGGAAAATCTATTTCAGGGCTCTTTTAGGACTGACAATCCCAAAAAAGGTCCTAAGATTCTGACAATCCCAGAAAAGGCCCCAGGGCCTTTTCTGAGATTTTCAGAATTTTTGGTGAGTTGTCAACAGGGGCTGATATAGTTGTTAACGGGTAGGTTTTAACAACTAAATCAATTTCGTTAACAACACTTTCTTGACAACTATATCACCCTGTTGACAACTATATCAATACCCCGTTAACAACTATATCACCTATCGACAACTCACGTAAGATTCTGAAAATCCTTAAAAGCGCCGGCGCTTTTTGGGATTATCATAATCTTAGGGCCTTTTTTAGGATTGTCAGTCCTAAAAGGGCCCTAAAAATGATTTTCCCTAAATATAACGTCTGAGACTTGTCACTGTTTAAATAAAATTATCTTTGAAAAAGAAAAATATCATCATCATCATAAAAAACAAATAGACGGTGTATGTGTTATGCATTTTCCAAATCTCTCGTCATTTTCTTTAGCCACAATATTCTTAATCATTGCATAAAATAATACAAACAAGCAACAGCACAAATGATATTCAATTATATATGCAATGTACCATAATGTCAAGGGTTCAAATATATACAAAAAAAAGAAGATATTAAATATTTTTATTTTTAATAAGTTAATACTCCTTCCGTCCCAAATTATAGGAGCAATTTAACCAATTTTGGGAGAATTAAGGAGAGGAGTTAAATTAGTTAATTTTACTCATTTTCCTAAAATGTCCTTATATAAATTTAAAATGACACAAGTTGCCCTAATTATAAGTGTTTCTAATTTGCCTTACGTTAGATATCCATGACATATTAGTTTATATATGTATATTAGTTGCTTTTTATATAACCATGCATGTGTATACATATATGTGTGTATATCTATGTGTATACATATAGATCTATCTACATACATAGAGACACACACCCATATATCTACACACACATATATATATGTTTATATGTGTGTGTGTTCACACATATATATCTATACATATATATATTGACACACATAAACACAAATATACATATATATGTAAACACACATATATATAATGCTCCTAATAATAAGTATAAATAGGGGTATTATAGAAAAAAATTGACAAAAGTTAAAACTTGCTCTTATAATTAGGACCAAAACAAACTCTAAAATTTACTCTTATAATTAGAGACGGAGGGAGTATAATATAGAGGATGTGCAGATTTCGCTGTCTTCCTTGCTCATATTAATCAACAATACTTTGACAAAAGGCAATCTCGCATATCCTTGGAAGCCACTAGTACTACCCAAGGTAACATGAAATGTTTCAATATAAAAAAGTCACTCTTTGATATCTATATAATACTAATATTACCTCCCGTTCTAATTATAAGATCTAATTAATATTTTTTTGGAGAAATTAAAGAAGCTAAATAAGTTACTAGTTTATTAGTCAAACTAATTAGTTTGAAGAAAAAATTAAAAATTAAAATATTCTAAAATAATTTAATTAACTTCTTTAATCTCTGAAAAAGTCAACTAGATTTTATAATTAAGTCCGGATGGATGAAGTACATTATAAAGTCACAAACCGCTAACCCTGACTTTCTTACCCTATTAATTCTTCATTTAATATAAGACAGAAATTATAAAATTAATAGGAATGTTCTTTTGCAATATTTACTACATTTTTATTATTTATATTTAACAAATTTTTTATTCTGTATATTTTGTCAAATGATTTTTTTTTCCTTACAAAAAAGAACATTATCCCATGGGGTTCACGTGCCCGTACAGATATTTTCTTGAGAGATAATATAGTTTATGGTTGAACACTTCTTTTTTACTGTATTCCTGTCCTGACATGCTTCAAAAATTATTATTTTTTTTCATCAAGCAACGCTATGATTGAATGGATCACGTATATCTCATTGTCTTTTTTCGTCTTCTTCTTATCTCTTATCATTTTTAAATTATAAATATTCAATCAATTTGAAAGTTTACAGTATTATTTTAATTTTTCTCTCTTATTTTCAATCAACAGCCCAAATAATCTTATAATGAAAAAAATGTATTATGAGAGGATATACTTCCATAATTGAATATATATTACAAGCATAGTACCAGATTTTTGGTAATCTCCTACTCCCTCCGGTCCTAAAACAACATTTGGGAGTTTGTTTTGATTCTAATTATAGGACAATATTATATTTTTTGTCAATTTCTTCTTAAAATACCCCTATTGATATGAATTAGGGATTATATGAAATCAATAAGGTAATTGAAGTGCAAAATTTATATAAGGGTATTTTAGAAAAATGAGTAAAATTAACTAATTTAACCTCTATATTTAATCCCTCCAAAATCGGTTAAATATGTCCTATAATTAGGATCGGAGGGAGTATAGATAAGGAATCTATTGCAATGTCCCTACACGTCCTCAAGGGAATGAGATACTTTCCTTATCTTTTTTTTTTCATTTTCTTTCATCGACTTCATCTGGATCGTCGATTGAAAAAATGAGAAAAAAGTTAAAGTAATATTGATTAGACGAAGTAATTTAGAGATTATAAGAGAAACCCAATTCATCCTGAAGAGAACGAATCTTACCAAAAATGTAAAAGATGCTGGTGGAAATTATTGAACCAATTTGATTTTCTAACTTTTAATTTTGTCTTCTCCCGTCTATCTTAAATATAAGAATAAAATAACTAGTTTGTAAAGGTTTAATAAAATTAGTTAAATTACTAACTCTCATCTTTAATACAAAAATTAATTGGGGATAATTTAAGCCTAAATATAAGATTTCAGTTCACTTGGTCCATAAATTTATCATTTTCTTTCTTTCTAAATGATCCTTATTGACTGAACTTGTTAAGAGAGTTTGTTTTAAGATTAAATGCAAAAATGCAAATGATTTAATATGGTATTTTAGAAAAAATAATACACATTTTTGACAAGTAACTAGCTTGATTAATTTCTTTAATTTATCTAAATTAGTAAAATATATTTTATATTTAGGATATGAGTTGATAATTATTATTAAAAAAATGTGTTAAATTTTCTAAAATTTTTATTTTGTGGTGTGCATTGGAAATCATTACCTTAATGGAAAGATCCTATAATATGTTATATGTGTTATTTTAGGAAAACAAAACATTAATTTTAAACATAAATTTAAAAGATAAAATTAATGTTTTTGACTTTAAAGATGCAAAATTAATTGAGATCTTACTTTTATCCCAAAACAAATTCCCTAGCAGGTGAAATACTATTTATACTCTGTTTGACAATACATAAAACCGTGATTTTGGAAGTTTTTTTAAAATCAAAGCAAAACCTCTCTTACATTTTTATTTGAGTAAACACCCGTGTTCCTGACAAAAAATACGGATCTCATTTTGGTCCCGACAAAAAAATGTACCCTTTTCGTCCTTTTATGGGATTAAAAAGGACCTTTTACAAATTTGTGAGGGATCAAAATGTCCACAAATCGACCTTTATTCATCCTTTTTATGGATTAAAAAAGACATTTTTTTTGTCAGAGACCAAAATGATATCCATATTTTTTGTCGAGAAAGAATATTTACCATTTTTATTTCATAAAAATTATATTAAAAAACTATAATTCATTCATGCATTAGGTGTGAGGCGAGGGAAATAAACAAGCGTGCCTGACATGAATTTGATTCAACCCCACATACGAAGGATATGTGGGCCACCACCCTGCTACGTGGCTAATTCTTGATCACTACTTCTCGGCTGCTGGTAATTCTTGTCTCATCCAAACACTTCCGCACCATCACCCATTGATTGCGTTACAACCTTCCAAATTAATTTTCTTTATTTTTCTGACCTTCAAATTTAACCATTCATTATCGAGCAAAAAAAAAATTTAACCATTCATTTCATCCCAGTTTTGAAGTTAAATAAATTTAAAATGAGCTGAGTTAGACACGTGTCAGTATTAAAAAATACGAATTAATTTCTAACCTCAACAATAAAATCTGTTTTTGTTCATTGCATGAGTATATTTTTTTTTAAAAAAACAGATAATTAAAATTTTATTATCTTGTATTTTAAAAGTGTCATTTTAATATCAAATAATGAATAATAAATATATGTAACTTAATTCATGGGGCTTAATCATTGGGATGAATCAGACTCCTCATAAATATCTACCTAGAAATTTAATTAAAATAACTATAATTAATGGTGACAAAATTTGATTCTTTTGTGAGGACAAACTTTGCAGAGGTGTTTACTCTCCAACCATCCATTACCTTAATCCTTAAATAATGAAAAACGAATCCAATCTATATCGTCCAATAGTATGGCCGTCCCCTCAAATGTCAAAATCATCCCAGCATTATCATTACTATATTTCCTAATAATCTTGTATTAAAATAAAGGATTAAGTAGCCTCTAGAACTCTAACTATTTTTCTGTATCATTCAATTTTCTAAAATAATTTTTAGTACATTTAATCCCTTAAATTATTTTTTCCCCATATTAATTATAATTAGTTTGGGGCAATTTTATCTTTAAAGTAGTTTATCAGCAGTAATGATTAATAAACGCTCCAAAGTTAGAATATTAAATGCTAAAAAAAATGTTTTAGGATAGTGAATACATCAAATTTATTTTGAGATATTAAATGCTATTCAAAAAATATTTTGGAGTATTTGAATACACAAAAAATTATTTTAAAATATTAAGTGATATTTAACAAAATGATTATACTTACATCAAGTTCACTAATTATATAAGAACATGTGTCCTATTTTTTAATGTAGATTTATGGTTAAATGATAATAATTCAAAAACATAATATAAGGCCACCAGTGATTGAAAAACTTAATGAAATGAATATAATAGACTAATCTAAGAATTTCCAAAAAATATAATACTTCACAGCATGAAATAAACTTTGAATAATGTGATTTTATATTATATACTTTGATGTTAATTATATATTAATAGATTGAAATTCCATGTTTGATTAGATGGTTAAATTATTATTGGCCCCTTTGTTTTTTCGTGCATCTGGTGTTTTAGGTAAGTCATCTTTCAGGCACATCAACGGCCCTAAACTAATTCGGGCTGAGATCGGGTTGATCCCGGGGAAATCTCTACCACCACCCACGTATGTTGTATTCCCATATTTTGAACTCAAAACCCGTGAAGGACGGCCTCTTACCAACTGACGTAAGTGTTTGGTGGTTTATTGGCCCATTGAATACTTATTCACTCGTTAAAGACCCGACAAGAAAGCAAGACGTAATTCCTCGTTCCGTGGCGACTAAAAATAAGGGCAAAATGGCCATTGCAATGAAATCCAATTCGCGAACCCCCGCATTCCACTAATCCTCTAATTCGGGCCTTAATTCTATACCTTATTTACCCCTTCCCTTATCGCTTAAATCCCTATTTGTCCAACTTTACCTCTCTTTTCTATTTCTTACATACATGCAATATCATCTCTGGATATTCATCACCCATTTTCATTTCTGTTCCTTTTGAGCTCGGAACTGATCGCCTGGGGTGATTCGACGGTTTTCGAAGCCGGAGAATCGGCATGACGCGGCGGTGCTCTCACTGCAGCAATAACGGGCATAACTCCCGAACTTGCCCGTCCCGGAGTGGAGGTGCCGGCGGCGGAAGCGCGGGAGTTGTGAAGCTATTCGGTGTTAGACTCACCGATGGATCGATCATTAAAAAGAGCGCGAGTATGGGGAATCTCTCGGCCCATTACTATTCTTCTTCGTCCGCCGCTGGATCACCGAATCCTGAGTCGCCGTGCTCTGACCCGCTCCGAGACTTGGGTCATGAGCAAGACGGGTATTTGTCCGATGACCCCTCTCATGCCTCCAGTTCCGCGAACCGTCGTGGAGAAAGAAAGAAAGGTATTATTGCAATTATTTTCGGAGCATGTATTATTATATTATTATTTTTTACATGAAAAACCATGAATTATTTAAGAATTGAGTTTGTGAAATTCTGGTTGCTGATTACTCTGGATTCTTAAAAATCATTTCTTTTCCCGGTGGAGGAGCTATTTTGCCTGTCTTATTGCCTTCCCTGATCATTTTGGCTTGTAGTTGTTTTGCTATTATTTACATATCATAAAAGACCATTTATATAGTTAAGAAATTAGAACTGAGGATTTTTTGTGGTTGTTAGAATCGAAAATTCTATTTGGTAGTTTTAGATTTAAGTTGGTCAATTTATCTCGAATTCATTTTAGTTAAATGCCTTTTGGTCGCTCATTCCTGTTTATTTCAATTTGGCTCCCTTCTTATTTTTATTCCTTTTCTGCTGGCATGTTTGTTTTCTAGTGCTCATTTTATAGACTTGCATCTAGCCTAATCTGTTTGAGACTCTCGGCGCTTGACAATAACGACACTCGGCCATGTCAATCCATTGGTATTATTGTTTTTATAAGGAAACAGTAGGGGCTTGTAAACAGGCATGGTCTTGGGGATGTCAGTTGAATAGTTTATACTTGCCAGCATTTTTAAACTCATTGCTGGATAACCTTGAAGGGGCATCTGCAACGTATCCTGATTGACTAGAAAATCAAAATTTTTAATTTAAAAATTACCACAGAATCTGTATTTCAGTTCGTATGCCATCTTTTTCTGGATCACATGTTTGATAAGTGTCTGTTTATTCCACCCCAATCTTAGTTACATGCAATTTCATTCAAAACAACTCTTGGTTTCTGGCTTAAGCTTTCAGTAATTTCTTTCTTTTTCTTGAGTGAGTTTATCTTTTAGTTTAAAGCCAGAAACAGGTCTACCTTACTAGCTCAAATAAAGTTGTGGGAATGACTATTTAACTGTTCAAGGTCAAAATTGAAGTCTTGGTAAATGTAGCATATGATTTAGTGAGCTCATATAAATTTTATTCTGCTGGATACATCAAATGATTAGAATGAGTGCACTGATTATTGTGTTTGGTTTAATTATAATACAGAAAAATTTTCCTTCCCTGAAAAGAAGTCGTATTTTTATATTTGATTCATTACTTCATGGAATTTACATTGGACTCTGTATTTAGTGTTTTCTAAATTTATTGTTAATCAAATATCTGTTGCAATCCTGTTATGTTCTTTATCCTCCTGGTTCTGTTCAAGAATTCTCTATCAACAGTTACTGGTCAAATTTGGCTCGTTTTGGCTTCTGTATTGTTCTGAACCAATTTTCCTTAAGCATCTTGCTTTTTGTATGGGGTGAGCTGATATGTAAGGTGTAGAGAATATATTAGTTAGTTAGTTAGGGAGTTGTTAGGGAGTTGGTTGTATTAGTTAGTTAGTTAGGAGGGTTAGTTAGTTAGTTGTTAGTAACCATTTTGGATTAGTTGAGGGGTTGCCTATATAAGGCATATGACTCTTCATTGTATGCTATGCTTTTATGTTGAATGATGATTCATGATGAATGAAGATGCACAGTGATGTGATTCTGTGTATTCTCTCTTCCCCTTTCTCTTTCTCTTCTTAAACCCTCTAATTTCTACAACTTCTCTATCAGTGGTATCAGAGCCAGTCATCCTCGGCTCCCCCGCTGTGATTTTTGTAAATTCTTGAATTAGTTCAGAGCCTTTCTCCTCTTTCATGGCTCAGTTCTGATAAAGAAATAACCAATTGACCAAGTGCAAGGTGAACCAGGTGGAGTCATGACCCTAATGGTTCAGTTGGCATCTGAGTCAGCCAAAAAAACACCAGAAAGAAGCATCAAGAAATATATTTCTTGAGATTATGCTGGTCCTTTCTCTTACTCTGGGTCCAGTTTGTATTTCAAGATTAAACCAGAATTTCGATAACCTGGACAGCAAAGGCAAGACAAATTCTTTCGACCAGAAGCGACACTCTGAATTCCTTTCCTTTGACCAGAATGAGTTTTATCACCCAGAACGTATACCAACCATATTCGACAGCAAGGAATCAAACCTGAATGAGAATTGGGTCACCGTCGCAGGCACTCTGTTTCTCGGAAGGATTCTTGGTAATCGTTCTTCATCGAATTTTGATTGTCGTCGGGTTGATCAGGTTATTCTGCATCGTCGAGTTCTGAGTGATCAGTCTGGGCAATTGTCGATTCTTGACCGTCACTACTCTGTTTCATCGGGCTTACATCGGACTCTGGGATTTCCATCGACTGATCCGAACTTCCGCTTGTATCGCATGCGTCACTGTGATTCTGGGTAAGTGTTCTGATGGCGTCGACTAATTCTGGATTTGTCATTACCCATTGCGTCGACGGTGTCGGGTTCTTAATTTCTGATTTCACCAACTGGTTCTGGTTTTTTCACCTCTGCTTGCGTCGGAAATCGTTCTGGGTGCTCGATCGGGTTCTTCATCTCCGATTTTATCAACGGATTTGTGGCGAAATCGTGTTTCTTGAAGTTTTGTGATCTGATTACAAAAAAAAAAAAAAAAAAAAAAAAAAAAAGTTTGAAAGAAAAAGGAAATTCTTTTACTGTTGGTATGGGACAACAGCTTAAGAGACTAAGAAAAATAAAGATTCCTCTTCTTGTTGGTATGGGACAACGGTGGAAGGAAACCAAGAAAATCAATGGTGTTTTCTTTGAGAAACGACTAAACGAAGAGGGCTACCTATGAAGGGTTCTGACCGGAGGGGCTGACCAGCAAGAGGTTGAGTGAAGCACCGCGTAAAGTATCATGGAGTGAAGTTGTCGGAAAGTAGGCTTTCGAAGGAGATGTTTTTGATTGATTCAAATTTGTATTTTTGAGTTTTGTAATTTTTCTTCTTTAGGTTTGTGTTTTTGTTGTTTCACATCCTTGAGGGCAAGGATGTTTTGGGGAGGGAGTATTGATATGTAAGGTGTAGAGAATATATTAGTTAGTTAGTTAGGGAGTTGTTAGGGGGTTGGTTGTATTAGTTAGTTAGTTAGGAGGGTTAGTTAGTTAGTTGTTAGTAACCATTTTGGATTAGTTGAGGGGTTGCCTATATAAGGCATATGACTCTTCATTGTATGCTATGCTTTTATGTTGAATGATGATTCATGATGAATGAAGATGCACAGTGATGTGATTCTGTGTATTTTCTCTTCCCCTTTCTCTTTCTCTTCTCAAACCCTCTAATTTCTACAACTTCTCTATCATTAGCCCGGTAGCAATGGTAAATTTTGCTTCCATGTGACTAAGAGGTCACAGGTTCAGATCCTGGAAACAGCCTTTTCACTTGTAGGGCTAAGGTTGCGTACATCTAACTCTCCCCAGACCCTACTTGGTGGCAGCCTTGTGCACTAGGCCGCCTTTTTATCTTTATTTTGTATAATTAAACTTGACTTCGTCTATTGACATATCTAAGGGAAGTCTTTTGATAGTATGATTTCATTCATTTGCTGTCTTTCCAAGGAACATTTGGCAATACTACTTGAGTCCTTGAAGAATTGTGTTGGTTAGTTTGCTAAAAAAATTAGGGCAAATGCTATACCCTCTTTGTCTCTTTCTAAGTTCTGAAGTTTTGGGGGAGGGGTTGAGCAGTATTCATAGTTTAGTCTTGGAATAGGTTAATACTAGTAAATAAAGTTGAACTTGTTCATCAATTTCAATTGACACACACACACAAAATATTTTAGCTCAAGGCTGACATAATATGAGCTCTGATCTTCTACATTGGACAGAAGCCAAAGTGTAGTTTGATGAAAATTGAAGTTAATTCAGATCCCAACAATTTGATTCCTGAAGGAAAATATTTGTATCAAATCCCAATAAATGATACTTATCATACATAGCCATCATGGTTTTTACCTTTTAACATTTTTGCACTTTATGTGATGACTATAATTGTCTGAACAAACCTTTTGACTATGTATTGCTATTACTTATTTTTGTCTCCAATGATTATTTTGTTGCATTGGATTATCATATAGCAATAATGTAGTTGTCTCATTGGGTATGTTGAGTGCCTTATGTAAATAAATATTGGGTACTTACTTCTACTAATATGTACTGGTTTTTTTAGGTGTTCCGTGGACTGAAAAAGAACATAAGATGTTTTTAATTGGTCTCCAGAAGCTGGGTAAAGGAGATTGGCGAGGCATATCTCGCAATTTTGTTGTGTCAAGAACTCCTACTCAAGTAGCAAGTCATGCCCAAAAGTACTTTATCCGGCAGAGTAATGGTACCCGGAGAAAGAGGCGTGCCAGTCTTTTTGACATGGTTCCAGATGTGGTTGGTCTTCGTTCATCTTATTTATTTGAGTTGTCTTTTTTTAGTACAAAATACTTATCTACCATTGCCAACAGTGTTATCTTTTGGTTGTGGAAACTGATTCTTCTGAAAACAAAGAATACAAAAAATTGCTAGTGTTGTCTTAGTTTTTCTTATAACTTGAAGACCACTGTATAAGTAATCTGAATAATTATGACATGCTTGTGTTGACCTTGTGCTGCAAGTTTATTGTGAAAAGCTTGCTTTATTTTATGGGGAAAATGCCGTAGTCTGTTTGGCTTTCAATTATAGTATATGTTAACGCTTGAATAATAATGTAAAAGAAAATATTTAGACATATACTTCCACATCCTAGTTATCGCTGGTCATCGAGTATGAGTTACAGCTGATGATTATCTTATATTTTGTACAATTGTTTTAGCTATTAACTGTTTTCTTGACATATTTTAGGCTTCAGATCCACCTTCAGTGCCAGAAGAACATGTATTACTGCCACCTTCCGATAACTCTCGACATGGTAGTGCAAATTTACAACCATCATTAGATCTCTCCCTCAAGTCAGATTATGAACCCATGGAAACTAATTGTGAAGAAAATGTGGAAGAGCCCAATGAAACTGAGATTAGATCAGGTGGATTGACACCGGTAGCTAACAGATTCATGCCAACATATGTACCAGTTGCATTTTCCTTGTGGCCATCAAATGCAGCTCCCTTTGAAGAAGTTAAGGAAGCTGAGACAGCTCATCATCAGGTCCTTAAGCCAATCCCAATCGTTCCAAAGGAGCCAGTCAATGTTGATGAACTTGTTGGCATGTCTCAGCTGAGTTTGGGGGAAACACAGAAAGGTGATGGAGAGCCTTCCCCACTTTCTTTGAAGTTGGTGGGAGAGCCCTCAAGGCAATCAGCATTCCATGTAAATGCTCCAGTTGGTGGTTCAGATTTAAACAATGGCAAGAACAGTGCAATTCAAGCAGCTTAAGCTTTTAAATTCTACTGATGACAGCAGTAATTAAGCCTTCTTTTGGTCATCGATCCATTTTTATTTTGTAATATCCTATAATTATCGTTTCTTCTCCTTTTTGGATCGATCATGTTATCTCTAAGTAGCAAGAAGTCATATGTTATGTAGCTCAGGTTAGATAAATTCTTGAAATTTGTATTCTTTCTGACTGTAAACAACCAGAAGCTTAAATAATCAAATGATCAATAGGTGTCCTGTATTCTTTTTGGTTATATTAGTTCACTTGCCAGCGCCATGTATTATGCAAATCTCTTGCACTGCTGTAATAGCCAATACGTGTCCAGGGTTCTTGTGAGTTTAGAATTCACCTTTTGCTTGATAGAGGAAACTGGGAAAGGTTGATGAATTGAATCATTTTGTCATTACACTTTCCTATTTGAACCAAGACCAAGGTAGCCCCTTTTCCTTAATTCTTTAATAAGTTGGTCCACTTTATCAAAGATTTAAAATTATTTCCTTTTCAAATTGTTTTGAAGAGAGCCATAAGCAAAATTTATTTGTCTGTTGCATTGACATTAAACAATAATACATCCAAGAATTACTAGGGTTTTGCAGTAACTGCTGAGTGAATATTGATAGCCTAATCCTTCGGTTCATCTTGGTAAATGTGGTGTTATGTGTCACTAGACAATAACATAGTGAAATTTATTAACTGAAATAAGGATGGCCTTTATATTTGACCCTGTTTATTGTAAGATTGCCGTTGATTCTTCTGCAATGGATATGCAATTACTTAAACTCTACTATCTTTTACTGTGGTTGCATAGCTTGATTCTCTGAAGATGCTTCATTTTGATAATACTTGAGCAGTTGAATTGACACAGTTATTTGGGAAACAGGGCAGCTTGAATCTGATTTCTTGAAAGTTGACTTAAAAGAAACATTATAGGTTATCTCTCCAGTATTCAGCCTGGCCCAAACCTTATTTCTATGTGGTCCTTGCCTTTTTCAGGTTTGCGCTTACGAGGATCATGTCTTGTTCATCTTATTTGGATAAAATTTTGGGAGATAGCAAGAGTTGGCTTTAGTGGGTAATGGCATGCTGCTTTCAGTATATGTTTTCCAAGCAATTGGATTCTGAAAACGAGCAGAATTTGATGCTGCCACTGAAGAATGCCTCCTCAAAGTCACTAAGAAAGCAACCTCAGCTAACCCCTCCATCAATGCATCAATACTCACTGGCTTGGGATTATCCGTGTCAGAACATTCTTGATGAGGAAAAAGAAGGAATAGGGATTTTTTTTTGCCAGGCCCTAAAGCTGCTCAAATGCTTCTACGTGGCAGCTCATTAAGGAAGGTCCTATGAGCAGCTAATTCTCTGAGCGGCAACCCATCCTGGACACTAACGTTGCCCTCATGCCTCCTTTTTATTGTAATTGGATCTACTAAATGTGCTCTCTGGTAGAAAACCTTCACATTTTAAGATTTTTAATCTTGCTTTGCTGGCTTGGAGATTCATTCATTTTAAAGTCTAACATCTGGTTTAATTTACAGCTATCTATGTCATTTTCTGTCATATGAATGGCATTATATATCTTTCTTTTGGCTCCTGCATGCAACTGTAGATGAAACGGCATTACATATGACTGGAAAGCAATGAGGATTCTGCATGATTTTAGAGCAAACTGGCAAGGGACCAGCAAAATTGTTTATCAGACCATGATTAGAAAAAACAAATCTAACTTGTAAGAGAGATGTTTTTGTACTGGTGTCTAGCTTAGTTTGCTGATGCAACATTATTCAGTGGAGATATCTAGTAGACTAACATAGAACCTACGTGGAAGTTGATCTTGATCTTAAATGTAAGACCTATTTTTCATATTTGTCAATCTTTTCCTAATTTACCTCTATTGATGCTTTCTCAACAATAATTAGAGAATTAAGGAAGATGACTATGGCGTTTTAAAAAATATATGTCATATTAACTAACTTCCTTAATCTAATAAAATTAGATAAATATGTCTTGTATTAAAGACATGGGGAGTAATAAAATCCATGGACGTGCAGGGGATTGATGATTGTTATCAACATAGGAGATAGTGATGAAAGAAAAGAAGGGCGATCTGCGAGCTTGGGAAAGATAAAGAAGACAGATTCTGATCCTCTTCTTCCACCCACCCAAACTATGCATACTTTAATTATTATTGTAGTGGGAAAAAAAAAACTCTTTTTTACAAAGAAGTGTATTAAGGACATGAGGGAGTAATAAAAACCATGGACGTGCGGGGGATTGATGATTATTATCAACATAGGAGATAGTGATGAAAGAAAAGAAGGGCGATCTGTCAAGCTTGGGAAAGACAAAGAAACCAGATTCTGATCCTCTTCTTCCACCCACCCAAACTATTCAGACTTTTTTAATTATTATTGTAGTGGGAAAAAAAAAACTCTTTTTTACAAAGAAGCAGATGTGACCAATCACTCAAAAGAAACCATCTCATTGGGAGGAGGGAAGTTGTGTGTGTGTGTGCAAAGAGAAGGCAGGCAGCGAGAGGGTTGAACTGTAAATCATATGGGAATAGGAGCACCTGTCCTTTCACTCCAGTGTGGCAAGAGGAATAAAGAGAGTATTTCTTCTCCAACACTTGATATCTCCTTTTTAACATTTTGCTGGAATTTTAGGCAGAGATGAACAGAGAAAGAAATGACAAGGACCACTCAGGTGCATCCCCTAAATTCTTCATGTCAATCATTGGCATTGCCCCTCTCTTAATGTCTCTTCATTTTCTATTTTGGTAACTTGATGATTGTCCTTCCTTATTCTCTGTCCACCATATCTTTCCACATTAACTTGGCCTCTTCCCCCATATAAGCTATGCAGTTTTTTTTCAAAAAATTATATTTTTTCATGCATGCCATTCTGAACATCCCAGAGCTTATCATTTGGATTATAAGTGACAATAATTTTTTTTTTTCATATATTTGGCTTGAATTTTCTTTTAATTAGGAAGCTTAGAACATCTATTATTGGGTATGATCCCTGGGATATAAGAGGGTCAGTTATGGAGACAAGAAAGGACACAAAATAAAGATAACAGGAAGAAGATGATGCTGTAAATTTATGAGTACCACAGAACTTGAATCACGTGTCCTGTAAAAGTAATCTTCCAACTGTAAAAGCTGGTTGACTTTTGATAATATCAAATGAGTGTGAGGGAATGATCCATCTTGTTTCAGAATAAGTTGATACCTCTCTCCCAAACAGCCCCGTAACTCTATTCCTACAACTTAAACTGTTTCTATTATTTCAGACTGTATTTGGACTAAACAAATCATAGACATGTCTTGTGTCTTGTGCTGCTGTAATAGACAGTCATGATAGGGAAACGGTTCCTTTGTACTTTAGGACCCACGAGCACTCTTGATCACAGTACAAATAGAAATTAGTGAGAATTATCGTAGAGTCCCTTATAAGTAATTTAATCACTAAATAGTCTCACAACAAGTGTGTAGGTCAGTGTAGCATACATTGACAAGATCTGAGCAGAAAATAACAACATGATGTATGCTATTCATTTGTTATGAGAACTTTTAGTAATTATATTTTGTTTGTGGACTGCACAATAGTTCTCCTTAGAAATGATGTAAGTATTTTTGTGTTCTGGAATATGAAGAGGAAAGGCTATGGTGTAGTGGTAAGGTTGCTATAGTGTAACTTGGAGATTGGAAATCATGAGTTCAAATCCTGAAAACAACATCTCTGCTTGCTGTATCAGATAGTCAAGAGAGGGATACAATTCTTTACTATTTTAGGACCTAGGAGCACTCTTGATTATGGTACAGATAGAATAGAGCGGCCCAGTATACAAGGTTCTTACATTTGGGTTTTGGGAAAGGGATAGATGACAGTACATATAGAAATTAGTGAGAATTATTGGGCAGTTTCACATAAGTAATCCAGTGACTAAATAGTCTCACAACAAGTGTGCGGCATACAATGAAAAGATCTAGCACTAGAGATAATTGCAAGTTGCACGTTACTCACTTATTGTAGGACTTTTAGTAATTAGATTGCTTACTTGGGACTGCGCAGTAATTCTTTTTAGAAATTATGAAGTATTATTGTGTTCTAGAAATGTAAATCGAAATCATATGGAAGCTTGTATGTATTCATATATAAACACTAGTAATGATATCTTCACAAGGTATTCCTGAACTGATGGGACACGGAATATTTGAGAGAAATTCCAAGTTTAAATATATAAAGCAAAACGTCTTTCGAACAGGAACATCTGGCTTTTGTAAGTTCTCCAAGCAAAACCCTTCTCTTGCTTGAGGGATGGTGCATTTATAATAAAATAATTTTGATATTATTGTTTATTCGTGGCCGTAAACAAGCTTTTTGGCTCTCTTTTTAAGGATAAATTCTTTGTCTCATGCGATGCTCTTTTTTGGTATATATTTCTTTAAATTAATTTTTCTTTTGTTGCCATATGCTTTGAATCAACTAACTTGAAAACGCAGAGCATATGCTATTTTGGTATATGTCTCCTGATATGGAAATATTAAAGAACTTCTCCACCAACTCATGATGATGTTAACGATAAATAATGTTCTCCTCCTTTAAACAAATATTACTCTGATCCTATTTATAAGTCCATTTTCACTCTAAATAGGATCAGAGTGGTAGTTAAAGACTTGATTCTTAATCTCTATATATAGAATAAATTTAATTAATTGGAAAGAGTTTATATCTTGAAGGAGATTAATAACCTCTAGTACAAACAGAAAATATCATTGATTTAACCAAAAAAAAAAACCTCCTCTTTTAAATGCTTAAAAGAAGAATATGAGATCATGCATGTTAACCTATATATGTGTGATATGGGGATGAACTTTTAAGATGCACCTATTGAAAACTTATTCACACTTGAATTTAGATGTATTATGAGTATAAGTTAAGAAAAGAAGATAGAACATCATAATAGATTAGTTAATTGTATAATAAATATGATTAATTATCAATAATTGGTATCGCTTGATTATATATTCGATTCTAAATAAATAATAATATCTTGGTGTCAATTCAAATTTTTTCCTGGAATTTATTAATGATTTCTACATAGATAATGCGATGCTTAAAACGATGGACCCCAAGTTCCGTACAAGTACTATTTTGGGAGGGGGGGGGGGGGAGTTGCCAACAAAGAAACTAATTAAGTCATTATATTAAGATCAGCAGAAATTATAATGTCTTATAAACAAAGGAACACAACCGAACAAATTGAAACTGCTAAATAAACTCCAAACATAATAATTAAAGATAGAAACACAAGCCAACAAAAGGTCTTTAGTATAGTAAGAACATAAAACACTATCAAAAGAAACATATTGAGCTAGCGCCTTGGGTAGCGCAGTGGCATGTTAGCTGGCCTTGTGCCAGTGTATCAGGGTTTGACCTTGTCTGGGACCGTTTGGTCCCCAATCAAAAAGAACAAAAAAAGGAAACATCTTGAGCACCTAACGCTAGTAAGGCCTACAACTTTGAAGGTCGAAAACGAAAGCCAGAAGGAAAGACCATATGATGAAGCTTTGGCAATCCGCCCGGCTACCAAATATGCTTTCATGGGAATCCATATGCAAAAATGGTTCCTGATTAAATTGTTTTCCTTAAATGTGCTTGTCAATAGATTCTTAATCCCAATCATATAGGTTAAATGGATTGTACGGAGTTTCAAATGAGATGTATTATTATTGTATGTAAATAAATAGTACAAATTGTTACATATGGTATCCAAGATACTCTCCCCACCAATGCTTATGAAGGGTCATTTTTTTCTTGCTTATAGTATCTGTTCCTTTTCCTCTAATCAGCATTTGAAAATATCACCTCCAAAACGGCTAAGGTTTGTAGTATTCTAGTCTCTTCAATTATATGGATCATTAAAAGAAATTTGGAAAATTTAAAGAAGAATGGCTAAAAAGTCCCCGTTACAAAATTGATTGCCTAAACATATTTTAAGATCTACTTAGGTCTTAAGTGGGGTGGAACTACTCTTCATAACTGAAAAAGAGTTGCACCCGTTGAAAATATGTTGTACACAATTGAAAAAGAATTACACCCACTAAAAATAAGTTGTTCTTGGGTCTATAACAAGTTTCAGGTATTTTTTTAGCAATAAATTTTATAACGAGATATTTTAATTTCTAGCAATTTTTTCAAAATTTCAATAACAACTGTCTTAAAAAAGTTGCTTTTTAGTTTTTGCTTATTATTCTTTTTGTTTTAAAAAAAAAAGAATAATAAGATTATTTGCTTAGCACACCGTTTCTTACATGCTACTATCACTTTTCAGAACCTTTTTCTCAGCTATAAAAACCCATGTCCCCCGCCTCCAAATCCAGCATCCCCCACCAAAGCCTTCTACATTATATCTGTCTCTTTTAATCCCTTCTTCCTCCTCCTTCTCATCTCTCTCTCTCTCTCTCTTTCTCTCTCTCTCATGGCATCTCGCAGACAAATTGCTGCCATGAAGCAATCCCTCTTTGATCAGGTTTTTCTTCTTCTTCACTCCTCATTTCATATATAATCTTATCTTTCTGAATAAACACATTTGATAGGGGAGTCCATATTCAAGTAATCTTAACACCAGAAAAGATTGTATTTTGCATCATGGGTAATAAAGATAACGAGTTTTTTTTTTTTTTTTTTAATAATGGTGACGTTCTTGCGTTTAGCTGACATGGAGGGAGAGAATAATTAAAAAAACTAATGCTTCTGTTGTGTGCAGGATTATCTGGATGAACAGTTCATTCAACTTGAGGAGCTGCAAGATGATGCCAATCCAAACTTCGTTGAAGAAATTGTCACTCTTTATTACCGCGATTCTTCAAGACTTGTATCAAACATAGAGCAAGCATTGTAAGTCATATTCATCACACTCTGTACTTGTTTTCATTTCTGTGCCTTTTTATTGAGCCTAATGATTCTGTCATTCTTGTTTCTTGTTCCAGGGAGAGAAACCCACTGGAGTTCAACAGGCTAGACTCTTTGATGCATCAGTTCAAAGGAAGCAGCTCAAGGTAATGATAAAATATCTCGAAGTATACTATACTATACTAGTATGTCTTGGCTTGTGATAACAAAGGATCTGATGATTTGAACTTTGTTAATGGGCTGCAGCATCGGAGCCAAAAAGGTGAAAGCAGAGTGCACTCTGTTTAGGGAATATTGCAGGGCTGGAAATGCTGAAGGGTAATTTATCTTTCACTTTTGGTTCCTTCTCTTCACATTCACTCACCACGAGCTAGCTAATCCTACTACTTGTGAGAGGGACTTCTAGCTAAATCCTAGTCCTAGCTTTTCATGAAGAGCCAAATCCTACAACAAGCTGTTCCTATATAAGTCACTATTGTGTAGGGTCAGTATAACTATATGCAAGCTCACTTAATTAGTATTTACCACAACCCCACCAGTTGAAGTTGTATTCCCTTTTCCGACATGAGGGTCATGGGTTCAAATCTTAACACAACCTCTTCATTACGTACATCTACCCCTCCACAGACATACCTTACCCTTACCTGGTAGGAGTTTTGTGTATTGAGTCGCACTTTTTTAAGTAAAACAATGAAGAATATGGAAAGTTGAGCTTTACGTGAGGAACACCAAAATTGAGTTTACCGATCGTAATGCTGCTGTATTATGAATATGCAGATGCAAGAGAAGCTTCCAACAACTGAAGAGAGAATATGCCACCCTGAGAAAGAAGCTTGAAGCTTATTTTCAGGTGAGTCCATGTTTGATGCACTTCTATTGTTGTCTTTTTGTTATATGAGGGAGTTACTGATGATCCTGTTTTTCCCCATTATTATTATGATGCAGCAAGCAAGGCAAGCTGGGCCCTTTGAGGCAGCATGTCGCCCCAAGTAAAGGCCGGTTGATTTGATAAATATGAAAAGGAAAAAGTTTGAGACAAAAATGTAATGGGGGTGAATCTTGAGTCTTTAGGGAGTACATTCTCACCTTAGAAGGAAAAGGAAGAAGGAAAGGCTCTATTGGGTTTGGAGATATTTACTTTGCTTCCAATAAATATCAGTTTTGTTTTCGTTGAATGTAATGTCCTGAATTTTGCTTTCTATAGCATAACTATATTCTAAAATCTAATGCACTTAAATATCATCAAGAATCAAATCGAGTACTTTTAAGCAAGGTTCTAAAACCCAGATCGGTTATTAAATCGATCGAGGTACTGAGTCAAAAGTCAATGAGTTAGACGGAGTCAAACCGGAGTTAGGGCCAAACTAATAAAAAATTAAAGATTTCAAAATAATTAATATGATTTTTTTTAATAAACCGAACCGGGTTGATTTCCAAACCGGTGGGTTTCAGAACATTACTTTCCTTGTAGTACTTTGCTTCACCCATATAAATTAGATAGATTCCTGCCCTTGTGTTGTCACACATATAGAGAGAATAAAACAATCAGACTGTATGCGGTTATCAGTTGCTTTCCTAGATATTTTCATTTTTTCCCCTTCTGTTTTTTTTTTCGGGCCAAGTGTTTATTTTTTCTTCAACTCCTACGTATGTTAAAATTTAAGCCTACGTGTCAACATAACATTGAAAAGAAGATAACAATTTAAGCATTTTCTCCTTAATATGGGCTTTAAGGGTTATTGAAGGCCCAAAATAATAATAGCCGAAATTCAATGTTTGGATGGCATGAAAGCCCAATAAATTCAAAACCTGGAGCCGAGAATGGTTCTTAACTTACATGAACTTTTTGTAACATCCCAGTGCCTCTTGATATTGTTCGCTTTGGAGTTCATCATTCCCTCACGGCTTTAAAACGTGTCGAGAGGAGGAGGTATCTAGGCCCTTATAAAATCTTTCGTTCCCCTCCCCAGCCGATGTGGGATATAACACTCTATCCACCTTTGGGTCCAATGTCCTCGCTGGCACATCAACCCACATCGACTCGAGCTTGACTCTGAATACCAATTGTAACATATCAATGTCTCGCTCTCGATATTGTCCGCTTTGGGGCCATCGCTGGGGAGGGGAACGAAAGATCCTTTATAAGGGTTTGGATACCTCCTATTCTCGACGCGTTTTAAAGCCGCGAGGGGATGATGAGCCCCCAAAGCGGACAATTTCAAGAGCGAGACGCTGGGATGTTACCCGGAGAGAGTAAATTATTTAGCCCAAAGAGCTAACCTCTCACAATGTGGTAAATCAAAATGTTTACTAGGACTAGCACTAGATAATACCCTAAACAAGATTATCACATGTGCCTAACAAAAAAGGGAGAAGAGTACATCTATATGATAGGTTTTCTATACTCCCTCTGGTATTTAATATAACATATATTTAGGGAGTTGATTTTGATCTAATAAACATATTTTTATATTTGTCAATTTTTTCTTCTAATTTTCCCCTATTATGCTCCCTTAATAGTCAAAGAGGAAAGGCAATGAGACAATTAACGAAGATAATTAGAGTGGTTTGAAAAATATAGGTTATAGAGGGAGTAATTTGTGGTAGGTTTTCTTCATCCGCGTTTTTTCCAATTTATTATAAAACTATTTTAAAAAAAAACTAGTGAGGCTAAGTACTAAAATAAAGTATTAAAAACAACAAAATTTATGTACAAAAATGTTATTTTCTTAGTTAAAAAACCCCCTCAATTACATTGTACATTGATCCAATTCAAATTTTAGAAGAACGAATGTATAACTACCTATTTTATTCTCCTCTTTTAGCAAGACTTATTGATGTGTTGGGAATAAACACATTCACATCAAAGTATCTAACACAATAAGATTTCTATTT
The DNA here is from genome assembly GCA_025563575.1 of Acacia pycnantha. Lineage (NCBI taxonomy): Eukaryota > Viridiplantae > Streptophyta > Magnoliopsida > Fabales > Fabaceae > Acacia > Acacia pycnantha. The sequence continues at coordinate 681,440 of JAMWYP010000060.1, forward strand.
ATAGGTTATGTTTTTTCCGATAATTTTTATATTAGTAATTATTGGTAAAACATAAAATCTAAATAATTAATCTATGAATATTAATAAATTGTGTATGGGTTCTTATAAAATTATCCATTTATCTTTTCTAATTATATCTATTGTAAATAATCCCTCATTGAAAAGTTGAAAACCCTTTTACTTTTTTTTTTTGGGGTGAAAAAGCGGGGCCTCAGCCCATTTTATTGCTATATCCGTATGCGACGTGGGTAAGATAAACCCATTACATCACTCTGCAGGGAACGAATTAAAATTGCTGGAGGATTATCAAAGCGAACAAATAAATCCTCCTGCGTAAGACTGAAGTTAGCTAGTAAATCAGCACTCATGTTTCCCTCCCTATATACATGAACACAGACAATTTTAGTAAATTCCTGCATTAATCGGTATATCTCAACCAGTATCTTCAAGTCAGCAGCAGCAATACCTTCCATCTGCATTTTAGACAGAAGTTGAACCACAGCAGTAGAATCAGATTCCACTATTAGGCAGTTTAGTTTACATTTCCTTGCTAAACATAATCCTGACAGCACCCCCCATAATTCAGCCTTTATAGCTGAACAAGTTCCCAATTTTCTTGCAAAACCGGTGATCCACTCTCCTTGATTTCCCCTTATTAGGCCACCACAACCCGCTAGCTTCTCTTCCCCCTTGGATGCTCCATCAGTATTCATTTTAACCCATCCCAACTTTGGTGCCACCCAACTTATGTTCACTTCCTCCTTGACCCCCCTAAGCCTCCCAAACTCAAGCTGGGCACGCTTCACATCATGCACATAACACCGGACAGCTTGCCCACAATTTAAAGGCCTCACAAATCCATCCTCAAACAGGCTTTTGTTGCGCCAAGTCCACAACATCCAACACGCAATGCCGAAAGTTAAGTCCCACTCCTTATCTGTTCTGTCAAGATTCCAGTTAAACCAGCTCTTGCCTTGTAGTGACACAAATTCAGGCTTAAGGAAGTCACCACACAGCTCCTCCCAGAGTTCCCTTGCAACCGTACAGTCCCTCAGCACATGCATTGTGCTTTCCTCCATCCCAACACATTTAAAGCAATTGGAGTTGCCTCCCATCAGCCTACACCTCCTCACACCAGTTAATAATCTGTCATGTGCAGCGATCCATAAGAATATTTGCACTCTTCTTGGGCCCTTCCATTTCCAAACTTTACTCCAGATCTCATTCCTTGTATCTGGTTCATCCCTCAGTGTATGGTACATATCAGACACAGAGTATTTATTTTGTAACTTCCCACCCCATCTAATAGTATCATCACCGTTAGACAAATTAGGGGGAGGGATTGCAAGAATGAGCTTCTTCCCTTCTTCCGTAACCCATTTATTAATCTCCTCCATATTCCATTCTCCCACTTCATTCACCATCTCCTTAACTTTTTTGTGCTCCATTCCTTCTAAGGACTGCTTCACACACCTTCCAGCTAAACTTTCCCCTTCATCCAGCCACTTATCAGACCAGAACCGCACCTTCTCCCCATTTCCAACATCCCAACACACATTTTTTAGGACTGTTGGCCATAACCTACACAAGTTCTTCCAGAGTTCAGAATCTGATTTAACCCATCTGCACTCCTTCAATAGATCCATATTTCGTCCGTATTTACCAGCCAACACTGCAGAACAAAGATTATTCGGTTTGGTGATAGTATTCCAAATTAATCTTCCTAACATCGCATCATTCATTGTTTCCAGTCTTCGTAAACCATAACCACCATTCTTTTTCTGTTTACATAGTGTGTCCCAACTCAAAGCATGTATTTTCCGTCTATCAACATCATTTTTCCATATGAAATCACGCTGAATCTTCTCCATTTGCTGCCTTACACCACTTGGTATATGTGCATGCTGCATACTATACACTGCCATCTGATTAGTGACAGAGTTAGCTAATGTTAACCTTCCAGCAAGTGACAACATCTTTTTTTTCCAGCTACTTAGTTTTTCTTGCATTTTGTCGATAATATGATGAAATCTGGCCTTATTGCTTCTTCCTCCTGTCATGTAGGCACCCAAATACTTCCCCAAGTCATTCATCTTTTTAAAACCTGATAAGTCACACACTGCTTTTTCCACTCTTCTATCAACGTTTTTGGAAAAAAATATGCTGGTTTTCTGGTTATTTATTTTCTGCCCAGACAAGTCACCAAAACTCTCCAGCACCTTCTTAACCATGCATATTTGATCCATATTTGCTTCACAAATCAACAAAAGGTCATCCGCGAACATTAAATGTGAGATTTCAGTCCCATGCCTACCCAATTTTATTGGCTTCCATTCCTTACTGTTAACACAGTCCACAATGAGGTGTGACAACTTTTCCATGCCAAGTACAAATAAGTAAGGGGACAGAGGATCCCCTTGCCTTAGCCCCCTTGAAGGAGCAAACTCTTCCCTCTTTCCTCCGTTCCATAACAGCGACATCTTTACTGATTCAACACATCCCAAAATCACTCTACTTAGTTGCTCATCCACTCCTATTTCGTTTAAAACTTTGCCAATGTAATCCCATGACATCCTATCATAGGCTTTTTCTAAGTCAATTTTTATGACCATATATCCTTTGTTCCCTTGCAATCTGCTCAAGGAGTGCACTATTTCCTTGGCTATGACTATATTATCATGTATGCTTCTACCGGGGATAAAGCTTGTTTGGTAGGGGGATACTAAGCTGTCCATGAGGGGTTTTAGTCTGTTGACTACTACTTTAGACAAGCCTTTATAGATCACATTACATAGAGCAATAGGTCGAAATTGGCTTACCGTTTCGGGTAGGTCTACTTTAGGAATAAGCACCATGAGTGTTGTGTTAACTTCTCGAATCCTCGCTGGATTTTTCCAAAGCTCCTGAATGAACTTTGCAACCGAGTGTCCCACTATCCTCCAATTATGCTGATAGAAGGCAGCGGGATATCCATCATTTTCGGGCGCTTTGAAGGCTCCCATTTGAAAAAATGCTCGTTTAATCTCTCCCTCATTCACATCCCTACTCAACCTCTTCAATTTTTCCCCCATTACCTTTCCCCACCTTTGTTTAGTTGTAAGCCAAATTCTGTCCTCCTTCTCTTCCTTAAACAGCTGATCATAAAATTCTTGGAACATTTGCACTATTTCCTCTTCCTCTTCCACCCAATTCCCATCCTTATTTCTTAGCATTTTTATTTTGTTTCTCCTCCTTCTCGTAAGGGTCTTGGTTTGGTAGAACCTAGTATTACGGTCACCTTCTTCCAACCATTGTCCTCTAGATTTCTGAAACCAAAGTACTTCCTCTTGCCTTAGAATTTGCAGAAGTTCCACCTCTAGGTCCCTCTCTAATCCAATCAGAAAAGGGTTATATCTTCCATGAATAGCTCTTTGCACACCATTCAGTCTATCCAGAATTCTCCTCTTCTTACTCTCAATTCTACCGAAAACAGCTTTGTTCCAATTTAAAAGGCTTTGCTGGAGAGATGAGAGTTTTACATGAGCTTCCTCTTCTCCCTTCCAGCTTTCCTTAACAATCTCATTAAAATCCACATGCATCTGCCAAACCACCTCATACCTGAAGGGTTTGTCCTTATTTCTCCTAATTTCTGGGGCTAAGCTCACTAAAACAGGGTGATGGTCAGAGCACACCCGCGGAATAATTCTGATCTCAGCATTTGAAAACTGTTCTTGCCAAGAGATATTACACAAACATCGATCTAATCTTTTATATAACCTTTCCAAGCCATTCCATTTAGGCCCTTTCCAAGTGAAAAATGGGCCATGTGCTTCCAGGTCAATTAAATTGCAGTCCTGAATCCAGTCATTAAAATTTTTACACCTTGTATCATTTGCTCTTCCACCCCCTTTTTGCTCCAAAGGAGTTTTAATTTCATTGAAATCCCCAGCCAGAAGCCACGGATCAGCAACCTCATGGGAAAGATCACGCAACATGTCCCAAATCCTACACCTCTTTCTTTCATTTGGGCTTGCATAGATAGCTGTAAGACACATCTTTTTACCATTCAAAGTCATATTACAGTGAATAAATTGGTCGTCCATTACCATTACATCCACTATTAAGTCATCTAGATTCCAAAGAATCCAAATTCCTCCTGAGAAACCCTCTGCCTCCCGTCTAATAGAATGCTTGAATCCCCAGTTTTTAATGACTCTACTTGCTGTACTACCACTTATTCTAGGTTCCAGAATAACGACAACATCCAGCTTATATCTAAATTTCATATCCTTCAGAACAGTAGCAAAGCCTTTGCTAGTTGCACCTCTACTATTCCATACAACGATATTCATCATGATAATAGTCATTAGAGTAGAAAAAGGCAAAAGCCTACCTCTCATCAGCAAGCCTTGGGGTTACAAACCCCTCATCCATGCACATTCCAGTAGATTCAATAGGGTTATAAGACTAAAATAAAACCCTGTCTAGCTTATAAGTTTAAGACAGGAGTACATGTATAAATAATCCATATTCATATCTATATATTACCTCTGGTCTTAATTATAAGACTTAGTTAACTTTTTTTTTTGGAGAGATTAAGGAAGCTAAATGTGTTATTTAATCATTTCATATGTTGTGTATCCTTAGATTATATATTAGTTTATTAGTCAAACTAATTAATTTGAAGAACAAAATAAAAAAAAATATTCTAAAGTAATTTAATTAACTTCTTTAATATTTCCAAAAAACTCAATTTGATCTTATAATTAAGACTGAAGGGAGTATTATGCAAAAAAAATTTATAAGTCCCACTATTCACGAATTGTAAAAATGCTCATAACTCCTCAGTTTTTGGAGAATTCATCCCTAACTTGTTAATGACAAATAAAATAACATTGACAAATGAAAGAGTTAATATTAAAAATTTACGAGAAATTTTTTATATTAATTTTTTTTATTGAGGTTTTAACCGTGATTTTCTCCAAAAGAAATTGCCTTAACACGACAAATACTTAATCCAGACCGACCCGAATTTTCATCCCGCTCCGCAGTCTCCACGGTCCGGCCCGTTCGAGACACTGTTTTTTTCCCAAAGAAAAAATAAAATTGTGTCGAATTGCCCGAAGAGCAGCTTCCTCCTCTCCGCTTCAGATCACTCCTCTGAGTCAGACCTCTGTGATCGCCGTCGACTGTGACCGGCCTGCGTGCTTGGTTTGCGAAATCCATCTCTTCATCTTCGTGAACAGCAATATAGCAATTTTAGGGCGTCGAATTCGAAGAGGAGGAGGAGGAACCTACCTCCTTCAGATTTCATTTTTCTCTCCTGCTTTTGATTTTGGTTGATTGTCACTGGCCAGCATATACTGTTCCACAATTCACCCCTCTGTGATCCCCGGAAAACCAGTACCAGAGGGAAATCTTTACTACCAGCCTTTTCCACTGCCACTGGACGCTGGTAAGTGCCCTGTTGTTTTTTATTCCGTCTTTGCCGTTATGATGTTGCGCGTATTTTGTGGACTGAATGAGAAAAATGAATTGAGAGATGGGGCCAATGTTTTTCTTTAGAACTTGTCAGTCTTTTCGTTTGCTTGCCATCCGCTGCTTTAATTTTGTGGGACATGGTTGGATTTCTTCCCCTCTTTCTTGTCTTTTCCTCAATTCCTTGCGGTTTTATGACAGATGTTTTCAACTTAATAAACCTTGAAATGAAATGTGATTCCCGATGCTCTTATCCCTGCTTCGATTTGCTGCTGTTGGTTGTGGATCAGAAAGGGAAGCATGATAAGACCACTTTCACCAACCAATCTGCTAGATAATTTTGACTCGAATGCGTTTGAGTTTAATCTGAAAGACATATAAGCATGGAAAATGAAATTTGAACGTAGTGATTGAAGCACTTGTTGTCTTGGTAGCGTATGAATCTCCTCAGGAAAGCGATCAATGAGTAATGTTTTGGTGCTTGGAATCATTGCACTTTTAAATTTTCAACTTTGCTTGGTTAACAGATTTAAGGTTATTTGACTGTTACTTAATGTTGCGAATGACGATTTTGAGCTGAAAAAAATAAAACCACAAGGGTGTAACTTAAATCTTTTGAAGATGTTCTGTTTTTTATTGTCTGCCAATAAGAGACATGGGAATTGCATTTGCAACATCTCTGATTTTTTGCGCTTGCCGTTGGCTGTAATTTATTCTCACAGGTACTTGTGAACTGACTCAGAAGAAGATTGATTTGTTGACAGTATGGTGGGTGATGTTACTTTTCCTATGTTTCAGTTCTTTACTGTTCATTCTTTTTAACCTTGACTGGTCTGATCTCATAATGATTGTGCTCCCCTTTCCCCACTCTTGTGAAACTATGAAAATAGAATTACCTTCTTGGAGCTTTCAAGCCTGCGTGTAACATCTCAATCACATTCAATGATGGGAAAAGTCGAAAGCAGGTTAGGCACTCTTTAAATTGCTTAGGGTGGTACGTTAAATTATTTTACTTCTTGTGCAATTGATAGATCTTTGTATTTACACATTTATATGATTTCCTTTGTTATTTTGTGATTTTTTTTTTCCCGATTTGAAGGTTCCATTTAAAAAAGAGAGTGGCCAAACTCTCACTGCCCCACTTTTCCAAAGTCAAGAAAACATTGCTGGGAAGGTATGTTATTTGTTGGAATCTTTATTATTATAATTGTATGTTTGCTGCATAAATAACTCTTGATTTTGTGTCTTGTTAACCTTACTACTTGAAGTTTTGTCCATGGTGCAATTTTAGATTATAATCGAGCCAATGCAAGGGAAAAAGATTGACCACAATGGCATAAAAGTCGAATTACTCGGACAGATAGGTTAGTCTTTGATGAGGAACACATTTCTAAAGTTTAAATGGATGAAGAAAAGTAAGTAGAGTGTGGAATTACTTGTGCATGTACTTTATTGACCCCTCTACTCTTCACTTTATGTATTGCTAGGTGTGGGATGATGGCTTGAATTGGATGTATGACAAGTTATAGTCATTTAATTTAACAAACATTTGTTTTTAGGATAAAGCATTAACTGATGTCCTTTTTTTATAATTATAGCTGAATTGTTGTACTGAAAGATCTCAAGATTAAAGATGTAAATTGACTTTCCATCTAATCATAAGTTATTGATAGCATAAAGAATCAAGAATGTTTGCCATAAAAGTGACCCATCCGTCTCATTTTTGTCAAACAAGTTTTCTATTTGAATCTGTATCTGAACTTTGACGAGAGTATGAATTTTGTGAATTATGATAATTAAATTTGATTTAACTGTTAGCATAGCTTAAATTTTGTTGGGATGAAAATAAATTATTCATTCATAATTTTTATTGAACATATGCAAATCATTCACTTGTCAAATGCCATGTCGAATCTTTCATTTCTTTGTTTTTTTTGCCAGTAGCATGAAGTTGACCTTAAACTTTGCTTGATTATGCAGAGATGTATTTTGACAGAGGAAACTTTTATGACTTTACTTCCCTTGGTGAGTAATTGAGTATTCTTTATTTTTGGATGAAAAACCTAGTACATGGTTTTGTCTAGCTAGGTATTCATACAATAACAGTATAGTTCAAGGAATTACTTCTATGCTGGGAAGATATAATAGGTTGTAGTTTCAGTTAGGAAGGAGGACTTTATTCTGTAGTTCATCTTGAAGGTGAATGACTTGAGCGAACTATATTATAAATATGCCTCCAGTCATTTATTATTTTTCTTGCTTTCTTTTGCAGTACGAGAGCTAGATGTTCCTGGAGATATTTATGAGAAGAAAACTTATCCATTTGAGTTTTCCACAGTTGAAATGCCATATGAGACATATAATGGAGTAAATGTCAGGCTTAGGTATAATTTCTTGAAGCTCACCTTAAAATTTTATGCACATGCTTTCCTATTTTGGTTATAAAGGAGGTCTAAAGACCAGGTGCATCTGCTTTTCGTTGACACTCTGGTACATCTCTGGTGCCCTGATGTGTCATGCTGATTAAAATTTGTTGAAGGAGTCTAATTTCACCACTCATAATAAGTAATTTTGATATTGTACCATTGTGTACCACCAAGTGGCAATTTTCAATAGGCATTCTGGGTTTACTTTCACCTTATTTTCATAGCTTTGAAATTGTTTGGGTTGTTGCATCAATGCTAATATTTTTAGTTTTTACATTTGGTTTCATCTGCTCAAATGATTTTCACCTAATGTTAATATTAGGACATGTAAATAAATGGTACGAAGATGAATTGGCATTAAATTGTTTAGCGGCTTGCATGCATTTTTGTGGGCCCATAAAATATTTTTAATGTTCCTGCTGCTTAGTTAGAAAAAAGAACCAATTTTTGCAGATATGATTAGCGATTGAAACATATGTAAAAGAGAATGATGAGATGAAACTTGAATATGATATGCTGTGACCCATTTGTACATTTACAATTTTCCAGGTATGTTTTGAAAGTGACCATCAGTCGCGGTTATGCAGGAACCATAATAGAGTACCAGGATTTTGTGGTATGATTTTTTGTAAAATAAAACTTTTCCATGATCCCGTTTCATCTACTCAAGTTGATATTGTTTTTCATTGATTAGGTCCGCAACTATTCTCCACCTCCATCAATTAACAATAGCATCAAGGTGAGGCTCATTACGTTTGAATTTCCAAGTTGTTTTGCTTAATCAGATCTGATAGAGGAAATCCATCAGAGCCCCTTCAAGTCTTGGCATGTTTATTGAGTGACAACCGCAAGTGCTACTATTTCATTCTCCAAACTCTTTTTAAATCAAACAGAATAATAATCATAGCCTATTGGTATTCATTTGCAGTAAAGTTGGTCACTGATCATTTGTCTTAAATCTTGTTAAAATTTCCGGTCTTTTATTTTCAAATCTCATTGAGGTCATGTGTTGTGCTTTTGCTTCCTTGTAAACTTTCTTTTCCTATATTCTCTAAAAGCTTGATGGCTGCGTTTATTTCTTTGGTATATTTTGCTTAACTTTCTACTTGGTACAGATGGAAGTTGGAATCGAAGATTGCCTACACATTGAATTTGAATACAACAAAAGCAAGTAAGTTGAATGTTTTCATCTGTGATACATAAAGCAGACTAGATGGGTTGGTTTGACTAGTTAAACTGGGAACTTTAAAAAAGCTGTTTGGTCCAAATTGATAGGCATTGTTAGATTGTTAAATTCAACTGGATATATGTCACAATTTGTGGAACAACAGGTTAAGAGTGACTTAAAGCATGAAAGACACTTATGCCAACTGGTTCAACTGGGTTGGGTGTTAATAATCATAAATTAGTAATAAAAGAAAGTAAAAATCATAAAACGACTCTTCTGAATTATTATTATTTTGTTATTTTATTAGGAAATGAAAAAAAAAAAATTTGAAGAAGTTACGTAAAAGTAAACATTTTGAATATTTTTTTCATTGTATTTATTCTTCGAAGGTCATTTTTTGTGGTTACTATTCCATCTGAAGTACCAGCTGTTGTTTATAAATGGAAACTGAAAGTAATTACTGCTTGCATAGTCCCAACTTTTTTGGTTGGCAGCTGTTTTAAAGATATTTTTCTCTTTTCGTCCAAAAAAAAGATATCTTTCTCAAGATTAACAGTCTACTCAAGGGTGATATTCACTTCTGGAAAAAGAATCTTGAACTCATTTGCTTATACCTGAATGTAAAAAAGAATTGTAGACACTGATTCATCTTGTAAATTCAGGTATCATCTGAAAGATGTCATCATTGGCAAGATATATTTTCTCCTGGTAAGAATCAAGATAAAAAATATGGACCTTGAGATTAGGCGTCGGGAATCAACAGGTTCAGGGGCCAACACCCATGTTGAGACAGAAACATTGGCGAAATTTGAGTTGATGGATGGTGCTCCTGTTCGAGGTATGTTAAGGATATACTTCTGCTTCTGCTTACATTCTCCTGTGATTAGCACAACAATGTATTTGAGAGAAATTTTCTACCCCAGATACTGATTAAACCCTGATATCACATTTATTTTCTTTATAGATGAACAAATTAGACATAACATCTGTTGATAATAACTGTTGAACCTGGAGAGAACACACTGGAATGAATTATAATGAATGGCCAATTTAAAGAAATGGATTACATAGAGAAGACCATGTATACTTGATGTATATGCTACTAGCTAGTCTTATTTTGACCCCTGTTGTTTTTTTTTTTTTATAAAAAAACTACTGAGTATGGACCAATAGAAGCAGCGGCCTCTGATTGAGTTTTGTTTTTTACAGGTGAGTCAATACCAATCAGACTGTTCCTCAGTCCCTACGAGCTGACACCAACTCATCGCAACATTAACAACAAATTCAGTGTGAAATACTTCTTAAATCTGGTGTTGGTTGATGAAGAGGACAGGCGATACTTTAAGCAGCAGGAAATCACAATGTATAGGCTGCAAGAAGAAACTTCCTGATTGATCATCGTACAGGGAATGAGTTATAGGTGTAATGAGCATATAAATAACGACTTCAAAGAGATCTCAGATTTATTTAGTGGGCGTTCACTTGAAACCCTATTTCTGGGTACAAAAGTCTGGTTTTCTAGCCGAGTAAAACACGTGCTGATTATGTACATTGGTTGGCAGATCAATCATCCGTCTCTTGATGCAGTTTTGCAACATTTCGGCATACATTCCATTAAAGCAAATTATCACGTCTGTGCTGTGAAGAGTGTTGGGACCAATGTTATATACTTTTCAATTATGCTTTTTAACTCCGTCCGGTCCAACTGATGTTATACACTGGTTCGGTGTGATGTTTCATTGTTTTGTACTCTTGAATTGTGTTACAAGAAATCATCCACAACTCCACATTTCTCTTTTTACCCTACTGTTTTTGTGTGATAACTGAAGAATGATTTGGAATTTGGTTGGTATGATCGGGTATCTTATTTTACAGGATCCCCTTCTTTCTTTTTAAATTACTGGATCGAATTCTCTTTTTAAAAAATAAAGATATATTATTATATGATTATATTTGGTTGGTATAGATTCAATGCATTGTATGTTCTATTGATAATAAAATACTACCTCCGTTTCTTAAAATAAGACCTATTTTAATTAAAAAAAAATTGAACTATAAAGTATGCCTTACATTAAGAATAGGGGAGAATAAACCGATGAAGATAATTACAGGAATAATAGCTTAGACATGACCTAAAACTGTAACAAAATCAATCTTAGTGTAGGTTGACGAGAACCATGCAATCAATTACTACTACTACTACTACTTTTTTTTTTTTTTTTTTTGCAATAGCTTTATTATTAAAAATCAAGTGAAATTATAGTAACAAGTATGCTAATTTTCTCAAGATTATATTACGTTTTTTCATTGAATTAAGAAAATAAGAAAAAAAATTGTGTAAAGAAATATAAAAATTATTGAAAATCACCGTTGTCATTTCTCCTTAAGTTAATAGGTTTTTTTCGCCCTGACTAATGCGGATTAGACCCGCGTCACTCACCTGGCTATGATGGGAGAGTCTCCCAAGATGGTTTTTTTTGCATTCACGAGGCTCGAACTCAAGACCTTATTTAAGGAACACAAACCGCTTAGCACTTGTGTCAACCCCGTTGGTAGTTAATAGGATATATTAACTAGCCTTGTACTTAATTTCTACCATAATCTTCTCTCCGCTCTTCGCTTAGAATGGCTGATATTGGCCTTCTTTCGGATCTTCATTCAGCATAGCAAACATTGGGCATCTCGCTGAAGAAGAATGCTGCTACCAAGATGACCGAAGAGTCTCAAAAGATTAGGGAAGAATCTCTAAAGATAGACAATTATTCTTCATATTAGATGTTTAAACTCTCGGAAATATAATACCAATTTAGATCATTCATATTAGATGTTAGAAACAAAATTAGTTAAGCTAATCACAGCTGTCATTTTTTTTAAATCATAGTTTTCATTACTTTTTATTTTGATTAAATTGATAGAGTATATTAACTGCCCTTATACTTAATTTCTATCCTAATACGCTCCCTAATGATAATACGATCCATAGTATGTTCCACCTTATTATGATAATAAAAATATAAGCAAATTTTGGGCTGGTTTATATTAGCGGCGATAGAAGTAAATTTTTTTAATATGGCTTTTGCAAACTTGAGATAGAATAAAAGTCAGAGTATAAATGCAAAATATGTTTGAATTGAAGGCCGTAAAAGTGACTTTTTTTCAAATTAAACTTGTTTAGATTATTCGAGCAAAAAAAACCTTGTTTAGATGATGATTTAAAAAGTAAGTTTGCTTGTTTAGATGATGATTCGAGTAAGTTTGCTTGGCAAGTGGATGTTAGATCTATTCCTAGAGGTTTCAATAGGATTGCTGATGCCTTAGCTAAGAGGGGCATTGTCAATTCTGTTATTTTGGATGAGTGCCCCAATGTCTTAAGGAGTTGGGTGGACCAGGAGTGCTTGGGATTAATTTCCCCTTTGATGTAATGTTTATTTGAATAATGTAGGCTTTATGCCATCTTTCATAGCAAAAAAAAAAAAAAAAGTAAGTTTGCTATGAAAATGACATAAATTATTAAATATATGAGTACATAATAAGGGGACACATTTTTGTCCTTTTCCTATTGGGTCCTCTTCTTTCTCCAGGGTGTTAATGGGCCTTTTTCTTTTCTTGAAAACCCCAAAGGTGCTTCACTTTTAAACGATAAGACCAAAAAGGTATAGTAAGAGAAATGTTATGTCAAATGGTGGTTTACAATCTAATCCGTTGTCGTTCAGCGGTTAGGATATCTCTCTTTCACCCAGGAGTCCCGGGTTCGATTCCCGGCATCTGAAGTTTTTAAGAAAAAAAACAGGCAGCTTACATTTATCAGAAAAAAAATAAATAGGTGGCTTACAACTTTATAGTGTTTAACCTTCAAAAGGTGCCTTACAACTCTTTAGTGTTTAGCCTTCAAAAAGCTATGCTGGGATGGCTAAAAAGCCATCCCAAATACGCTATCGATTATGGAAATATTTGCTTAGATATTACTATGCTTATATATAAGATGTAAATGGATGGGATACAAGTTGAGGGTAAAATAACAAAATATCCTCCTTAAATATTACTACTCATTTGCTTATATTTGGGTTCAAAACCCTTGCTCATTTTTCGAACGTCCAAATGGACAGAATCATTATTGGGCAATTCACGTCTGGGATTTACCCAAGTCATAATATAGAAACTCTAGTCAACAAGTGTGCTGAAATACCTTTTTTATTTTTCTCATTCAAGGGTTATTCTGTCATTCACGAATTATGGATTTTTTTACCACCTAAAAAAAATCATAACCATAGAATATTAGAATTCAACAAGGCATAGATTAACCTATAACTGCAATTTATATCAGATTTAATCATACAACACTAAAATCATCCCGCAGCTCCGTCACCCTCAAATGATGTAGTTTACATCCAAGAAAAGAAGATTTACTAGTTACATCCAAAAATTTATACACAAATGTTGTAATTTAAGAAAAGAAGATTTACCAGTTACACCTAAAAATTTATACCCACAAATTGTAGTGTAAGAAATTCAGAAAAACAACCAAAATGATATGCTTTCCCCACCAAGTAACTGTACTCTCTCTCTCAAGCACACAATTTTTTAGTTTACATGTGATAGTATAAGTTTGAATCTAATACCTCTTAGTAACAAAAATAATATAATAAAGAAAGCAGTAGAAGTTTGAATCTAACTATCTTCCCTGAGCAAGCCCACTGAATACTTGGCTGTTCCCTGCTAGAGTTGCTTCCCACTCAACAGAAGACAGAAGGATCTGTGAGAGTGAAATCACAACTTGTTTCATATCAGGTCTTAATATGGGATCTTCATCCACACATTGCTTTGCCAGCATGGCCATCTATCCACAAATAACACACCAACAAGAGTAAGCCACTAGTCACTAATACACTAAAATCTTTTGCACTTTTTGTTTTGGGCAAGTATGGATCATTTGTTAAGGATGGAAACTAACTTACCTTAAATACACAATCATGGGGATACAGGTCCATCATATTAGGATCAATATGATTTCTCAAACTAGACATACTCATTGAATCAGGTGAGTTCCTAAGTGCTGCCAACATCTGCAATTTCACAAATATGAAAGGCAATATCTCATAAAGCAATAGCAACAGTACAACCCCACCACTTGCCATTATAAATTAAACAATATGAAATATAGACGTGTTAAAAACAATACACACAACAAATAATACTTGCATTAAAAAGAAAAATCACAATACTATGTTCATTTGAAGATCTAAAACTGTACTGGTGACTACAAAAATCACATGAGAACTTTTGACTTCTTTAGTGGAGCAATGTGGAAATGTAAAACTATGAGACTCTGCCACACATATCACCAGATTCAGAATCATGTCTTGTGAGTAAATGATAGGAAGAAAAGAGTAATACAAGTAAGTATATTGAAATCACTAATCAAGATGTTGGTGGGGCAAGATCTCTGAGGAGTACAAGAATAAAAGATGAAGAAGAAAGTAGTGCATAAAGTTTTCGAGGCGTAGACAACACTTTCTTTTAGGCTTAATTCTCCCCCACCTATTGGATTGACAGGCGAATTTCTTTCGAGGCGTAGACAACACTTTCTTTTAGGCTTAATTCTCCCCCACCTATTGGATTGACAGGCGAATTTCTTGTAGGATACAATGAAGACCCTTGATAATGGATTTCACTCCCAACACTCAAACCAAGACAACAATAGTTTTTACAAAGTGATAATTTGACTTTATCTTTATGTACACTCGAGGACAAAAACAATGAGTTTGTTGATCTCTTGTTATTGTGTGATTTTTGACGTTGTATCGTATGTCTGTCCCAAATGAAGTGATGGGGTAGGGTATTGATAGACCATGAAGTGATGTCTTGAAGTGGTGCCTCTTGAAGCAATACCTCTTTAATTAAAAGTCATAACTATATGTTAGATTCATGAACCCTCATGAACTAACATAACTTAAATCCAATGGTTATTTAAAATAACTCTTCCATGAAGAGTTACACCTTTATAGTGTGCAGGGTTTTCCTAAACATCAACGCAACCTTTCATCAAGAACCTTTAGTCATAACCTTTCATGTGTCTCTAGGAACCAAAGAGACATACATCACCTTGGTAACCTTTAGTGTTATAATTCCCTACACAACCCTTCACATAAGTTCCTTAATTTTTAAAGACATGACTTTCCAACAACCACATCTCTTAATTTAAAAATATTCCAACACAAGACTCAGATATTACAGCCAGGGGTATTTATATTCTAATCCCCCTTTCTAACCACTAATTTTTTTATCTAACTAAAGTGGTTAAATTTTTATCTAACAGTAAAGCAGAACTTACAATAGATACAAGAGAACGTCTCTGAGGATTTTTTGACATTATGCCTTCTGTCCGAATAGTGGCCTCTTTCCCTGATATTATCTCAAAAAGAACAATGCCAAATGCATAGACATCGCTTTTGGTCGTAGCACGGCCATTACTCAAGTATCTGATCAACATCATCATAAACAAAAGTATTCATTTTATTTTCTATTTTCTTCCTTAGGCAAGAAGAATGAGTTTGAAGAGTTGTTTAATCTGAAAAGAAATATTTCTTACTCTGGTGCAAGATAACCATACGTGCCAACAAGTTTGGTGGAAGTAATTTCTTCTTCATTTTCTTTCCCAACAAGTTTTGCTAACCCAAAATCTGAAATCTAAAGAGAAAGGAGACCAGTCAAAACTAAAGAAACCTGTAGAAAAAAAATCAGAAATTGATTTGATAAAGTTTAGATGTGTACTATTTACTTTTCCTCTAAAGGAAGCATCAAGTAAGATGTTGCTTGACTTGATATCTCTATGGACATAATTGGTTTTGGTGTGCTCATGTATATACTCAACGCCCCTAGCAGCATCAAGTGCTATCTGGACCCTCATGATCCAAGAGAGTGAGGAAGAACCTATGAGCAAGACAAAATTTGCTTATAAAGAAGATGAATTCTCAGCATGAACTCGGAAGCACTAGTTTTACACATAAATAGTGGTTGATATTTTGCAAACCAGTGTGCTGGTGCCTAATCTTACCCTTTGTCAGTGGATCATGCAAATGGCTTCCAAGTGAACCCTTCTGGGAATATTCATAAATAAGGAAGAGCTCATCGTGACTAGCAGTATAGCCGATCAATTCTACCTTGAAAAAAATAACATAAAAGAAAAGGACTGAAACATTTAAATTGATGCAAGAAATTAGCAGCAAAATTAAATCACAATATACTTCAGTCCCAAAAAAATTACCAGATTTGCATGATGAGCCTTGCACAGGACCTTCATCTCTGACAAGAATTCTTTAGTTTTTGTAGCAGTCATTCTTTTAATAGCAACATCCTAAAATGATTAAAATAAAATGAAGAATAGTATGAGAAACATGCTTGCCTTGTACAAGAGCAGGCTTGAATTGGGGAATTACAAACCTGGTCATGAAGGAAGCCATGATAAACAGAACCATAAGCACCATGCCCAAGTAGATTTGAATCAGAGAAACCATCAGTTGCAGAAAAAATCTCTTCATATGTGAAAACAACAGAGCTCTCCACTTCAAAGACACCAATCCCCAAAGCTGAAATAATAAATATAATTTTTTTGCATGTAATTTGAATTTTGCAGGGCAAGAATAGAACCAGTTTTAACATGGAAAAGCCAGATACTAATGACATTTTATGCGATAGGACCACATAATTTACCTATTATTTATAAACACTAACACAGACCCGTTTAATCTAACTGCTAAGTTTCTTAACAACACTCAACATAGAAGCATTTGAGAATGGGGTGATTATCAGTTTTACAAAACTTAAGTACACCAAAAGTATGATTTTCCTCCAAGTCCACCCTTCCAGTGATATTTGAGAATGAAAAGTTTTATAAAGCTGAGACAAAAATTATTAATTTGGTGATAACACCACATTTCTAAGACAAAAATAAGGTTTTCGTTTTGTGTTATTTTCTCTTACATATGGCCACTCTTGTCATCAGAACCATTCGTTTTGCATTGGCCATATGATACATGCTAAACATGAATATTTAAAGCTGATACAGAACTTAAATCTAATAGTAGGTCAATTACTTGAAACTTTGGGAGCAGTAATCTGGTTGTTTCTGGATTCACAATCAGATTGCCTCTGTTCTACAGGTTTGCCCTGTATGTACCTTCCTGAACCACAGAGAAAACTTGGATTTTGAAGGACATGAAATTTGTGAGAGATCTTGCCTTCTTCATCTTTTTCATGACTTGTCCTTGCTTCAGCAAAGCAATGGGACGATCTCACACAGAAATAAAGAATTATGCTTAACATTATCAGGACAAAACCAATCCCTAAACCCCCGATGATCCATACGTAGGGTGCATGAGCATGACTGACTTGACTAGCTGCAAAAGAAGCCATATATAGTATAAGTGACGATGGTGAGGACAAGACTTTAAGTGCATGTTTTAATTGCTGGTTTTTCTTGAATAAAAACATTGAGATATAGAGATCTTTTACACCTGAGCACAATGCAGATGTGTTTTAATGTTGAAAAGTGAAAACTTGATAACAAAATCTAACCAAAAAGATAGAAGCAAAGCAAAAGCCACAACGAAATAAACTCCAGCTGAGACAATGAACTCTTTGGTATCTCAGTTCATTTTATATTGAACAGGAATTTTTAACTCAATTCAGAATCTGCCATAATGTGGATAATATCATAACCCACAGAGTCTGAGGGACACAAAATTTGAAACAAAGCAGAAGACCAAGGGAAGTTCCATCACCACCAAAGGCATAGTCCAAGGCCACTTATATTGCATATTTATCATGACAAAACCAACATGTAGCATCAAAAGTAAGTCTTTATTAATGATTTGAAGTGCTCTGAAATCCATCCTTCACAAAGATCTTCAAGAACTTTGGCCCACATCAGAGGATTGACTCATGAAAATAACTTCCATTCATTTGAAGAAAAGCAATAGGCATCAGCATGATTAAAAAAATATCTCCTTTAGGATTTGAATAGAAAAATATCAGCAAAGAATGTAAGCTGCAACTAAGTAAAATTTTAAACTCCCACTAATTTGTGCACTCACAGAGAGAGGGATCATAACAAACTGCAAACTCTAAGGTAAAAATAAAAGGACAAATAATATTCCTATGATCAATATATATATATATATTGATCCATACCAGAAGCATTGTCAATAGAAGGGGCAGGTACAGGTACTGGAGCTGCAGAAGCATCATTCTTCTGGGTATATGGCTCACCAGGAACTGCAATGCATTAAGAAAATAATTTAAAAAAAAAAAAGACCATATCATAATTGATGAATAAATATTAGACTGAACAAACAATTTGCTAATATCATTCATACATGTAAAACCCACAAGAACCTTAGAAAAAAAGTGATTGAAGAAGAAATACACAAAGACTAACCCGAATTAAGAGGTATAAAATACAATGAACCCACAGTGATATTATCAGGATTGTTGATGCCATTTACTGTCTCTATACTATCCATACTAACCCCAAACCGACTCGCCAGAGATTCAATGCTATCACTTTCTCTCATCACATAACTCATCATATAGTTCCAGGGTCCACTTGAGCAACCACAAAACAACTTCAATGTTATAACGACGCCTTTTTCAGTCCTCCTGGTCGTTTTGGGCAAGAAACCAAGCCCATCATAGGCCTTCATAACCAAATCATACACCAACCCTTCATTGGATTTTACAGTATAAGTGGTGCTTGATACGTATTTGTTTGTACCAGCTACACAAGAACAGTTCTTTTTTATGAATAGGTAGTCCCGACCGTTTCCTTCAACAGTAATGTCTTTAGGCAATACATCAAACATGCTCTGAACTATGGCTAAGGTTTGATTTGGTTGAGGTTTAAAGGCCAAGAAAGAAGTGCATACACGAGCCGTGTCCTTACAATTTAAGGGTAAGGTATGCGAAGAAATGGAGTGGCGGTTAAGAAGGAAGAGAAGAAAGTGAAGCAAATACAAGTGAGGCCTCAAGAAAAAAGTCATAATTTTAATTTAAAATTAAGATACTAGACTATTAAGTTCCTTAGATATAAAAGAAAAATAGTGGAATCCCAGAGAACTCGAGAGATGGACAAGAAGTTGATACAAAGAAAATTGGCTAACTTGATTCAAGTCAAATAAAATTTAAATCAAGAAAAACAAACCATCAGAATCACGAAGTCAGCAAAAGCTTGGAACAATACAAATTTGAGAAAGACTTGCAGCTATAGAACAAACAAAATCGTTTCTTTTCTTCAATAATTTGATGGATGCTGATACATGAAAAAGTATCGAACGTATTACTCAGGGAATAGTACAGAGATAGTAAAGGGGGAGTGGTTGGAAATGGGTTTCTGATTAATTTAGCAAGAGAAGAAAGGAATAAAGGGAGTTGAAAACAGAGCATTTGGTTTCACGGAATACGCAGAGAGTAAGCCCAGCAATAAACAGTGACAAAAGAAAGAAAGCAACATTTGTAGAGTAAAACTTCGGGCACCACCCACCTGGTACCCCTCGAGTGGTAGATATTTAGATTTTTTTAAGGATGTTTGTTTATCTTCAGCTTATATCACCACTCGTTCTGTTGGAAACACGAAATATTGCTCCTTTTTCCACCATATCTTGCGACCAAACAAGCAAGCAAATCCATGAAGTATATTTTTGTTTCTCAAAAACTTGATTTCAATCTTGGGAATGAAACTGGACAATTTTAGTTTTTATATTTTATCGTTGAGAAATATATGAAGCATGAACTATCATCTACACGTTTCGCAGGTCATAAACCTTCTTTCTGCTGTATATGTCAGATCAAATGGAACATTTTCAGAAATTGTATCTTCATAATTTGTGAATCTTTGTGAAGAAAAATATATTTGCAGATGCGGGGGCCGGAATGAAAAATATAGGAGAGGAAAGGGCTGGCAAAAGACAAGGACAGTTTTGGTGAGACCTCCAAAAAAGTGCTTTAAAACTAGTTGGTGGTACTGATTTAATTTTTTTTATAAGAGTACTCATTTTATATTTTAATTTGTTACGACTACTATATATGTAAATTAAGAAAATTAAATCTCATTAAATAATTTTTTTTTTTTTTTTTAAAATTATTTGATAATGAAAAAAATCAATAAAAATAGTCATGATAATAAATTAGGAGAAAATTGTATGTTTATGTAATAATTAAATTTGATATAATGATCGTATTAAGTAAAAAAAAAAAATACTTTCTCTGTCATATAAATAAGACTATAAGAATAGTTTTTAATTTCAAAAAAATTATAGAAATTAATTAAGTTGATTATTTAATATTATTGTGTAAGAATTGTGTGTCAACTTTTTTTTCTAAAATACCTCTTTTTAACGAGGGTATTAAATATAATTCATAAAAAATTATAAATTGAATAAAAATAATATGAAAAAAAACTCAAGATGTATACACAAATAAGGAAAGACTATTTTCTTTATTTTTTTTACAGTAAAAATTCGTTGCTTCTTCAACAGAGTGATATAGTAATATAATGACAGTTTGACACAATCGCCAGTTTGCCACTTAAAAGGATCGGGGAGATCCGCACGTGCTCCGTAGACAGCTGTACAAGATATGTGCCGCCCTACTCCTGGGCCCCGCAAATCCACCCAACTTACTTTTTGTATCTAATTTTTTTAAATTACATCACTCAAATAAATTACTTAATTATAGTTTCTTTAAAATTATATTATATATTATTTTGTAATTAAATTAAATTAGTTTTAAAATAATAAATCGTAGATATAAAATCTTCGATTTATAACTAAAATTTACCATTAGTCTAGATTCTATATTTTCTGGCAATTTTTTTTTTAAAAAAATCAGATGAGTAAATTTTTTTTTTTAAAAAATACTATTAGATGAAAGAGTAATACATAAGGTTTGACAAAAAAAAATAGGGGACTGTTTTGTTTTGTTTTTTTGGTTGTCCATCTGGTTCACCAGAGCTTCACCCTGACTAATCCGGATCCAACCCGCGTCGCACACCTGACTATAGTGTTTTGTTTTGTTTTATTGTGAGTGGAACATTTTTTTGGTAGAAATGAATGGAACTTTTTTAAAACTGGTAATCTTGAGGGGCGTGTGTTGTTAAACCAAATCAAACCTATTATGAGTATTTTTTATAAAAAAAAAAATTGGAAAGGCAAGCCGGAGCTTGAAGAAAAGAAGCGTAGGCTAGAACAAGAAAGACTAGCCCACAATACAACAAAAGGAAAAAGAACTACAGCCTACAAGACAATTGGTCCTCCAAAATCATATGACAGCATTCCCGAGGCTTGCGTCCAATCTTACGTGGCTTGCGTCCAATCTTACGTGGCTTGCGTTTTGAACATTCCAATATTATCATCTGGTATTTGGTTCAAAGTTTATGACTACTCCTCCCAGTATAAGTATTTTTTTCTGAGACTCGAACTCAAGACCCAAATGAAATCAAAATTCCATCATAATCATTCAGCTTGTTTGTATTATAAATGTACTTTTTTTTTGTCAAAACAGATCAATTTTATTAATCTCAAAAAATCAATTTCATTTTTTTAAAATAAAAAATCAATCATATTCTCTAATAGCTGAATCCACGATAGAAAATCACTCCAAAAAAAAAAAAAGCCTACTGTTCTGGTTCAAAACTCAGATGTCCGGCCTATTGAAGGTCCGGTGATTTGATATAGGATCTGTGTGCTCCTCCTGTATGCTTATAGGACAAGCGTTCAGGAGAAGGTATGATCACGGTACAAAAGCTGGCGTTTCGCCTAAGGGGTCTTGTGTGTGCCGTGTGGTGAATGTAGATTAGTCAAGGCTAAGAGATTGTGTACACAGGCGCCCGTCTCCTCCTCTGTATATATAGAGTCTACAGGTTAGTTAGTCCCTTGGCCGCCACACCGTACGTGTCACGGGATCGTCTTGTGCGTGTCCGGATCGTGTGTGCATGTCCAAGGTCATGGTGGGTCCCCCGGATAGTGGGTTGCCCCTTGTACTAGCCAGTGAGATAATGGGCCTAGACTAGGTCCGTAACAGTTGCCCCCAAGCTCGGTTGCTCAGGTCTCTAAGCTACCGAGTTTAGATGTTCGTTTGACTGAAGTACGGAAGTCCGAGTCTTTGTTGATCGCGAAGTAACATGATATCCTTGCCCCCCAGCCGGGTTGTCCAGGTCTCTGGTCATTTCAAACAACCTCGGAGTTACAAGTCTTCTTGTTGAATTGCCCCCAGACATGTGGTCCGGGTTATGTTTGCTTTTAAATTTCGTTGTTCTTTGACCATCTGGGAGTCTGGGCTCGCCTCTTGCACGGTCGAAACCTCCAAGTGTGGGTCCTTTCTCAGGCTGATTAGCCTAACCGGTGAGCCGGGATACTTGATTATGAGCGCTGCCCCTTGTACCCGGGCGCTTTCTACTGTCGATTCCTCTTCTAAGTCATCATTAGCCTCTACCAGCTGGCGTCCCTCGACTGTCGTGAAGCCGAACTGAGGGGGTGCTAGCCTATACCGCCCTTGGCGTAATTAATGCCTGACAGATGCGCATTAAATGAACAGGTCACGTCAGCCTTACTAATGAATGAAAAGGCGCTTCTGCCCCGTCGATTGGGTTTTCGAAAGGTTTATACCCGCCAGCCTCCTTGATGCCATTTTATTCAAGTTGTTACGAAGAAATTCTCTCCTGACGATTTTCGCTTTCCGGAAGATAATCCGTCTCGTGAGCCATCTTCAATCTACAACTTTCTTCGAGCATCTCCATATCTTAGGCAGGTATTATTGTTTTCCTGCCTCTTTCTTTTGTTCTGCTCTGATCTGCTGTTTCACTATAAAATTGCGTCTGTACTTAGTTGAAGTTCTGGGTAGATTTCTTCATTGAGTGAATTTTCGCGTAGTCCTGTTTCGGTTCCCACATTTGTGCAAAAATCCCCCTTTTTTTCGAGTGAGCCGTTTCTTTTCAGTTCATTGATCGTTAATTCCTTTGAGAGAGTGGTTCCAAATGTCGAAGGACATAAAGGATATGACCCCCGAAGAACTGGATGAACTACGCCAAACCGTCAGGGGAAGAAGCCGTTGGTGGCTTTGGGGCGACGAATCTTCTCGTCCAACGTCGCAAACCGTTTCTTTAACCGATCATCACCGTGGAGGCAAGGGAAAAACTTCTGGTGGCGGGCAGGCGAAAACTCGAGACGGCACATCATTGGTTAGGGGAAGTCCCAATGTTTCCTTCCCGCTTCTTCCCAATCCAAGGGTGTTTAACCCAAGCTTCGACGTGTCCGCTTCTCCGGGCCTTCCGAATAGCCAGTATAACGAAGTGGCCAGTTCGGGCCCTAGGGCCGAGGTTGATTCCTACATCGGCCTTGCTATGACTGCTTGTACGAATGCTCACGACTTATTTCTTGCGGGGATTCCTCCACAGCCGACTTGATTTTAGGCTCCTGCTGACACAATCTTGTCCCGGCTCCTCAAGCTTCATCGCCGAGTCTGTTGACTTGGATTTTAATCTTACCACAACCTGTGGAATCTCGCCTTCAATTTTTGACATCGGGTATGCTAGGAAGATTCGATCTTGTTTATATTTTTATTTGTGTTAGGTATAATGGCGTCGTCTTCTTCTTTCCACGCGGCTGAGTCAGAGTCTGGAAATGCAAACTGCGCTAGCCCCACACAGGATTTAATTGAACAATTCCCTTGGGTTACCCGCGAAGTGTTGTCCTATCGGTCGAAGCTGACCATAGGAGACTTGGAAGGTCTCCCAGTTCAAGATGCTAACACCTACTCTCTCTGTCTCCCGGAAGAGGAAGAGCCTGTGTGCTCCGTGAGGGAGGGGAGCCACAACTCCTTTTTCTTTTTCTATGCTGACTACCTCACCAGACTTGGGATTCGCTTTCCCTTTTCCGAATTTCAAATGGCCACCCTCCAATTCCTTAGTGTAGCTCCCTCGCAATTACACCCCAATGGATGGGGTTACCTGATTGCCTTCGAGTGGTTTTGCACGAGCCTTGGTCTGCCTTGCACCACTCTGGGAATTTAATTTGTATTGGTGTCAAGATCACCACAACGTGTCCCTAGCGCCTATAAGGTAGAGCGGTCCAATCTGCTGAAGCCTGAAAAGAAAGCCATCGACGCTATAATAGACCATGTTAGAGCGAACGGTACTGTTGGGGCCGGCTCCTTGGTGGCCCAATATCGGGCCGAGGCTCAGCGTCGAGATGAGATGGTGTCAAGGCCGAGTATGATATTTCTGCTGTTTAAATATCGGCGTTGCTCCGCGTCTTAGTAAAGTATTCATCGTTTTTGCCTTCCTAGTAGCTAACACGGTGTACGTGTTTCGTGCGAGTCTCAAAATGAAAGAGCCGCAATATCTTTCTGGGATCCCAGAGCCAACAACTAAGGGGAGAAAGAGGTCGGCCCAGGACTCGGGCAAGTCGAAGGTCGGAGAGTCATCGAAGCAGGCCGAGCCAAAGAAGCTCAAGGCCGGAGAGTCATCGAAGCCCGCAACTGATGCCAGGACAATCTGTCCTATCCGAGCCTCCCCTACCGCGGCCTCGCCGCCTCCCAAGTCGACCAACGTCGGGCCATCCTCATCGCCTGATACCCCGGTTCCCCCATCAAGAGCCGCACCCTTGCGGGAAGTCGATGTACGAGATGTCCAGGAATTGGGAAATGCTTTCCTGAGAGGTCTTGGTTTGACCCAATCTTTTCTCACCCTCCACCACAAATATGCGGAGGCGCGTCGCGAGCCGAAGCGTGCCCGAAGGGTCTCTTGGCCGACTCCAACGTAATAATTGAGGGCTTTAAAGCGGCTCAAGCTAGCAGCGAAGAGCGCTTGAAAGCCATAACAGTGAGAGGACAGGGTCAAAGCCGAAGGGGAGGCGTCTTCAGCGCATCTGACAGCGGAGATAACTCGGCTTCAGGAGTTGCTATTGGGATCCGTGGTGGAGGCGTTTGAGAATTCTCTTGCCCAGATCCGGGCTCTGAACCCGGGGGTCGAGCTCAACACTACAGGGCATCATTTTCGGGCCTATGTGGATGACGGGCAGTTTGTCCCCTATGTGGAACCTCCTGCTAACTCCGAGACCCGAGTAGATGGCGATGCGACCGTGCTGGAGGCCGAGCAGGGTGAGGAAGTCTCGACCGCCCCCAAGCTCGTGGGTTGATTTCCTTGATTTATACTTTGTATATTCTGTCCGGTTGTGTTACCGGCATTGACTCTTATTGAACAGATTGGCCAATCTGCCATTTTTGCCTGCCATTAATAGTAGATGGTAACCTAGCAATCATATGCATCATATAAGAATATAACTTTACCGATTATTGCGGTCGACCGGGCCAAGGTCATATGAAAGTAAGCGAGAATCTGCGAACGCGCTTCTTGGTCATAAGACCATAATGTTTTAAAGTGCTAGTGTTTGCCTTTGTCTTATAAGATTCTGGTATTGTAACCGGTCATCCAAAGGCAAATGAAAATTGCCACCGCCCGGTTCGGTTTTGTCCCGATAGCGTCAGAGCATTTTGACTCGATCGTGGTCTGCATGACATTTTCTATTGATACCGGAGTAAATAAGCGTGTCTGGGCTGCGATAGCTATCCAGACCTATTTTCTTCAGCTGAAAAGCTAGTAACAATTTAATCTTGAAAAAGACAAAGTTTGGAATTCAACAAATACTCTCCAACGAGAGTTTCATTCATACTCGACAAAGCAATTGTTACGAAAGGAAGAGCCAGCAGGCCAACATCGAACAAAGAACATAATGGAAAAAGATGCTTTAAGACAAACAAAAGATAAGCCTAACTGAAATACGCCTTTAACTTGTCCGCATTCCATGTTCGCTTGATTGGGGCTCCGTCCAAATTTTCCAGAATGTGGGCTCCTCTCTCAAGAGTTTCCCGAACGCGATAAGGTCCGTCCCAATTAGCCGCAAGCTTGCCGTCTTTGGAGTTCTTGTTTCCAATGTCGGCCCTTCTAAGGACCAAGCAACCGAGCTGGAATGTCCGTGGTCTAACCTTCTTGTTATAACGAGCCGCGATCAGCTGCTTCATTGCAATATCCCGACAATGGGCGGTGACCCGGGCCTCATCGGCCAGATCCAACTCGACTGCTAACGCCTCATTATTGGCTGTTTCTCCTTGTGATAAAATGCTCTTCCTGCGCCAAGACATCATCCCTATTTCGACAGGAATCATAGACTCACAGCCGTAGGCCAGCCTATAAGGAGTTTCTTGAGTGGATGTCTGAGCAGTTGTTCGGTTTCCCCAAAGAACAAAGGGTAGTTGATCAGCCCAAGAGGTGTCAGCCTCCAGCATACGTTTCTTCAAACCATCAAGGATTACCTTATTGGCGGCTTCAGCTTGCCCGTTGGACTGCGTGTGTTCCACGGAAGCAAAGTGATACTGTATTCCGTATTCATAAATCAAATCACGAAATCCGACTCCGGTGAACCGAGTTCCATTGTCTCATTACTATCTCGGTGGTGCTCCGAACCGCGTAATTATATTCACTTCAACAAATCGTTGCACACGTGCCGAGGAGATCGTTGTGAGAGGTTCGGCCTCAATCCACTTGGTGAAATAGTCTACTGCCAAGATTAGCCACCGTAGTTGCCCGGGTGCCGTCTTGAATGGCCCCGAATGTCCATGCCCCATTTGTAAAATGGCCAAGGGGCCGTGATGGAATGAAGCTCGGCAGGGGGCGCCCAAATAACTCTGGCATGTTTCTGACAACTATCGCATTGTCTTACCAGGGTCTTTGAATCCGCCTCCAATGTTGTCCAGTAATAACCTGCTCGAAGGGTTTTTCTGGCAAGCGCCTTAGCCCCCATATGCTGACCGTTGGCCCCTCCATGCACCTCGGCCAAGACATACCCGGCTTCATTTGGGTTCAAACACCTTAGCATGGGAGAATGTAATCCCTTTCGGTAGAGTTGATCCTCCACCATTGTATACTTGGCCGCTTTAGTGCTTGCCAATTTTGACAAAATGTCGGCTCTTGCGTTTTCTCCTCGAGGAATATGGGTAACGGTTGCTTCATCGAAGTCTGACATTAAGTCCTTGGCTTTTAGGAGATACTTGGCCATTAGTGGGCCTTTAGCCTGATACGTACCCTCGATCTGAGCCGCCACAAGTTGGGAGTCGGTGAAAACCTTAACTCTTGTGGCCCCATTTTCCTTGGCTTGAAAAAGCCCGGCTATCAAGGCCTCGTATTCGCTTGATTGTTCGAAGTTGGGAAGTTAAGATGCAACGAATGCTCAATTGTAACCCCTCTGGACTCTCAATGATGACTCCGGCTCCACTTCCTTTCGTGTTCGACGATCCGTCGACATACACCTTCCATTCGCCCGCCATCGTATCATCTGCCCGAGTTGCCGGGGTGAGCTCTCTGATGAAGTCGGCCAACGCCTGTGACTTGATTGCATGACGAGCTTCATAGGTGATGTCGAACTCGGAAAGTTCTATCGCCCAATTAGTCATCCTCCCCGCTAAGTCCGGCTTATGTAGGACTTGTCGAATTGGCGGCTTGTTCTAACAACGATATGGTGACCCCGGAAATAAGGTCTTAATCGACGGGCCGCAATAAGCGAGCGAATGCCACTTTCTCCAGCTTTTGGTATCGGACCTCGGCATTACGCGGGGTTCTCGCGACAAAATATACAGGAATTTGTCCGTGTTCCGCCTCTCTTACTAAGGCCGCGCTGACGGCCTCCTCGCCGACGGATAATTTAAGGAAAAGACTCTCGCCAGGTTGAGGTTTTGAGAGGACTGGAGGATTGGCCAGACATTGCTTTATCTCTTCAAATGCGTCATCGCACTTTGAATTCCACTCCACCGATGCCTCCTTCTTTAAGAGCCTGAACATGGGCAAAGCCTTCTCTGCCGACTTTGGCAAAAACCCGGTAAGGCGGCCAATCTTCCGGTTAACTGCTGGACTTCTTTTTTATTACTCGGAGCCTTCATCTCCATCACCGCCCTACATTTGTCCGGGTTGGCCTCAATGCCTCGGTTAGTCAGCATGAAACCCAGGAACTTTCCAGCGGGGACGCCAAAAGCACACTTGGCCGGGTTCAGTCGGATTCTGCTGAATTTCCCAAATGAATCCGGCTTCAAGCAATTCTTGGATGTCAATCTCCAATGCTTTCCTTTTTTCTGGTCCGTGGTTCCTCTTTCTCTGCGACACTAGGATTGAGCCCGGATAGACTTCTAGTTTGTGACAACAAAACTTCGGATCTATTCCAGGTACCTGAGATGAATTCCAGGCGAAGACATCCCGGTTTTCCTTCAGGAACTCCACCAAACTGCTTTTAAGTTCGGGAGATAGGTGTTTGCCGATCTTAGTGGTCTGGAGAGGGTCTCCTACCACCAGATCTTCCAGGTCTCCTGGTCCGGATAGCTGCTTCTTTGGGGCTGAGACGAAGATCCGCCCTCCCCAATTCTGACGGTTTCAAAGTAGCACTGTCGAGACTCTTTTTGATCACCCGTTACCGTGACCACGGTTCCTTGGTTGCCTATCACCTTGAGTTTTTGATGCTTAGTAGATACCAGCATGTCCCACTTGTGAATGGTTGGCCTTCCCAAGATTATGTTGTAGGGTGAAACGAAGTCGGCCACTATGAACCGCACTCTTTCGGACTTGAAGGCGTTTTTGACTCCAAGGGTGAACCGGAGGTCGATAAACCCCTTCGGACGCGATTGTTCTCCGTTAAACCCGATGAGGGTTGTCTTGCAAGGCTTTAAGTCGTCCCGGTCCAGGCTCATTCTTTTGAACGCCTCCCAACTTAGTATGTCGGCCGAGCTACCGGCATCCACAAATATCCGCTTGACTCGGCAGTTGACGACTGTCCCGGTTATCACTAGCCCATCTTGATGGCCGGGGACAACGTCCCTGAGGTCGTCGCTTGTGAAAAACAAAGGCGATCGTGCTACCTCAGTGTGATGTTCCTTGAATTTTGGTCGGTCTCTGACGGATAGGACTTCTCGAAGGTATTTCCTTCGCTGGCTAATAGTATCTCCGCCTCCGCCCATTGCTCCGCTGTTACGTTACGGTCGAATTCAGCTTACGGAAATTCGTCATCGACTTCAGGGGCCTTGCGCTTATCTTCCTGCTTTTTGAACTTTCGGGGGGGTCCTGCTGCGGTTCTTGGTCTTTCGTTTACCACCTTTTCCTTGATGCTCTATGACATACTGTTGAAGTTTGCCTTCACGAACAAATCGTTCGATTGCATCACGGAGCTCGTAACATTCATCAGTTGTATGACCTCGACCATCATGGAACGAGCAATATTTAGATTGGTCTACCCCGGATCTTCGGTAGGACAGACGAGGTCGATCGACCTTCTTCATCTCGGTTGTTGACACCTCCTTCCATACTTGAGACCGAGGCACCGTCAAGGTGAATATTTCTCGTACTTGCTCCGCCGATCGACTTGCCACCCCGGCTCTTGTTTTCGTTCCCCTTCGCGGGAATCCCTATTTCTGTTATCAGAGAAGTCTCGACCCCTGGGAGGGGAGGTTCTATCTTGGTCCCGCCTCGAATTGGGATTGTTTGCCATTCGCATCTGCTCGACGTCCAAGTATTTCTTTGAACGGGTTATGAAGTCGTTGAGATTTTTTGCCCGCCCCTTTAAGAAAGATTACGCCAAAGGGACTCTTTATCAAGGCCGTCCACCAATAAGTGAACGTGTACGTCCTCGTTGAGTCCGCGCACTGTAGTACCGCATGATTGAAGCGGTCAAGGTAACTTTGGAGCAGCTCTCCCTGCTGTTGCCTGATTTTGGACAGAGAATCTTGGGATTTTGGTTGCCGTTTGCTAGTTGCAAAGTGCAACTCAAAGGCCTCGGCAGTCTTCAAAATTGTGGATCGACCCAAAAGGAAGAGTGTGGAGCCACTTCAACGCCGGCCCTTTTAACGTCGCGGCGAAGATCCGCGGCACGATTGGTTCCTTGAGACCTCTAACCGACATGTGAACGTCAAAGTCTTCTAAATGAGTCGTCGGGTCTTGTGTGTCGTCGTACTTTGTCAACTCGCCCAAATTCAGCTTTTCGGGGAATCGGGCGTTCTGGATTTCCTTTGAGAAAAAGCTATTGTGCATTTGGCTGACATATCTCCGTCGCTGGAACCCACTTGGAGGAATCGTCCTGTCACCTCGATGGTTCCTCGCCTGAGGTCGACCTTCTTCATCTCGGTTTAGGTTTCTCCTATTGGCCCTCCCGCCGTTGACGGTTTCCGCCTTACGCCTTTCGGTGCGACGAGCCGAGCTCTCGTCATCGTCGTCCTCTCTCCAAGTTTTATCTTCTCAGTCCTCGCTGGAAAGGGTGTGGGTCCGTCTTTTCTCCCGCTCTTCCGCTCGCTGATAGTGAAGGGTATGGCACTTGTCTATGTTGTCCACCCGTCTCATTATCGCAAGCATCCCGGCTTGAAGAGATCGAAAGTCTGGCTCGGCATGTAGGATGTCTCGGCCGCCTCCGCAGTGGAATTCGTGGTCCACGGTCTTGGTTTCGTGGAGCCGAGGACTCCGTGTCGGACGGAGTTGTCCTCTTGATGTCGTTCATTGTTGGGAATCAAAGGGTCTTCTGGCTGAGATAGCCGATCTTCTCCTTCCTGATGGTCTCCATCGTATTGGTTAATCGGCTGCTCGTTACGGGGTGGTTGACGTGGTGGTTGACGGTTGTCCCCGCTTGATCCGCCTCCGATTGTCTTTGGCTCGAAGCACGAGTGCTTATCCTCATGGTCACGGGAATTGAAGTTTATTGATCCCCACGGTCGGCGCCACTGTTCTGGTTCAGAACTCAGATGTCCGGCCTATTGAAGGTCCGGTGATTTGATATAGGATCGATGTGCTCCTCCTGTATGCTTATAGGACAAGCGTTCAGGAGAAGGTATGATCACGGTACACAAGCAGGCGTTTCGCCTAAGGGGTCTTTGTGTGCCATGTGACCGAATGTAGATTAGTCAAGGCTAAGAGATTGTGTAGCTGGCGCCCGTCTCCCTCCTCTGTATATATAGAGTCTACCTGGTTAGTTAGTCCCTTGGCTGCCACACCGTACGTGTCCTGGGATCGTGCTGTGCGTGTCCGGGATCGTGTGTTGTAACATCCCATGTTTGAAATGCGGAATTTTTTTTTTTTTTCAAACAAACAATCAGAGTGGAGCAATAGAGCGAAAGAGCATTTGGATTCTTAGCCAAAACATCAACCATTGTGTAACATTGTAATGATTACAGTAGTCCTATGGTTTAGAAAGGAACAACAGAAAGAAACAGAAAACGGAAAGGAATGCGTAAAGCGATAAAGATAAAGCTGGTCTTCAGCTGCACGCCTACTCCGGGTACTTGCCTCGATCCCCGAGCCGTGGTCCTCCTGACCCTGAAGCTACAGCTGAGATTCAATTCACCATATTGAATCTCAGGTAACGATTAACCTCATACCCAAACAATACAGTATACAGACAACAGATATTTCAAGAGCTAATACAACAGTATATCACAAGTATACTAGAGATGCATGATCATTATGCCGACAAAACATAAGCACAGAGCAATATGTAAAGCCCCATAAGGTAAATAACAACAACAGCTGCACTATTCACCGGTGCCACGATAATTAGTCGTGTCCTCGGCGCTAGGAAAACAAAACGGTGTTATCAAAACTATAACCCGTATAAGCTGTCTGTATAACGGTCTACGAACATATCATTGACATATATGCATTTAAGAAGCACAAGATTAGTGTTACGATGACGCGTCCGTACCTTCGTTGGCAACGTTAGGTACTACCGCGGAAAACGTACTTTCTACGGAGAAACGTGCAAGAATCCTACGGCGGCACGTCGGCGGCGTAACGGCAGCGAGAATCAACGTTTCAGATATCCTATGAGAATAATGTCACTTCCATTAGTAATTTGACATTATAAGCGGCATTTTAGGTAAAAATTACCATTTTGCCCTATACCCCTACTTGGCGGAATTTCGCGGCGCTTCGCTACATAGGCTATTTTCTTCCCAAAATTTCGCGAACTTCGACGCATTTATGATTCTTGAAAATAAAGACTAAAATAGCCCTCCCATATGATACCCAAATCATAAAAATAAAGACTACCCTAGCCTTACTAACTATTGAACTAAAGACTAAAAACTAAAGGCCGAAAGACTTACCCGTTGAAGACTTCGGCGAACTTCCCCGAGCTTCTCTCTCTACTTTCTCTCCCTAGGATTTCGGCCAAAGGAAGAGGATTTTGGTGTGAAGAAAATGTGAAGGAGGGGGTATTTATAGGTGAAAACAAGGGACTTGTTTGGCAATTTTAAGGATTGTTTGGAAATCAAAGTTGTAATAACTCTTTAATCCAACTTGTTCAAGAAGCCACTTCTTCCACACACACACACTCTTGGGGGGCTGTGTGGCAGCACCTCATTGGTCCAAAAGTGGTGACTTAGCTCACTTGATGCCCGGTATAACCGTTTTCTCCGATCGGTACCCGATTCGCGTGATTTCGGAGAAATCTCAAAATTATGGATTTACAACTCTGAAGACAAGTTCTCACTTAGTAGAAATGTCCAAGTCAACCTAAATTTTGATTCCATATAGGCCTCCAACAGTCCAGTTGAAGTTTCCTCGAAAAACGTGTCCGAACGCGTCCGGTGTCGGAATTCGTTTTCGGAGATATATATCTCTTCGAAATAATTCACTGATTCCAAATATGTCAAAAAAATTCAAACCCATTCCTAAATGTTGAGTTAGAATTTATTTTCCTCTTTTCCAAAATTATGCCTATATGCATTTTTCCCTATTTTGTTTTATTAGGAAAAAGCACAAACGCCTCGGAATTAACTTCCGGAAGAGGTCACTTAAAGGTAAAAACTCACTGATCAATATTTTACCTTGACCTTGGGATTCCTATTCCTAGATCTCTAGATAGGATCCGTTTCCTAATTTAAATATTACTATTCACATAATTTTACTTTAATTAATTATATTAATATTATAATATCAACTTGCAAAAACCTTTATACATATATATATACATTTTTTTTTCCTTTTTCTTTTGGCCCAATTCGGCTGGCCCTATTTTAAATTAATAAATATATATTTTTTATTTAATTAATTAATTAATTAATTACTTATTTATTTAATTTTTTCCAAAAATTCCACAAAATTACCTAATTGGTCCATTCTTGTATTTAGGCTTAAAAATACCTAAACTCAACTATTTTTCTCCAAAATTTCCAATTAATTAGTAAATACATTTTTACTAATTTCCACCTAATTACACTAATTTTTGAGCTTCACATAATTATCCCTTAATTTCCTTTGTTTACACTTAAGTAATTAGCCATTAATTGCTTAATCACTCTTTAACCATAGTTGGTATTTTTCTTAATTAAGATGCCTTATTACCTTCATATTCTTGCATTAACCTTAGTATTTTCATACCTCCAACATTATTCCATAATTACAAGGGTATTTTGGTCTTTTTACTACTTTTTGAACACTCTTATACAATTTTCTCAAGTTCATAATTTATTAAATTAATTATGGATAATATACTCTCTTAATTCACTTGGCCATTTTACTGCCTTTTGGTATTTTTTCCATAATTTCCTAAGTTGATTACCCTTTCCAGGGGCATTTTGGTCATTTTGGCTCTTTGGCCCTTAAATTCCCTAATTTCTTGTAGAAATTCTACCTAGAAAATATGCTATAATTATACAAGACTGGAGATTGAATTTTCACTTATCAGAATTATCCAACTTTCATTTATAATATGCCAGATAAATATCCGGGTATTACATGTGTGCATGTCCAAGGTCATGGCTGGGTCCCCCGGATAGTGGGTTGCCCCCTGTACTAGCCAGTGAGATAATGGGCCTAGGTCCGTAACACCTACCATTACAAGTTTCAACCTATCACACATTACCTGGTTATACATATACTTAACCATTATTATCAAATCATAAATATTTACGGTGTGTGCATGCTTCAATTTTATTAATTAATCCATCCTATCTTAAATAGAATATTGGTTTTGATTATAAATATAAGATCTCAATTTTTTTATTTCCCTCATTTAATGTTTTTCTTTCACATTACCCTGTTTGATTTTATAGTTTATTTACTCTCAGTCTCCTGCAGAGAGTATTTATGGGCGAAAACATACGTTTTTTAAATAATTATGAAAAATAAATAACTTAACTAATTTTTTAATCTAGTTAATAGTTAAGATCTGAAGAAAGTATTGCTTAACTTGATTAGGAAGAAAAATTTAGTGATGGAAAATTTGGGTGGTGAAGTTTTGGGGTGGAGTGAGAAGATGGTGGAGAAATTGAATCAATTTACCTACTCATCCAAAGGATGAGCAAGGAGAGCTCGGCTCATCTGGACGATCCAGATTTAATTTTTTTACTTTTATTTTTAAAAAAAATTATTTTAATGGACAAATAATCTAAAATAAAGATAATCTCTTGATTAATATTTTTTCTAAAATGATTTTTTTATTAACTTAAAAATCACCCATTGAAAAAGATTAAATTTGAACCGTCTATATCTCATCTGAACGGTCTATATGGGCCGAGCTCTCCGTGCTCATCTTTAGATGAGCAGGAAACTAGTTCCGTGGAGAGATTGAGGTAGGATTTGCATATTTATATCTCTCTATTAATATGAGACACCAACTAATAATTTTCACAAACCAATAAAAACAGTTAAAATCATTAAATTTATTCTAAAATTTAAGTAATTTTCAATAGTACCCTTACTAATTGCACTAAACTCTAATATCATATTAATTATTACTTTTACCCATTACTTTTATTATTTTTGGACATACATAAAAAAATATTTGATGTCCTTTGGAAACAAACAAATGCTTTATAAAAAAGACTAAATATATTTATTAGTTGATATCTTATAATAAAAACTAGAATAGGAGGGAATATATCAAAATTGCTTCGCAAGTTGATCTCTTATTAGTTGCTCACACACGTGAACATACTTCTCAAGAAGAAGAGTTTAGATGAAGCTTTTATGATGACATTAAATGACATGTCTTCTTTTTCTTTTTAGATGAGACTCCTTCTAGAGGATCCTACTACGTACCAAACCACACTTATATATTTATCTTCAATTTTAAATATAAGACATAGTTTATAATATAAATTATGTGCTATATTCAGAATCAGAGGTAATAGAATGAAATACCAAACTCCTTCTAAACTCCTCACGAAACTATTATAGAGTACATATTAGAATCAATCAATGTTATTCAAAATCAATTTAAAGTAATTAAATGTAATAATTATATAAGAAAATAAAATTTTTCCAAAAATGCCACCAATCTATGAATGGTTGAGAATAATAATGAAAAAAATGATGAAAGAGAATGTATGTAATATAATAATTAATTGAGTGCAAAATGAAAAAAAGGGCCTTTATTATTGAGATAAATTCAAAAATATCTTATATCTAAAGACAAGCACATTAAAAAAGCTCTTATATATAACAACAAAGGGAGGATCATTGTTGATGGGAGGTAAAGCTTTAATAAATTCGGTAAAGATAGCAATTTTGCGTGATATGTGAGCAGAGTCCATCTAGTGTAAACCTTGACTAATATGGGTTTAAAAAAAAAATCATTTGAACTTCAAAATTCCAAATCAGTTTTGTTGGCTATGAGAGTATTAGTATTTACTACAAAAGTATAACAATTACTACTCATTTTAATAGGAAATCACTGATTAGAGATTTTATAGTTCTAGCTGTATTTTCTTGTCATTTTCTTAAGAAAAAAAAAACATGTATGGACTTCTGAAACGAGCTTGGGGAAAGTCTAGCAATGAAAATAAGTCCAATAAGAATTGTGGGTCCATACCTTAGACCCAAAAGGTATCTCAATAATTTTTTTTAGGCCCAAGGTGCTTAACTAATAAATTTAAGAATAAAATACTCTAACCACTATTTTGTTTTGCCTTAATTACACAAATTTTCCTTCTATTTTGAAAACATACACTTATATCCAAACAATTAACTCTGTCAAGAATATTCCAAAAATATTCTAAAAATATTTTTTTAATTAAATTTTATATAGAAATAAAATTTATTTACTATTTTACCCTTAATACTAAATCCCTAGTTTTACTTTTATCTTGCATGTATTTATTTTGTCTTGCACATTTTGACTAAAATTGTTTTAAGAAATTTAAGAGTTTTTTTTATCTATTCCTTAATTTCTATTTTTATCTTTACAAATAGTTATTTGTTTGATTATTTTAGCATTGGTTAATGAAAATATCACAAATGTTGAATATTCAAGTAAGCTTTTAAATAAACATGTGCTTGATCAAATGTGTTTATAAATATTTGTGAAAAAAGTATTAAATTATAAATTTAAATGACACATACAATCTAAAACTTATATAGTTTATTATATTTAATAAAAATATATGTGTTTAATATATATTTTAAGTCAAACTTAACTTATAATATCAAAACTAATAAATTTCAATTTCAGCCTTTCCATCTTATAACTGCCAAACTCTATAACTATTCCACCCCTAAATTTTCTAATTAACATTTTTTATTCTTTTTAAAGGAAAACAAAGGCTATGGAGTCTTCACTTGAAAAACGGCACATGAGTATGTTTGAGATGACTTTTGAACCTCTTAAATATACTTATTAGAGGGCCAATTGGACTTTTGGAAGATTTCGGCTAAGGCTTTGAACCAATTGGGTTTCTAAGGGACAAGTAACTTTTTCCCATAAGCCATAATTCGTAGCTTACCACGGTGAAAGCTTTCAGCTTTTACCTAGAAGAGAGAAAGAGATATATGGAAAAGAGGCTAATTGATATTTGGGGGAGAGAGAGAAAGGAAAAAGGAAGGGTGACTTGTAAGAGAGAGGCAAAAGAGGAAAAAGGGAAGGATGGTGTGAGAGAGAGAAAGAGAGAGGAAAATCCAATAATAAGCCATATATTAGCTTTTCATGGCGTAGCTTATTTATTATTTTTTTCAAAATTATTTTGTCTAACTTATAAACTAGTATATAATCTAATGATACACTATATATGATATGATTAAATAACTTATTTGATTTCGTTAATCTCTAAAAAAAAGTTAACTTTGTCTTATATTTAGGATCGAATGGAGTATGTATTACTAATTTGGACAGGTTGAGAAAGCTAAATAAATTATTTTCCATCTAAACTTGCAAATCCAATTTATGCTACACCATCTTCAACCCAAATGAGTTATGTAATATTATTCGATCGAATTATGTATTTTAGCATTGTCAAATGTTTCAAGTTAACATTTTTCACTTTTCTATAATTTTG
This sequence comes from Acacia pycnantha, assembly GCA_025563575.1. Classification (NCBI taxonomy): domain Eukaryota; kingdom Viridiplantae; phylum Streptophyta; class Magnoliopsida; order Fabales; family Fabaceae; genus Acacia; species Acacia pycnantha. The sequence goes on from JAMWYP010000060.1 coordinate 718,832, forward strand.
ATTTTATTTTTGTCTCTTATAATTATTTCAAAAGTCACTTAAGCTAACGTTATTTCAAACAAGTTTTTGATTTCAGAAAAGTTGCTTATGTTACTACAAATCTAAACATAAATCATATTACACAATCTGACTTTTACCCAATCTTAAATTTCATAAGTCAAGTTACAAATAAATCACTTTTCTCACCGTTATCTGAAACACACACATAATAGAACAAAATGAAGCTCCTTATTATATCAATTTAGTAAAGAGCAAGACTTGATGGAACTCCCAATTGGGGAAGCCATGTCTTAAGTCTTGAGTAAATGAATTCCTTCGCTTTAGGGTTTAACGGTTTGGAACGGGAATTTCTTGATGTTTGCTAAGGTAATTGATTAGAAGTCGTGGATGAAGGTGGGTTTCAAGCTTTTGTTGCAAGCTACACAATGTATGACATAAAATTTGACAGAGGAAGGGAGGCGAGGTTTTGAAGAGACGTGAGTGAGGAAGACAAGGACGAAGAGGACGAACCTTTAGAGAGAGAGAGTGAGTGAAAGATATCATCACCCCGCGAGGACTTCTTCAAATGACGAAGTAACGCTCTGAAGTGAAAATGCCTACAATGCGTCAAGTTAAGACCTCGAATCCCCAAACCCTAAACCAGTTTACAGTTGTCCAAGTTTATCGCGAGGTTTTTTTACTAGAGGGTCCTTTGTCTTTGACATGAATAGCTAAAAATTTCTAACCTTCTCATGGTGTGCATGGCAACCATTTTGTTCCCCAGTATTGCTTTTGAGAGATGACAATCCAAAGAGTGAAGTAGGAGCTGGAGGAAAGTCGAAATTGAAATAGAGAGAGTGAAAGACATCACCCCGTAAGGACTCCTTTAGGGTTTAGCATTTAAGGTCTATAGCGATCTTTTTTTTATCAGGAATATGAAAAATATGAGTATAAAAAACATATAAATTAAATATTGTATATTTATATATATGATAAAAATAAAATTATAAATTTTTTAAAACAGGTCAGGCCTTAATAAAATAGGTCTGACCTATTTATACATTTAGGCTTTTAAATATGTCTTGTCGCAAAGACAAAGACCCAGCCATAATGAAGAATTACCTTTCAACCATTAAATGGGTCTTGTCAAGTTGTTGCTGCTATCAAATAAATTTTCAATGTACACAATGGCTTCTTGGATACCCAAAGAAGGAGGATTTTGAATTTTGAATTTCGAAATTTCAACAAGGAAGGCCATTTAAATTGGAAACAGAAGGAGGGAGATGTTTTCAAAAGAAATGATGGACTAAAGGATGAGGCTCTAACAAGACCCATTAAATTAAAATAAAGGACAATTGAGGATTTGTTCTTTTGGGTAAAACCCAACAATTATAAGTGTTGCGTCGAGTTGTTAGCTATCGTGTGTTGCATGCATCTTAGTAATGTCATCTTAGGATATTATTACTCAAGCAAATTTGCTTTCATTTCAATTCTCTGAGCACCTTAAAGTTGTTACTCGAGTAAGGTTATGACTTACTCCAGCAAGGAAATAACATGCTCCAGCATATATGTTTTTTATATCTAATACCTTGTCTTTGACAGTGGTTGCTCGGCAAGTTGAAGCGTTACTCGAGTAGGTTACTCGAGCAAGAGTGGATTAAAAAGTAATATACATTTCACCTTGTAGGATCGGGCCCATCAGTTATGGTACTTACACGAAAATCGGTCCCACCCAACATTCAAGTCAAACCCATGTCGGCGCCTTCCTTATCTTCAAGCTAAACCCTAAACCTCTAACCGTAAACCCCAAAATTGTAACCCATAAGCCCTTAACCCCAAATTCCTAAACCCTAAATGCTAAACCCTTATTCATGTTTATTTGCAATTGTCAAGTTGTTGCAGCCATTGAATAAATTTTCAAAACCTATTTGTTCAAATACTTGAGAATACTTAAAACCGTCTCATATTTCCCCTCCATATACAGCCCATCGCTTTGAGATGACTGCTCTATGAAGTGCTTTAAAAACCTTTGACTCGCTTTATTCACGTCTTCGACGCTTACATTAGTAACCCAGACGAAGGTAGGCTTGGTATCGTCTGTATTGTAACCCTCTTCGCCTTCTGATGAATGGGCGCGTCATCAGTGGATGTGGGCGTGGCTGCAATAGGGGTGGACATAGACGCCCTCCGACCACCTCACCTTTACCTGGACCTCGATGGAGATGGGGTAGCATCGGAGGCGGCAAATCGAGATCGATTAGACGGAGGCAGTGGAAGAGCCACACTTACGACACCTGCAGACACAAGATTTTGAGAATATATATATTTTGAAGGAATTTTGTGAAAAAATTTCTGAGTGGTGTAGTTGGTTATCACGTTACACACTAGAGGTCTCCGGTAGGGGTGGAAATAGGTCAAGCCCCTATCAAGTGGCCTACGGCCTGACCTGCTTAGTAAAATAGGCCTAGCCTATTTATACATTTAGGCCCCGTTTGGTACAAGGAATTGGTGGGAAGGGAAAGGAACATTGAAAAGTTCCTCCATTTGTTACGCATTTTGGACAAATCTTACCGGGAACCCATGTTTCCGGGCCCACCAATCTTCCCTCATATGTGGGAAGATCGGATCCCACTAAAATTGGTGGGATTTCAAGTTCTCACGTTACTTTTCACATTTTTAGACAAAATTACCCTTGAAATTCAAACTTGGCGGGAAAGTTCAAATTTGGCGGATTTTTTTTTTTTACACGAGTTCGAACTTGACATGAGCATATTTTTAAAAAATATATTTTAACAAAAAAAAAAAAATTCTTTTTTTTTATTTTGAATTAATTACTTTTGAGGATAACATAGACATTTCCTGATTCCTTACCAAATACTACCCCTTCATTTTCTTCCTACCAAACAACTTATCTTTTCTCATCTTTCAAAATCTTCCTTTCCCTCCTCAAATTTTCCCCATACTAAACGGGGTCTTAGGCTTTTAAATAGGCCTTGAGCTGACCTTTTTAATAAATCGGTCAAGCCTGACCAGACCCCTATCAGGTGGTCTACAACCTAGCCTACTTAGGGCCTGGTCAGACCTAACCTATTTATTAAAAAGGTCATGTCAATGCCTATTTAAAAGCCTAAATGTATAAATAGGTCAAGCCTATTTTATTAAGGTCTGACCTGTCTGTAAGCCTTACAGGCCTAGCCTGTTTAAAAAAATTATAATTTTATTTTTATCATATATATAAATACACAATATTTAATTTAAATGTTTTTTATACTCATATTTTCCATATTCCTGATATATATATATATATATATATATATATATATATATATATATATATATATATATATATATATATATATATATATATATATATATATATATATATAAAGATCGCTATTCGGCCTATTCTTCTCCCTCCTTTGATTTATTTGTCGCTTGCTATTCCTCAGAAGCACATAAGGTGCTTGTCCCTTATGTGCTTCTTATATGCCTGTCCCTCTAATTAGAGGGACAAGCAATTTTTTATTTTTTTTAATATATTTTGATTAAATTATATGATGCTTTCTAAAAAAAAATTTGCACCCAGTATTTCAAATTAATTAGTCTATAGTTCTGCATACAAAAATATTTGTCATGTAACACCAGTATCCTGAAAACTAATTAATTTGATATATTGAGTGCAAATATTTTTTTTCAGAAAGCAACATATAATTTAATCTAAATAAATAAAATATAGGTCAAGGTGCAAAAATAGACATGTGCTTTTGTCGGAGGAGCGTCCAGTAGCAAATACTTTTTTTGGCGCAAAAGTAACTATGTGGTTACAAAAGTGGAGCAAAAATAGACATGCACCGTTAGTTGACTTTTTCTGACCTGAAAATGATGACATGGACGATGACGTGGATGTTAATGTTTTATAAATTACAGTTCAGCCCCGGATGCATTTCAAAAAATTTCAATTTAGTCCCTCTATAAACTTTTAAAATTTTCATTTAAGTCCTTCTTCTTCCTCCAGCAACCAGACGAGAATCGTGTCTCTCTCCGCCATGAAAAAAAGCCATACCCATACCCAGAATTGTGGCATGGGTTCGAAGAAGATGAATTCAACCAACAAAGCTTTCAACAAAGCAAAAATCGCAAATCAGAAACAAATAAGAACACCAAATCAGAAACAAATCAGAAACAAGAATGGTGGTGGCCACAAGAACATTATGGGATGAATATAAAGGAGGAGAACGATTATGGCTTCCAACAATTATGCAAGAAAATTTTTCCAGAAATAATACAGATCAAAGAATCCCAAAACGAATCAAGAAAATCCCAGAACGATTATGGCTTCCAACGATTATGCAAGAAAATTTGTCCAGAAATAATACAGATCAAAGAATCCCAGAACAAATCAAGAAAATTCTAGAACGATTACGGCTTCCAACGAGATTGGGGGGGGTGGCGGTCCAGATCGTGGAGGGGGGCGGCGGAGATCGAGGAGGTGGGGGGGGGTCGGCAGTCCAGATCGTGGAGGTGGGGGAAAGGGGGGAAATCAAATGCAAATAATGAGGACACCGCCGCTTTGCCATCCGCCACCGTCTGACAACAACACCTCCGCCGTCTGGCCCGGCGAGTCCGACTCCTTGCCTAGCTCTAACTCTGTTTTCTCTGGCAACAACACCTCCGCTGCGATACGAGCACACGCCTTCAACCATGTCAATGGCGGAGCTGGAACAAAATTTGGAGGAGGGGGGTCGTGTTCAGGTCGACCGGGGGGGGCGTGTTTAGGGTTTAATTCGTGGATTTTTTTTTTTAAATTTCTTCTTTCACTGCCAACTAGGATAAAACGTTGTTGAGTCAGCATCCATGTTAATGTTTTTGGTCAAACTAACGGTGCATGTCTATTTTTGCTCCACTTTTGTAACCACATAGTTACTTTTGCGCCAAAAAAAAGTATTTGCTACTGGACGCTCCTCCGACAAAAGCACATGTCTATTTTTGCACCTTGACCCTAAAATAAAATATGCTTGTCCCTCTAATTTAAGAAGCACATTAGAACAATCACCTGATGTGAACCCCTATTCCTTGGGGTGAGCAAGTAATCCGCAACCCGCCCAATCACCCGCGCACCCTGAAAATTTTCCCATATTAAACCCGCCCAGATTGGACCCGTCACGGGTAACCGGCTACCCCGTACTCGTTTGTATTATACGGGCGGGTCACGGGTTGCCTCGTGCCCGCTAGGCGTTTAAGGGCCCGTTTGGTTCAGGGAACATTTAAGGAGGGAAAGGAACTTAAAGGAATGGAAGGGAAGATTAGGAGGGAACTTAAAAAGTTGAGCTGTTTGGTAGACATGGGAATATAAGTAAGTTGTGGGAAGATATATTGTTTGGTAAGAAGAATTGGGTGTTAGTTAAGTGGGAACCTTAGGTAAAATTCCCACAATGCCCTCCTACAAAAAAGCCAGAATTTTTTGTTTTGTTTTGTTTTGTGAATTGGACAGAGAGTCAAACCAAATCGCGTCTTGGTGGAGAAAGAAAATTGTAACCAGACATCGAAGGGATCTGTAACCGTGACGAGCATAACGGTTACCAGAGGTGAGAAGGACGCTGGACATGGAAGGAAATAGAAGGGGACAACACGAAATGAAGCAATTTGGTGCAGACATGAATATTGCGAGAGGAATAGGGATCAGGGAACAATGAACCTAGTTGCTGCTTTGACGGGAAAAATAAAATATTGATATTACTCAGTGCTAAAACCCTGAAATTGTGAAGTGGAGTTGGTAAGAAAAAACAGAGTTGCGTAAAAGCAAACCTCAGCATAAAAACCAATGCTACTGATGTTACAGAGCAAAATGAAGAAGTTCGAACGTAAGCGTTAAGTTCGAACGTACAAACTTTACAAGTACACACGTTCGAACGCATTATCTGACAGAAGGACATATCAGCAGAGCATATGTGAAAATAATTGTAGGCAAGAGTTCAAATAATCATGGAAACATAAAATTTGCCAACCATTCATGGACAACAGAAAAACCAGCGAGGAACTGAAATTCCTCGAAACCTAGGAAGAGATAACAAGAAACGGAAAGTTCAAATGCCAATGACCCCACCAATTAGCCGATCTCTGATTCATCAATGAAGCATTCGGAAATCGGTTCTGACATTACCCCATAAATAATTACAAAAAAGAAACAAGACACTAAATAGAAGATAAATTTTCCTTTTTGCCCAAACTAAAAAGTTGAAGTTCTTAATCTGAGAGAAAGAACAAGATGAAGAAAAAGAAAAAGAAAAAGAAGAAGCAATACAAGTCTGTTCTTTTCTGTTCATTTCATAATAATCTTTCTGGAAAAAGAAGAAGAAGAAGAAAGAACAAGATGAAGAAGAAGAAAAAGAAAAAGAAGAAGCAATCATTCTGGGAATTTTTTAACACGCACAATGAACAAAAAAAAAATCATTCACTTACCTCGATTCGATCTTGCTTGCCTACTCCTTCGATTGAAGCTTACGATGTCGTCTCAACCTTCGTCTGCTCCTTCTTCCAGCTCCAAGCTTGATTCTGATTTATGATTTCACAGGGGCTTTTTAGTCTTGCTAATTCACTCTCTCGGGAAATATTTTAAGATCCCGCCACTTTTAGAGGGAGCCCACTTTCCCTCGTTCATGGGAGCTTCGGCGATAGCGGGAAGGTGACTTCCCAGGAACAAGCCGCGCCAAACAGGTTTTCAAGCAGGAACTATATTAAGTTCCCTTTCCCTCTCCAAAGTTCCGCGAAGCAAACGGGCCCTAAGTGTTTTATTTTCCCCCCTCAGCTGTCAGCTTTAGAGAGACAGTTTTTTTCTCCCCCCCTCACACTCGTCTTCACTTCATCAGTCTTCAGTTAGTTTCACTCTGCCCCTCATGAGACTGCAGAACTCTCAAACTCAAACCCTCGCTCACTGGTTAGGCGCTTTCTTAGGTCTCTTGTTCTTGCCGTCGCCGGCTTGCCGTCCATAAGCGCAGCTGCCACCGTCTCAGCCTCTCGCAATCTATCTCGATCTCGCTCATTACCTCCATCTCTCATCTCCCTCGGATCCAACCCATCACCTCAGGACTATCGTCGTCTCTTTCCATCGCGATCTCGCTCACTATCGTTGATTCACCATCTCTCTCAAAGTCTCAGCCTCTCGCTTGCTGTAAATTTGCTTCCTGTTGAATCTTGTTTCAGTTTCCTTGAGCTTCCTGTATCTGTAAGTTTGCTGTCATTGTTTTGATTTTGTAACAACTTGCAACCATTATTGTTGGACTGTTGTTTTAAAATTTCTTGTTGATAATTCTGTCATTGCTTCTCGATTCTGTCTTCTAGCTCTTCCTTCTCGATTCTCAGCCAAGTTAAGTGCTTTCTGAGGTAATTTTCATTTATCTCTTCCTGTTGGGGTTAGTTAGATTGGAGTTGAGATTATGGTGAGGGTTGATAAAGGCGAAATTCTTGATGTGAGTAAGGGCTAAGTTTAGGCTTGAATTGACCATGTTTTGATCTAAGGATTAGCATATTACATTGCTTGCTTGCTGTTATTTGGAGAAATCTACAGAGCTCATATTTTCTAAATTGCAAGTCCATTTCACTACTACAAAAAAGGGATACGGAGTCCTATTTTTTGTACATTTAACGTCCTTTTTTCTGGGGGACGCCTATCTGGGGGGCGCCGTAGGTTAAACTTACGGCGTCCTATTTTTTAATTAGACGCCTAAAATTATGACTTAAGGCGTCTAACAATTTAAATAGGACGCCTTAAATGTGGCCCAAACGTTGCTTAGAGAACACTTAAGGAGTCTAAGTCTGGGAATTAGACTCCTTAAGTCATGACTTAAGGCGTCTAATTCCGAGAATTAGACTCCTTAAGTCAGACTAGAATTAGACGCCTTAAGTCATGACTTAAGGAGTCTAATTCCCAGACTTAGACTCCTTAAGTCAGACTTAAGGAGTCTAATTCCCAGACTTAGACTCCTTAAGTCATGACTTAAGCCGTCTAATTCCCAGACTTAGACTCCTTAAGTCAGACTTAAGGAGTCTAAGTCTGGGAATTAGACTCCTTAAGTGATTTTTTTTAAATAGTTCCTTCGTATTCACTACCCTACAATCCCTTACAAAAAACATTCTTACACATATCAGCAGGCAACAATGACAAAATAAAACAACACCTAGCTATATGGTAAACCTTATACAGAAACATAATACTTGCATATATATAACAGAAAAAGAATTTAGCTGACAGTTCAAAAGCTACTAGACAAACAATTTAAAAGTGCAATTATCAACAGCAACTAAAATGCAAAATGTATTCAGGTAACCAAAAGATGATGACTAATGCATGGGGAGAAGCACAAACTGATGATATTAATCCAGTCTTCCCACTATGAAGAAGGGCACGGCACCATAGCCCAACGCATAGCAGTACATAGCATCAAAGTTAGTTGGCAAGCCACATCTACCTTCATAGCTGCAAATATAAAACAAGTGGGGATAACTATAAATTCTAATAAATTAAGTCAAGAGATGTGACAAGCAAATGCAAGATTAAATGAAATTAGCAAACCGAATGAAAGGAAAGTTACAGAGTATGCAATGAGAAGTTCTTTGTATTTTCGAATATGTTTGAACATAAAATCGAAGACAATGCGTGATCGATAAAATACCCAAAAAGTGAGACTGCCCTTTGAACTCCCGTTTGTATGAACCTTCTTTCTTTCTCTTCTCCAACTTAGCATCAACCATCTGAATGAGCATCTTCTATTTCTATCTTGGCAACCTAAGTGAGAACAGGGAAGCACAAACTTCAATACCTAGTCAAGTGCAAAAGTTGGAGATAATCACAGCTCACAAAGAAGAAAAGCATGTCATACCTGAACATTTCCATGTGGATCTCTTTCAAGCATCAATTGTTCTTGAATGGATCGAGGTAGAAATTCAAAAAGCTTTAAGGACTGATCAGTAAGTTTCTTCTTCCATAGCCCGTCTTCATCCATAGTCTCATTAGCAAGGATTTCATTTAGTTCAGCAATAAGCTTCTAGGCCTGCAAATGGCACAACATACAAATGGCTATCATATGAAAATATTATATCACAAGTAAATAAAGGCGTAATAAGAGACGAATCTAAACTCTTCTATGCACTCAGTGTCTCCTGGTTGTCGAGCGCACTTACATGTCGATTCATGCATGTCGAGATAATTTAGGACTTACATGTCAAGCAAGCATGTAACAAAATTCTTCTGTCACAGAAGATCGTCACAAGAAGTAAAAACACGCCTTACATACTCGTCAACGATGCAGCAAATTGTTAGTTTTAAATTGTAAAACATCTGAAAACAAAGGGATAAAATTATTTGTCCTATACTGCAAGATTTAATTCATTTGAACTAGTCTATTACAAAATTTGCAATTAAAAAAGTACATCACTAATTTCAGAATCAGGAGACTTCAAAAAGAAAAAATAAATCATTTAACAACAAAGTCACACCTGAAGGTTATCCAGATACAATGCAATCTGAAGTGCATTTGGATATTCTTCAAATTTTAGATAGATCATATATGTGATGTCCAGCACTAACATATCATCTGGCCCAGGAAGATATCTGAAAATGCAACAATTATAACTTTTTTACTTGAGTGCATGAGAGAAAAGGAACAAAAAATCAGCTTCCCCAAATGAAACATTGCAATTTTCTCCTCCCAATTTGACCTAGCTGCACATCAAACTCTACCTAGTAAAACTAATCCTCTGTAAATTACAAACTAGTAGCTCCAGTAGTGAAGCCCAAACTAAGAGTGGAATCTCAGAAATTATAACAGCCATAAACACATTATGAATCACTCTACTATGTCACTTGAGCAAATAACTCACAATCCAGAATTTCATTGACCATAATTGTGGTACGAGGTTCAAATATAGGTGATAATGTCGAGCTCAAAAAATTTGTTGCACAAGCTCCATAAGATCATCAATAGGAGCCTCTTCACTATGCAAAAGAGAATCATAGAAAATTTAGATAGAGCAGAAATTTTCCAATTGGGGAAAAAACTGAGAACCACATATCCCCTAAGCTAAATTGGATAGATAGGTAAAACTACTAGATACAAGTCCAGGTTGCCATTCTAAATACCTAATGAACAGTAGCAAAATAATCCTCTTTGACAAATGTTGACATCTAACACTATTGCAACTTAATTCAAGTTACCACATAATATCATGTAGAATAATGCTAATACGTCTTCAATCCTTTTCATTTCGGTGTATATTACCAAAATCCCTAAAAAGTACAAACTAAACCCCTTCCAATGGCTTTAAGTTCCAGCTTTTGAAAACACAACAAAGTCGATATTTGATAATATAATTACACTTGAGGTAATGCTAGCATGCTCAATCATTCATTGGACCAAAGATACACAACATACTAGAGCTGCATCAGCAACAATTTTAACAAATGTAACAATATCTTTTGGATTAGACAAGTGCCTAACCTGTCGTTTAGCATATTCCTGAGCAATTTCTCCTGCCAAATTCCTTAAAAAAATGATAGCAATTTTGTTATATACTTTGAAATCCAGATTCGTGCATCTAGCTTATACCCATAGAGAAAAACCCCCAAGTTTTAACCCCAAATCATATCATCAAGCATTAAAACTCAAAACCCATGTGTTCAAGACGTAGAATCAACAAGCAGCAACAAGAATCTAATACCATTCATCTATCCATACTCAAGTCCAAGTCAGAAATTATTGAGTTATTAAAAAAAAGGAAAACTATTTAAGAAAACAGGGAGGGAAGAAGCAGAACATAACAGACCCAGAGTAATAATCAATTCCCAAACGAAACCAAAAAAATCTAAAAATGCTGACAAACAAGACAAGAAAATCTACAACCTCGCTCACCAAATATTTCATGTAAAAAAGGAGGCAAAACATATGAACAATCTTGATTTTTTCTTCTATTTTTTGACCAACAACTATCTATATTTCTTAACAAAACTATATTCCAAGTAAAAATCTTTCTTAAGGCATTGCGCACAAACCTGCTTAACAGATATGGGGAAGGTGATCTTAGAGGAAACTTGAAGCGTGTTGACGATACCCTTAGTGATGAGCCTCCAAGTAATATATCGAATTGATGATGAAAAGTTGGTGGGGAGTGATAATAATAAGGCCACGTTTGGCGTCTAATTATATGCATTAGACTCCTTAAGTCTGATTTAAGGAGTCTAATTCCCAGACTTAGACTCCTTAAGTCGGACTTAAGGAGTCTAATTCCTAGACTTAGACTCCTTAAGTCAGACTTAAGGAGTCTAATTTATTACTTAGATGCCAAAAGTACTCCTTCTGCCGCGAAATTCAACTTTTGGCTTTTTTTTGGCGCTAGAGCTTCACTTTGGGCGTCTAAGGAAAAAAGTTAGACGCCAAAAGTCAACTGATAATTACAAAAATGCCACCGCCTTCTTTTTTACTTCTAAGTTTTAAAATAGGACGCCAATTAGGGAAGTAAAAACCATTTTCTGTAGTAGTGTTTGCTGCCACTTATTCTGAAATCTTTTTCCAAGTTGTTTTTGCTATGCTTAAATTTTAGTGAGTGCATAGGAGTTGGAATTATTGGATGCTATAACTTGAGCTATACACTAACAATTTTGGTTGGAATTGCATGTTTCCCTGTATTTGTCTAATGTAGAGAAATATTTGAGATGAATTAGGAAGTGTAATCATATGCAATTTATTCAAATCTGCTATGAATTAATGTGAGCAGCTTCATTTTGTTGAAGTTCTTTTCGTTTTTTGAAATCAAGTTGCATATATCTTCCCCTAAATTTATCTTGGAATTGTTTAGTGGTGGATATATTTGGTTTTGCATATCTTTAGTTTCTATTGTTGCATGTTTAACCATTGGGTTACATGATCTTGTATTTGTAAACATTTCCTCCCACATTAAATTGAGTTGAGAAATATTACTAATTGAAATTTAATTATTGTAACCAACCAATTGCGTGCTTTTGAGTTAAAAAAAAGGTTCATAGCTTGCTTGAAATTGAACTAATTATCATTGTTTAATTACTTAGAAAAAATGTCGTCTCACGACATATATTGTTTTCTCTCCAAATCATTAGTAATGTTATTCTCTGATCGTGTTCTTATTAAGCACTCCTTCCTTGAATTCCATCTTTCGATACTCAATTTTATAGTATCTTTGCTGGCCTTGGTGCGACCAGGTGGAAGGTCAAGAAGCTGAGACAACCAATCCTCATGTAATTCCAACTCTCCATCAAAATATTGTCGAGCTGCTACTTGTGGGAGGTGGTGAACAGCGTGATCCAAGAACACAGCAGTGGTCCATGATCTCCTCAATTCTCCCTGTTGGAGATAGGGATCATCGAGCACGAGATCGTGATACGGCTGCCAAACCACCTATGAAAAGGAAAAAAAATCAACAATTTTAAATAATTTTCTAGTGCACTTGAAAAGTTTTAGTGGCAAGTGTTACCTCACTAGGATTTAACTCAAAAAGGATCTTCTCTAGTTGTTCCACCGAAGGACGATGCTTCCCATTAAAAAAACTAGCATCAGACAATGCAGACACAAATGGCGTGAAAAGAGGAAAGGATGTTGGCCTTATCAACCTGTCCATCTTCTTAAAGCAAACTGACACTAGCTTTGATATGCGGGTTAGAAAAAATATCTAAAAAAAGAGAAACGAAACAAAGTAAACATTCATTGTCAAATTATTTATAAAAATACATAAATATATTTCTAAAAATATAAAAATTAAAAAAGAGATTACCTCTAACTCGAACACACAACCAAATAAGCTAGTGTGCTTTTTATCTTCTTTGCATGCTTTTAAGCAGGTGTGAAGACTCACCCAGCTTGCAGCCCCCCATGTATATGACCTTATTTCCCCCACATCCTTAAGGAAATGAAGAAACTTTATGTGGATTCTACTTTTGCCCAAGTTCGAGTAGATCATACATGCTATCCCAAGGAGGGCTGCTGCTCGAGCTGTACAATTTATCATGTCTTCACCAGCACACGCTTCCTCAAAAGAATTGATAAACGTAGCCAATTCATTTGTGCTAACATAATTATCCTTAGAGCCAACCCCAACAAGTTCAAGAACTTGTTGATTAGTAAGATTTGGGGTGTTACCTTCAAAAATAACTGGTTTACCATCAATTGGCAAACCAGTTATCATCAAGACGTCTTCAAGGCCAAAAGATAATTCATTTTGGCCAATACGAAAAGCTCCAGTATGGGTTTCATAGGCATTTATAAGTGCAAGAATGAGGGATTTCGTATGAGTGATTTTACAACCAATCTCAAAAATGAACTCAAATCCCGACCCCATCAACTTCTGTTTAACTTGTTCATGGAGTTTAACTTTAAAATAGTACGAAACTAGCTCTCTAGGGTTTAACCCTCCGCCGCCACCACCTAGAAATTGAACAAGTCATTAGAAATTAGAAATTGTATCAATAATCAATATCAATAATAATTCAACAATAATTAAATTAAATTAAATGATGTGTCCAAAAGGTAATAAAGCTTTAACTAATGTTAGCCAAAGGTGTAATTCAGAGTCCATCCATTTCACTGGCAAGTATTGAAATTAAATGATGTGTCCTTGGTAATAAAGCAAATATGCAACTTCATCAAGTAATTTAAATTCAAGATGTTATGTGAAAGCCTTCTCCATGTTCAGCCTCCCTAACCTCATGTTGTTTTAGTCTCATTATGAGTATACTTTTTGACTTGCTGCTTTATCTTATGATAAAGATGGCAGAAAATTTGATCAATGTTTTATGTGAAAGGTTACTTTTAAGTTTATTAATGTAGTGAAATAGTTTCTTTTTACTTATGAAGGTGGCCGAAGTGGTTGCTTTTCTCATGTCTGAAAGAAGCAGAACAAGGCTGAGGAAGGGAAAAAAAACACAGGAAAAGGCACAAAAGCATAAATGAAGAGGAAGACAAAGGCTATAGTCAAATTCTGCTATTCATAGCTTTGCCCATATGGTAAAGACAAGAAGAAAGAAGCCTTCATGAAAGAAGTATAGAAGCAACAGAAGTTTTAATTACCAAATATTGATAGGAAAGTTAGAGAAATTACCTATCCTACATGTCAATATTGTTAGATTATGGAATCAGTTTGAGTGCATTAGGCATGTTCACAAATTTATTATTGGTATTTTCTGATAGCAACCAAACAAGTTTTGAAATGATAAGCAATTTCTTTATCTCCTCTCCTTTTTTTTAGGCTGTGGGATGTTATGAACTATAACTCTTTCATGCCACATAAGAGTAAGGTGAATGATAAGGTTTTGGACTTTTAGGCAAATTTTTATTGTATCATGTAATGATAATGAGCAATAAATTTCAATATTGAGATAAAATAATGAGCTATAAATTTTAACGTGTCATCTACCAAAAGCATGTAACATTACGTTGTTGTAATTTAGTGATTATAATTAAATAAAATAATTTTGATTTACAAGCTCCCAATGTGGTACTCTTTTTCATAATACGATCAGATATTTAGGAATTTGCATCATCCTATTAAATTGTACCAATTTAAAAGTTTTATGAAAAAGAATTTGTTGTTCCATATTATGTTATAGCATTTATTATTCAAATAATACTCTCATGTCAAATTTGTTGCATATAAAAAATACAAAAACAAGTCAGCACAAAAATTATCATCTATTATTTTACTTTCACTGGGAAATTGGCCTATTTCAGGAGGAGAGCGTGAAGAAGGGAATGATTGAAATAGTTGTGAACAAAAGTAAAAGTGGGTCTAAAAAAAGTCTGCATCTATTCATAAAATTCAAATGTATCAAGTGATGGTAAGCATATTGTTTGTGATCACATAGTAATATTTTGATTTTGAGATATTTGTTACATATAAAAGGTGTGAGTTGCTTTTCATTAGAATTGAAATGAAATGGCTCCAAATTTCCAATCACCCTAGCTAAGTGGGAAAACACATAAATATTGTTTACAACACAAGGAGACATCCACTAGTGCAAAAAAGGGATTTAAGACCACCTCATTTAGAGCGGATCATCGACGCCCCGCTCTTAAAGGTGTGACCGGTGGCAGTTTTGTAAATAAAAAGAACTTCTTATACGCTAAAGTGCTTTAAGACTGCCACATTAAGACCGGACTAAATAAGGACCGCTCCTAAAAATATGATCGGTGGCAGATTTGTAAATATAAAGATCTTCTTACACCGGATCATTTTTTCATAGATCTTATCCGGACTGTTAAAATAACGACCGGTCTTAAAAATGTTATTAAAAAAATTGAAATATCAATTACTTTTGGAGAAATCTCATACAACCCGGACTTATATTTTCTACACTCCAAAATTAATACGGAAAAATTAAAATATAAATGTATTAAAGTTTTAAGACCGAACATATATAAAAGACGGTCTTAAAAGTTAGACCTTTAAGACTGGATTTAAAAGTTGTCCTAGACTAAAGTTTAAATAAAAAATTAATAAATGTTAAGACCATAGTTCTGAGAATGACCGGTCTTAAAAGTTAGAATTTTAAGACCGGACAAAAAATTTGGCCAGGTACTAAAGTTTGAATAAAAATTAATTAATTTTAAGACCAGACATATAGAGAGATCGGTCTTAAAGGTTATCTTTTAAGACCGTATATGTGTATTTGTCCGGTCTTAAAAATGAAGCGCCAAACGTTAACTTCGCGCGGAAGCTTTTGTCACTCTCACTGAAGAACCTCTGTTCACGTTGCGAAACCCTTCTGTTCTATTACCTCTCTTCCTCGCCCGCGTCTGTTAGCCTCTGTTACTCCCTCATTTTCTCGGGCATTCCTCTCTTCTTGTCTTGAAAATGAACGGTGAAAACGATTCCACTCGTGTTCTTGAAACTCCAGATACTGGTTTGACTGGTGAGGGTCGAACGAATGAACCCTCTTCATCTCACATTGAGCCTCCTCAGCGCCGTGCACGCCGTGGTAGAAGCGGCACACGAATGATGGAAGTATCCCTTAGTCGGAATTCTGGGACGAAGCTCGAGATTCTTTTTGATGAAAATTTGTAACCTTTCGGTCCTAATAAAAGCACATATAATAGTTTTGTCAGCGCTCTAGTACGCAGTAAGGTTAGCATTTTGACTGATGAGTGGAAAAATGTGGACCAAAAAACAATAAAGGATCCTATGTGGGACACTATCCGGCTTACATTCACCATCCCCGAGTCCGAGAAGTTGAAAGCCTCAACATTGTCTTATTGTCTTGAGCGGTTCGGAAGTTTAAGACCTTTCTGGCTAACACTTATATTTTTGCCGAGGAGAAGCGACCATCAACCACAGGACAAGTACAAATTTCTTGATGAACAAACTTGGCAACAATTTGTTCGAAGCGGACCACTCCCGAAGCTCGGTGAGTTTATATTTAGTTTTGTTTGCACTTTTGTTTGCTTATTAACTGTGCGGATATGTGAATTGTTATTGTGTACATCTAATCCTGTTAGTTAAATGGTTTGGTGTGTGAATAGAAGTATACATTTGTTGCCTTTGTCTGCATGAGAGGAGCATTTCCTAGTTCCATGCAAGTCGATATGTAAACTGTGTAATGGCCATGGTTAGACGTTCTTTGTTAATTAGTAAGTATGTTAACCGTGTAATGGTTTCGGTGCAAGTAGTTAGTTAGTTATTCTAATATGTGTAGGAACCATTTATGATGAATGAATGAATTGACCGAGTTGGCGCATTTCGCACCTCCCTTTCCTTTGGTTTTCCCAATTTCTTCTACAATGCTACATCTTCCTTAAGTAAAATGTTGAAACTTGATGAAGTGAATTTGACTAATGTTTGACGTTCATATCAAGCATAAGTTCTCTAATTTTTGTTAGTGACATGACTGGAATTCATAATTGATATATAGTTGTTTTCAATCCCGATTCACAGAAAATAAGGGAAAAATATCAGGAGATTGGGAGAAAGAATGATTGCCCACACAGGGCTTCTCGCGGAGGATATGAAAAGGTTGAAAAAGATTTGATGGTAGCCAAACGGAAGAGATTGGAAGATGAAGCTGAATCCAATCCTTCTACGGTAGTTGACCAGCCACCATCTCCAATACGTCGCGAGGAGCTGTGGTTGTATATTCGACAAAAGCCAAGCGGCGCCTACACGAGTGAAAAAACTCGTGTAGTTCTTTGAACAATTGTAAGTATCGATATTGTTATTTTTTACTTACTAAACATGTTTCATCACTAAGCTTCTCGTTATCTGTATCTTACAGGAAGATCTTAAAAAGAAAGAGGCGGAGGGATCTTTTGCGTCGGACGGGAGGAATGATGTTCTGACTGCTGCTACCGGAAAACCAGATCACTCGGGGCGTGTAAGGGTGATTGGAGGACGGGTAGGCCTAAAGCAATACTTTGGTAAATCCAAACGCCACGAGACAAAGTATGGTTACCGGGAGGAGATGGATCGACGCTTGCCAAATTAAGTGAGGAATCGGCGGCGAAAGATGCTGCATTGAGGATGTTTCAATCGAGATGAGCAAGATGAAGGAGGAGATGGAGAAAATGAAGTCCCTCCTGAGCTCTCGGCCAGAGACCAGTGTGGATCCCTTGACACCTTCAGCTGCACCTATGCAGCAACAGAGCACTAGAGGGAGCTGCATTGTTGGACAGTCAGAGCAACCTTGTCATCTGTATGTGGAGGATCGTGATGGTCATAGACAATTGGTTGCTAAAGGGACTGTCCACAACTTGGGATCAACTGTTACATATATATCACAATTCTTGTCTGCAATTCACTTAATTATGCTACATATATATATATATCACTGAGTATTTTACCGCTGTGAAATTTCAGCAACCACTATCAGTTGGTCGTCATGAACATGGAGTCGCATTATGTTCTCTTCTTATGCTCCATTCACATGGATCCATCGCATGTGTTGAAGCAGATCATCAACGAGTAAGAATATCATTTTGAAATATCTTGTCTACATATGTGATATTGTGACGGAGGGAAAGACTACATTCACTTTAAGGGTAAAATGTTATGGCTGAATTCGATCATTTGATGGCTTAATGTTACATATGAAATATGCACGTAATAATATGTTATTTATGTTTCGTCTTTGATGTTACGAGGTTTGCCCGTGAAAAGCCATTTGATGATGATGAAGTGGAGCATATACGCGAAGTGTTTTGTGAATATCTGTATAAAGCTGGTCTTAGAAAATCAAAGTCGGGACAATAATTAATGTCCTAAATTAATTCATTTGTAAATAATATATGTTGTAGCAACAATAGCCTTCAGTACATACATTTGTTTATTTTTTCGACTAGTTAATTCATTCTTTTGTAAATATAACGCAATGCAATTCAATAATAAATTTGTTTATTTTTTCGAACAATTTGTGTGTGTCCATTTTGGGTTTCTGAATGAATGGATTGTTGGATAAAGCTATTTAGTGCTTGAAATTTGAGGTACAGGCGGATGTTGAAAATGAGCCATAAGAGGCTCTGAAAAGTATTCGCGACTTTTAGGACCGTATATTTGTTAAAATTACGGTCCTAAAGGTCTTCGTCCATTTTAAGACCGTATATTTAACAAATATCCGGTCCTAAAAGTCTTCATCTAATTCTAAAAAATATGGGTAAAGACTTTTAGGACCGTATATTTGTTAAAAGTACGGTCCTAAAAGTCTTCGTCCATTTTAAGACCGTATATTTAACAAATATCCGGTCCTAAAAGTCTTCGTCTAATTCTAAAAAATATGGGTTGAGACTTTTAGGACCGTATATATGTCAAGTATCCGGTCCTAAAAGTCTAGAAAATATATGGCTAAAATATTAGGACCGTATATTTGTTAGTTGTCCGCTCCTAAAAGTCTTCGTTTTATTTAATAGATTGCCGAAACCTTTAGGACCGTATATTTGGTAGTTGTCCGCTCCTAACTTTAAATTTTAAAATAAGGCTTAATTTTTAGGACCGGGATTTATTATACGTCCGGTCCTAATATTCTTCATTTAAATAGAGTTGGTGACTCGGTTTTGGACATATGGTTAGGGTTCAAGGCAACCATGTTTACAGCGTTCTTCTCAAGTTTTGTGCTTCGTTGTCCTCGTTTCTACTTTTCTGGATGTGAAGAACGTCATCGGTGTCCCTTTTCTTTTTGTCGGAAAAAGAAAGAAGATAACGAAAAGGACACTGAAAATTTTCATCACATCTGGAAAAGTAGAGGGGAAGACAACGATAGTCCAAACTTGAGAAGAGT
Organism: Acacia pycnantha; assembly: GCA_025563575.1. NCBI lineage: Eukaryota > Viridiplantae > Streptophyta > Magnoliopsida > Fabales > Fabaceae > Acacia > Acacia pycnantha. Next base: position 738,090 of record JAMWYP010000060.1, read on the forward strand.
CGTCACTCTGTTTGTTTTTATTCGAAAAAGGTAAATAATGTTTTTTTGTTTTGTTTTGTATGGTCGCAACTGTTAACTTTATTCTGCAAATTTTTAAGATTGTTCACCACGAAGAGGACAATGTTTTGTTTGTTCTTGTTGTCGGAGAAAAAGAACATAAAGTTAAAGACAAACAAGGAAGGCGATTGGGAAATAAAAATTTTATTTAATAATATTTTTTTTCTTTTGCCTTGTGAGGCGACGAGTACAAAAAAACTTAAAAATTCTAATCCTCCCCATCGTTGTCGGAGGGAGGGAAGGGTCGGAGAAGTCGTCATCGAGGTATGGTACTCAACGTCATTGGCGTCGAGTACGTTTCGCTTTTGTTGTTGACGGCGTGATAGACTGAAACAGTTTGCCCAAGCTTCGGTCTATATGATCGGCGCGGCTATCAGTGCTCCGGCATCGCGCGAAGTTCGGTTTCGGAGGCAACGGAGGAGGATATGGAGGTGCCTCGAGATTTCGCCCGAAGGAGGACCTCGTCGTGGTGGAGAAGCCATTACGGTGGAGGTTCTAGGAGGAGATGGAGATGAATGTGAAGAAAGTAACAACGGGTTTAAATAGAGAACCCATCCTGAAGAATGTGAAACGCCGGAAACATTAACGAGGAGACGCATATTTGCTCAGAATACGAGGAGACGCCTAGTTGGGAAGTTTATGTGGAAGCCGAAGAGACTCTGAATCATTCATTTCAACATGGGGAAGGGACTCTTTGAAAAGAATGAACTTTTAATACCGGATACTGTGTAAGATCCGTTCTTAAAAGTAATATTTTTTAACCAAAAATTCTTACTTGAAAAAAATAAATTGAAATATATAATAATAAATGAGTTTTAGGACTGGATACAAAGTAAAATATCGGTCTTATGATTTTTAGGACCGGTTATATGATAAAAGGACGGTCTTAAAAGTAATTGAATTAAAAATTAGTTTTAGGACCGGATACAAGATAAAAGTTCGGTCTTAAAAGTTTGTTAAAAGTAAATGACTATTAGGACCGGATATTTTGAACAAATACGCTCTTAAAGTAGAAACATTAAATTCATTATATTGAAAAATTCATCATCGATCACTACTGGAAAAAGTCAAAATTGCTACGGATTTTTGCGACGGAATATTATCCGTCGCAAAAAAGAAATATTTGCGACGGAAAAACATTCCGTCGCAAAATTTGCGACGGACGGCCCTGTCCGTCGCAGTTTGCGACGGACGGTGACGTCCGTCGCAAACGGGCGGATCGATTCGGTCCGCCCGTTTGCGACGGACCGCACCGTCCGTCGCAAAGTGTCGGTGCCCACCGACACTTTGCGACGGACCGTCGGTCCGTCGCAAATTGCGACGGACCGGACCGTCCGTCGCAATTTGCTGACGGACCGGGAGTCCGTCGCAAATCGCAGAGTCTCATTTAAGAGACTCTGCGTTTTCCTCCCCCCTCCCGCGCACCGCTCCCCCTCTCCTCCCCCCTCCACGCAGCTCCCCCTCCCCATTGATTTCTCCGGCTGCCCTTCCGTTTTCCGGCCTCCCCCTCTCATTTTCCGGCCTCCCCCTCGCGATTTCCGGCTCCACTGCGATTTGGGCGCCCTCCTTGCTTGTATTGGTGCCGGTGGTGGTTCTTCGCTTGCTCGTCGGAGTAGGTGGTGGTTTTCCAACGTTCTTTGTTCTTCCCTTTGTTCACGGTTTAGGTATGTTTAAATGTTTGAGATAGATTATTGTATATAGATTAATATGTAATTGATATTGATTAGTATAGATAGATTAAATATTAATTTGATTATGTAGATTCAAATGTTGATTAGTATGTTTAAATATTGATTAGTATAGATATAGTTGATGGGGATATTGATTAGTATAGATAAAATAAATCTTGATTAGTATGTTTAAATGTTTAAATATTGATTAGGGTAGATAGATTAAATATTGATATTGTTTAAATGTAGTTGTTAATAAATATTGATTTGCCTATGTAGATGAAAATGTAGTTATTATGGACATTGATTTGCGTATGTAGATTAAAATGTTATAGTTATTGATTTGGGTATATAGATTTAAAGAAAAAAATGACTATTTAGTTTTATGAAAAAAATCTCATTTACATTCATTATTTCAATTTATCTTTAACAATTTATATAATAAATAAAGGTTGATAATTTCAAAAACTAAATTATAAATACTATTTAGATAAATAGGTAATTATAAATACAAAATATAAAATTCATTTTGCATATTATATAATCTTGATTTGTTCTTATAAATTGGTCACTAATATATAAATTTACATATTTGTGGCATGTTGAGATGTTAATTAGGTTAGTAACTGAACTAGCTAAGAAGTATGGAACACAATTATGATAGAAGTTGGATGTACAATCGTCTAACCGATAGAAGAGAACTAACGCAAGTATTCTTGGCGGGTTTGGAAGAGTTCATCCAATTTGCTTTAGCGAATTCAAATACTTCAAGTAGGGAGATCGGTGTCCGTGTGCCAAATGTAGGTGTTTAAGATTTAGGGATACGGGCAATGTCAAAATTCATTTGTGTCAAAAGGGATTCATGAAAGATTATGAATGTTGGGAATGTCATGGCGAAGTCCGTCAGACACCGAGTGGTTATTACGGGGACGGTAGTCATCGAGAGAACCTTAATCAATATGAGCAGTTGGTTATGGATGCCGCGGGACCGTCGATCGGCCAATATTTTGATCCTGTTACTCATGCTGAGTCGTCATACATGGGAGAGGAGACCCGTACACATACCCAACCATCATACATGGGTGAGGATCCTCATCCGGAAGCCGCTAGGTTCTACAAAATGCTTCAAGCCCAACGTCCGTTATGGGAAGGTTGCGAACACTTTGATAGTAGTGAATATTCATCGCTATCGGCTACCCTGGCAACACTAAGCTTGAAGACTGATCACCATATGAGTGAGAGGAATTACAACGAAATGATGCATATCATGAGTAAGGTTGTTCCCAAAGACACTAATTTGCCGAAGGATTTTACCAAGCAAAAAAAAAGGTGAAAGAGCTTGGGCTTGGATGTGAAAAAATCCATTGCTGCCCCAGAGGATGTATGTTGTATTACAAGGATGATGCTGAACTGACCAGTTGTAAATTTCATGGAGATGACGGATATAAAGTTGTGGGAAAGGAAGGAAAATGACCCGTCATGCGTTAAGTAAGATGTGGTACTTTCCTCTGGTTCCAAGACTTACGAGATTGTATGCATCGTAACAAACAGTGCTCACATGAGATGGCACCGGAGCATCGCAGGGATGAAAACTTTGTGACGCATCCATCCGATGCGGAAGCTTGGCGTAAATTTGATGAGGCAAATCCTTTCTTTGCTATGGATCCCCGTAATGTCCGTCTTGGTCTATGCTCGGATGGGTTCGCTCCTTTCAACAATACGGGCAGGGCTTATTCTGTTGGCCTGTCATTGTGACTCCGTACAACCTCCCACCTTCTATGTGCATGAGAAGAGAGTTTTTCTTTCTTAACGCGTTAATCCCTGGACCATCCAACCCAAAAAAGAAGATAGATGTGTAGCTCAGACCTCTGATAGACGAGTTGAAGATGTTGTGGAGTGAAGGGGTTCTTACGTATGATATATCATTGAGTCGAAATTTCACCATGCGGGCGCCTTAATGTGGACCATAAATGATTTCCCTGCATATGGGATGTTGAGTGGCCGGCAAACGTCGGGAAGCTTGCATGCCGGTATGTCTTGAATGTAACATGGGTTTTAGCTTGAAACACAAATCGCAAGGTCGGTTGGTTTGATAGGCATCGGCGATTCCTACCCCGATCATCCGTGGAGGAGAAATAGAAAAGACTTCACGCGGAATGTTGTCGAACGAGCAGAGCAACCCCGTCATTTAAGTGGCCAAGAAATATGGGACAGAGTCAAGTACATTCAAAGTGTCGAAGAGGGGGCTGCTTCCAGGGAACCTGAGGGATACGGCGTTGATCATCATTGGAACAAACGCAGCATCTTCTGGGACAAGGTAGTGACCCTTTTCAAATGTGAGTGGCTTGATAACAGTCCGCGCGGGACAAAAATGGACAAACATGGAAATATTGAGATCCACTGGACAAGGAGATATACGGTTGGTTATGACCCATTCATCCTTGCTCAACAAAGGAACAAGTTTACTATACATCATACCCCACATCCCGCCTGAGTTGGAGGGAGTTATTAAAACCAAAGCACGAAATATTATACCAAAGTCGAAAGAGCCGGAATTAAATGACGGTATGGCTGAACCGTTCCAAGCGATGTGGAACATGTACTCCCCATAAACATCTTCGATGACGAAGTACCAAGCAATCTATTTGATTCTCGCTGCGGGGTTAGAATTAATTCCTATACAAATTGACGATGAGGAATCAGACGATGAGGAAGAAGTGATTTACTCTGATAGTGAATCGGAGTTCGACGACTATGAGACCTCCTCGAGGAAGACGTGCAAGCAAATGTTGATGTTGATGAACAAGAATCGTCCGATTGATTTCTGTTAGTTCTTTGTTTGTGATGATTTGTTATACTACATACTTTGTTAATGCGCTACTTATTGTTATATATTTTTTGACATTATGTCTATGAGTGTTTAGAGATGGAGCATCTAGGAGGACGTTCAGGTAGTGGACGGGGTAGTGGTCGAGCCCAACCCCGTCCCTATCGAGGGGTAGTGGCGACGTCATCTCGCTCCTTATGGAGGTAGAGGTCCAGCGCTTCCCCAGATATGTCATCCTTTGATATGTCATCTTCACCGTCTACATATTTGTCATCTTCACCGTCGCTGTATATGTCGTCATCACCGTCGCTATATATGTCGTCATCACCGTCTACCCCCCCGATCCACAAAGAAGGGGATCACAGTTTACAATATAATTTCGATTGATTTACATAAGTTTAGTTACATATGATTTACATATGTTTATCTTCAATACTTCACATTCCTTCTTTAGCACAATGCGTCGCCTCATAGCCACGTTGGGAAGAAGGTAGTTCCTCCGATCCACCAATCTGGAGCTCCAGAGATCCTTCGACACGGAAGCTTTGGATCCGTCCCGACCAGCGTCGGTAAGTCATGCCAAGTTACCGGTAATGTTACAATTTTCTCTATGTAAATGGTTTGTATGGTAATATTTGCATGATGTCATCTCTCATCGATTTGAGCCTCATAATGAGGTAAGGGACTTCATCTCGGCCCAATTATTCCGCAATTACAACCATCCTTGGGCCAAGTGGACGAAATTCCTAGCACTACTCGAGATGCTTGGTTCGATGAGTTCTTGGTAAGTTTTTTGTTTTATGGTTATTTAATTAAGTACTTTAAAAATTTGGAGCACTAATGGTTCGTTATTGATTTTCAGCGCCAGCATATGACGTTGCCTGAACATCGTGCAGAACTGAAAGCAAATTATAATCATAATGGAGGCAAATTTTTGCGTCAAAAGCTTTACGGCTTGAGAAATAAAAGAGGCAAGAAAGACTGGATTCCCCAGGACACTGTAGACGAATTATTGCAGAATTGGGCCACAAATGAAAAGTTTCAAAACATGAGCACGAAAAATAAGCAAAACAGAGCCAAAATGGAAGGACCGTCATATCTTTGGGCCGCATTCCTATTAGTGAGCATCGACGGAAAATTGTAAGTACACTCTATTTTCTATTTAGGTATTTGATATTTTATACTTTGAAGTAATTAATTAAGGTTCTCATCCGCGTTCGCAGGTAGAGTCTGGGGAAGTTCCTGAAGGATCAATTGAGCGGGCTACCTTTGAGCGGACCCATTCCCGACACCAAGGGAGTGAGAGACAATGGATTAACCAAAAGGCGCCGCAAGTAGCGGTTAGACATTTATTGCCTTTATTACTTGTTTTATGCACCACCATATTTATTTTATTTTACATGTCTAATAAGCTATGTATTTTTGTGCTTGTAGGAAACCTTTCGTAAGCCGCGCGCAGAGAGAGGTCGCAGCTGGGTCGACCCCGCATCCTCTCGGTCCGACAATGAGAGTCTGTTCTTTGAGGCCGCAGCGGATTTAACAAGAAAGGGAGAGTCTTTGGATACGGTGCCTCTGTTGGCCGATCAAGCAATCAAAGCGCTCCTCATCCAAAGAATGAAGGTGTTTCTCCGTGTACACGTAATACATTTCATATTGATAATTTCCATTCTCTTGTCTATTCAAATGAAGTACAAATAATAAATGTACTTCATAATGTATTTGCAGATGAGTGAAGAAGATGAAAGCGTTGGTGGAGCAGCAAGCAACACAGATGAGTCAAGAATAGGACATCATGAGGCGGGAGATGCTTCAGAACGGGAGAGGATGGAGCGAGCAATGAATCGAGAACGGAGAGGATGGCGCTTGCGATGCAACAGAACAGGAGAGTATGCGACAAACAGATGGATCGGATGCAAGCGGAGATGATGAGACAGATGCGTAATCAACTCCTGTCTCTAATGACACAAAAGGGTTCGGGGTCGGCTCCCGGTGATGATGACCATGCGGTGATGATGATGATGATCACAATGCTGATGTTTAGACTACTTTTTAGTATTTGTTCCTTACAACATTATTATATATATTTTGTTTTATCTGTTTAAACTCTTTTTAATATATTAATGATACTTTTGCAATCAATTTTCAAGAAAAAAAAATTAAAAAAATTAAATTTAAAAAGATTCAAAAAATTAAAAAAAAAATTATTAATTTTGCTACGGATTGAAAATTCCGTAGCAATTTGCTACGGAATTTTATCCGTAGCAATTTGCTACGGATTTCATTCCGTAGCAATTTGTTATGGAATGAAATCCGTAGCAAATTGCTACGGATTGTAATTCCGTAGCAAATTGCTACTGAATTTTCAATCCGTAGCAATTTGCTACTGATTTTGAAAACCGTAGCAAATTGCTACGGGGTTTTTTGCTACGGAAAAATCCGTAGCAAATTCCGTAGCAAATCGATTTTGCTACGGAATTTTGGCATTTTTCCGTAGCAAAATTGATTTGCTACGGAATTTGCTACGGATTTTTTCCGTAGCAAAAATCAATTTTTTTTGTAGTGGATGTTTATCTCTCCTGCTATCTGTCCTTATATACTCCACACACTACCTCTTTGTTCTGTTAACTCCTCACTTCATAGCTCTCTGCCCCAACTTCTCAAATCCTCAAACCATGGTTAGATACAAGCAAACTGCTCGTAGGGTGCATACACGCCTCAAGCTCGTGCCATGGCTAGATCATTATATGGTGCGCCTCCTCCAAATGACAAAGTGGTCGTATTGTTTCGAAGACTCTCGGATCAATGGACCCATTGTTATTTCTTCGGATGATGAAGAGATTGCTCATGCCGCACCCCCTCGATCCTTCCGCCGATCCCGTCCTTGCCGAGTCCATCCCTCATCTTGAAGCCGGCCATGCGCATGTTCGTAATCCCCTCTCCAACCCGTTGGCCCCGGCGCGCCTACCTCGACCCCTCTCCGCTCTCCCGTAATGATCCATTCATATTGCGGGTGGAGAGAATAAGACAACAACTTGCCGATCTCCGGCGGGAAATTAATGCTCTTCACGCCGAAATCGCCGAGGTTGTTCACTGATTCTTGTGGATGATATTATTCATCTTGTTTTTCTTTTGTTTTTGTTGTTGTTGTGTATATATTCTGAAGTAATGTAAGAAACATTAAGAACACTATGAATTTTTTGGCTGTTCTCTAATAATTCATTAAGATATTCTCCAATTTTCCTTAATTTTTTGTCCTAAAAAATATCCTTTATTTTATTTATTTAATATTGCTATCACCAAGGCCATTAAGACCGGACATTTTATAAGTAACGGATCTAAAGAGTATTTGAATTTTAGGACCGGATGTTTTGTAAACCTCCGGTCTTAAAACTTAAAAGACTAATAAAATTTTAGGACCGGATACTTTTAAAACTCCGGTCTTAAAATGTTAGTTGTATCTTTAGGACCGAACATTTAATTAATAACCTATTAATAAAATCCAAAAAGCTAAATAAGGTATCTTTGTCGCGGGAAAAATTAAATTTCCCTCTCTGATCTCTTGTCGCGCCGAAAGTGAATACTCAGGTTCCGACTCGAAATTTCCCTCTCAGCTTCGTCGCTGCTTCGCGTACCTCTCTCGACAATCACTCTCTGGTTCCTTAGCTAAACGTCTATAGACGAAGCTGTAAGAGATCTTTCGGTTAAAACTTTATTATTTTCCAGCTTATCGTTCTTTGTTTTCATGGGTTTAACGAAATCGGTGTAATGTTGTTATGGGTATTCTCTCGTTGTTAATGAATATTGTTTTTTGAAGATTATATTTGCACTTTAGACCTACCCAACTGTCCAACAAGTGTTTTTAGGTTACTCTTGTTGTCTTGTCTCGCAACTTCAACGTTCATGAGCGGAGAAGTAAGACGACTCACTAACGCATTTGAATTTATATGCTACAAAGTTAGTCCACAAGACCTTCATCCCTGCATTTAATTTCCTCGTCTTGCATTTACTTTGGTTCTTGGATTCACTGTGATGCATTTATGACCAAAAGTGATTCTTAATTTGTTATGCATTTAATGGGCAAGTTCCTCTTGCGATGCATTTATGACCAAAAGTGATTCTTAATTTGTTATGCATTTAATGTGCAAGTTCCCCCGTAAAAGTGATTCTTTGAGACAATATTTGCTTTTGGAGTTGGCTTATTTTATATGCAAGTTTCAATTTTTTTGGATTATGTATGATCAATGATTTTCGTCTATAATATATAGGAATTCTACTATGGATCACGGTTGGATAGATGCTTTACGAACGAGTGTTGATTATCAGAATGGGGTTAGAGAATTTATAAAATTTGCTACACAAAATGCCCATGATGATGGGGGGAAGTATTATTGCCCTTGTGTAAAATGTTTGAATGAGTGTCGACTATGTCCTGAAGTTATACGCACACATTTAATTTATCACGGATTTTGTAAGACTTATACAGTATGGGTATGGCATGGTGAACAAGTGCCATCAAGTGGGAAAAAACATGGGAAGTGGCCTTTGATGATAATGACACGGATATGGATGATCGCATAGAGGACATTATCCGTGATGTAGGAGAAGAGGCTTTTGAGCGATCACATGCATATGGTAATATGTGCAGTGATGCAAAGACACCGCTATACCGTGGGTGTAAAAAATACCAATTGTTGAACGCTGTATTGAAATTGGTAAGCTTGAAGGCACGTCATGGATGGAGCGACAAGAGTTTTTCAGAATTGCTTGAGGCTTTGAAGGACATGCTTCCGAATGATAATGTGTTGCCGCATCGCTACTATGATGCTAAGAAGATACTTTGTCCATTGGGGATGGAGTACAAAAAGATCCATGCATGCCCGAATGATTGCGTATTGTATAGAAAAGAGTTTGAAGAGAAGCAGAGTTGTCCGATATGTGAAACCCCACGGTACAAGTCAGATAAGGGGCCTGCAAAAGTGTTGTGGTATCTTCCAATCATACCAAGGTTCAAGCGGTTGTTTGCGAATGAAAATGATGCAAAAATCTGAGGTGGCATGCAGATGAGAGGATTTCGGATGGACAGCTTCGACATCCGGCCGATTCTTCTCAATGGAAGAAGATCGATCAATTATTTCCGAACTTCGGCGAAGAACCTAAGAACCTCAGGCTTGCCCTTAGCACGGATGGCATGAATCCCTATGGAAGCCTTAGCAGCATACATAGCTCATGGCCTGTACTCCTGATTGTTTACAACTTATCTCCTATGTTATGCATGAAACGAAAGTACATCATGCTGTCTATGTTGATTTCGGGACCAAAACAACCCGGAAATGACATAGATGTTTACCTGGAGCCCTTGATCGAAGACTTGAAGGAATTGTGGGAAGAAGGTGTCGATGTTTTTGACTCTTTCAAGAAGGAGGTCTTTAAAATGAGAGCCATGATATTTTGTACTATAAACGACTTCCCAACATATGGGAACTTGTCGTATAGTGTAAAGGCCATAAAGCATGTCCGGTTTGTGAAGAAGGCACATGCTACCATCAACTTCAACATGGAAGAAAGACGGTGTATCTTGGACATAGGAGATTTCTTAGACGGGGCCACCCATATCGTCGATTAAAGAAGACCTTTTTTGGTGGCCAAGAGTATGAAGAAGCTCCGGTGGCATTGACTGGGGAGCAAGTGTATGAAAAGGTTAAAAATATCAGTGTCATCTTCAGTAAGCCTGGAAAGAGTAGAAAAGAAACAAATATATGGAAGAAGAGATCTGTATTCTTTGATCTTCCCTATTGGCGCAATCTTGATGTGAGACAATCGTATTGATGTCATGCATGTGGAGAAGAACGTATGTGATAGTATTGTGGGCACGCTTCTCAACATACAAGGTAGTTCGAAGGATGGTGTGAAGGCAAGATTGGATTTGCAAGCAATGGGAATACGCGAAGACTTGCATCCAAGGCCATATGGGAAGAGAACTTATTGTCCCCCGGCTTCTCATACTTTGTCTAAGGATGAGAAACGAAGCTTTGTGAGTGTTTACATGGCACAAAAGTTCCCTCGGGGTATTCTTCAAATTTTAAGAGGCTTGTCTCGATGAAGGACTTGAAATTAGTAGGCCAAAGGTCTCATGACTGTCGTGTCTTGATGCAACAGCTACTCCCAGTAGCTATTCGAGGGATCGCCGAATATGATCTTCGGGTCGTTTTGACTAGACTTTGTTTCTTCTTCAATGCGGTTTGTAGTAAAATTTTCAAGATTGAAAAGTTGGATGAATTAGAGAATGAAGGATATCTTATCTTGTGCCACCTTGAAAAGCTTTTTGTTCCTTCATTTTTGACATCACGGTTCATCTCATTGTTCATCTAGTGAGGGAGATAAAGTTGTGCGACCCTATCCATTTACGGTGGATGTACCCTATTGAAAGATCTATGAAATTCCTAAAAGGGTATGTGAAGAACGCGTTGATAGGAGCACAGTCGAGCAAAGGGTGTTATGTTAGAGGTGAATCTATGCACTTCTCGATTCGAAAGACAAGAGGCCTAAATTGGCAGTCATGCCATATTATGGGGTTATTGAAGAGATTTGGGAGGTGGACTATGTCAAAATTAGATTTCCCATCTTCAAATGCAAGTGGGTTAATGTCAATAATAGTGTTCATATCGATCGGCTAGGATTTACTTTAGTCGATGTCAATAGTAGAAGTTTTGGAGATGAACCTTTTATTATGGCAGACCATGCGAAACAAGTGTTCTATATCACCGATCAAGAAAATAAAATGTGGTCTGTAGCTCTCCAAGGAAAGAGGGTCATTGATATTGATGAGGAAAGTCATTCAAATTATGGTCTTCTGATAGTACTCCTTTTTCAAGGGGTCTAGGACATGAACGAAGAAGATGAAGCGGATAATGAACCCGGCATAAGAAATGATCATCAAGAAGGGATATGGGAGGATATCACTTTATAAAAGAGTCAATTCATAAGGTAATATTCATATCCGAATTCTTAGAAAACTTTAAGGTTTTAACTATATATATTATATATTCCTTCTATATTACGTTCTTAATTAAACAATATAATGTCACTGACTATGAATTTGTTCTTGTTTTGTTTTTGTGGCGGATCCGATTCAAAGGGGCATGTTATAAAGAGGATGCATGTTACGTTGTTGGGTGGGAAACGGATGAAGGCATGGTGAATAATATATTGGACTACATGTATGTTGATTTACGTGTTGTATTGTAACTCATTGTGATTGTAATTAGTTATATATCTTAGCTTATTGTATAAATTACTTTAGCTGTTGTAGACTTAAGGCCACATAATTCATGGTGGATAATTATTTGTATTCTTTTTCCCAATTCAATTTATTCATGTTCATAGCTTGTAGCTTAAATTAAGTATATCGACTTTTATGTGCTGTTTTTGGATGGCGGATTTTTGTGTATTATATATGATCAGGAAGAACAGAACAGGAAAAAAATTCGGGAAAATTTAGAGCGTAAATAAATAAGACGGTCTTAAATGTTCAATTGTTAAGACCGGATGTATATCTATGACCGCTCTTAAAGGTATTAAGCCGGTCTTTTAAGACCGGTCCATTTATAAGTGCGGTCTAAAAGTTCAATTTTTAAGACCGGATGTATATAACATCCGGTCTTGAAAGTCAGTCTTTTTAAGACCGGGATCCTAGGATATTACTATTTTTAGGACCGGGTTTATTTTTGTCCGGTCTTAATATTCGGATCTTTTAAGAGCGGTCTAGTTTTTGTCCGGTCTTAAAGTTTGAGTTTTAGGACCGAACAAAAATATTTCAGATCTATTTAGTACGAATTTTAAGACCGAAGGTTTAAAATGTCCGGTCTTAAAGAAAATCTTTAAGACCGGTTCTATGTGTCCGGTCTTAATAGGGAGACTTTTAATACCGCCTGGAACAAGACCTGTCGCGGGTCCGCTCCTAATATACCTGTTTTGTCCGGTCTTAATATCCTTTTTTCCACTAGTGATCATTTAGGAATATTGATGCATCATCCTATTGAGTTGTTCCAATTGCCAAAATTTATGAAGAATTTGTTGTTGCTAATTAGTAATTATGATGTGGCTGTAATTATTTATGATTCAAACAATATTGCATAAAGAAAATAATATATATAACTAATAAAGTATAAAATTAAAAAAAATATCAATATGTAAGAGCTCTCCGTGCAACGCACAGGCTCATTCAACAATAATAACCAACATTTCAAACTTACCAACTTCTCTTATGGGATGATGTTCTTGCTGTGTAGGATGTTGTAGCTCCATAGGTTGTTGCTCCATCTGCTAAACTTCTGACAAGAAATGAACTTTTCTTTCTCTTCTCATGTGTGTGTGAGGATTTAGAGAGGGTAAGGATTAAAATTATAAACAAAGCCTTTAAATAATAGAAATCTAACACATACTTGTTGAATAAGGGCTTGCACATATATATTCCACTCACCCAAAGCAAAATAAAATAAATATGCCCAATAATCTAACATGTAAACCTTTCCTAAAAATATCTTTTACATGACTTGACTCTTCGACTAAATATTAAAAGACTAGGCGTAGAAGTCTCTTCGACTAAATATGCCCAATAATGTATTTGTTATATTTTTCCTTTAAAATTTGATTCAAAGCAAAAGCAAGCCAAATAAAATAGAAAAAAATAAAATGGAATCAAACCTTTACTCCTTTTTTTTTTAATATAAATAAAATAGAAGTGCAAGTGGGTAATTATGTATATATGTTTTTTTTTTCAGGAGAATTATCAAATATAGAATTTTATCACTACAATTTTCAATTGCTTAGGCAAAATCGAGCTGTAATAGCAGCTGTCATAATACAAATGACTAAGCACAAACTTAGTTCAAGCAAGTGAACCAACCCTTTGCAATTTAAAAACAACCACCAAATTATATCTCAGGCAGGGACGGAGCTTCTTCATGACTCTGTTTCTCATGTTTCTCACTAGTGGCCCATTCTCTGTTTCTTAAATTTTTTTAATATAATGTAAAATTTAATTTTGGCCCTCCCAATTTCCTCTCTCTTTTTATATCTTTGGGGCTTATAATTCAAGTTATGTTCTATGTGGAGTCTTATATGATTTATGTTAATCTTGTCATTTTTTTCTATATTTCATTCTAATTACCTGAAATTTTTAGCTTATCAGTAAAATTTACTTTTGTGATGTATTCTTTAGTATGCTTTTACCCATTTTATACTACACCTGTGGATGAAGTTTATTGATTTTGCATTCTAACCTCAGCCTCTTACCTTCCAATGTTGTGGTGTTCAATTACATGAAGTCTATGGTTGAACCAAAGATTCACAATCACATAAATTAAAGTCTCTTGTCTTCCAATGTTTGTGGTGTATTTTTTTTATATTATTTTCTTTTCTTGTTTATATTCTTTTATTTTTTAATACATATAAAGTTTCCCTTTTTAAAAAAAATTTCGGGGGCAGCACCCCCAAATCCCCCACCACTATTTGGCCCCCCAAATTTTTGTCCCAAGCTCCACCCCTGATCTCAGGCATTTAAACACAAACATCTGATATTAGAAGAACACGTTTTCAACCTAGATCGGACCTTTACATAACTCAGCAAGAAGCGACATCATTAACACACTTTGATCTCCCTAGTTTATTATTTAGGAATCTTTAACCTATCACATATTCAGATATTCTTAACAATCAAACCAAACCACAAAGCATACAGAAAAAGCAAACCTACACAAAGCCTTCAGAACAAGCAGCAAAGCAAAGCAAATCAAACCCAACAACGGAAACGAAAAAGCAAAGCAAATGGACACGCAAGCAGCGACATAACACACTTTGATCTCCCTCGTTTATTATTCAGAATCTTTAACGTACAAATACTTGTCACATATTCATATATTCTTAAAAATCAAACCAGACCTACGTACGCAAAGCACACAAAGCACGACAGAAAAAGCAAAGCCAACGAAGGAAACGAAATAGCAAACTGAAACGATAGCTATAGCTAGCTCGGCAAAATTGAGAAGAACGAAGCACCACTTACAGTACACGGAGTACACAGATGGTTTGGTTGACTCGGCAGGGAAGAACAAAGAGCGGCAGGTTTCGGATGATCTCGGTTTCGGACGAAGGCGCTGGAGGGAGAAAAACAATGAGTAAAGAGAGTAAGAGAGTAGCCGGTCTTGAGTGACTTTTGGTGACTTCAGTCACTCAACGTCTGACAGTAATTAATCCGAACGAAGCGACGTTTTCTTAGCAGAGCAACCGCATGCGGCCCAGACAAACAAAACCAACCGCATGCGGTTAGCCATAGAAAAACATACAGAATAAAACATGCATCCGGTTTCAGAGATGCCAGATCATTGCAGCATAGCAAATTTCTGGTTCTTGAAACCATGCATTTAGAATAAATGGCAGCCCAGTGCACAAAGCTAGGCCTTAAAAAATTCCATAATAACACTAAGCAAATACTAGATAAAAAGACTACTGTAATCATATATAAGTTCCAATCTTTCTTTCATTTTGTGTTTCTCTATCAAGACTTGTGAAAGAATAAGCGATAAATAGAGCATCTTTTGGACCACAAATGCCCAAATTTAATATGATATTTCCTTTCTTAATTGCTCAAAGAAGAGCGCAAGAGTTCACTTACAGTTTGAGAAGCTAGACTCAAGGCAAGGTCTCTTGGAAGACCTGCAGCTACTCCACCATGGCACCATCTGCTAAAGCCTCTATAGCTAAATAAATATAAGCTGGACCACTGCCACTAAACAATTTCAGCAAAATAAAAACTTCAAAATTTTGAAGAAGTAACCAAAAGGACATTCTTTCAGGGTAAATACAGGTATAACCATTTCCCCCTTTTGCCACTGAAGTATTAAAAAAAAAAAAAAAGACTTTCTCCCCACTTAGAAATTTAAAAATGTTCTGCAATTATCAAGATAAATATTCAAATACAACCCACGTCTTGGATAATGTAATGAACATACCTCAGGCCAGTTATTGCATCAAAATACTTATCATCAGCTTTCCATATTTTTCCAACTGATCCAAATAATTTGGAAATAAGGTTTCTATCTTCTTCTGTTGCAGCTCCTCCCAAGCTCATAACTGTCATAATTTAGGTTAAACAAGTAAACTTATTTATGCAGTTCACCAAACCAAGAAGGAAAGAAAGCCGCCTCCATATTTCCCTGAGAATAGTGATATAAGTAGCAGTCAATTACAGCATATGTAAAATTATACCTGACTAATGTAGAATTACAGTATTTGTTTAGCTTCATTCAGAGAAGGAAGAGGGAGCACAAAAGAACTACAGCAATATTGTCTTATCATCTGGCATGGTGTTCTTGATCTAGCTTACAAATCACTTAAATTTCTCACCAGGTGAGAGTGTTTGATAAGATATTTAAAATTCCATACCACTTTTTGATAATTAAACAATAATCAGAAGCAAAGGTTGATCAACATGAAACTCAATCAACAAAATGAGTAGATAGTGCCTCATAACATATGCAAAAGTTGTAAAAGATCATGTTAATTATTTGTAAATTAGGAATTGTAGAATAAATTATGATTGAATTTAATATGGGGAAGGAAGTTGTAAAGCATCACTCTCTTGTCATTCTTTAGTAAGAGTCCATTCCTATGATCTATCTGCAGTCCTTTAATTTATTTTTCAAAAAATGCCTTCTAAACAAAAATTAAACAACCATAAAATACAGAACTTATCCTCAAATTCCACAAACCCAAAAATCAGTAGTGTAAGATCAAGTGACACTTATTTCATTGTGCAGCAACAAGAAACTTCAATGGCATCCCTCAGCTTACAGAATCACCCAGCAATTTGGGTTTTGGGGAAAAAAGCAAGCGCGAGTTTCAGCGTTTCCATTTCTGGAAAATTTTAATTCTGGTAAAAGATTATATTTTTTTAATGAAAAAAACCAAAGAAGCAGTAATTCAAAGGTGAAACCTTGTTCATATGCTCACAGCAACGCCTCCACAAGAAAAAGAAAGAACATGGAAAACTGAACATGGATCATTTGTCATTTTAGATCAGAACATGGAAAACTGAAGAGCGAGGAAGAAGAAAACATCAAAGGGAAGAGAGAAAGAAAGAAGGAAGGAAAGCTTACAATGGCATCAAGATTGGTTTTGGAGATGACTAGCTCTGTAGAAGTGGATGGGACTGTATGGGTCCTGGGAATTAGAAGCCATGGTTATGGCGTGTCTCAGCTTTTGCTTCACCACCAAGAAGCTTTCATCAGTGTTGCATATTCCGACAGCTAAAATATAGTGAAAGCTGCCTCCATATTTCCCTGAGAATAGTGATATAAGTAGCAGTCAATTACAGCATATGTAAAACTATACCTGACTAATGCAGAACTACAGTATTTGTTTAGCTTCATTCAGAGAAGGGAGAGGGAGCACAAAAGTACTACACAGCAATATTGTCTTATCATCTGGCATGGTGTTCTTGATTTAGCTTACAAATCACTTAAATTTCTTACCAGGTGAGAGTGTTTGATAAGATATTTACCCCCACCCACCTAAATCAGGGAGTTCATAGAAGAAAAACAGAGTTTTTTCTTAATGAGAATTGGGCTTTTAATACCCATTCATTTTGTAATATTGTTAGTAAACTCTTTTTTAAAATTCCATACCACTTTTTGATAATTAAACAATAATCAGAAGCAAAGAATGAAACTCATTCAATAAAATGAGTATCACAAAGAAGATACCTTCAAAAAAAATTCTGTTGCTCTTTCTAAGGAATACTTTGCAATTTCTCTTCCTCCCTTAGTCTCCATGAAATCCACGAAGCGCATCCAGTATTCAAGGTAGTTGGCACAAACAATTAAGCACCTCTCATAAAGTTTTACAGCCTATTGTCAATCAAGGAAATAGAAAATCAAGAAAAGCTCAGACTATCTAAGGGGGGAAAAGCAACAGCCAAATGTTAAAGTTACTTTATCGGGAATACTGCATAGAATGATGCCCAGTCAAAATCCCATTGCTGTTCAACAAAATCCACATAATGGTGCCAATTCTGCAATTGACTGGCATCAAGTGGCTTGACATGCAAGTAAGACCTCTGAATATTAGCCTCAAAAGAACAAATTTTCAAATCCAACTGGTAAGCATCATGATATAGATGCTCTCCCAAATTCTTGAACTTTTTCAGGGCTGTCAACCTTTTTAAGCCAATAAATGAATCCATCATATCTTTTATAATGCAATAAATATCATCAACCTTGCATGATATGGAGATGCCGCCATCAAGCAATGATTCAGACTGAAATTCCTTTGTAGAGTAACCCTGGCTTGCCATATCCTTTTCCAAGAGGGTTACCAACTTTTTCAAACTGAATACATATAAAACCAATATCTAGTGAGTGTGTTATTCAACTGAATAATTAATACCAGTACAAGCATTCATATCACAAAGTTGGACTCATTCAAGATAAAATATGAACTTAAGCCTGAGCTTAGTTCAAGAAATGTAAGGTGTATCAAATGGAGATTAAAAAGATATTAGGAAAGATCATGTTAATTATTTGTAAATTAGGAATTATAGAATAAATTATGATAGAATTTAATATATTAATGTATTTTTTTCATTATTTTCTTAGGATTTCTATCTTATCTTGTATTTTAAATGTTGTATTTTGGGCTCTATATAAAGCAGTTAATTATATACAAGGTAGCCTATTCAATTGATTATTCTCTTTTATTTCTCCCCCTTCCCCCTTTTTTGCAAAATGCCAACAGGAAGTCACGCATATATATTATCATTTCCTACTGCACATCATGAGTCAAGATTGACCCTTAACTAGAATGCATCAGAGCAACACATTGCCAAATGCCACATATATTCTGTCTATGGTTTCCTTCAAAACCTGTTAAACTTGTCAACAAAAGGAATCTCTCAAAAACCAAAGGAGAACCCAATATTCATTGAAGATACCAAATAATTTTCCGCAAAGGCAGAACTTTCAATGCGAATCCCAAAACCAAGTTATTAAAATAAACCATTCTTGTCAGGTAATTTCCTTTGTCAGTTCACATTTGTCATCTCCATCACATTCAACTTATTCATTGCACATTTCATAATTACAACAAATTCTAGAACAATTCAGAACCAGATTTTTTTTTTTTTTTTGGTTTACCCTACACAATCTTTATTCACAGATCACATGGAAATTCTGGCAACCTTGTCAAACTCATTCTTGAGCTCAAGACTCCAGATCTCAAATTAAGCGCTATTTTTTTTATCATTAATGAAAGGAGCCCTACAAATTCGGCAAATACTCCAGAAATAAATACTTTCTTTCTGTGCCCTTCCAGCATTGGGAAGGAAGTTGTAAAGCATCACTCTCTTGTCATTCTTTAGTAAGAGTCCATTCCTATGATCTATCTGCAGTCCTTTAATTTATTTTTCAAAAAATGCCTTCTAAACAAAAATTAAACAACCATAAAATACAGAACTTATCCTCAAATTCCACAAACCCAAAAATCAGTAGAGAGTGTAAGATCAAATGACACTTATTTCATTGTGCAGGAACAAGAAACTTCAATGGCATCCCTCAGCTTACAGAATCACCCAGCAATTTGGGTTGGGGGGGGGGGGGTTTAGAAGTTTCAGAAAGCAGGACATGCCTATCACAATCCTGATGTAACCTTTTGGTTGGAAATCTCAGAGCTTGGACATATATGCGAGCAAGAGAAATCCATTGTTACTGGCAAAACTCAAAATGAATGTACTGATCCCACAAGGTATGGCATAAGTAGTCCTTCCCAACAAATGAAATGGCTCTCTTAAATAATCTGCCAAAAATCACAGAGCAAATTATCTAATTACTTTAAGTCTCAAAATGGAAAAGTAACCATGCAAAGATACCTGAGTATGAAAAGAGACTACTAAAATTAATTCAGTTTAATATTATTACAAGAAACATGATAAATATTGGCAATTAACCAGGACATTAATTTATTAAATTAATTAAAGAGGACTCCACCAACTCATTCATTGAAAAAACAAGTATTTAAATTTGCCTTCATACCAAAAGAGTTTGTAATGCAATGCTTCTATAATATTTATAGGTACAAATGGGAACAAAAATAAACTTCATCCATTATGTCACCTTCGAATATCAGATGGATCCTCAAAAGCTGAAATACAAAAGCTACAGTAGTCAACCCACACTTCTACTGAATATATTGCTGATTCCACAGCTCGTTCAAGGACTTCATATGGGACAGCTCCTTTAAAATTCAGAAATAATAAAATAATAGTGTTTTGCAATAAACTCAGTTACAAAGATGTTTTTATAAAATGCCCTTGCTGATACATCTGCAAAATGAGGTTATCAATCCTAGTTAGAGATGGATATGATAAAGAACTATCATAAACATAGAATGAAGGAGAAACAATATTAAAGGAAAGTCTCATCTGTGTCGGGCCAAGACTTTGATAATATCCTCTCCAATATTCTATTCCATCACCCAGCTCACCAGTTTGACCCAAACTTGGTGAGAAAAAAGATCTTCCGACAACAACAGTATACTTATAAGGAAAAAGTTCACCAGGTGACTTAAATAAATAAAAGCAATAGATTGAAACTAGAATAGACAATGGCAGAACCTTAATAAACTAATGCACTCACTTTTCAGATCTATTTATAACCACTTAAATAAAAACAATAGATTGAAACTAGAATAGACACAATGACAGAACCTGGATAAACTAATGCACTCACTTTTCAAATCTATTTATAAGCACTTAAATAAAAGCAATAGATTGAAACAAGAATACACAATGACAGAACCTGGATAAACTAATGCACTCACTTTTCAGATCTATTTATAAGCACTTAAATAAAAGCAATAGATTGAAACAAGAATAGACACAATGGCAAAACCTGGATAAACTAACGGCATTATAGAACTAGAAAAAGAGAAGCCACAGAGACTTTACCTAATAGTAATCATTCATCAATGTGGCATAGCATTAATCACTTGGATCTATCCCCTGTAGTTTATGCTGATTTGATCAAAATTTTATGTTAGAAAAAACTTTTAAAAAAGATCACCTTTAAAATATTGATTTTTCATTATTTAATTCAAACTAATACACAGTAAACATTATCATTAGCTCACCTTCCTTCTAGCCTTAGGTGCCCTTCCCATAGTTGGGACAACATAAGGACCCAACCTTACGCTTGTCCTCAGCATTCTAGTCATAATTCTTGGAGCTTGATCTAGAGGTAGCTGTGAATCAATGTTGTTAGTCTACTCCTCATAATGACCCCCCATACCGGCATGGGATGGTATGTCATCATCGCCAAACTGCTCCTCATAACGAAGCACGTACCAGCATGGGATGGTATGTCATTATCGTCAGACTGCTCCTCACTACGACCCCCCGTACCAATGTTACGGCCATCACTTACGGGGTCATCATTGCCACCCTCTGTACCTTGATATAAGAATCATGGGAAGTAGTTTGAAGCACCTCTCACATAACCGTAGGTGAATGAAGGCCCTCAAAAAAATCATTAGTAATGTTACTAGGGGTAAAGAAAATTCACCTTAGTATCAGCACATCAACTACTTTTTAAACGACTACTTTTTAAATGTTATTAGGCCCTCAATAAACGACTAGGTTGTAAGATTGTAAGGTTCGCGCGTCACTATTTGTTTGCGAGATCTGTGCTGATACCAAGACTGCCCCCATTTAAAAAGTAGTTGACATGTCTCTTTCCCCATGTTTAGATCAATATTGACCGGAAAAAAAAAAATTATATCAATTTAGATTATTTTTTAGATGAGGCACACGTAATCTCCTGGTGGGGACAGATACTTTAATATTAGAACTTTTTTAGAAAAAAACGTTATTAACCTCCTAATGGAGCAACAATACAGATCAATGCTGTTAGATATGATTTAATTTCTTCAACATCCCAGAGAAGTCAATAAAGCAAGCAACAAATTATATGTTTTCTATTCTTCATATACATTCCTAAAGAACGTCATAAATCTATGTCACAACAAATTTTGAAAGTTTTAAATGCATTAAAAAATAAAAGAATATAAATAAGAAAAAAATTATCAAAAAAATATTTATGAAATCAAGTGAATACTAATGATGTAATAAGAGAGGCAACTATTTTACAAACCTGTCATTTAGAAAAGTAAGGCTAAGTACTGTTAGAAATAAATGCAGCTACATAAATTACAATGAAGAGTGGACACTTAATAAGTTCAAGTACATATATTTTAATAACAAAAGTATATTACAATAAAAATAAGGGAAAATCACGTTCAGGTCCCAAGGAAGGAAAAAAATTACAAAAAAGTCCCTTGAAATCACAAAATTACCCAGAAGTCCCAAGGGGATTTTTGTTGTAAATACATACATTTCCTATTGTAAATGGTTTGAGACTTTTTTTATATTATTTGTACGGAATTTTTTAAATTTTGTTGTAAATACATACATTTTGTGTTGTAAATACATACATTTCCTGTTGTAAATGGTCAGGTGTTTAAATGTTGTTGTAAATATATAAATTTCCTGTTGTAAATGGTTTGGGACTTTTTTGATATTATTTGTACGAAATTAAAAAAGTCTCAAACCATTTACAATAGGAAATGTATGTATTTACAACAACATTTAAACACCTGACCATTTACAACCGGAAATGTATGTATTTACAACAGAAAATGTATGTATTTAC
This sequence comes from Acacia pycnantha, assembly GCA_025563575.1. Taxonomy (NCBI): domain Eukaryota; kingdom Viridiplantae; phylum Streptophyta; class Magnoliopsida; order Fabales; family Fabaceae; genus Acacia; species Acacia pycnantha. Next base: position 760,400 of record JAMWYP010000060.1, read on the forward strand.
AACAACATTTAAAAAATTTCGTACAAATAATATCAAAAAAGTCTCAAACCATTTACAACAGGAAATGTATGTATTTACAACAAAAATTCCCTTGGGACTTTTCTGTAATTTTGTGATTTTAAGGGAATTTTTTGTAATTTTTTCCCTTCCTTGGGACCTGAGTGTAATTTTCCCTAAAAATAATTACAATGTCATCCTTCTAAGCCTTATTTTTTGAAATTCCATCATAATTACCTTATTATCAAGGACTAGACACTCAACAAGTTCAAGTACATATATATTTAATTGTCTTAATATCAAGGGTGGGTACTAATTAATTGCTCACATCAAAGACTATGCACTTATTATCAAGGATGGGCACTGATTAGTGGGATTAAGTTCCCCTCTATAATTTTCTTTTCTTTGTATTAGTTTCCCCTATGTGGGTGTTATCAGATGATAACAAACTTTTAAAGGTTAAGAATGGTTTAATTATGTTGTGCTTGCATATATGCACTTTACGTAGGTATTCTTATTGGCTACCCCTTCTATTGATTTGAGAAACACTACGAACAAATTCAAATCAAGGGAATCAGCAGGGGTAAAAGCCTTTTGTCCTCTAACCCTTAAAAAGTGAAACCTTAATCCAATAATATTTTTTTAAAAAAAGAGTTGTATGAGGACCGTATTTTTTTTTTTAGGAAATCATGCTTCTTCTTTTTTTTGTCCATCCGATATCTAGAGCTTTGTCCTGACTAATCCGGATCTGACCCGGGTTGCGCACCTAGCTATGGTGGGTGAGTCTCCCAACGGGGCTTTTCTGCATTCACAAGACTTGAACTCGAGACCTTACTTAAGCAACATAAGCCACTTACTACTTGTGTCAACCCCGTTGGTTAGGAAATCATGCTTGAGGTAGCTAGATAGACATTTTTTTTTTTTTTTGCTCAAAAGCTAGATAGACATTAAACCAAGTAATTATGCTTCAAGTCTGCATGTTGTTAAACCAAACTAAAATTATAAACTGATATATAATATAATGCTACATAAAAATAATTTTTTTAGAAAGATCATGTCATTATGCTATATATTATCAAGTACTACATCTAAACGTTGATCTAAGACCTATTAAGGAAACTAAATAAATCACTTAATTATATCATATGTTACATGATCTCTCTAATATTAGTTTATAATTCAGGTAAATTAATTATTTTGGAGAAAAATGATAAATACAAATACTTTACATTAACTTATTTAGTTTATATATATATATATATATATATATATATGTATATTGCTTCGCAACTTGCTCTCTTGGTTGTACACACGAACACTCTTACCTATCAAAAAGAAGAATTTAGATGAAGTTTTTATGATGGCATTAAATGACATGCCTTCTTTTTCAAGAGACTCTTTCTAGAGGATCCAACTACTTTTTTTTTTTTTTTTCTTTTGAGGAAATGACAACTATATTTTACTAAAAATTAAAAGGTTCCAAATGATACAGGGCAACAGTTAGATGAAACTAGAGAGGTAAATGCGTCCAATGGTAAAACTACAACATTAATACTCGAACAAAAAGGTGAAAAAATTTCTTCGATCAAAAGAGATAGAATCGAGACATTCAGAGGAGAATCTTTGGACATTGATTCTCTGCTACCCAACTGATGCTATCTCCAAGAATGGATGTCCTGCTGAGTTGAAAAGATGTCATGTCGCAAAATCCTTAAGAGGGAAATCTTTTATTAAAAGCTTTCCTTTCTTCCATATGAAATGTTCAAGAGGCAAACCAGCATTAATTGCATATGATAACATGTCCTATATTCCCCTTCCTCCTCTTGTGACTATTCATGATTATCAACTAATCAGATAAGAAATTATGGTTGATGGATACATGATTTTCAGAATTGGAAAGATGAAGGAACAGAGTGGAAAGCCATATCAGAGATTTGAATAATCCTTCCTGAATCACCTTATTTCTATGGAACCAAAAGCAAGTTTAGAAGAATAATAATAATCACCTTATGGCCACCATTGACGGAGGTCTGCAATGACGGGGCTGTATTGTACAATTTAGTCCGATAGTGGTTGTGGCTTTGCTGGGAAATGGGGTTTTTTTTTTTTGCCAACATGGACATTTTGGTAATTTCATACTATATAAATATATATTTTAATTAAAAATCTTATCCCACCCCACCATTATTTTCCAAAAGCTAATCCGAATACACAAAAACCAAATTCCAATTCCAATTCCACTTCCATTAAAAAAAAAACCCCTCAAATGGGGCATTAGTGATTTTTTTTTTTTTTTTGCTATTGCACCCAGTTCACCAGAGCTTTGCCCTGATTAGTCTGGATCGAGGTTCTGTCGGGCGCATATGCGGGGACCTCTCCCAGGGGATTTTTTTGCATCCACAAGGACTCGAACTCGAGACCCTTGCTTAAGCGGCTCAAGTCCCTTCCACTTGAGCCAACTCCCGCTGGTTAGTGATTTTATTTTACTGATCCAATCAGTTGAACCATGACAACTCTTGGGTCAACTTCAAATAATATGCGTGGGCCTCTGAAATGAGGGTGAGAAAAGAATAGCCCAAGTGTAAGGTTTACAATGAAAGTAAATCCAATAAGAATTGTAGGTCTATATACCTTAGACCCAAAAGGTATCTCGTTAAATTTAAATGGGCTTTCTTTTGCTAAGATCCATAAGACATAGTTATGGTTAAACAACATTAGAAAAATATACTTTACCAAAAAAAAAAGCATTAGAAAAATATAAAAAGAACATAAGCAAAAGATTGCTCAAAAAGCAGATAAACATGAAGAGAGTCAGCTTCCAAAGTTGAATATTCAACTTTAGCATTATAATTTGCTCATAAACTGTCCCCTTTAGCCTTTAGGCTTTAGGTGACTTTCTTATCCCATTTGGCCTCAACACCAAAAAAATAAAAAGGAATAACTTTAGGGTATAATGCTCCACTTATTGTAGGGTAGTGGTGCATATAATGCCCCTATTCACCATTATTCTTGGCATAGAATTGTCCTTTCATAAAACACATTCTCCGAATTTATACTTCCTCTCTCATGTTTTAACAAAAGCAGTCTCAAATACATACCTCCTCTCCTCCATTAGCATGCTATAACTCTCACACAGACACAATCATACATACCTATTACTCTTCACTCTTTAATATAAGACATATTTACTTCATCTAAATGGATTAACAAATAAACATTAATTTCACTTCATGTGTGTGCGGGCGCGCACACTCATTAGTTTTATCTTAAACTGTAAGAAATTTTCTTAGTTACCCATATTAAATGTGGTATTGAATGAGAAAGAAAAATACAATGAATCATATTTAAACAGAATTAAGATTAAAAAATAAACATTAATTCTCCTTTGTGAGTAGAAAAATATAACAAGTGTGTGCGTGCTTGTGTTTAAATAAGTAAAAAGAGTGTGTGTGTGTGCATGTGTGTTTGGATAAGTAAAAAGTGTGTGGGCGAGCGTGTGGTGTTTAGATATAGATAAGTAAAAAAGCAATCCCATTGATACCATAATTCCCAATATTTATAATATTAATATTAGTAGTTAATTAACTAAGTAAACCAATTGCCCGTTGCACCAAGTGGTAAAGAGTCCTTGATTTAATAATTCCTCCAATCCAATAAGATTTAGTAGAAGAGAGTGTGTGTGTGTGTGTGGGGTGTTTGGATAAGCAAACAGTGTAAGTGTGCATGTGCGTGTGGTGTTTGAACAAGTAAAAAGCAATCTCATTGAGACCATAATTCTTGATATTTATTATATTGATATTAGTAGCTAATTAACCAAGTAAACAAATTGCCCGTGGGACCAAGTGGTAAAGAGTCATTGATTTAATAATCCCTCCAATCCTATAAGATTTAGTAGAAGAATTTAAATATAATATCTCAATTCACTTTATTTTAAAGTTTATATTTGTTTTTTTATTCATGGACTACAATAAATTTTTCATCAAGAGGGAATGTCTGATGTAGATTATGAGAAGAATATTTTTGAAAACTAACATGTATTTTATATAAATAACAAGTATTGCTACTTAAACGTTGCATGGGAAAGTTTATATATAGTATTTTGAGCTATGAAAAATTTTCAAGCACAAAAGGACATTTAATGATTCTAAAGCATTTTTTTAATGAGGTGTTTAATACTACCTCCGTTCCTAATTATAGGAGTACTTTTGTAGTGCAATTAGGACCGGAGGGAGTATGTATTATATAATTTAGTCTTAATAACTGGACGATTTTTTATTGTATGCAATATTTATTTATAATCATAATAAATCATGTAATTATTTTATAATATTCTATTTTAAATGACTTGTATATATATTGAAAGTCTTAAATGTATAACTTGTTGATATATATTGATGAAACTAATATTGAAAACTCTTACCATGAGAATAGGGAAAATATCATTTCTTAAAAAAAGAATCAATAAATATAATTTATTGATAATTATTTTATAATTCATTTTTTATATTTCTTTAAACTTGATTGATTAAGTAATCATACATAAAAATGATTTGATTATTTCTTAAATTTCATTTATTATTAATGCAAATTATTGATTTGATTACTTATTGTTTCCTAATTTTCTTGTTTATATTTTTTCATAATTGATTGATTAAGTAGTCATATCTAAAAATGATTTGATTATTTTTTAAATTTCATTTATTATTGATGCAAAATATGGATATTGATTTTTTTTTTTTTTTGATACCAGGGAATCAAACAAATAAAAACAAGAAGACAAGGAAAAACAAAAAGGGGACTAAGGTCCCACCCCCTCTTAATATGAGTTACTCCCATCACATCAGCTAGAAGAAAGTGATAAAGTTTAGCAGGAGGGTCAGAGAAATGAGCTTCATCAGGGATCACCACATGGGATAGGACCGTGTTAGCCAACCAATCCGCACATTGATTCCCTTCCCTAAGGACATGACAGAATCGTATCTCCCATTGACGATAAATAACTGCTCGTGTCTTAGTCACCAAATGGGACTCATGAGCTGCACTACCTTTTTTAGAAAGTAATGTGATGACTGTTTAATAGTCACTTTCAACCACTACATGTCTCCAACCTGCCTCCCATGCCATCTCCAGTCCCCTTAAAACTCCCCACAACTCAGCTGCTAACGCCGAGCACCTTCCAAGTCTTGCAGAAAAACCTCCAAGCCAGTTACCAGAACAATCCCACAACAAACCCCCACATGCCGCCACCTGTAATGGACCTTTTGAGGCCCCATCAGAATTGAGTTTCACAAACGGGGCTTCAGGGAAAGCCCAACAAATAGTAGTAGGGTAGTGTCCTGATCTGCTACTCCCTACTTTAATAGTTGCCATTTTAATACCTTTCAAAAACTGAAAGACAGACCTAGGCCAATATTTATCACTCTCATCTTGCGGATTATAGATGGAGACATTCCTCCATTTCCAAATGAACCAGCAAGAAACAATAAATACAGCATGCCAACAATATCCACCAAATCCTACGTCACCATACATCCAATTTTCCCTAACCCAGTCAGTCTAGTCACAATGACAAAACGAGTGGAATCGTTCAGTGGGTAACACTTCATACCAGAAAGCACAAACCACCGGGCAGTCCCTAAACGCATGTAAGCTAGTCTCTTCTGTTTGATGACACACTAGACAACAACCATCATTACCAGTCCAAGAACGGATCCACGACTGTAAAGGGAGCCTCTAGTGAATTAATTTCCAACCAAAAATTTGGACTTTATGGGGTCCTTCCCACTTCCATAACTTACTCCATATGTCACAGCTTACATCGGAGTGTTGAAAGCCAAATTCGGCTAAATACATGTAACAACTTTTAACACTAACACCCGTTGAATCTCCAACCAACCAGAAAGATCGATCTGGACCATCCTCAATGGAGGGAGGGAGCATACCTCTAATTAGTCCAACCACATTCTGAGAAAGAAGACTGTGTAGTATTGGCATGTCCCAACGGCCATCTAGACCAACAAATCTGGAAACTATGCATTCCCGCATATCATCAGGAATGAGACTCAACGCATAATCTTGTAGGCAAATAATAGAGGGTATCTACTTATCTTTCCAAAATGAGATAGAAGCCACATCTCCAATCTCCCATAACACCACATCCCTCATATTATTGAAAATGTTACATAATTGCATTTTAATTAACATATTGTATACACTTAACAAACTTTTTTCCTTCTCTCTCCTCGTTTTCTCTTATACTCTTACAATTTTATATACTCTTTCTTATTTTTCCTCATTTATTATCCATTTTCTCTTTCTTTCTTGACTCCTCATAAATAAAAGTATATTTGGAAAACTAATGTTTCTTTCAGACATACTGATTGCTTTTAACTAAATTTAACCGCTTTTTTTAAATCATATAATACGATTGTTGAACTCTTATAAAAAGAATAGAGTAGTTTTAATTTAAGCCTAGACCATAAATTTTGGGCTTCCATTCTTGGAGGGCAAAACATTAATCATAAATATTAAAAGACCCATGAATAAATAAACACCTTAATTAATGCATAATTAGATTAATTTATTACTTTCTCTAGTCCTAATTATAGAAATATTTTTATAGTGCAAATTCTATTATAAAAATAGTTCTATAATTAGGATTAGAGGTTGTACTAATCAATACTAGTACTAAAAAGGTTCATTCAATAGTGGCTGTCATCAATTCAGTCGCTGCCCTCAAGTTCACGCCTCCTTATCACGATCATAGTCTAGGACCCCATTGATCCTCCTATTCACCAGCTATTATTATTCTCTTTTTCATATATTGAGAGCATAAATCTTTAAATAACAAAATTATAAACATGTAATGATATGGACGCAGTTTCTCCCTCTATTTTTATATTATTTTTCTTATAATGAATAGATAAATCATTTCAATCATTTAATACGGATTATTAAACAATTCAAATTGCATTTAAGTTCACATTTTTGTAAAAATATAACGTTTAATTATAAATTTAAGAAAATAATGATTATTATTAAGAAGGGTTTATTTTTTATGTAGAAAATTTTTATCTACCACACTCACATAAAAATGAGTGGGTCCCACTGATATTTTCTGGACCCACTCATTTTTATGTGAGTGTGGTAGATAAGAAATTTCTACAGTAAATACAGATATATTAAACCCTATTAAGAAATCTTAACAGTAAACAAAGTCCATAGTTTGTGGGGAAAATTGTTGGAAAAATCCATTTTTTGGCTCCCAGCAGAGAATCGAGCACGTGACTTGTTGGTTGAGATAAATTTCTCTCACCATCGAGTCAAAATGTCAATCGAATGGAGGAATCCCTAACCTAATATATATTTCCAGAGAGTGCAAGTTTTTCTCAGATGTATACAATATATATTTAATTGTGTAAAACTGAAGATAATTACACATAATTAAATATATTTTGTACACATATTAAAAAAAACAAAAAGAGATGTTCCAACCTAAGAACCTGGATTCCTAGGTATTTTCTTAGCAATAAATTTTATAATGAGAAATTTTAGTATAATTGTCCTTAGCTAACATAGAGTAAAGTTCAAAGAGAAGGGGTTTTTTATTTCTCTCTTTTTTTTTTTTTTGGGGCAAGAAAGAAGCAGGGGATAATATAAGGAATTGGGAGGCAGGGGGGACAATAATGGAGGATACAATGTTGGAGGAGGGAATAGCGGCGCATGAGGCAATTATTGAGAGAAAAGCAAACAAAAAAGCTCATTCAATTCCCTCCATTAATTAATTAATTAATAAAGAAAATAAAGAGTCATGGAAGGAGGGGCCTAGCTATCAATGAAATGTTTATTATAAGGCACCAACTATCATTTCTCACGGACCAAGGAATGGAGGTTAAGTCATTAATGAGGTCTAAAAGTAATAAATATTTCCAACTTTAGCCCTACTTTAATGATGTAGGTTTAAATGAGTTAGTTAAAAATGAGGGCATAATGAAAAAATAGTAATAAATGAATTAGTTAAAGTAAGTTGGTGCCTTATAATAAGGATAAAAAAATGTTGGTGGTTAGTGCCTTATAATAAGGACCAGAGGAAGTACACCATTATTCAACACAATCCCTAAGAATACAAAATGGAGCAATTCCCAATTAATAAGAAAAATTACTTGAATAATTAAAATTGTATAAAAATTGTTTTCATTTCATCTATGATGAATATCATAAATTTTTTAAAAAACACACTCTCTGTCCTCCCATTAAAAATTGAGAAGGAGAAAATATTTAGAATAAAACAAATAATGCTGCACACATTTTTTTAAGGAAAAATGATTCTTGAGGTATTTGTAATTTCTTTTAATTTTTAATTTGGTACCTATGTGTTTTTTCTCCCTATTAAATAATTTAGTTTTACTCTTTTAACACCGTTAGCCTCTGTAGCTTTACTTTGTTAGTATTGTTATCCCCCTATGTGGAAATTAATTGTGCCAATAGAGTAAAATTAAAGGATTAAATAAAGATGAGAAATATGCGGGAACCAAATTAAAAAATGAAGAAAAATAAATGTTATCAAAATGTGAACACCTAACTGAAGGCAAATGTACATATACCCTACAAATTAAAAAAAAAAAAAATTATAAGGTGTTAAATGACTATAGGAAGATATCAATATTTTTTTTAAAAAAAAAATGAAGGATAGTTCAAAAATTCAAATATAAAAATCAGAAATTTTTCTTAAAAACAATCAAATAAGTTACATACTTCATAATTTTAAATTTCCAGCCATACGTCTATATTTTAAAAAAAAAAATACTTGAAAATTTTCTTCATAAAAATTATTTCATTTTTTTATTCAATATTTGTAAATAAAATATTAATATATCTTTGGTAATAAATCAGGGTTTAATAAAGTATATTTTATTGGGTTAAGTTACATCCAATCAATGGCGGATCATCTCACAATTGAAAGGAAAATTTATAGCTAGTCAAAAGAGGGGCCTTCCTCTCCCCTGAGAGAAACCTTCCTCTCCCCTGAGAGTTTTCTTCCTCCCTGAGAAATATTGTCTCCTCCGCGAGAGCTCTTGCCTAGGTCTGTGTTGCTGCCATCTACTCTATCAGTTGAGTGGATCTCGCTCCCTCGTGAGTTTGTTCCCGTTCTCTTATTTTCTTCCGCCACCATACAAGAATCCATTGTTCCCTTTCGTCATCTTCACCATTCATGGAGATTGGCCAATCTAATGCTGGAAACATGCGAGCAAAGGAAGTTCACTGAATTATCGACACCTATCAACGTGCGTAAAGGACGCGCGATGGCGGGTAGATTGGAAACGGATAAAAAGTCGAATGCAGGTATTGTAATATCCATGATTAAGAAAGGTTGGGGATTGATAAACATATGGAGATTCATGAGATGCCAGAGCGTAATGTCTTCCTATTCCGTTTTGCGATCTGGATGCATATCACCGGTGCTCAAAGGCCGACCATGGTCAATCCTAGGAGTTCTGCTCAACCTCCAATATTGGGATGACTACATGATATTTAGAGAAGTAGATTTTGGATGGTGTCCCTTCTGGGTCCAATTCCATGGTCTGCCTCACGCTGCTTTCGAGAATGACAATGTTATTAAGCTGGGCATGGCAAATGGAAGACTTGTGATGTATGAAACCCCAAAGGTTCATGACCGACTAGCAAGGACATTTATCAGAGCCAGAGTTTTGATTAATATAAAAGAACCCCTGGTCTCCGGCTTCTGGGTCCCTAGGCCTCTACGGATTCATCATGGGTGACTATTCGGTATGAAAGGCTTCAACAATATTGCTTCGACTGTGGGAGGCTAGGGCATGAAGAACGGAAATGCAGTTTCAAGCTATGAGTTCTGGGCAAAAGAACGGATCGATCGACTGGAAAGGGACTTGGTTCACCCCATGTCAAAACCATTGAGGAAGCTTTGGTGATTCACGTCGCTGACTGGGATGAGGCATTCCTTCTCCCAAAACCACCGTCTCCGGCGGCCGGAGTTCATCAAAACAGTCGGCTGATCGATGGAAAATCTGAAATGGGAAGAGCGACATATCAGGGCGAGACTTCAGCCATACCGGAAAAGAATCAATTAAATGAAGATAACGGTCAAATGCCTATCATTGTGGAGATTGGGGCGCAGAATCAGGGAGTAACAGCGATATTGGAAGATTCCTACAAATCAGCTCCTCAACGGTCCGAACACAGCAATATGTCAATCGAAATTAATTCTGGCGCGGATCCTGCTCCCATTAAAGCTATGACTGGTAATCCTAATATTGATCTTGCATATCTTCAAGCAGAGTTGACTTTGGACAATCAGACTGAAATCACCATCACCGAACTTCCTGACTTCACGGACCCCACAATTGTCCAGTCAGCCTGCCATCCTCACTACACTTTATCTCCATCACCAACTAAAGAGGGCCCCTCATATACTACAGAAAATCTCCAACCTTCCCAGGACCACCTTACACCGTACACCTCAGAACCAGACAAGCAGACCAACATTCCCTATTATAGTGTGGAATTTCCGATTAATGATTCTGAAGAGCACACTGCGATTGTTCCTTTTGCTGGGATGTCCCCTATCTCAAGGATTACTTCTGGATTGAATACAATTCAGATTAAAAGAAGCCCTGATCCGCTGGAGCCTGACCAAAATCCCAACCCCCCAAAGAAGAGACTCTTGTTTTTGGAACCAATGAAAGACCCCCATTGACCAACATAGACCCTCCCGCTCACCGGTCCCCGTAAAGTGAACGTCCGAAAATTAAAAAGAGCCATACGAGGAAAGAAAGGTAAACGACAGTTACTCCACCCTCCCCAAAACCCGTTGCTATGCCAAATCATTCACCACCCCTGGAGCCCCAGAATCCTCTTGCTACTATTCTCACTCCCAATGTCCTTGCTTCATCTCTTAACGCCGATGGTTGCCACCAAGCAGCCACGGTTCGCCATGAAGTCTGTTTTCGAACTGCTGGGGTTGGGGTTCCCCGACGCTAAGTTTCTAAAAGAAGTCTGTAATAAACAAAAACCCCACATAGTCTTCCTTATGGAGACAAGAAAAAGAAATAATATGTGAGCAAAATTCGGCAATGGGTGGATTTGGTAAAGAATGGATTATTGATCCTATAGGGATAAGTGGTGGTATTGCCTTATTTTGGGACAAAGAGGTTACCGTGAACATCATCTCTTCCTCAAGGAATGTCATTCATACTTCGTTTTTGACCCAAGAACCGACTTTCCTCGCACATCTCTTTTGTCTACGGTCCCCGACTGAGAATGAAAGGCTTGTTGTGTATGAAAATATAGTTCATTTTGCCATATGCAGGCGTAAAGCTGGATTTGTTTGGGAGATTTTAATGACATTACTTCCCACCAAGAAAACAGGAGGAAATCCACGCGCCATCAGAAAATTCTCAACTTCCGTAAATTCATTGCTGATTGTTCTCTTATCGATCTGGGCTTCAATGGTTCATGGTTCACCTGGTGCAACCGCAGGCAAGGAGAGGCAACTATTTGGGAACGAATTGATCGGGTTATGGGCAATGATCTTTTTTGTAATAGCTTTCCTTTTGCTCGATTTTCATATTGACCCTTTGGCCTCGGATCACCATCTGCTACATGTGATCTTTCACCATGTTTCTTCTAATAAAATGAAACCTTTCGTGTTTGAGGATTATTGACTGCTCATAATGATTTTATGCAGTGGTACATAATAGCCGGGTGTGGATACTTTACCCGTGAGCACTATTATTTCAAGTTTCTCCCTTAAACTTAATAATTGCAGAAATATCTTATAAACTGGAGCAAACAGAATTTCCCAACCGAAAAAGATGATTGAGCAATTGAAAGCCCAATTAGCATCTCTTCAACATGAATATCAAACCGAGGCTAGCCACCAAGAACGGATTTCCTGGCTGAAAACAGGAGATAAAAATTCAAAGTTTTTCCACCTATCCACTCTCATCAGACGTCGGAGAAATGCGATCCTGAGTATTAAGGATGGGAATGGTGTATGGACTAGAGATAAGAGCATTATAAATTCTATGTTCATTGACTATTTCACTAATTTATTTGCTCCCTCAGCACCACGCCAAATGGTGAATGCAATTGAACCCATCGAAGCTAAGATTGATGCAGCTACAAATGCCCTCTTGTTGAGACCCGTCTCAAGAGAAGAGGTTAAGCTAGCAAAGATTTGATCTAGGTGGCTCTAAAGCACCAGACCGACGGGTTTTCAGGTAAATTCTACCAATTCTCATGGGAAGAGGTAGGGGAAACAATATTTAAGATGGTCCAAGAATTTTTTGAATCCGGTACCCCACTTACTGATATTAACGGTACCAATATTACTCTCATTCCTAAAGTGGATCGGCTGAATATGTCTCCCACTTTCGACCTATTGGCCTTTGCAACTTCGCTTATAAAATCATTTCAAAAGTTTTGGCTAATAGGATGAAAGGTTGTCTAGACAAGTGTATCTCTCCAAATCAGGGTGCTTTCGTTTCTGGCCGTCTAATTCAAGATAATATTATTATTGCCCATGAAGTGTTCCATTATTTAAGGCGAAAGACAAGCGGTAACAAATTTGAACTTGCCTTAAAAATGGATATGAGCAAGGCTTATGATAGGTTGAATGGGACTTTTTACGCCATGTTATGCAACAGTTTGGTTTTTCTCAACAATGGATAAATCTTGTTATGAACTGTGTGGAAACTGTTAACCTTAATCTATGTATTGCAGGGGAGAAAATTGCTTCAATTATTCCTGGTAGAGGTCTCCGACAAGGAGATCCCCTATCTCCCTATCTTTTTATTCTTACCCTTGAAGCCCTTTCAGCCATGATTAATAAATCTTTAGTGCAGGGCAGGCTAATTGGTCTTAAATTGAGTAACCTTTGCCCAATAATATCACACAGTTTCTTCGCAGATGATGCCCTGTTCTTCCTACATGCAGATATTCAAAATTGCAGTACTCTGGCAGGAATCCTTAAAGATTATTGCATAGCTTCCGCCGCACAAGAAATTTGGAGAAATCAAGCATCATTTTCTCACCCAACACCCTCAAACTTTAAGGCAAGACATTAGTGGCATCCGGGCATTGAGGAGAGCTTGGACCAAGGCAAGTATTTGGGCATTCCCAAAGTATGGGAAAAACAAAACATCGTGCTCTTGCATATGTCCGTGAAAAATCAGCAAGAAGGTCCTAGGTCGGAGTGGTAGACATCTTTCCTTTGCAGGGAGGGAGGTTATGATTAAAGCAGTTATAAATGCAATTCCTATTTTTCCTATGACCTGCTTCAAGTTTCCTGCTAGAACTTGTAGGGATCTTAATAGTCTGGTGTCGAACTTCTGGTGGGACGGCCAAAGGAAGACTCATTGGGTTGCTTGGCGTAAATTGACTAGATCAAAAATGAGGGAAGGATGGGCTTTCGAGACTTTATTCATTTCAACAAAGCTCTCCTTGCAAAAACTGCCTGGCGCCTCATTCAAAATCCTAATGACTTGTGGGCTCAAACTTTGAAAGGGCTTTATTTCCCTAATTGCTCCTTTCTTGAAGTAGTTAAGGGACATAGAGCCTCCTGGTGTTGGTCCAGTATCTTGGAAGGACGTGATCATATTAAAGAAGATCTTTGCTGGCAAATTGGTAATGGGAGGTCTGTTCGAATTTGGCAAGATAATTGGGTGCCATCCTTAGCCTCTCATAAGCTAAACCCGGCAAATAGGAGCTCAAAAAGTCTACTCTAACCGTTGATTCTCTTATCTTCACCGAGTGTGGTATGTGGGATCTCTCACCAATCACACGCCATATTGATGAATGTTCACGTAATGCTATCCTCTCTATACCCCTCCCACGGTCCCCACAAGAAGACAAGGTGAAATGGTCCCTTTCCCATAATGGAGTCTACACAGTTAAACTTGGTTACCATTGTGTCTCTCCAACCACCAAAGTAACATCTATGGTAGCTAGGTCGTCTTACTCATTAACCAGGGAGACTTGGAAAGCGACTTGGAAGGTTAAGGTTACCCCTAGAGTGACCAACTTTTTGTGGCGTTTACTCTCGGATGCAGTAGCAACAAATGAGGCATTGCTCAAAAGAAAGAGAAGCAGCACAGACCGGTGTCCAATCTGTCACAAGGAGTGTGAGACGATAGAGCATATGCTTTTCCAATGCTCTTGGGTTCGCTGCATATGGTTCGGATGTAGCCTGTCATTTAAAGGGGAGCTTTGCAAAATCCGTAACTTCAAGCGTTGGTGGTTGAATATCATACGCCCACAAAGCCAACTCACGTATCGTGACGTTCCCTCACCTGTTGGCTCCTTTGGTATGTATGGAAAGAACGAAATGAAGTAGTGTTCCAAGGTGTCCAACCGAATCCCATAGCGGTGATTGATCGAGCACAGGGGTCGCATAATTCCTTCTGGGATGCGAACTGGCCAAGCATGAATGAAGCTCTGGATAGGCAAGTTCATAAACATCCGGTCAAGTGGATTCCTCCCCCTGTTCATCGCCTTAAAGTTAATGTCGACGCTGCTTTTCACAACTCGCCTAGACTCGCCGCGATGGGAATTGTCTCGGGACCACCATGGAAATCTGTATGGGCTTTTGCAGATAAAATTAAGTCAATCTCAGCATTTATGACTGAAGCTCTAGCAATGAAAAGAGCCTTGATGTTAGCTTAGGATCTGGGGAATAAAAATGTTATTTTTGAGACAGATCACATCTCCTTGTGCGGTGTCTGGAAAAGGATCAACCGGATCTTGGTGAATGGCAATCTTGTGCTATTATTGATGATATCCTGAGCATCTTTTCTTCTGAGTCCAGCTTCTCGACCCATTTTTCTCCTCGACAGGGGAATAAAGCAGCTCACATGTTAGCCGCATCTACCGATAAGGGGTGTGCCCTATTGGGTGAGTAGAAATACCCTTACCTCCTTTGTTTTCGATTTTGGATGATGAAGCAACGGAAGCGCGCGTCGGAGTAATGCACATCCGGAATCATTGCATTCGTGTGATCCCGCATGTCCCTAGTTTTTCCTCTGATAGTCGTGTTTGACTATTAGTTTTTGCTTTATTGGTTTTTTGTTGTCCTCTTGGTTTTTCCTTCCTGTTCGGTTGTTTGGTTCCCTAGCGTGAGTGTCTTGTCCTTTTCTTCAGGTGTCTTTGCGTTATTCAGTTGTATTCCCCCTCTTTTGATAGTAATGAATACAGGAGAATTGTTCAAAAAAAAAAATCAAGGGCGGATCTTATGTGTGCCCCAAAAAAAAAAATTGTTCAAAAAAATTAAATATGCAAATTAAATGTGGGAATGTGGGTTTTTTTATTTAAGCTAGAGAACATGTGAATTGTTCAACCAATTAATTAAATTTAATGGACAATGAGAAATTAAATGTGATTGATTTTTTTTTTTTTTGAACAATTCTAGAGTATTTCATTAGTGAGGATAACAAAGGTTACAACTAATCAAAGCAAAGACAGAAACACTGCTAAAACAAATACAACAAAATAAACTGGATACAATATTAACCGAACACCGTACATTAAATATATAAGAATAGAAGTAGAATCATGGACAAAATCGCCTCCTCGATATCCAAGGTTAGAAGTGACGAGCAAGAAAGTGTTGGTTGGAAAACCCACCCCAAAGGGCACACAATCTTATAAGCAATAACTGCAATTAAGTCAGCTAAATAGGTACCCCATCCTGGGGTAAAGAACACAGAAAACCCAACCTCAAAAGAAAGAAGACCCTTGATGTCCTGAAGAACACTTCTACTCCTCTGATCAAACATATCCGGTGACCTCGACCACACACTAAACAACACCTCTTTAGATCTTCCCCAAGAACGCAGATTCGAGCTACCAAATGATAGTCTGATCTCATAACGTTCAAACAAACCAACCAACCAAGAGGATTTGAACGCAGATCCGATGATCTGTTTATTTTCCGAGCCAAAACACCTCCACAAGCCCCAGTAACACAAAAACAGAAACACAAAATAGATAAATCTCACCTCTACAGATCAGATCTGGAGAAGGAGAGGAGAGGACTCGCCACAAGGACGAGGGAAGGCCACATCTGACTAAACTCTGAGGGAGAGGACATAGCTCAAAGATCTGGACTCCAAAACATCAGGACCGCAGATCCAAGATCTGACACCAAACTACCACTTGACTCGCCTCGTGGCAAAAATGGTGCTCGCCGGCGGCTTGTGCATATGGTACAAACCGCCGGCGAGGGAGCAAAAGCGGTGGGACAGAAAGTGCAGAGAGGAGAGAGGTTGGAGAAAAGAGATGAGAGGGAGCCGCGTATGATTAAGCCAAGGTTATTGAGGGGCTACAATTTTATGATTAAGCCAAGGTGATTGATTGATTAACTATTCTAATTATGTCAAAATGAAAGCTGTATACTTTGAATGTATTAATCATACTCCTTTGGCCCCCCAATTTTTTTAAAAACATTTTCCCCCTTTTTTTTATTCCCTCCTACATTCCCGCTCACAGACATTAGACATTAGAGCACGCTCATTCTCCCAATCTCCCTTCCCTTGATAACTCATTTTTTATTTTTCGGCTCTTGCTCGCTACAGGTAAATTGTCCCATTTTATTTCTTTGATCTGATTCAACTCCATATTTATTTTGTCTGGTCTTGATTCTTTTCTAATATAAGAAATTTCCTACTTTATTTCCTTCTTTCTTTTCATTCTTTGATTTTGTTTGCTGTCGATGAGAAATGATAGTAATGAATATCTTTGTTGTCTTCACAACTCAAATTGGATTTGTCACTCCCCTGTATTTGCGGGTCTATACCAAATATTATATTTGAGAAAGAAATTAGAATTTTGAACCCTGATTAGACAAGTCTTTCTGATTAGCACTGCTACCATAAGGGCCACAATTCAAGAATCCATTATTATTTTTTCTAAATTTATATTTAGTATGATAATAGTTAATTATATTGTTTAAATTGTTTATAGGTTATTTGGAATTCCATGATATCTTTTCATTTTGTAATTGATATGACATCTATACTAGAGAAATGTATGTTATCTTATACATTAGAACTGTTAAAATACTTTTATTATAACTCTAAGGGTGTGCATGGTAACGCTCCCAGAATGTGTTTTTTGTTAATTTCTGTTCCCCGGAACACAAATGGATGAGAAATCTGTTTGGTAAATCCGGTATTTTTTTTTGTGCTGGGGAATAGAAAAAAAAAGCAGAAAATTCATGCTTTTCTATTTCTGGGCACAAAATCAGAATTTATTCCTCAACCTACAACCTCTCTTCTTTCTCTCGAAAACCTTTCGCAGTGTCAACTACCCTCCCCACCCCCACCCCCGCCACCACCCCCACCGCACCATCGTCGCCGCCGCCGCTGCGACTGCCGCTGCCCCCACCTCACCGCCACTACCACTACCACCACCACCACAACCGACGCCGCCACCACCACCCCCACCTCACCGCCACCACCACCACCTCACCGCCACCCCCACCGCCACCACCACCACCACCCTCGCCGACGCCACGCCGCCGCCGCCCCCACCTCATCGCCACCACCACGACCGCCACCGCCACGCCATCGCCACCCTTACCTCACCGCCATTGCCACCACCACGACCGCCGCCGCCACTACCACCACCGCCACCGCCGCCACCACCACTCCACCACCACGACCGCCACCGCCACCGCCGCCGCCGCGCCTCACGCCGCTGCCCCACCTCGTCGCCGCCACCCCCACCTCATCGCCACCACCGCCACCATTGCCACTACCACGACCGTCGTTGTCACCGCCACCACGACCACCACCGCTGCCGCCGCCACCACCGTCACCGCCGCCACCACCGCCGCCGCCCGCCACCACCGCCGCCACCACCACCGCCACCACATAAATATTTTTTGAATATAAAAATTACAGAAATAAAAATAAAATGTGTTAACAAACGTAATTTGATTATCTAATGAAAAAAATTGTGTTAACAAACGTAATTTATTCTCGAAGTAAAAATAAAATGAGTTAACAAACGTAATTCCGATTCTCAAAACTCTTCCTGTGCACGTAATCGAAAACTGTATCCATCTCGTAAATTGAGGCTGGGAATGAATGGTTGCCATATAACTCTAAATATTTTAAACATGTTATATAATCATAAAATTTTTTAATCGGTTAATAAGTATACATTTGGCCCCCCAAATATTTATCTCAAGATCCGCCACTGCATCCAATACTTTCAAGTGTTATTCCGATAGCACCTTTTATCCTGTTAAACAAATTTGTACATCATTCGGTATCATAAAATATTTTTTAATAGCATTCTTTATTCTAAAGTATTTTCTTAGTAATTTTTTTGCATCTAACATTCTAAAGTATTTTTTTAGTATCCCAAAACATCCTTTAAAAAATAAATTTATAATTTAGAAGATTATTTATAACATATAAAATTTAAATTATTAAGTTTGTAACTTATTTGATTATATTTGTTTTTTATTTTTTTATTTTTTATATTTGTAAATCTTCATGTCTTCCTATCTTTACTTCACACCTCATGGATTATTTTTTGGGAGAATATCATTTAGATTTCAATTAAGAAAAATAATATCAAAAAAATTCTCATTAGGAAGGTCCAGTGGCGGACCCACACTAGTGTCTATGTGGGCAAGTGCAGACACAAAAAAAATGAGAAAATATATATATTATGAAGGAAGTTTATGACAACTTTTCTTACTGGAGTAATTGGTTATCACTTTACACATCTACATCTAACGTCCCAGGTTCGAACGTTCTTTCTTCCATTTATCCTTGTTTTTTCCAATTTCATTTTTCTCACTCACTTCCTTCCTTCTCGATTCTCAGCCACTCTTCCTTCTCGATTCTGTCTTTACTTGGTGGCTGGTGTATTCAAATCCAACTATTGCCTTGAATTTGCTTTTCCTTTGTTCATTTTAAATCGCAGCCCCCTCACACGTTTCCTCGATTTCTCCTTCCTTTGTTGGTTAATTTTGCTTCTTCATCTCCGGCGACGAATCGTTTCCTTTTCAACATCTCACTGCCATGAATCCCGAGTAGTATGTTCCAATTCCTTCATTCTTCCCGTTTCTGTTAATTTTTGCCCCGTGTTTATCTGATTTACATCTAATCCTTGTTATTATTCAAACTTTTTTCTTTTCTTTGGCTTTTATAGATCTATAATTATTTCTTAGGAAGAGAATATGAAATTTTACATTTTATCATTGGTCGTTCAATTTTTTTATTTCTCTCTTTTCTCTCGTAAGTTAAATACGCGGTAATCAATCATGTTACGGACGTTTTGGTGGATCCTGTTCAAACTTCCTTTCGCTTTAGATCTGTTTGTTTGCATGATTGATCCGCTGCATACATGCTCAATTGTTTTTGGGCTTCTCTGGAAATATTTGTTTTCTCTGATCTGGTTGATTTGTAAATGCTACAATCACATAGATTAACCGAGGCTATCGCATCGCAGAAGGGTTGCTTGAGACCAAATGTAGAAATAGGCTACAATTATTTAGAAAAACAAAGTAAAGTTTTTCTATCAGCAAAAGCAGTAATAGGTTACTGCTATTTTGTATAAGGTGCCAAGTTTTCTATCAGTAAAACATGCGAGTTCTAACAATTGAAAGTGTGATATTTTTCCTTCCATTACAGTGTCATTTGTAATTGTAGTAGATTGGGTTTTGTGTTATGTTTTTTGTACCTGTGTATTTAGCTTAAATTTTCATCTATATGTTCTTTATATAATCCAAGGTGGTTTGGTCTGGAAGTATTTGTTGACGGACTTATCAGTAGTCTATTCTTATTCTTATATCGTTCTGATGTAAAAATTAGTTAACTCTTAATTATTATTTTTCTATGTTAAGTTGAAGCTTTCTTTTCTTTTATTGTTTATATTCTTTTATTTTTTTAATGCGTTTAGAACTTTACTTTAAAAAAAATTTCGGGGGCGCTGCCCCCGAACCTCCAAATCCTACTATTAATTGTGCACCCACAAACCTAAAATCCTGGGTCCACCACTGGGAAGGTCTATGAAACATTTATTCACATGATATATAGCGAGGCTAACCGTGGCCCCCACCAACCAAAAAAAAAAGGGTAAAGGAGCAAAAATACACATATGCTTTACCCTCGGGAGCGTTCAGCACCATATGCTTTCTGAAGGAGCAAAAGTGCACATGAGCTCTCAAAATGGGTGCAAAAATACACACACCGTTAAATTCCCTTAACTGACGTTAATTTTCTTCCTGGCCTTTTCAAATCCACTATTTCTCTTCAGATCTGAATCCTTGTCGGCGTTGGCGTCGGCGTCGGCGTCTCCCCCGTCGTCACTCTCCTTCCTCCTTCATCTTCTCCATTCTCTTCTTAGATGCCAACGGCGGCGGCGAACTTTCTATCTTCCAAAATCAATCCTCACCTTCGGGCAGCGGTGATGAAGTGCAGCTCGATGGGTGGTTTTGGCATGAGCGATGGTGGTTGTTTCGGGCTCTCGGCCTTTCTCTTGTTTCTCCAACGCAGTTGAGGAAGGTGATGGGAGGAAGGTCCGAACTGAGCTCTCTGGTTCGACTCTTTCGACTGTGACGCACTCTGTCTTTTTTCCCTCTTGAAAGCTTCCAATGGTGGTGGCTATGGTGAAGAGGAGCTCACCGGCGACTAGTCACGACGGACGGAGGTGGTTCTGAATATTTTTGGGTTCTTATTCTTCCTTCATCATTTATGCTCTAGTTTTTTTTTTTTTTGGTTTTTTCCTTCTGAACCAAAAAATAAATCAGGAAGGAGAGGGTAAAAATCGAGCCAAAGCATCAAGGTTCATGCCTTTTTCTTAGATCTCGTGTTCGGTAGCTTCATTGTTGATGATTTTGTTGGTTTGGATTATTATTTTGTTTTTTCTATATTTCTGGGTTCTTGTTCATTTTTCCAATTTAGGTTTCAAAATCTTTGTTGATGATTTTGTTGGATTTGGATGAAGTGTGTAACAATGATAGAAAAAATGGGTTCCTGAAAAATGAACAGTGAATGTAGCTCATCGGAGGAGAAGACGCGATTGAGGGTTTTTTTTTTCTTAGTTCAGGGGTATTTTGGTATACCCAAAAAAAAAAAAACTGTACAAAATGGGGAAAGTGACAGATATGGACCATGGAAAGAAGAAAAAAGAATTGGGTGCTCCACTTAATTTTATTTTAATCCACATGTAAAAAATGCCATGTAGTACGTAAAAGCATATGAGTGGACGGAGAGTGATGGAATGAGTGAGGCATCAAAAGGACGATCCATGAACTCATGAATAGTAAATAAGTATTTTTTTTTGGCTCAAATAATAGTAAATAAGTAGTTCATAACTAGGATTTTATTTTTTAATTTTTATATAGAAAATAAAATTTAATTACAGAAAAATTATTTTTTAGAATATGGAAAATGTGAGATCTCTATACACAGACACACACAAAAAGGAAGCAGCATTTTAGCTTTAAGTACACAAAAATGGCACAAAGGACAAATTGTCATCCCTGTCCTTACCACCCTCTTTATATGAATTGTGTGATTCTTCCCATCTTCAAAAGCCAACAATTGATTTTGATTTATCCTCATTTAAAAATCATGAATCATTTTATTAAAGTTTTGTTGTTTTGTAATTTGCCCATTTGGATTAGTATTTAGAGAATAATTTTTACGATTTATAAGAAAAATTCATGAAAAGAGTTTTGTCAACACTTACGAAAAAAATACTTCTGAAGCCACGGTTTTTTAGTTTCTCAAACCTGCTTTATATCGCCTTTAAAAAAAAAAAACTGATGGTAAAGCACATGATGTTAACAACAACATGCAGTTTTCCCCAGTTTCGTAATAACTAGACAATAATGTTCTATTTTTGTCATCAATGTTGTACTTTACTAGCATGAAAACTTTGTTATAAATAATAAAGGGTAAAAGGTGGGTTCTATTGCTGCTATTGATATAACTGGATCGTTTGAGCAAAAAAAAAGATATAACTGGATCTTCAAGTCAAGACAGCTACGATGTATTAAACATCATCCCTCTCTCTACTCTTTTCTCCTCCCTCTCTCTGCATTTCCCCTCCCTCATCGTATGCTCCCTCTCGTCAGCGGCTTGTACTTACAAGCCGCCGGCGAGCCCCTTTTTTGGTGGTATAGATAAGTCAGAGAGGTAGTTTAGAGTCTAAATATTGGATCCGTGGTCTTCTCTTTTTGAGTTCCATTGGATGTGGTCATCTCCCGTCCTTGTGGCAAGCTCTCTCTTCTCCTTCTTCAGATTTGATCTGTGGATGTGAGATTTATCTGTTTTTTATTGTTTTTTTTGTGGTACTGAGTTTTGTGGTAGTGTTCTTGTCTCAAGAAATAAATAGATATGTAAGATCTACGTTCAAATCCTCTTGGTTGGCTGGTTGTTTGGACGTTATTAGATCCGATTATCACTTGATAGCTCGGTTTTGTGTTCTTGGGGGAAGATCTAAAGAGGTGTTGCTTGGACTGTGGTCAAGGTCACCAGATCTGATTCATCAATGGAGTAGAAGTGTTCTTCAGAACATCTTGTGTCTTTTTTCGTCTGAGGTTGAGTTTTCCGTGTTCTTTTCCTCAATATGGGGTAACTGTACAGCTGCTCTACTTGCAGCTCATGCTTATAAGGAGGTGTGTCCGTTTGGGTAGGTTTTCCAACCAACACTTTCCTGCTTGTCACTTCTAATCTTAGATATTGAGGAGACTACTTTTGTCCATGATTCTACTTCTATTCTTAAATATTTTA
Organism: Acacia pycnantha; assembly: GCA_025563575.1. Taxonomy (NCBI): domain Eukaryota; kingdom Viridiplantae; phylum Streptophyta; class Magnoliopsida; order Fabales; family Fabaceae; genus Acacia; species Acacia pycnantha. The sequence goes on from JAMWYP010000060.1 coordinate 783,187, forward strand.
TGTACGATGATTTGACTGTTTTTTTGTATTTGATGTATTTTGGTGTATTGGATTTGGAATTGTTTACTTGAATTTAGGTATTGTATGTGTTTGTAGTATTAATATAAATATTTGTTCCGAGAAAAAAAAAAATTGCTGCTATTGATGACAAATTGACAACGGACATCTCAGACAAGAGGCAAATAACCGGGGGGTTAGATGATTGGCATTTTTTATATATTTAATTTAAGGGGGAAACCGCGTTAGTGTCTCTGTTAGTTTGAGGATGAAATTGAACCCATAAAATTATATCAAGGGCACATTTGCACTCCTAAATAATTTAAGGTGCTAATTGCCCTCCAAAATTAGTTTAGGATGCACCTTTACCCAATAATAAATTATAAATTCAATATCATGTATAACCTCTCATATTTAATGTCTACCTCTCTAATATAAAAAGGGTTAGAGTATAAATTATATTTGTCCTGTAAATTTTTATTGAAAAGTAATATTGCCTTGACAGTTTTTTTAGGTTTAACGTCACCCTGAAAATTTCAAAATATAGTAATATTACTCCATACCATTAAAAAACTAACATTGATATTATCGTTAAAAAATTGACGCTAACTATTAACTTCTTGATAGTAAAAGACAAAATTACCCCTTTTAGAATTTCTGAACAATATTAAATTTTAAAAAACTTTTAGAATAATATTATTCTTTAATAAAAACTTATTTTTTTTAAAATTATTTGAAGGTCTTTAGGAAGAGTCTATGTTTGGTTTGAGGGAAGGGAGGAGAGGGAGGGGAGGGAGAGAAAAAAGGAGGGGGAGGAAAACTTGTGGGCCCCACTACACTCAATTTTGAAATTTTTTCTCTCTCCTCTCCTTTTTTGCATTGGGGTTGGTGAAAGAGAGATGCGACACGTGTGATTGATGGATAGGGACAATAACCCAACTTTTTATTTTTTTCAGGTCAAAAAATAATTTCTTTTAAATACCAACTTTGAAAATTGAAATAAGGTCAAACTCACTGAAACAATAATACCTGAAATCATTATTCACATTAGATAATTAACGGCTCCATGTCTCCTTCATTTTATTGAATAGAAATAATCAACGAAAAAAATGTGTTGTTGTTCTTGTTAAATATACCACTGGTTGTTATTATAAGTCAATTTTTTGATCAAAAAATAATTTCCTTGTTATAAATCCAATTTAAAGTAATAAATGTATTTTTTAACAATTTTGCCCCTATTTGCAATAAATAAAAAGAACTTATTGATGTTGATTCTTAAAATCAATCATAAATGATAATAAAATTAAAAATTTAGCTTATAATTAATGAGTTAACTAACTCTCATAGGTATGTGAGAATTAGTTAAATTGAACTTATAAATAAGACGAGAGTGATACAATATAGGTAATTGAGATATTGTTTGAAGTCTACGTATGCATTAATTTTAAAATTTTTTTTGACAAAGAACTGGAATTATACTATGTGCTATTTATACTCTATATCATCTAAGTCAACTATATAAGTTTTTTCACTATAATCTTAATATTCGCTTGATTTTATTTATTTTAAATAATTTTGTGTTGCACTTATATGAAATAAATATGTAAAAATAATTTTATCTCATAAAACATAGAAGTATTTAAGGTGTTCTCTCTAACTGCCCCTTTTTATACTACCACTATAGTCTTATTTATAGGTCATTTTTGACCAAAATATTTAATCCTATTTATAAATCCACTTTCAAGGTAGTAAATGAGGTTGTGACAATTTTACCCATATTAATTGTACTTATGACAATAATTTTTGAAGATAGAGAGAGGAAAAAGTTGAAAAATACTTATTTATAAATGAGGGCAAAATTGAAAATTTACCCTATAATTATTGAATTAACTATCTCTTTTTAGTATGTAAGTTTTTGTTGAAAAAGATTTATAAATAGAATTAGAGTGGTATATTGCAAGCCATTACACCCAATATAATGGGAAAATATAATTTGGCGAACGAGAAGTATATCTATAGATTTAGATAAAATAATTATTATATATTAGATGATATTAAGATTGTCAAACTCATGAGTTTAAATAAACTTGTGACAGTGACATAACTCGTATCGTAAATTCAAATTGGTAAACTCGTAAGAGTTTACTTTTATCATTGAATATATATTAACAATGTATAATTAAATATAAAAATGACAATAATTTGATTTAAATATATTTTAAATCTAAATAATGGAAATTAAATATATCAACATTCATAATTTATTATATTTAATAAAGAAATTTCTATAAAATTCATATATAAAGTTGTTGAGGATGACAAAATTGAAAAAAATTAACACAATTTTGTAAGCTACAAACGTAAAAACGGTAAATTCGGTGTGTAAACTTGTGAGTTCATCTGAGTTTACATCTGATACAATTTTACTAGAGACTTAACTCGATTTAGTAAGGTAGGAACGTAAAAACGGTAAACTCGGAGAATCAACTCGCGAGTTTGACAAAAATGGATGACACACAAATATTACACATGGGTGTAGGTTTGTGAAAAATCCCTCAAAAGCCCCCAGTGAAATTGTAATTGTTTTCATTTGCTTAGAACGTGGGGAACAATTTTATTATAAATAAGAAAAATAAATAAATAATTTAATGACTTGATTCCTTAAAGCAAAGCATTCGCAAACTCACAAGTAACCTGAAATTAAAAAAAAAAAAAAAAGTGCCACGTGTTGAGTTGAAATTCAACAACTTAATTTAAGGCGCCACGTACGTACGTTAGAGGGGGTTTGCTTTTCTGTGTCGAATATGTTCAACATCTTTATACTTGGGTCAAAAAACAAAACATCTTTATACATTGAATTTATTAAAATTATGAGATACGATAAAAAGGGTAGCTGTGAGAAAAATGAAAGTCTCCTACTCTCCTTTCAATTTTCAACCTGAAATTAATGTACAGTTTATTTATTTATTTATTATTTATAGGAACGAGTTAACATCAAGACCGAACCATACGTGCAACAGCATGAATATACATATGGTCTTGTTTTCCCCACGTGGATACGAATTTTGGCAGATATTCTCTGTTTTTCTTAATATCTTGTTACGTTGTTACATCAAAGACATTTGAATGTAATATGTAGACATATTCAATTCATCGACCCTCCAGAACCATCTTTGATGTGGATCATTCGATCACTTCATTTCTTCCTCACAGAATCTCTCCATATTTGCACCAAAACCTCCATTGAACGGTAAATATAATTAAAGGGGAGAAAATAATTTTAACTGGATTTATTCTAAAGACCAAAAAATAAAATTTAAGAGCTTGTTTGATTCTATTTTCGATTTTTATGTTCATATGAACAATTCTTTAGAGTAATATGTAGAGCAAGTTTTAGAAACAAAAAATTAAAAAAATATATTTTGAATCATTATTTTAAAAAAAACATACTCATATAAAATGGTGAAATGAAGGGTGAATGAATAATTTGCTTTATTATCAGTATATATATGATTGTCATTAATAAAAAAAATACAAGCTTTTATGTTTCTTCTCTAATTTTGTAAAACAAAAAATAACAAAACATTAAAAAGATATTTTGATTTTTTTTAGAACATATAACCAAATTAAAACACATTTTTAAAGAAAAATTTCTGTTTTTTTAATTTTTCTTAACCAAAAAATGTTCTAAAAATAAAATAAAACACGCCAAAAATTCTCAACCGTTTGCTTGAATGGTAACTCACATCACTATGATACTGACCTAATATGCGCTACTCTTCCTCCAAACAAATAATCCAATTTAAATTGGTACATATATATTTCATTAATTGTTTTTTAAATTTGTTCGATAGTACGTCGAGAGGATTTTTTTTCCCTTTTATTTTTTGAAAAAAAAAAAGAGTATATTATATTTGGGAGGATATTGAGATATGAGAGTGCCTCCGATATTCTGATTCATGACAGAGTCCTTTGCTCCCATTTGGTATTGGACTGAACCATTACTCCCTCTACCAACCTGAGGCTCAGATATTTAAAAAGGAAAATAAAATTCCTCACACTTTTGTTTGGTTGTGCCCAAACGCTTGCAGCATTTATTGAAGCCCTTGAAAAGAGGGCAAAAAGAACAAGCAAAAGTGAGGGAAAACAAAAGCAGCAGGAAAGAGGGATCATTTTCATATTTATATTTATATATATTTTTCTTGGATTAGCAGGAGGAGTATCAGGTGAGGATTACGTAGAGACGTAAGCAACGGATGTGTCGTATATTTAATGGCAGGGCAGGCAGGCTGGTATTCAACTTGGCCAACCATCTTCCTCCTTCATATGAACACAACTGTTCATAGTTCCTACATCATCACATGCCCCACGCTTCTTTATTATTTAGTATTATGTGTCTCCTTTTGCGCCACTGCTTTTTTCTTTAACTTCAATCTTTCAATTCTTTATTATTTAGTATTACATGTCTCCTTTTTTCCTTTAATTAAGGATACATTATGAGTCTCCAACAATATATAATTTTTCCTTGTCCCATAATATAGGGTGCTTCTAGAAGAATAGTTTGATCCAAAATATAAGTCACAATAATAAATACTCGTTTTTTCAATTTTTTTCTCAATAATTAATGTTCATTTTCAATTTTACCTACTCATTAAAATTTCAAACTCAATTTCCAAAAAGGGTAAAAGTAGATTTTTTTTTTTTTTAAACTTATGACATATTTAATGAGTTAACTGTCATTTTTTATTTCTCATGAAGTAGTTAAAATGCCTCATTTTGTGGACCAGATGGAGTATTATACTTGAGTCCTATGATGCACAAATACCAATACGACGTTTTCGAGACGTTGCCAATACGTAACATCAAAACGTTACTTCAAAAATACTAATATTTTGAGACGTTCCGAAACGTCTTAGTATTAAATAATATTTTTAATATAAACAGTGTATTTTACATTGACAACAAATAATAAAATAAAAATCATTAGAATAATTAGAGTGCATCTCCACTAATAACATTTGCCTCCAACTCTGGCTCATCTAGGGAAAGGGCAGCAACATCTAAACAACATCATTAAAGGTATCAACTGCATCTCTACTAATGTCCCAATAATGACTTTCTCCTTCAGTGTATTTAACTGCATCTCCAATAATGTCCCAATAATGCTGCGTTTGTGGAGTCGATGCTACGAATTGCTTTGAATCTTGGTTGCTGATTCATTAGATTAGGGCTTTTAACTCTCTCAAAATCTGATTTGATTCACCCTTCAGTTTTAAGAAAATTACAAAAATGACATTGGACCCATTTAACCCAATCGATTCACGTCTCCAACTGAAATTTGCGACTCCCACGGATTCGCGTTTCGGAAACGCTCCAATCCAAAAAATTAACGTTTCGGTGCATCATAGCTTGAGTCCCTTAATTAAGAGGGTTCCATAGATAAGGACCCTGGTTAATTAATTCTAGTTGAGCTGGGTGGGGACCTTTTTGTGTGATAAGTTCTATAACATTTACCTGCATTGGTGAGGCTTGCTTGGATTAACAATGACAAAACTGACTTTTATTCCAATTGTATATATTTTGTAAATTGAAGTTGGATTAAAAATCAATTACTATAATGTGTTTTGTATTTCTTCATATTTTTTTTTTATTAAAGAAAAGTTATTTTGACTGAGATTTGTTTGAATAGCATATAAATTAAAAAAAAAAAATCAGTTTTTGAAGTCTCTAAAGAAAGGCTAAGACTTGTTAGCTAGAAGCTTCAAAATCTAGCTTTCAACTTAAGTTAACTGACTTTGAAAGAAAAATTCATTTACTCCTACTGCATTTGTTTCAACTAGTAGCTTTAAGGATCCGAAATTCAGTTCTAGCTAGGATCATGAGGGATCTTCAACAAGCACTACGTTTTGGGGAAATTAAAAAAATCTCCCATTGAAAATTTTTGTAGCGAGAAGGACAAAATAAAGTTTTATATATATAGAAAGAACCGGTATTCTGAAAATATCGTATTCAAAATACTAATATTCCAATTTAAGGTTATTCTTACCAACAAAATTTTCATTTGAGGACTTTAATTTTTTTTTTTTCTAACTTTGATCTCAATCATTCCTAAGTTCAAGCTTGAAATATCTGAATAAAATACAGTTACTTTTTTTTTTTTTGAATAAAAAGATGTGAGAAAATGAGTTAGGACTAGCTAACTAAAAGAAGCCAAGCCGAAATCTTTGAAGAGAGTGGCTCTGTAACTCGCACCGTACGTAGGAGGAACATTGAGACAGTTTAAACATCAATACAGCTACCTCATTTAGTTGTACCAAGCGTTGAAGGTGAGATATATGAGTCACATTGATAATGAGCGATGAGTAATACTTGTTAAAGCTCACACATAATTAGGAAGCTAAGGAGAGTATTCTGAAAGTTTGGGTTACACTACCCACTTATTAGATCGATGAATTAGTAAATTAGACAATAGTTTGCTTTATAATATGTTAAAAATTGACTTGTTGAAAACACAATCCACCGATTCTGATATATATAGAACTTTCATCCCAAAAGGCGTGATTAAGAACTTTGCTCCAACTGAATCGTCTCAGAAAGCAAAGAATTGGTCCGTCGATACAAAACGAGTCCTAAAAAGAGGAAGTTCGATACCCACTGATTGATGTGACGGTCTTGTTGGTGGGCGATCTGTAAATACCTTTGTAAGTGCTCTTTAAGTCTAGAGGTGTATCCTGACTGTGAGATATTGATGTCTACCCCACCTAAACTTTTATATATATTTAAAAAAAATGACAAAATCCTTCTAAAAAGAAACTCATGGGTAAATTGCAAACTAAACCACCATAAGTTCATAAATATACTTCTAATGTTTTTAAAACTCTAATGTAGAGTAGTCTTGAAGGAAAAAAATGTAGAGTAGTCTTCACTGTTTTCTTCTCTCTCTCTCTCTCTCTCTCTCTCTCTCTATATATATATATATATATATATATAACCCTCTAAACCCCAACAATTTAATGCATTATTAAAATATATAGATATGCAAACCATACGTTTAACTTAAAATTTCGAGCTTCTTATTCTTACATCACTGCTAATCACTAATAGTAAAACCAATTCAATCGTAAAGGAGATTTAAAATGATGAGTGGAATTTGACGCAGTGATGATTAGGGAATAATATAAGATAGTCAAACATGAACACACCCGATCTTAGCCGCGCCAAAAGGCATAAGATAGTCAAAGATTATAGCTTTAAGTCACTTTCACTCTCTCACGATCGGGGATTAGTAAAAATAATAATAATAAAATCTCACAAGCAAACAAAATGTAATAGCAACATCTAATGTACGAAATAATAGTAGGTCCATATAGTCGCTTAATATTAAAAGATTATATTCATTCTTCGTGATCCTCCTTATGATTTTTTTTTTTTCTTTCAAATTTTTCCAATGGGGGCACCTAACACATCATGGATGGAAATTATTTTGGGGAGAAAATATAGTGAGAGCGATTCTATAATAGCAGAGTCCTTGCCCACATTTGGTATGGTACGAGTACACTATACAATTACTTCGGCTACCAACCTGAGGCTCAGATATATTTAAAAAAGCAAAGCAGAAAAATGTAGTAAAAGTTTTTGTTTGGGTGTGTGAAAACGTACGCATGCAAAACTTAATGAAAAGAGGCAAAAAGAAGAGGGGAAAGTGAAAAAGAAAAGCAGGAAAGAGTTTAGTTTTATGGGGTGGCAGTATCAGGAGGAGCAGGCGAAGATTACGTAGAGACGTAAGCCAGTGATGTGTAAATAAGAGGGCCAGGTTGGTATATATTGAACACGTACGTACCATTAGTTCATGCTTCTTATAATTCATATGCCCCACGCATCTTTGTCTATCTACATAACATGTGTCTCCTTTTCTACCATTCCTTATTCCTAACTTAGCTTCAATCTTTGAATTCCAACCATTCGAAAAACAAACAAAAACAAGTCCTTTTTGCTTTTCACGACTGTGAGTCTCGTGCATGATGAGAGATATTTTTTTCCATTCAACACCCAATATTCTCAAGCTGTCTCATAGTTGGGAACTTTATTGTTGGGACCCATATTCATGTGGCTTTGTTAGAATTAATGTTTGCAAAAGTGATTTGTATTCTCATTAATTTTTGTAAATTGAAGTTTGTGTAAAAGTTTATTAGTGTAATGTAATTTTTGTTTGGATAAATTTTTATATAATACTACCTCCGATCCTAATTATAGGAACACTTTTGTAGTGCAAATTACACTACAAAAGTGTTCCTATAATTAGGACCAGAGGGAGTAAGTGTGTTCTTGTGTAGAATATAGATATCTAGCCTCGATGGACTAGTATATTGATATTGAATCAGATTAATGTCTCTCCAAGATACCTATCAGGTAGATACCAAAGAGAGAATGATTACTCTAGCTAGGATATCTATAAAGAAGATACTGAGGAGAATGTTCGATCACTGTGCACGAATATAGCGTATACCCAAAAGGGGTGGGTGTATACACAGTGAGGCTGAATAGTAAATAGGATGAATCGAGAATGTATACCTTTTAGGTTAACCTTATATTTATAGAAGTTACTTTAGGGCTTTGTGCGCTTCTTGGCCCATGCTTCCTGCCACCTCATCTACAAGTTAACTCTTTGATTATAGGCTGATTGAGATCCTCCTTCATCTGGAAGGGTTTTGTGCCCTTGTTAGGCCTTTTGGTACAATAAGCCTCTTATATGAATCCATAACAAAGTGCAATGTAATTTTTGTTTGGATAATATTTTTTGTAAATTAAAGTTTGGATTAATTAGTGTAATGTAATTACTCATTTTGATGACAGAGAGTCATTTCAACATAAAGCATAAATCAAAAGAAAGAAAAAAAGGGTTTTCAACTTTAACACTGCTTTTGGTCAAAAAGGTCATTTTATCTAAACATGATATTTTTCATTTAATTAGCTTTTAAGCCTAAAGATTAAAAGACTTCTAGCTTAATAATATGGATGCTGCATTAGAAGTAGGAAATCGTTGGTTTAATCCTTCATGTGACTCAAGTCGTTAGTACTTATGCTTGTAACTAATAAAAAAAAGCTTCTAGGCCTAAAAGCCACTTTGGATCCACTCAATACACTATCTTAAGCAGGCTGATCGAGCTAGGTGGAGATTCTATCAATATTGTATTCCCATGTTTAAATTTGAGATTTTTATGGATTGTTTGTTATGAGGGATTTAGACCCCGCGGTTGGAGAGGTGAGATTATAAATTTTTAATAAAAAGAATATATATAAGATAAAATAGTGATAAAATTCAATTAAAAACTTCTAACCCCTATTCCCTAATTTTTTAAATTTAACTAACAAAATTGTCCTCCCCTCACTTTCTTCCTCTCCCCTCATACCAAACAACCCCAATAAACCTAATACAAATCTCTTGTCAATTGAACCAAGTATGCATTTTGTAGCGAGATGAGCTATATTGCTCCCCCCAAAAAAAAAAAAAAAGTGATGGCTGACGGGTGATATTGCTCATGAAGAATGACAGTTAGTTTAGCTTGTTAAAGCTTTTACATAACTAAAAAGTCGAGTGTTTTGAAAATTTGGATTACCGGCCCCCAGTTATTATTGGATTGGTAAAACAGTAAACTAGACAATTATTTGCTAGATCATAATAAATTGACTCGTTGAAGAAGAATCCATCAATCTTGATATAGAACTTTCATCATAAAAATAGAGATGTGATTAAGAGACTGTTTGAACCGATTGGTCTCAGAAAGCAAAGAACTGGTCCCTTTTATTTACATGAACAGAAGTTGCTGACAAAATCCCCCACAACACGACAAAATCCTCCCAAAAAGAAACTCATTTTTGGTTTGATGTGTAAATTCCAAACTAAAACCAGCTCATAAATATACTTTTAATTAAAACTAGGCATCTATTCAAACCCTACGTTTTAGTTACGAGCTTATTCTTGGTTAGTTCTTATTCTTACATCGTCAATCAATTACTACTAATAATTTGACCAATTTGAGTAATCTAAAGCTTTCTATATATTATCTTCGTCAAGACTCAAGACTATTTTAATGCGATAACCAATTCATCCGTAAAGAAGGGGATTGAAAATGGATGGAGGTTGACGCAGTGATGATTAGGGATTAGTTAAAGATAATCAAAGATTAAAACTTTAAGTCACTTTCACGCCCTCGTGTATGGATGTGCATGGGGCTGTGTGCAAATATTGTAGATACAGGGCTTGCCTTGCCTAGCGTGTGTCAAACACACCCTACCCTTCAGGCTTCAAGCACGCTTTGGCCTCTTGCTTCCTCTCCTCAACAACCCAATCCCCCTCTCTCTCTCTCTGTGGTTGCGTGCGTTGTCTTCTTGTTATGGAATAAAATACTAGGCCACCCAAGGTGTGGCCCATCAGGAGACATCTAGTACACTTGGGCTTGGAGGCACCAAAGGCCCAGCAAGTCCAAACCCTAACCCTAAGGTAGCCTCTATATATAGTTGGTTAACCTAAAGAGGTACACATCTTCTAAGCTCTCTCTCAATTGCATATACCGCACACAGAGCACACACCACCCCCAGGCTAAACGCCTCTCGTGTAATCGAACTACGTGACTTTGATCCTCCTCAGGGTACGTAGGCCCTAGGAATCCCTCCTAGGTCAAGTCCTGATGCTTTGTGATCGCAGATCCTCTTAGGTATTCAATCCATGGATGCTTGGGGGAGAGCCATTTAGATCCTATATCCACATCCTAGCCCACCTAGGGTTAGGGTTTATGTTCTATGACAGAACATTGGCGCCGACCGTGGGGAACCGTAAATTTCGATTCCCGTGACCAAAGATGGTCTATGATTTCAATTCCGTTTAAGAATATGTTCTCTCCAATTCTTTCAAATCTTGTTTATTTATATGTAATTGTTCATTGCATATTTCATGCTAAGTTTTGCAAGAAAGAAGAAAAGAGGGAGTGCATAAATCCGAGGTAAATAAACCCGGTTCGAAAATCATGTTCAAGTTAAACATGTATGAATTAAGGTAAAGAAACTCGTTTTCAAAAATCATGTCCGGTTTAAGCATGTAGGAGTATGAGGTAAATAAACCCGGTTCCGACAATCATGTTCAAGCTAAACATATAGAATTCGGGATAAAGAAACTCGTTTTCAAAAATCATGTCCGATTAAGCATGTAGGAGTATGAGGTACATAAACCCGGTTCGACAATCATGTTCAACTCGCAGCATGTATGAATTCGAGTAAAGAAACCCGTCTTCAAAAGTCATGTCAAAGCTAAACATGTAGGAATCCGAGGTACAAAAACCCGTCTTCGAAAATCATGTCAAATCTAAACATGTATGAATTCTGAGTAAAGAAACCCGTCTTCAAAATCATGTCAAAGCTAAACATGTAGGAATCAGAGGTACAAAAACCCGTCTTCGAAAATCATGTCAAATCTAAACATGTATAAAGTCATGGTGCAAAAACCCGTCTTCGAAAATCATGTCAAATCTAAACATGTATAAAGTCATGGTGCAAAAACCCGTCTTCGAAAATCATGTCAAATCTAAACATGTATAAAGTCATGGTGCACAAACCCGCTTTCAAAAATCATGTCAAGTCTGTTTTATACAATTAAATCCACGCTCCTTAATTGGATCTCGGATAGATTGTGGAGTCCGTCCTTAAGAAAGGGATGAAGGCGGACCCTACTTAACTAAATCGGTTAAGATCCGGGATCTCGTAGAAATAACGGTTAAAACATGTTTCATTTGGGACACGGTAAAACCGAGATAAGTTCTCGTTAAGGTTTTGCAGAAACAAAGACAGAAGGCGGACCCGATTTAAACTAAATCTAGTTTAAAATCGAGGATCCGGTTAAGCACGCACGTAATCCCAACAATGACGAATACCTTGTTCGGATTTGGAAAGTAGCACATCCTGGCAGCTCAGAAACCTGAACTACCAGGCTGGGGGCAACAGAGTGGACAACGATGTGTTGAATGGAAGAGCGTGCTATCAATAACCGACATTAATGCAAACCAAAAAGTTTAATGCAAACTCGGACAAGTATCCGAAATGAGCGTGTTGAACGATTTGCACAACAGTAAGTATTTTCCATTTATTGTGATTTGCTTACATGTTATTAAATGCAGGAATATAAGCCAGACAATTAGCCCGGGAAAATTGTTATGAAAGCAAAGTCGGATTCGGGGATCTCGGTAGCGGTCGGTTAATCTCGGCGACTCGAGACACGAACTACCGAGCTTGGGGGCAAGCTGTTATGGAATAAATATTATGCCCATATATGGCCCAACAAGGAGCATATTGCATATCAGGATCTGCCTATCATAAAGGAGGATCCAATCATATCAATGCGGATCAATCATATTAATGAGGATCTGCCTATCATAAAGGAGGATCCAATCATATCAATGCGGGTCAATCATATTAATGAGGGTCAACCATATTAATGAGGATCAATCATATTAATGAGGCCGATACAATTCCACCTAAGGTACACTCTATAAATAGGAGTTAAACCCTAAAGGTACAGATCATCTTCTAAGCTCTCTCTCAATTGCATATACTGCACACAGAGCACACACCACCCCCTGGGCTAAACGCCTCTCGTGTAATCGAACTACGTGGACTTTGATCCCTCCTCAGGGTACGTAGGCCCTAGGAATCCCTCCTAGGTCAAGTCCTGATGCTTTGTGATCGCAGATCCTCTTAGGTATTCAATCCATGGATGCTTGGGGGAGAGCCATTTAGATCCTATATCCACATCCTAGCCCACCTAGGGTTAGTGGGGACTCGGTAAATTTCTGATTCCCGTGACCAAAGAAGGTCAATAATTCCCAATTGCCAATTGCCAAGCGAACAGTGATAGTTTTAATACAAATGAATCTACGGTGGCAGTGGCTGATTTCGAAGATTCAGAGGATCCACCGTCAGTGTTTGCGTTTTCAAAGTTTCCCATAGAAATTCAGCGCTTGCTCACAGAAGGGAGATCCGCCGAGAAATGCAATCGGAGCCTTGGTTTTGGTTCAGATCAACCGTGGAGGGTGCGCTGCAGGTCTTGGCGTTGGTTATCTAGTGCGATTTTTACTCCCTGAGGCCGATAGAGAAGATCAGAGCCAGGGCACACGTCGGCATACAGATACTCAGCAAGAGCCAAATACATGATCATGATGGAATTTAACGTACTCTATTCACGAGAGAATGATTCTATTGCGATCTGTGCCGAGATGGTTTGAGTGTGTGCATGTCGGGATACAATTCAGGATACCTTCATCGACCAAAGCTGAGATACCCCGGATCCGTTTCGAGATTCCCTGTGTATGTACGTGTGTATCGAGATAAATGAGGGTGGCACGGGGTACCAATGCTTCACTGATCTCACCATTCTTGAAACCTCTCCATGAAGATTCGATATGTTCCTTAGAGGCAGAAGTGACGAGATACAGAAACTTAGACACCAGCGTGGAATAAGTGCAATATCATGTCCACTGTTAAGTATCGTGCCCTTGAATTGGAGGGCCAAGGTGCTTCAGTGTAATCAAGTCTGAGTTGCTTATCTGTTTAGGCCCATACGTGCTAGAGCTGAGATAGCTGAAGTCGGCAGGTGTCACGCGACCAGGTTGGCAGATGAGATCATACGAGGATACTCCCCATAAGCCGGGATGCACTGTAACCTGGTTATACACTGTAACCTGAGATGTAAAACCGGGAGGCCAATATGCGTGAGCTGAAAATGAAGCTTACGCACGTTAGTTTCATCTCCCACCGACATGCTTGAGTAGAAGCCATCTCGGTGTCGATTTCTAAATGAAAACGTGGGTATGCATGTTCGATCCGGTTTTGACTGGGATATGAGTGTTCATATTCGGAGGTGCTTTATTATATTCCATCCCCGGGATTCATGAGTCAGTGGAAGTCCGGGATATTTTCTAGGACGTGATTCTGAGATTGAAATGCGAAATAGCAAAACGCTGAAACGCCGAGATATGGATATCAGTTCGAGTCTCATGCTGAGGTGCAGGGCTTCCCCGGCTTCGAGACTGCATGTGCGCCAAAGATCTGCGTGGTGCCGAGATCATGAGGCTGCCGAGATACAAACTTGGGGTGCTGCGTTATGCTTGTCGCAGAGTTAGGTGCAAAGGATGCCAAGCCGGACTGCATGACCGTGATTCATTGCCTGACCGAGATGCTGCCGTACACACTGAGTTCAGGGATATCGCCTGATTTATAGTTTCGCAGAATTTCTTAGATTCCGTCTGTGAGTCTCGCATCGACTAGGAGATTGATAAAAATATCAGTATATCTTTAAAGCACGCCAAGTGATGTTCGATCTAGTAAATACTCAAGTGGATGCTTATTTACTGAAGAGGGTGGAATCCAGGCCAGTCCTCGCTTGGCATCCTGGCCGAGAAATATCCAACGCCTGGGATATTAGAGCCGGGATACAACGCCGGGATGCCTCTGAATTCTTGGGTGCTGGTCTCTCACATTCAGAGTAAAATGCAGATGCATGTGTGGCAGCCAGGGATCTTTGTCCCACGGGTGGGCACGTTGATGTCACCACTTCTTTGACCAAATGTTCGGGAAAGACCAACTGATCGAAACTCAGGGCTTAGACGACATTGATGATGAGGAGGGTGATAAAACTTGGTGATTGGATGAGGTCAATGAAGAAATTTCCATCCGTGATAATATCCACTCGTCATTACCTAGGTGTGTATCTCGGGGAAGCATGCAAGCCGACATGCTTTTTATGAGATGTCCGAGATAGAGCAGAACCGAGACACTTATGGCGAGATACAGAGACACCTAAGCCGGGTTCATCTAATGGAGATACAAAACCGGGAGGCCAAGATGCTGAGGTGTCAACTTGCTGAGATATATATATCATATGATCCCGGGATGCCAGAGATATATACCACAAATCGTTTTACAGTGTTCTGCATCACCGTGGGTTTGACGAAGCCAAATCGTAGGGGTGCATGCCTAGTTGCCGAGGTGCCCAAAACCAGAATAAATTAAAGCTGAGGTTGGAGTTGTCGGGATCTGAGATGCTAGGAATACCGGCATATAAAGTTGTCTGAACCGAGATGGAGCCCAGTGCCGAGATGAAAGGGAGCCCAGTGCCGAGATGCCATGTGCAGGTGGAAAGCTGAGATTGGAGTTGCTGAGGTATGTACGTCGGAGAAGGGGTATACTCCACAAGATTGGAGTAGCCAAATACCGAGATACTTGAGATTGCCAAGATGGAGATCACCTGGATAGGCCACAGTTTAGATTCTTCTTAGAATCACTTGAGATGCCAAGATAGACGTGGACTTCGGAGGAGGGTATATGCCCAGATTCTAATATGTCGAGTTTCAAGCTTCTAATCCCTAACAAGCAAAATCAGGGGAGGAGTGCGTTTTGACTTCATACATCGAGTTGGGTGTTGAGGGCTTTGTCCTATGCTCGAACAGCGGTTTCCTTGGCTCCCAGAGGTCCAGTACCTCCACCTCCGGCGAGGCATGGCGTAGTTATCACCAGCACTAGCACCAATATTTGTCATACTTGTTCAACTTCTCTGTGTGCTTCCAAGAGTTTATGGGCAATATCTCCTCGTGGCATGGCGTGGTTGTCACAGAGTTTATGTTAAGCTCCATGATTATGTACTCAAGCTTGTACCACCAAGCGTTAGCATTGGACCCCCGCATGTCAAAGCTTATTACTCTTTCAGATGGTACTGAAGCAGTAGTCAAAGACAGTAGCATCTCATCATACAGTATATTGTTTGGAAGTGAAGGTGGCAGAGTGCGGCTTTCCCTATATCGCTCCATCAAGTAGAGAGCATAACAAAACTCTCTCAATAATGGAATGCTATCAGTATCCTGATTAGATAAATGACGTGAGTAAAGAAGTTGCAGGCCCATTATATTTGTGGCATTCAAATGACTCAAGTTTTGATGGTATACTTTCACCCACGGTGCTTAAAGAATCGGAGCAAGAGGAACAGAGAATGTCTTTGTCAAAAGGACTATTTACATGGAAAGCTTTATTCCAACCAGCTATAAATCTTGCTAAAAATGTCTTTGAAGTGTCACCTTGTCTTGGAAATTACGTAGCTAGCCATGCAGATATGCTTGGAGGTAGCAACAGAACTTACTGACTTTGATACATTTTCTCGCTGACAAAGACGCTGGAAGAGCAAAATCTTTATTTAAGGAGCCTGATAAGTCCCAAAGATCAGAGGTAACTCTTGGTGACAACAAGCATATCCAAGCTGAAAATAAAGGTACTGCTAGCGTTTTTATAAGTCAAGGTAATACTAAAATTGTACATGATGTAGCACATGTTCCTCCTCTATCTCATAAGCTGCCTAGTGTTGGATAGTTAGTGGATAGTGACCATTCGATTTTGTCCAATGATAACTGCTGCACTAGTAAAGATAGAAATCTAGGCAAATTATTGATAGAGTCCCAATGTCCGAAAAATATGATGTTTCCATTGGATATTTCAATGCTTTAAAAGTATATGATTTTTAAAGGCGGACCCGATTTAAACTAAATTCAGTTTAAATCGGGTCCGCCTTCTTAGTTTTACCGCCAAATCTCTAAACATGTAGGAATCTGAGGTACATAAACCCGTTTCCGAAAATCATGTTGTATCTAAACATGTATGAATTCTGAGTAAATAAACTCGTTTTCAAAAATCATGTTCAAACATGTACGAATTCAGGGTAATCAAACCCGTCTTCCAAAATCATGTGCAAGTTAAACATGTAGAGGGCAGGGTAATCAAACCCGTCTTCCAAAATCATGTACGAGTTAAACATGTAGAATTCAGGGTAAACAAACCCGTCTTCGAAAAACATGTACAAATAAAACATGTAGGAATTCTGAGTAAACAAACTCGTCTTCCAAAATCATGTCAAAGTTAAACATGTAGAGGACAGGATAATCAAACCTGTCTTCCAAAATCATGTCAAAGCTAAACATGTATGAATTCTGAGTAAATAAACTCGTTTTCGAAAATCATGTCCAGTTTAAACATGTAGGAATCTGAGGTACATAAACTCGTTTCCGAAAATCATGTCGAAGGAAAACATGTATGAATTCGGGGTAAACAAACTGTCTTCGAAAATCATGTCCAATTTAAACATGCGTGAATTCGAGGTGCACAAACCCGCTTTCATGAATCATGTCAAGTCTATTTTATACAATTAAATCCGCACCCCTTAATTGGATCCGGATAAATTGTGGAGTCGTTCCTACGCCGAGAGATGAAGGCGGATCCGGCTTAACGAATCTAGTTTACATCCGGGTTCGTAGAAATAACAGTTAAAACGTGATCCTTCGAGACATGGTAAAACCGGATCTAATGGTTAAAACGTGCACCCTTTGGGACACGGTAAAACCGAGATAAGTTCTTTTAAAAGTTTTGCGAAACAAAGATAGAAGGCGGACCGGTTATAACTAATCTGGTTAAAATCAGGGATCCGCATTGAGGCGGAAAATCTATTTTGGATTTCCGTTATTGGAATCATTTTGGCAACAACAATGCCGCTAAGTCTATTTGATTGAATTTGGGTAAACAAACCAGAAATAAATGACCCGGAATCTCGGTGTTCAAAGTATCTAAACCGGAATCTCGGTGTTAGAATAAACAACATCCAGAATCTCGGTGTTACAGTTTATAAACCCGGAATCTCGGTGTCAAAGTAAATGACCCGGAATCTCGGTGTTCAAAGTATCTAAACCGGAATCTCGGTATTAAAGTAAATAACCCGGAATCTCGGTGTTAGAATAAATAACCCGAAATCTCGGAGTTAAAGTATCTAAACCGGAATCTCGGTGTTAGAATAAATAACCCGGAATCTCGGTGTTAAAGTATCTAAACCGGAATCTCGGTGTTAAAGTATCTAAATCGGAATCTCGGTGTTAGAATTTATAGACCGAAATCTCGGAGTTAAAGTAAGCAACATCCAGGAATCTCAGAGTTCAAGTAAAAAAACCCGGAATCTCGGAGTTAAAGTATCTAAACCGGAATCTCGGTGTTAGAATAAATAACATCCGGAATCTCGGTGTTAAAATTTATAAACACGGAATCTCGGGTCAATACGCACGGAATCCCAACAATGACGACCACTGGCTCGGGTTGAAAAATAACACATCTGGCGGCTCGAAACTGAACTACCAGGTGGGGGCAACAGAGGTGACAACGATTTGTTAAGTGGAAAAGCGTGTTATCAAAAACCGCCATTGATGCAAACGGGAAGTTTAATGCAAGCTCGGACAAGTATCCGAAATGAGCACGTTGAACGGTTTGCACAAGCAGTAAGTATTTTCCATTTATTGTGATTTGCTTACATGTTATTAAATGCGGGAATATAAACCGGACAATTAGCAGGAAAATTGCTACGAAAGCAAAGTCGGATTCGGGGATCTCGGAAGCGGTCAATTAATCTCGGCAGCTCAGAGACTGAACTACCGAGCTTGGGGGCAACTGTTATGGAATAAAATACTAGGCCACCCAAGGTGTGGCCCATCAGGAGACATCTAGTACACTTGGGCTTGGAGGCACCAAAGGCCCAGCAAGTCCAAACCCTAACCCTAAGGTAGCCTCTATATATAGTTGGTTAACCTAAAGAGGTACACATCTTCTAAGCTCTCTCTCAATTGCATATACTGCACACAGAGCACACACCACCCCCTGGGCTAAACGCCTCTCGTGTAATCGAACTACGTGGACTTTGATCCCTCCTCAGGGTACGTAGGCCCTAGGAATCCCTCCTAGGTCAAGTCCTGATGCTTTGTGATCGCAGATCCTCTTAGGTATTCAATCCATGGATGCTTGGGGGAGAGCCATTTAGATCCTATATCCACATCCTAGCCCACCTAGGGTTAGGGTTTATGTTCTATGACAGAACACTTCTAATTCCCTCATTTCCTGTTTTGGGTTCTTCAGGCAACACGAATCTCTCTGTTTTTATCCCACTCTCTCTCCCTCTTTGAAACAACCACAAGAGGAAGGAGAACCCATTTGTCAAAAAAAGTTCTTTATTTTTTGTTTTGCAAGAAAATAAAAAGTAGAAAAACGACAAATAGTTGCATATTATAGCCCCCCTCCTCACTATATATTTGCTTTTTCAAGGTTTTTATTCTTCTTGCTTCTCCTTTCCTTTGGTGGGGTATATTAATGTTGTGTTTGCCTTCGGCTCCTCCTCCTACTTCTTCTTTGGTTTAAAGTTCTCATTGTTCATCACAGCTCTTTCTGATCTGGCTGGCCTTCTGGGTTTTCTCTCTTTTTCTTATTCTCTATACACAACCTCTCCTTCTTATAGCTTCAGCTACTTTTTCCTATACATACATAGCCTCTTCCTTTGACTATTTCCATGGATTTGAGCTGCGGTTAGGTCCTCTAGGTATGTATGTGAAATGAACCAGCTTTATCATTTTTTATTTTACCATTTTTCTTCTTCTTTTGCTGTGTGTGTTTTTTTTGACACACCCTTTTGCTATGTTTGTTTTTTACTAGTGGGTTTTCTTGAATTTCTTGCAGGTATCTGGTGATTGAAGCGAACAAGAAGGTGATTCTCCATCTGGGTTTTTTTTTTTCGCTGTGGTGTTGAGAAAGATGAATGGTAGGTCAAGAAACGAGGAGGGGTCTCCTCAGCTGCTAGATTTGATCCCAAAAGACCGAGAGTGGCATGAAAACAGAGCCCACAAGTTTTCAGAAGAGAGGAAACTTGAGCTCAGACTTGGTCCACCTGGTGAAGAAGACGACGACGTCGTTAGGGGTAGAAACGAATCTCTGCTCTCTCTTGGTTACTTCTCAGCCTCCGTTAATGGAGGTCACACCCAGAAACCTGTGTCTTCTCCTTGGGCTTCTACTTCGAAGACTCAGAACATTAATCAGCACAAAGGGGTTTCAGTTTCATCATCATTCCTACAGCCTCAACCCTCTCCTCCTGCAAATACAGCTGTACCCAACAGCTCTCAGAAAAGGTACCCTTCACCTTTTTTTTTTCTTCCATATCTATTGTCTCTATTAATTTTTGTTGTTGTTGTTGAAACTTTAAGACAGGATATTCACTTGCAGAGTCACGTTGTTTCATATTTTTCTGTGGTCCATGCACAGCTCTGTTCCCCCTTCACCGTACAATTGATTCAACATTTTAGCTTCGTAACTCTGTTTCATTTCACCCCTACCCCCTAAACCTTTTGCACTATTCTGTGGAAGAATCAAACCTTAATGATTTCACTATTACTTACTACTTACTACTATATGCTTTTCCATATTGTATGATTAATTGTTAAACTCTGGTCCCTTTGTACCCTGCTGGTTATGTTTTTTGTATCCTTCAGAGAGACGTCTACATCTCATTCCTGATGCTACCTGTCATTTATTATGTGCCTTCATTATCTAGTCCTCCTTGAAATTTGATATAGAAATGTGAAAATCTGATCCTGTCCCTCCTCTCTGATTCGTTTCTTAGTTTTTTAAAACGAGAAAAAAAAAATAACTTGAGTAATTATTCTCAGGTTGTCTGCCTTTTTTTATTGTTGGTCCCTGATATTTTTTATTTTTAATGTTTTACTTACTTTCGTTTGTATTTACTGTTCACGTTCACGCCTAACTTTCATTAATGAACCATTAAAATCAAAATCAGAACTGCTCCTGGTCCAGTAGTGGGGTGGCCTCCAATTCGCTCATTTAGGAAGAACCTTGCAAGTAGTAGCACTTCCAAGGTTGTTTCTCAACATGAGTCTCAGAATCATCAGCAGCAAGTGGTTGTTGAAGATAAGGTTGCTGGGAAGAAACCTGTGGCTGACAACAACAACAATGTTGTTGTTGGTGGTAACAAAGGCCTGTTTGTGAAGATCAATATGGATGGAGTTCCCATAGGCAGAAAAGTGGACCTTAATGCTTACTATAGCTATGAAAAACTCTCCTCTGCTGTTGAAGAGCTCTTCAGAGACCTCCTTGCTGGTTTGGTTCTCTCTTCGTTCCTTTAATTTATTTTTGGGTTGTTTAAGTTCAATTATTTTGCCGACACGGTCAATTGTATCACTCTAGTCTATTCATTAAATAGTTGACGGCTTGTTCAGTCTTGAATTGGACTGATTTGAAATCAAGATTCCATTTCCATTTACAAAAAGATATGAGTAAGTAATTTAAGCCAAAGCTTAG
Organism: Acacia pycnantha; assembly: GCA_025563575.1. Lineage (NCBI taxonomy): Eukaryota > Viridiplantae > Streptophyta > Magnoliopsida > Fabales > Fabaceae > Acacia > Acacia pycnantha. The sequence goes on from JAMWYP010000060.1 coordinate 804,388, forward strand.
ATGAATATACACGCAAGCATGTCATGTACACTTTGATCTTTTTTTAATCAGTGAGAGACCTGTGATGTGATCTGCATTATTAATTATTTCAACCATGTTCTAGAGCAATAGAATGAAGATTAAGCGTATGGTCAATCTTTTCTCACCAAACCAATTAGTTTAATACAGGCGTTTCAAGCTTATCCTATAGATTTCAAAGTTCTTCTGCAACATGATTCAAAAAGTCTTGTCTTACGTTATTTTTAAAAAATTTAATTAATTGCTTTTCTGGTATGATGCCTGTTAAAGGTAATGCTGAGATCAGGCTTTTATGTGTTTGTCTTTTTGTGAAACTGTTCAGCTCAAAGAGATTCCTGTGGTGGTGGGATTCAGAACAAGAAAGAGGAGGAGAAAGCCTTCATAGGCTTATTGGACGGAAGTGGGGAATACACCCTGGTTTATGAGGATAACGAAGGAGACAGGATGCTTGTTGGGGATGTGCCATGGCAGTAAGCACTTTATTTTATTCGTTTTTTATTATCTGATTCACTTTTATCTCTTATTCTATTCAAATATTCATATGCCAAAGGTTAAACACACTCCTCGACCCTATACTTTTTAACAGGTTTTGGTTTCCCTAGACTTTTTGCTGTGTACAAAATGCTGGTACTTATAGTTTGGATCTGAGCTTATCGGTGTTAGTTGTTGACGTTGACTGCTGACTAGGACTAATATATCCTATGTGTATGGGCAAAAACCAAAATCCATTATAAGTATGGGGACTTTGAGTGGGTTTAACCCTTTTCTAAAAACTAGAACTTTCATGTAGTTTGATTCTGTGCTCTCCACCATTGAAAAAAAAAAAATTGGGGAGGGCCAAAATTTAATTTTACATTATATTTAAAAAATTTAAAAAATTTTGGGGCCATGGCCCCTAGTCATATAGAAGCTCCGCCCTTGAGTATGGGGACTTTGAGTGTTCTCCTGACAACTGTTGAACTATTTGTTTCCTTGTGGATGATCTCGAAGCACAAGCTGTTATTAGCATGTCTGTCTCTCCTCACAAAATTACAAGAACTAAACTCTTTGGTTTGGCTTTTCCTTTGTCATTGTGTTTCCTATTATTAATGGTTTTTTCTTTTACGTGTGTGATTTTGGTAGCATGTTCGTGTCAACAGTGAAAAGGCTGCGTGTACTGAAGAGTTCTGAGCTCCCTGCTTTTACTCGTGAGTTCTGAACTTTTAACAGTATTTTCTAAAATTTCATCATTTGTTTAATATCTTCTGAATCATCATCAAATCAAACATTATTGTTGCTGTTGTTTTCAGGTGGTTGTAAGCAAGACAAAATTACCACTTAAGACCATGGCTGTTTGAGGAGTTTCACTGCAGAAACTTGAAGAGTGTTTCACCCTTTTTTTTCCTTCCACTTGGTGTCTGATGAAGATTAGAGGATGAATTAGTTAGTTAGTAGTTAGCTTACATATTTTAAGTGCCAAGTAACGTGTATGAATGAATCTACCTGTTCATGAAGATTTGAAAATGTTTTGAGTAAACTATTGACTTGTTTTGGTATTGTTTGTAAAACCTTTTTGCTTTGAGTTGTATCTGTACATTCTGTGAATAGGGTGGTTAATTATGCTTCTCATGATTTGGGGTTTAACTATCTGAATTACCACCTTTCACATATTAGTTTCCAAGTTGAAAACTACAAAGTTTGTGTCCAACACAGTGATTAAGCTGCAAATGAGAGAATCAAGAGGTGGTGTTGAAAATGGTGTCTTTCACCAACCTCCATTAACAAGTTGGAGATTTTAGGGCTTTTAACGTTGCACAATTTCAAACCCTGAAGAAAATTGTGTCCAAGAAGTTACAAATTCACTTGTTAAATTGTGCAAGTTGGTCCTGAAGCCACTCGTTTTTCATTTATTGACAGAAGAATAGAAAGTAAGAAGCCTTCAAGATATTAATATTTATATCTTCTAATTAATGTTTTGAACTGCTTCAATTTGAAATTTGAACCAATGAAGTATTACCGGTTGCTAGTAAATAGTAAGACTGAATCTATATATAGACATGTTTTCTACGGGTACACACGTTCAGAAGTAATTTTGTCTTAAGAGTTTTTTTTGAAGCAATGTTTGTCCCAGAAGTCTAAAAACGTAGCAATGTTGCCTATCCGTTAACAGCCCTAACATTCAAAAGTTAGTTGACCCCATTATTTTGACGTAGATTGTCTATGTGGCATCTTTGTCACTTTTTTTTGGGTTAAGTAGCAATTTTGCTCCAGAAATATACGCCCAAGAGCAATTTTGTCCTGGAAGTTTTTTTTGCCCCAAAAGTCTAAAAATGTAGCAATGTTGTCCCTTCGTTAACAGCCCTAATTAATTGTATTTGACACTTTTTGTAAGCTTAATTCTCTCAGTCATCTCTGCTTACAGTGCATCAGGGGTTCGTTAATCTTTCGCGTAGATAATTCCGCAAGCGAGTGATTTTTGTTTGGAAAAATTTGTTTGAACTGCCTGCGACGTATTCGTTTGATCTTTTGTTTGGACAAATTCGTTCTTATTTTTTTGTTTCATTTGTTCGAAACAGTTTTTATGGACAAATTCTGCAGGCGAGTGATTATTGTTTGATTGGGGAATGCCTGCGATGGAAGACGCGATAGGGGAATAAAGAGTAGGCTATGTTTACTTTTTTTTAAAAAAAAAAATTAACTACCATCCTTACTCCCTCCTGTCATGATTATAATTATAAGACCAGGTTGACTTTATTTTTTTGAAGAAATTAAGAAAACTAAATAAGTTACTTAGTCATACTCTAATTATAAGATCGGAGTGATGTTTTTTAGAGAGATTAAGGAAGCTAAATAAGTTATTTAATCATATTATATGTTATGTATCCTTAGATTATATATTAGTTTATTAGTCAAACTAATTAATTTGAAGAAAAAAATAAAAATAAAAATACTCTAGAGTAATTTAATTAGCTTCCTCAATCTTTTCGAAAAAGTCAACTTGGTTTTATAATTAGGAGCAAATGTAGTATTTTATAAATATGACTTGTAAATCAAATTTTTTTTTTTTTAAAAAGTGACAAAGATACCACGTAGACAATCTACATCAGCATAATGAGGTCAACTAAAGTTTGACCATTAGGGCTGTTAATTGAGGGGCAACATTACTACATTTTTGGATTGCTGGGGCAACATTGAGACAAAAAAACCTTCTAGGGAAAAATTTCTCCTGAGCATGTACTTCAGGGGCAAAATTGCTACTTAAAAAAGTGACAAATATGCCACGTAGATAATCCAAGTCTGCATAATGTGGTCAACTAACGTTTGACCGTTAGGGTTGTTAACGGAGGGAGGGGCAACATTGCTACGTTTTTAGACTTTTAGGGCAACATTGCTCTAAAAAAAAATTCAGGGCAAAATTATTCCTAGGTGTGTATTTCCAAAGAAAAATTGCCACTTAACCTTATTTTCCATATATTTTTGGGCTTCTACTTCTATTTTACTCTTTGTGCAATCTGTTGGGCCATAGGGAATCACTCCTATAAGGAAACCCAAGTTTTAAATGTTTCATATTTTATGTATTTTCTATTTTATGTATTTCTTATTTTGTGTGTTTTCTATTTTACAAAAAGAAAACGTATCCATGTAAATGTAGAGAACCCTCTAATTTAAACTACTAACTGATTGAATATTTACATAGTTAGTAGGTAGTTACATGATATAGACTTCTCAAACCCTCAAATTTCTTTAAGCAACCGCTAATGTGGCGTTTTTCATTTTCCTTTTGCTTTTGTGCTTTTGCCCAATATATGAATATTTGACTTCTTCTCACACTTCATCTCAGTTTAATTACTTGAGTTAGCTTTCTCAAATAAAAATGCATGAAGTTTAAATGAGCAGCATTACACATATTCACTAGAGTTTTTTTTTTTTTTAAAGAGCTTTACCATTTAAAAGCCACACATAAAAGTATTTATACATTGATCTATTACTACTTCCGATCCTAAATATAGGATAAAGTTTGTACTGTAATTTACACTAAAAATGTTATCCTATATTTAGAACGAGAGTATTTTCTTTGTCCTTATTAGAAATTATAAGACGCCTTCAATAAAAAATTTATGGTCCTTAATATAAGTCACCTAAAAGATTATTAATTTACATTTTTTTCAATCTTATTCCTTTACAAAGTACTAAAAAGAGATATTAATTCTAACTCAAAGTGTCTTTCTTCAATACTATCAACCGGTATTCAACGCTTTATCTAGATCATATTACCAAATATCTAAATAACTAACTATTTCAGTTTCAGAGTTTATGACTGACCCTCACAAAACAAAACGTGGGCACCCATAGGATATGTGTGAAGTAGAACTGAAATAGAAAATGACAAGCATGATGAATAATAAGTGGGGTTATGCTTATAGGGACACCATAGCTAGAGAGTAGTTGAAGAATGGGGAGGGTGAAATGTATGTGTCTCAAAAAGCCACAACTCACGGGGTGTGATGTTACCATAAAAAGCAAAGTCAAAATACTTAGAAAGGGTCATACACATTAGTATTTATGACCAAACCAAGTATATATAAGACTATAAGATGAGCATTAAATATATCACAAAGTCATATATATATATATATATATATATATATATATATATAAGGTTTATCGTTTGTCATGTCACTTAACATAAGGTTATGTAAAGTCACACCAAAACTACGTCGTTTTGGAAGTTTATTAATTCCTCTAACCTCAAAACGATGTCGTTTTGAGAGTTAGGGGAATTAATGAAGAGTGTTTTGCTATTTTTATTTTTGTATTTATTATATGAATTTTACTAAAACACTTTCCATTAATTCGCTTAATCCCAAAATGACGTAGTTTTCGGGTGACTTGACATAATTTTATATCAAATGACATGACAAACGATAAACCTATATATATATATATATATATATATATATATATATATATATAATGGAGGAGAATTGAGTGTTCGTTTTCATTGAGAGGTGCCTAACTTGGATAGATGTCTCTTTAAATTGTATATGACACTCTTCTTTAATTCCACGTGGGACCATTTCAACTAATGAAGCAGACAATTTCACAAGACTTTTTTCTAACTTTGCGTGAGCCAAGTGGCCAACTCCTTTGTGTGTCTTTCATCCATACCTTTCTCAACAAACTTCCCTTTTCTTGTTTTTCTGATAATGTCATGGAAGAAGTAGTTTCAAAGAAGCAATTGTCACTTTGACGAAAATTGTGAAACAATGAAGTATCACATTAATTTGTAGAATTGGTGCAATATCGTCTGCCCAAATGTTGACCCCCTATTACTTCAGAAGTATTCATGGATGAGAAATTAGCACTTTAAACTGTCAAACATAACATGCTAACTATTATTTTTGTTAGGTACATGTATTCTTTTATTAGAGGAAATCTTATTTGAGAAATTACTGGACGTCCTCAAACTAACAATCTCCTCTACTAGTAATACTCTATCCGGTTCAAAATATAAGTCACTTTCAACCACATTTTCCAAAACTAATGAAGATCAAAGTGACTAACTTATTAAAACCTTCTTAAATTGAGATTTTTTTTAATATTATCATAATTACATAAGGGTTTGAATGAGAGAAAATATTATAAAAAAATCTGTGTTTAGGCATCAATTAAAGTGACAAAATTAACAAATAAACATTAATTATTTTTTAATTGACTTATACTTTGGACTAAAGAATTGTTCTAAAAGGTGACTTATATTATGAATCGAGTTTTATGTTTCTTTTGAAATATTGTGTGTTATATTACTTTACAGTTTTATGTAGGGAGCTAATTGTTTTTCAAGAATAATTCAAAAAATGAATAATTTTTGGGTAGAACTTTAATCCAAATTCTTTAGCAAACCTTTTTTTTTTATAATAAAATTTTAGGAAAGGGGTTGGGCTTACCCACAATTCAAGAGCAGGGCAAAGTCTTCCTTCCTCCTAGGTGATACCAATGTTGGACAGGGCGAACCGTCTATTACTCTCAGGCGTTTACCTAGGCACCTAGGAACTAGGATCCTTCCCCCAGTACCTTTACCAACTCTAAGGTCGAGCCCCCTCCCTTTGATGAAAGTGTTCGACTCCTTTACCCGTTGAACTCAAGGTAATTCTTCAGCAAACTTAGTAGGACCTGATTTTGAGATATCATTACTTGGTTGGGCTTTCAGCCAGCCCGTTTCACTGCAGCTAATGCCTAATGGTGGGCTTCGTCGGGCCCAAAAGCAAAATGGCTGACGACTTTATTGAAATCCTCTTTTTTACTTGGGGTACTTGGATTTCACTGAAATCTGTTCGTTGAGGCCAATAATTCAGTCAAAACTCAAAAGGAAAAGAATTCCAAACATTTTGAAGGACTAATCAGCAGCAGTGAATGTGTGTTTTTTTTTTTTTTTTTTTTTTAAAGAAAAAAGAAAGGAGATTTTTTTAATCTCCGGACAAAGTGGCAACTAATACAAGGGATTAGAAACCCCAAGCTGACTTTTTCAAGGTCTAATCTGGACTTTTGGAGATAGTGAGTTAGGAGTGACAATAAGTTAGGCCTCTGAAAGCCTGGCCTTTGAGGTATGGTTAAGTTCTGAGCAAAAAAAGGTATGGTTAAGGCCTATTCAGAAGCCTCCTTACTTAAAAAGGCTAGGTTTTTTTCCTTTAAGTCTGACCTATTTAATACACACACTCTTGAGTTTTTAGTATAAGATATATTTGGAGAGTTGCTTTTGATGCTAAATATAAAACATAATTTTTATATTTGTCAATATTTTCTTAATTTACCTCTATTGATGCTTCATCAACAATAATCAAGAAGGAGAGGGGTGGGGGATTTAAGAAAGATGTTTAGCGTATTTTAGAAATATGTCTTATATCAAGAACATGATGAGAAGTAATATATATATATATATATATATATATATATATATATATATATATATATATATATATTTTGTAGCCTTTAATATATAATTAGATGAAGATCGGGTTGAGGAATGAAAAAGAGTTGTTTTTTCGTTTTGGTTATTCCATTAATGATACACTGTTGAAGAAATTATCGTATCACATGAGTGTGTCGTTCAATTTTCATTTCATGATGATGTATGTTGTCATCTTTTTCGTTTTGTATTATGAATGTTGGATTTTTGTATTAAATATTAATTAATCCCTATTTTGATAGAATTTACTGCAGTGTTGACTTTTAGTGGGATCATTTTAAAAAAAATAAAATAAAAATTTATTTTAGTTATATGTTTTCTTAATAAAAATTAAGCTTTTATATATATATATATATATATATATATATATATATATATAGAGCCTATGTAAAGCTTATAATTTGTAAATATGTAGACATTGAACAACCTATCAAAATCTTACATTTATGTAGGCTTTAGTATAATTAAAAGCTACTTATGGTCTTTAAAGCTTGAAATATGAGGCTTTTTAAAAACTTACATTGTAAGTAGACTTTTAAAAATATTTCAGGCCTAATCAGACCTTCTGAAAACCCATATCTAAGCCAAAAAAACAGTCTATATTCAGGTTTAGGCCTATTTATCCCAATCCCAATCCCTGGCCTAGTCTAGTCTATTTTCCTCACTGTGAGTGTTAAAAATGGAATAAACTATGTTTGAAGGTGCAGAAAATAATGGTTGATTAAGGTGATAATTATGATTTGATTGCCTATCTTCTCAATTGAAGTTTCCCAGATGATCTCTTAAACAGAAGAGATAATCCCCAGAGACAAACTCACCCTTGATCAAGGAACAGCCAAACTCATCAGCTTACTATTAAGATCATTTAAGATGATGAATCAAAATGGCTATAAGAAAGACGTGGGAAATTAATTAGCAGAATGACGATCTGATGATGAATCATCAATCTCAAGAGACAAACTCACCTATGATCAAGGAACACACAAACTATGCCATTAATAGTCCCTCAATTAGCTGCATTACATATTGAAGATCACTTATGATGATGAATGAGCAGAGAGCTAAGCTCTCTCACAAAACGGCTATAAAAGGAGGCCTCATACTACTCACAATTCACAAGTCAATCAAAAGAAAACATATATTCAACGTAGTAGCAGCAAGAAGTGTGGTTGTGAAGAAGAAGATGATGATGAAGAAGGAGAGTGTGGTGGTGGCGGTGATGGTGGTTCTGGTGGTGGTGGCACAAGTTCAGGCACAGTATGGCCCACCTGCTCATCCGGCAGAATCAGGTAACCGTCCGCCACCCAAGCGTTGTGCATCAAAGTGTGCTCTTAAGTGCTTGTTGGGGCTCAGACTACAACCAATTTCATACATGACGTGCTTCAGCATGTGTATGTTGAAGTGCAGATTCCTGCCCTCCGACTCTACCTTTAATTGCACTTCTTCTTGTGCTCATTCCAAGACCCATAATCTTGCCAATACTGCTACCGGTATGTGCATGTTTTAGTAATAATGTTTGTATATTTCATTTGGATTATTCAAATAATTCTGATTTAACTTTGATATTTCATTATTGATGATGATCATCGATGTTGTTTTGTTGTTGCAGAAGCACAAAAAGTGGAAGGCTTCGTGGAATCATGCTACGATAATTGCAGCAAACATTAATCATCTCTTGTCCTCTTATACATATATTTATATAATGATGGCATTAGTTAATACATGTAGTTGGAAAATGTACTTGTGTTTTCCTTTAGCATAAATGAATAAATAATCTCCTTTCCTATATATTTTGCTTTTCTCTCCTCATTACTTTAATTTATCAGTTTCCTGGTACTTAATTGTACTCTCTCTTTTTTTTTCTACAAAATATATTTCATTATAACTAACTCAATGAGAGATACAAGCTCAAAATAAAAAGCTTGTAAAAAGAAAGTCCAAATACATAATAATGTAAAGAAACCCTACCATGTTCATAATCTTTTCACTAGAATAATCTGTGAGTAGAAAAATGTCGTCACTTGCAACAAAGCTATTGCAAGAAGTGGGTTTTCAACGAACTATCCTAAAAGATCTACCGCTTTTATTGGCAATAAAGCAATCAGATTAGTTGTTGAAGAAACCCCATGAGAAGATCTCATAAAAAGAAAAACACCCACAAACATCAATAAGAAAGATGAAGGCACTACGAGCCTCACGGTTTCAACCATGATAGACGTTTCGAATTTGCAATTGCCAACAATCTATAATAGCCATTTAAAAGATAGAACCATACTTAATTGTACTCTCTCTGACATTATAGAATAAAATGGTTTATTTCTTAACTTATCGATGATATTGTCAAATTACAATCATAAAATACTTTTTGAATAAAACCAACCAATTACCTCGGGATAACTATGGTTTAGTATATATGTAAAATTCTAATGATAACGGGTTTATGATAAGCTTAATTAATATAAATGGATGAACCAGTAATTCCTACTTCGTACAGAATATAGTGGAGGATTGGGACTCGGAGCGGTACAACGCTAACTGAAATTTCAACATGAACTTCAAGTTATTCACAAAGTACGAAGACGAACCCTCAGGTGATACAAATTAGAAATTACTCGTAATAATTAATTAACAGATCTGTTTACCAGTTTTGCGGTTGGGTTCGCATGCAAAAACTGAAAACCCTAAAAAAAATTATGCCATGTGCAGTTCATAGCTAGAAAATAGTGTAAAGGGAAGTTTTTGAAAGGAACCACTTTCAAGAACTCTTTACTATTAGTCTACTACAGACTGTTCAAGTCTAATTAGGATGGGTTAGATTATGAGTACGTTTTAGAGCTGAGTATGGAACCCATAATCCACGAACCTGCTCACAACCCAGTGTAATTGGGTAATTTTGAGCCCGCCAAAAAAGAACCATAATGGGGTGGGTTAGAACCCGCCCATTTAAATGGGCTATAGGCACACCTACGGGCTGCTCGTATCTGTCCATTTAGTGTTATTTTTATTAATTACCCACCTCATTCTGAATTCTGATATAAGGTAAAGGTGTTCCATGACTCCCTATCCTGAATAAATTTATGTTATGATGATACTTGTCTAAATTTATGTTGTTTTTTTGTAAATTGTGATTATTGAACTTTGAAGATTCATATTTCATAATTTAAAATGATGAATTTGGATGATGTTTAATACTTATGTATATTTTTTTTTTCAAAAAAATAAACAGACCAAATGTAAATGAGTTACCCAAAACCAAGTTAGCCCACCCATTTATGTGTTAACCCATTTACATGAGTTTAAATGGGTTGAGGTATGGGTATGAGCTAGCCCATACCCATTTAAAGTTCAATGGGCGGGCTATGGGTTCGGCCTCGGGCTGCCCAACCCGCCCATTGCTCTGCCCTAGTACGTTTGGTTCAATTGCATTATATGTCTGCAATAATAATCATGATTGCATTATCAAGATAAGAGTGTTTGATTGCTCTTTAGCATGATAATAGAGTTTACCATAGTAATGATGATTACCAAAAAATTGGTCATCTTCGTTCATACCTCCCTTATAAACACCCATTACCATCTCATTGCATGGTTGAAAAAGTCCAATTTATCCTTTAATTTCATTCGTCTTTGTTTCACTCGTCTCATTTCATCTGTCACACCGCCGCCACTACCCCCTCCTCCTCCACAACCGTCGTTGACACCTCCTGCCCGCCGCCGCCTCCTCCTCCACCTCCACCACCTACTACCACCACCGCCATATCACTGTCATCCCCATCCCCATCACCACAACCATTGACATCAGATGATCCTTGGCGAAATAGTGTGTGACGGCTATTATGAGGCAACGCAATGACTCTTAGCTATTTTTGTAACATCCTAATTTTTAATTTTAGGATTTAAGTATGATTATGAAAGAATTATATATGATAAATGCATTTATCATAAAATAATAATAATAATATAAAAATAAAAAAAAAATTAATTGAGAAAGAAAATCCTTAAATGGAACTAAGGATTAAATTTTAATAAATCTCCAGTAATTGTAATATTATAAGTAATGGGCTTATCGTCAAATAAAAGCCTACACATGTATTCCATTCCCTATTATTTTTCCAGCCCAACACGTTAGCAACAGGAAAAGAAGACCACAATATAATCTCCAGCCCAAGTACTCAATTGTTATTTCTCACGGCCCATATGCTATCAAATGCAAAGTCCACTTCATTTGTTTATTCCTTTCTCTTGAACCCAAACCGTGTTAGTTATGGAGCAGCAAAATACATGTATATCTATTAAAAATGTTCCAATATCTGTTTAGTCAAACACGTTAAACAGGAATTCACATTAGGTGCTTCTCCTTTTATGTGCTTGTTATGTGCTTTTTCCTCTAATTAGAAGGATTAGACATTTTTTTAAAAAATTTTTTATAGATTCTATTTATTTAAATTAGATTATATGTTGCATCGTGAAACTTTTTTTACACCCAGTATTTCAAATTAATTAATTTTCATAAAATAGCATCAGTGACGATCACGGGTTGCAGGGAGATTATTGAGCAAATCAAATGGCCATACTTCCACAACGTTTGAATCTCGCTTTGGGCCTCAACAATACACGCAAACGCAGAACCTCCATGCCCCTCGAGCCAAGCGCCATATACCCGTCAGACCTTTCTTCCTCGGACCAGCAGGTTCTTCTTCTCGGAATGGACCTCCAATCTCTTATAAAATCCATGATTCTTCAGCTCCTCGTTCATCCACTTCCTTCAGCCTACTAAAGCCGAGAACGAGACTGAGTTCCGAGAACAAATGTGAGAAAGTGAGAGGCTGAGAATAGGAGTGAGAAAGAGAGAACACATCGGCTTTGCCCCTGCTTCATCCAACCAAAAACGGAGAGGTGTTGTGTTCCGTCGAAGGTAATCCTTTTTGAACTTTTCCTTCTAGCTTTTGCATGAATAGTTCGATGATTTAAGCTTAAGAAGGCGTGGTTGGTCCTGTGCATGTTCTCTGTTTTATGACGCTAGAACAGAGGAAGTTTTACAAATTTTTTCGTTGAAAAACTCACGAACCAACATAGGAGTCCAGGCATTCCTGTTTTATATATATTAGGAACCATATGTATAGCAGAACTGAAACCTTACGGTATAGGTGTTGTTTCTAATATACTGAGTAGGTAGAAATTGAAATACAGTAAACAGAATAGCATACCAAGAATCTGAATTAATTAAGTAGATCATATAGATAACAAACAACGCTTCTGTACAATATTAAAAACCAGTAAACAAACTCACAAGACTGCCGAAATTATGAATGAACAAAGTAGAAATCCGGGCCCAACGTACGTTGTGTCCTTAAGACAATTTTGCTCCCTCAATACGGACGCCGAAGGTTACTGAGCAATTGCCTCCCAGGATAGAGCGGATTTGTCGTCTCCAGGAAGATGTCTCTGTCTTGCCTGAAGCCCAAGCGAATCCAACGAGTCTGCTTTCGGAACGCACAGAATGTATATGTAGAAAGAGTGTATGCAGAGAAGAAAAAAAAACGTTTTTGTTCTGTGACTAGGGGCCCCTATTTATAGAGTTTGGAAAATAATGATCTGATGAACTTGTCTGTTCTATTGAATAATACAAGTAGTTTTGAATAGTGACAATTGAGAAAAAATTATTTAATTTAGTAAAATTTAGAATTTTGTGCTGGACGCTCCTGAAATAAGAAGGAATGTTTCTTTCAAATATGTCAAGGAAGGTTTCTTTCCTTTCCATATTTCATATGGTATGCTTTGTATCGTTTCATGAGGCACTTTGTTAATCAGAAAGTTAGCCGTTAGAATAGCTTCCCCCCACAAATTTTGTGGTAAACCGGATTCAATTAATAATGCATTCATCATCTCTTTCAATGTCGATTTTCCTTTCGCAATCCCATTTGATTGCGGAGCATAAGGAGCAGTTATGCAGTGTATAATACGAGATTCTATGCAGAATTCCTCGAAGGGGCCATCATATTCTCCCCCACGATCGCTCCTTACTATTTTAATTTTCTTGTTAAGTTGATTTTCAACTTCAACTTTATATTGTTTAAAAGCAATAATAGCCTCATCTTTACTATTAAGCAAATACACATAACAATATCTACTACAATCATCAATAAATGTAATAAAATATTTCTTATTACCCCTAGATGGTATAGATTTCATATCACATATATCAGTATGTATTAAATCTAACAAGTCAGTTGATCTTTCAACAGAAGCAAAAGGTAACTTAGAAAATTTTGATTTAATGCATACTTGACATTTATCTTTAATTGAACAATCAACTTTAGGCAATAATTCTAAATTAATTAATTTTTTAATTGATTTATTATTAACATGTCCTAATCTTTGATGCCATAAATTAGAGGACTCAAGCATATAGATAGAAGTAATATTATTATTAATAGCACCATTATTGGTGACAGTCATTACATTAACTTTGAAAAGGCCCTCACTAAGGTAACCTTTTCCAACATACATATCATTCCTAGAAAGTATAAACTACAAATACAAGCTTAAAACCATTCTTGCTTAAGAGGGATCCAGAAATTAAATTCTTGCGAATATCAGGCACATGAAGCACATCATTAAGTGTCACGACCTTTCCAGAAGTCATCTTCAAAACCACTTTTCCAACACCTTCAACCTTTGAAGTAGAAGAATTTCCCATATATAGTTGTTCATCTTGCTTCGCAGGAGTATAAGAAGAGAACATCCATTTGTTTGCACATACATGCCTAGTGGCACCAGTGTCCACCCACCATTCCTTGGTATTTCCAACCAAGTTACATTGCATTACTCTGTGAAAGACTCATACTATCAATCATATCGTAGCATTGTCAACCATATTGGCTTCGGTGTTCTTCTTCTTGAGGTTCTTTGGCTTCCTAAAATCCTTAGCACGGTGGCGGACTTTCCACAATTGTAGCACTTGCCTTTGAACTTCGGCTTTTGCTAGGGCCTTTGTTATGGCCTTGTTTGAATGATCCTCATTAGAGCGTTTACATTTCTTGGGCTTTGGATCATCTTCCACAATATTGGCCTTTGAAACTATAGGATTGCCGCCAAGTTTCTTTTCAGAAATCTTGTTGTATTCTTCTATTCTCAGCCTTACAATCAAATCTTCAAGTGACATCTCCTTACGCTTGTGTTTAAGGCAATTCTTGAATTCTTTCCAAGATGGTGGCAATTTTTCAATAAATGCAGCAACTTGAAAAGACTCGCTAAGAGACATCCCTTCTCGCGACAACCTTCTCTTTGTCAGCCGGTAGTCCTTCTTCCAATTTTGGAGCATCCTCAGTGAGAAACCGTGCCAAGTTCAATGTGGTTAAGTAGAAAAACATTTTCTGTTGCCATCTTTTAAAATCATTATCATTGAACTTTTCAGGTTTTTCACCATGAATTGGAACAGGACCACTCGGGTTAATCAGATTGGTACTTGTACTTGCCATTTCTATTGTTAAAACAGAAACTAAGATTAATCACGCAGATTAATCCACAAACAATATAATAATAATATTCACAAAAAATTAATACATATTCAATTCAATACTACTACCAACATATGAAATCAGTAATGATTTAAATTACTATAGAATGATTTCAATTGAAAATTGTCTTAAGATTGTTGTTTCTAATATACTAAGTAGGTAGAAATTGAAATACAGTAAACAGAATAGCATACCAAGAATCTGAATTAATTAAGTAGATCATATAGATAACAAACAACGCTTCTGTACAATATTAAAAACCAGTAAACAAACTCACAAGACTGTCGAAATTATGAATGAACAAAGTAGAAATCCGGGCCCAACGTACGTTGTGTCCTTAAGACAATTTTGCTCCTCAATACGGACGCCGAAGGTTCTTGAGCAATTGCCTCCCGGGATAGAGCGGATTTGTCGTCTCCGGGAAGATGTCTCTGTCTTGCACGAAGCCCAAGCGAATCCAACGAGTGCGCTTTGGAACGCACAGAATGTATATGTAGAAAGAGTGTATGCAGAGAAGAAGAAAAAACGTTTTTGTTCTGTGACTAGGGGCCCCTATTTATAGAGTTTGGAAAATAATGATCTGATGGACTTGTCTGTTCTATTGAATAATACAAATAGTTTTGAATAATGACAATTAAGAAAAAATTATTTAATTTAGTAAAATTAAGAATTTTGTGCTGGACGCTCCTGAAATAAGAGTTCGTTGGCCAATCTGCACCTTAGATAACGGAGGTTAACTTTTTGTTAACGGTGTTAATAGCGTTGTGCTGAGCGCTCCTTTTTAAAAAGTTTGTTGGTATTTTTGGTCCACTTAATAGTTAATTGTGCTGGACGCTCCTGAGCCAATAGTTCGTTGGTAAAATCGCACCTTAACCCTAAAATAAACGATGGATCTACTTCAATCGAATCAGAAATTTGTTCTATGTATGTTTTTATTTTGCCTTCATAGGTGCATTCATTTACACACACACATATAATGTGGATTTGGGTTTCATTTATAATCTTTTTGTGTTAACCTCATAAAATTCATGTTATTTCGGAACATTTACCATTAATTTCTCACACTTAATTCTTGGTGAATTCATAGATATTTGGGGATACAAATGCAAAGAAAATGTGCCTAGCTTGGCTTTCATAGATTTTTTTGTATTGATAGGTTATCATTTGAGCCACATGTGGAGCCATTTAAAGCACAAATCAATGACTAAGAAGTTGGAAAGGAACTTAGAAAGTTAATACACTATGGAAAAATAAGAAAAGATGAAGAGGAGTTTTTGGCCTTAGCTAAAAGCAAGACATCAACTTTTTGGCTGTAGCCAAGGCCTCTCTTGTCTACAACCAACGACAATAAATGAAGCTATATATGTGTTTTGAGGTCAGAATTGATTCTAGGGCTTTAAACATTGAAATTCACGAACAATAGTGCCATTCTTTGCTTCTAGGGCGATTTGGGGGAGATTTGAGAGATTCTCTTTGCTAGGGTTTGGTGTTCTTGAAGGAGATTCAAGTGGAGATTGAAGTTTTGAAGAGATTCAAGCTCATTCTTTTGGTTTTGCTGATTCATTTCCCTTTCTTCTCCATTTTTCTGATATGGTTGTAGCTATTAGGTGTATTTATGGCTATTTGATGAACATAAGTAGCTAAACTTTTCATTCTAGAATTATTTTGAACCTTTGTATGGATTAAGACTTGAATATCTCTCTTTTGATCGATAGCTAATGATAAATATGTGTTGATCTTATCCTTTGCTTAATGTTTCTAAGTGTTTGGCCAACATTTAGATTTCTAAGCAAATAAGAAATTATCATTAGACTTTCTTGTGTTGATAGGTTATTATTTGAGCCACATGTGGAGCTATTTAAAGCACAAATCAATGACTACGAAGTTGGAAATGAGCCTAGAAAGTCAATAAACCATGGAAAAATAAGAAAAGATGAAGAGGATTTTTGGCCTCAGCCAAAATCAAGCCAAAAACTTTTTGGCCACAGCCAAGGCCTCTCTTGGCTGCAGCCAATGACAGTAAATGAAGCTGTGCATTTCGAGGTTAGAACTGATTTTAGGGCTCTAAACATTGAAATTCACAAACAACAGCGCCATTCTTCACTTCTAGGGTGATTTGGGAGCTTCTCTTTGCTAGGGTTTGGTGTTCTTGAAGGAGATTCAAGTAGATTGGAGATTTGAAGAGATTCAAGCTCATTTCCGTTGGTTTTGCTGATCCCTTTCCCTTTTTTCTCCATTTTTCTGATATGGTTGTAGCTATTTGGTGCATTTGTGGCTAGTTGTTGAACATGAATAGCTAAACTTTTCATTCTATGATTATTTTAAACCTTTGTATGGAATAAGACTTAAATATTCCTCTCTTTTGGTAGCTAATGATACATATGTTTTGATTTTATCCTTTGCTTAATGCTTCTAAGGCCACAATTTAGACTTATTTGTTCACTTGGGTTTGACTTGAGAGAGCTAATTTAGGTGTGAAACTTTGTTAAAATCATGCTTGACTTGAAGTTTACTTGATAAATAGATAGTTTATTAGTAAAATAGAGATATATTTACTAACCTTGTATTGTCACATTAAAGTTGTTGCTTAAAGTTGATTTTCATTAATTGTAGTAAGAAATTGTGCATTCTAATGAAAAGAGAAACTTGATTTTGACTTGAGAGAGCTTTATCAAGTGCTTTTGAACCTTACACTGACACATATATTCATTAAAATACTATTTGAGAGGAAGTTAATTAAGTTTTATGAAGTACAAAAGGGAGAAATAATCCTAGACCCCATTTCATCCTTGAAATTAAAGAATCACTTGTTTATATTAATTTTTAGTTTTAATTTAGGTTTATTTCATAGTTTCCCTTCACTCTTAATATTTGTGTCACTCAAATTAGGCAAAAGTGTGATAACTGATACTTAACCGGGATTTGAAACCAAATCCTCGTAAGAATGATACTTTACTTATTACTTTATTATTTGATGTGACATGCGTGCGAACACTTTGCTTATTTTATGGATCTATCATATATATAATTACTTTATGCAGTTGAACTTGCATGATAATTTTGTTTCTAGTTCTGCACTTTTCTTGAAGTAAAAGCTCAACACTACAATTACCTATATATATATATATATATATCACCATAATATATCTATTATCAATCAACTTCATTCTTGAAAACTTGTAATACCGGTTCCGTAAGAAACGGGTCGGTTCGGAACCATTATTAGTCATTAAATACATAGTCTTATTTGATTGGTTGAACAATTATATTTGGAAATGATTTGATAATTCCTAAATTTCCTTTATTTTATTACTTCCTCTAAAATGGCAATATAGGTGCAGATATTATCTCTCAACCAATGGCATTACATCCCCTAAATAATGATAATTCAGTTTTTTCCATCCCCATAAATTAAATATGTCATAATGATAATGATTTGATTTAGAAATAGTGATTCCGTTTTTCCCAGTAGCTTGTATTTCAACTCTTGACAATCATCAGACGTTTTCTGACCATAATGATTTGTCATACATAATTATAACATCATCAACTTTATTCTTGAAAACTTGTAATAGTTTCATTAGCAAATAGCATAAGCATGCAGACCCATGGTGAACAACATTCTTGAAAACTTTATTATTGGAATGCAGGCCAAAGGGTACAATTACTTGATGGGGGTGATTATATTTGCACCAATTACAATGTTGGCTTGGTTCCCATTTGTGTCAGAATTTCAAACTAGGCTTATACACAACTGAATTGGACGTGTTGAAGATGAGAGTAGAACGTTACGCAGGATGATACAGTTGTAAAATGTCAAGAGGGATACTTTCCAATTATCATAAAATTTCAAGGAATAGAATATATATTGATTTTTTTCCTATTGAGTCACAAGACAACAAATTTGAGTTTTTTCTAGACATTGAGTTTAATACTGTTCCTAATGCTTTATGAGTTTTTCTATTAAAAAAAAAACAACTTTGACGCCACGTGTTTATTATCTTATCAATATACTTTCTTTCTTTCTTTTTTTGCTTAATGCTATCACCTAATACAACCAAATCAAATTGTAACACCCCAAGTTTGAAATGCGGAAAAATTTTTTTTTTCAAACAAACAATCAGAGTGGAGAAATAGAGCGAAAGAGCATTTGGATTCTTAGCCAAAACAGCAACCATTGTGTAACATTGCATAGATTACAGTAGTCCAAATGTTTAGAAAGGAACAACAGATAGAAACAGAAAAACGGAAAGGAATGCGTAAAGCGATAAAGATAGAAACAGTCTTGTTGCATGCCTACTCCGGTACTTGCCTCGATCCAAGATCCGTGGTCCTCCGGACCACGAAGCTACAGTGAGATTCAATTCAACGTATTGAATCTCGGGTAGCAGTTAACCTCATACCCAAACAATACAAGATACGGACAACGAGATATTTCTAGAGCTAATACAACAGTATATCATCACAAAAGCACTCGCGGATGCATGATCATTATGCCGACAAACATAAGCAATAAGCAATATGAAAGCCCCACAATGTAAAACAACAATAACACTGCACTATTCACCGGTGCCACGATAATTAGTCGTGTCCTCGCCGCTAGGAAAACAAAACGGTGTTATCAAAACTATAACCCGTATAAGCTGTCGTATAACGGTCTACGAACATATCATTGACATATAAGTATTTAAGAAGCACAAGATTAGTGTTACGATGCGCGTCCGTACCTTCGTTGATGTACGTAAGTGTTTCGGCGAAACTTTGTACTTTCGACGGAAAACGGTGATTTGTCCGACGGTGGCACGTTGGACGGCGTAAAGGCAACAAATTAGGATTCCTGACTTCCTCTACAAGTAATATCACTTTTATTAGTGATTTGATACTACAATGGCATTTTAGGTAAAAATTACCATTTTGCCCTATACCCCTACTTGGCGGAATTTCGCGGCGCTTAGCTACATAGGCTATTTTCTTCCCAAAATTTCGCGAACTTCGACGCATTTATGATTCTTGAAAATAAAGACTAAAATAGCCCTCCCATATGATACCCAATCATACTTGAAATTTAAAGGCTATTACTACCCCTAATTTTGAAAGAGTTATAAAAACTACAACTTTTCAGCGACTCGATCCCTACTATGTTTACACCTCTGCATATTTTTCAACGCAAACAAGGATCTAAAACATTTGTAGGAATCTTGTCACCTACTTTCTAAATCTAACTAACAATTCTACTAACTACTAAACTAAAAACTAAAGACTAAAGCCCGAAAGACTTACCGTTGAAGACTTCGGCGAGCTTCCGCCAGAACTTCTCTCTCTTCTTTCTCTCCCTAGCAATTTCGGCCAAGGAGCTCAAAGAAGAATGATGTGCAGAATTTGAAGGAGGGGGGGGTATTTATAGGGTTTTGATAAGGCTTTGTTTGGCATTTTGGGTTATAAAAACCCATTTTCCCCGATCGGTACCCGATTCGCGTGATTTCAGAGAATTCACAAAATTCTGGATTTACAACTCTGAAGACATGTTCTCACTTAGTAGAAATGTCCAAGTTAACCTAAATTTTGATTCCATATAGGTCTCCAACAGTCCAGTTGAAGTTCCTCGAAAAACGTGTCCGAACGCGTCCGGTGTCGGAATTCGTTTTCGGAGATATCAATCTCTTCGAAATAATTCACCGATTCCAAATATGTCAAAATAAATTCAAACCCATTCCTAAATATTGAGTTAGAATTTATTTTCCTCTTTTCCAAAAATATGCCTATATGCATTTTTCCCTATTTTGTTTTATTAGGAAAATGCACAAACGGCCTCGGAATTAACTTCCGGAAGAGGTCACTTAAAGGTAAAAACTCACTGATCAATATTTTACCTTGACCTTGAAATTCCTATTTCTAGATCTCTAGATAGGATCCGTTTCCTAATTTTTAATTTACTATTCATACTTTTTGCTTTAATTTAATTATATTATTTTTTTAATATCCACTTGACCACTTGCTTCTTATATTTCATTTCATTTTTTTTTTCTTATTTTGCCTTGAATTTTCGGCTGGCCCTTATTTAATTTTAATAAATATTTATTTTTTAATTTATTTAATTATTTAATGATTTATTTATTTACTTTTTCCAAAAATTTCACAAAATTACCTAATTGGTCCATTCTTGTATTTAGGCTTAAAAAATACCTAAACTCAACTATTTTTCTCCAAAATTTCCAATTAATTAGTAAATACATTTTTACTAATTTCCACCTAATTTACACTAATTTTTGAGCTTCACATAATTATCCCTTAATTTCATTTGTTTACACTTAAGTAATTAGCCATTAATTGCTTAATCACTCTTTTAACCATGGTTGGTATTTTTCTTAATTAAGATGCCTTATTACCTTCATACTTTGGTATTAACATTAGTATTCTCATGCCTCTTGCATTTTTAGAAATTACAAGGGTATTTTGGTCTTTTTATTACTTTTTGAGTATTTCCCAACAATTTCTCCAATTTCATAATTTATAAAATTACAATAATTAGAGATTATATACTCTCCTTACTCACTTGGTCATTTAACTACCTTTTAGGATTTTTCCACAAATTTTCTAAGTTAATTACCCTTTCTAGGGGCATTTTGGTCATTTTGGCACTTTGGCCCTTAAATTCCCTAATTTCTTGTAGAAATTCTACCTAGAAAATATGCTATAATTATACAAGACTGGAGATTGAATTTTCACTTATCAGAATTATCCAACTTTTATTTATAATATGCCAGATAAATATCCGGGTATTACACAAATAGGTAACATTATCATATATACTACAATCAGTCAATCACAATTGTTAACATGTTCGAAAAACACTTCTCGTGCAATGCACAGGAGATATAGCTTGTTTTATATGAAAACAAGAAAATATTATTTCAAACATTTCCTTAATTAGAAGTTTACCAATTTAATCTCTCATCACAATGATTTTTTATGAACACTAAGATATCTTCACTATGATGAGATCTGCATAGTTTGAATAAAATTTGAACGGTTTAGATTTAAGATGTTTAGCTAATAATTTTTAAATATTTTTTTTTTGAAAACTGATAATTAAGATATTATCTTTATTTTGGATTTTGTCATTCAAATAATTTTTATTTTGAAAACGTAAAAGTAAAAAAACTTAATGTCTGTTTGTTCGATCATATTATACTGTGTAGTGCACTGGTAGGGAAAAACTTTTTAGCCTATAAACTCCGCAAGTGCACGAGCCGTATCAAGTAATAAAGTAATAAGAAAAATTTTGTTCCCACGAGGACTCAATCTAATTAATGATTAGATATTAAATTTCATTTTCTCGTTTAAATTGAGCAAATCAGAATTGTTTTCAATGATAATAAAAGAAATTTAATAGAAATAAGAACTTTCACAGAGATAAAACTTCAATATCAAGAATGAGCAACCTAGAGTCACTAATCCCTTATTAGCTTCATAAACCTTGTTTTCACTAATTTAATTAGTCTTAATATCAATTTTGTTAATCTCTAGTATAAATAGCTATAACTGTCTGTCGGTCTATTTACAACTCTCTTAAATGTACTTTGTTATGTCTAACATAATTACTCAAGAGGCAATAAAACTCAAACACACTCTTCAACAAATTATATGGGGCCATTAGGTATATGTCTATCCAATCGCAAATTAAATCGTAATTTAATCTCATATTACTTAATCTCAGAGCTTAATTAAAATTTTCTTCGTCAAGGTAAATCCTAATGCTCAAATTCATATTCAATGATAGGCCAATCACTAAATAGATAAATCTAAACAAGATTAAGTAACCCAAATTAATATTAATTATAACTAAACAATGAAAATAAAATTTAATCCAAGTTCATAGCTTTTCTAGGTTTCTTATAGGTTGCAAGTAATAAATCAGCCACTCATGGCTTTATTCCAGATCACAACAACAGTAATTTTCAGAGTCAGAGACATACGGTAATGCTAAGAAACTGGAACAGAGTTAAATGAAATAAGAAAACCCAGGACATAGACTCAGCAACAGCTTTTTTGTCAACTCTGATCCAGCTCAACGAGGAAGAAGCGAATGTAGAACAATGGGAACACAGCGCCTTCATCTGATTCTGCGATTAAGACTCAGCCTCCCAACTAGGGGTGAGCAACGGGCGGGCGGGGCTGCCCCGGGGGGTAACCCGCGTCCCGCCCGTTTATTTTTAACCGGGACGGGGTATAACGGGTACGGGGCAAAACCCGTTTAACCCGTAAAAAACGGGTACGGGTTAAACGGGTTTTGGTAAACGGGTCTGGGGAACCCGTTTACAATCTGGGCCTTTTTTTTTTTTTTTTTCACGATTTTTTGGCCCTGAACACTGTTTTTGTCAAGCAATTTTATGGGCCCAGCGCATTTTTACATATATGTCCCTACACCTATGTTTGCATTTTTTTATTTGGCCCAGTTCACGTTTTTTCATCATAAAACTATGAAATCAACATTGTTCCTCAACTCTGAGCAAAAAAAACATTGTTCCTCAACATGCCATTTTAACAAACAAGTGAACAACCACATCGAATCCCTACATGAACATTGAACATTGGAATATCTCTATCCTGAGCCAACCTCGCATTTTGTCTCCGACTTGATGACTTCTAAGTTAGCACTAATTAAAAAAATAGCACTAAAAAATGAATCAAGATACATGTTAATCAAGATATTATATTCAGAATGATCATATTAAAAAAATGATTTTATCACAATTGAACTTAAATATAGCCTACAAACATTATCTTATTTACATTACTCTACAAGCCCAACATGAAAAATTCTCCTTAATATCATTATTGCTAACAACATTAACTGTTCTCACCTAATCATCAATATATCAAAATCCCTGGCAATGGCATACATAAAAATATCAAAGCATAATTATTTAATATATTGATGAATAAATTTCATTTTTCCAAGCAAAGCATCCCTGTGATGCGGGAGTTGATTTCACTTCCAGTTCATCAAACACACACAAAATTCAAAACATCTATGTATTAACTATAATCACAGATTCATCAATTCAAACTTCAATCATCACAACTTCAAAATTCAAACATAAAAATAAAACAATATTAATAATTAAAGTTTAAATTTGATGACTTGAAACATAAGAAATTCAAGTAAAAGTTTAATATTAATATTCACTGCTCAGATCCGCCGCCTGATGCTGCATCTTCCTCTACAAAATGAAAGAAGATAAATCCTAATTAATACGAAAATAGAAATGAAACATTAATAACTGAAAATAGAAAATACAAAGTAATATACCGATAACAATAGCTTCAGTCTCATCAAAATTATCACAATCAAAGTCATTGCAGTTGGGTGGTTTCATTGATAGCCAATTTTGTGCACATATGAGTGCCTCAGCCATCTTTGAGGATAAAGAGCTCCTGAATGCATCTAATACTCGACCCCCAGTGCTAAAAGCTGATTCTGAAGAGACAGTAGAGACTGGAACAGCCAATATATCACGTGCGATCAAGCTTAACACTTTATACTTACAAGCATTGCCTTTCCACCACGCCAAGAGGTCGAATTTTGAATCACGATAACCAACCAATTCAGACCAGATGCCAAGGGCACTTCAAGTTCTAACTCAACATGATCCCCTTGCTCCGGTGTTGGTTGAGAAGAAGATTCACCAACATGAATAGTAGCTGAATAGTGGTCATATAAACGATACAATAATGTTGTAATCTTCCTCAACATAGATTCGCACTTTGTTGGTTCATGAAAAAGTTCATTGAAAGCAACCTTGACATATGTCATTTTATATCTTGGGTCTAGTATCACAGCCACTACCAACAAAGGATTCATTTTCTCAGCTGCCCCCCAATATTTGTTAAACTTTGATAGCATTCTTCTTGACATGTGACCCAACAGAGTAGGAGCTACTTGCATTTTTTCAAGGCTTGTCGAATTGAAACTATGTGTTGGAAACAAGTGTTACTTGTAACATAGTTTGACCCAGAAAACTTCAATGTCATGTTGTAAAATAATTTTAAAAAGCCAAGAAACTCATTTGCAGTGCTCCAATCATATGCACTAGGAGGCAATATTGTAGGTACAACAACCCTACTTGTAGGTACAACATCCTCCTCCTCCATCTGAGCATCAATCAAGATAAAAGTGTCTCGACTGGAATCTACGTTCTTCTTCTTGAAATATTGTTTGTATTCTTCATCCTCCTCCTCCATCCGAGTAAAGACTTTGACAAACTTAACCGCGCTTTCAAGCATAAGGTATGTTGAGTTCCACCTAATGACATAATAGAAATGAAAATCAATTAAACATCAATACATTATCATATCAAAGCTCATTCAAACAAATTATTAAAAAAATTACCTCGTGGGACAATCCAATGTAAGAAAGCTCTTTGATTCAACTCGTTCTCTTTCACCAACATTATGAACTTACGCTTCCTTGATGGAGAAGATTTAACATATTTTACTGCATGTCGGATGAGCTCAATAGACTTGTTCATTTCTTTTAGACCTTCAGAAACAACCAAGTTCAATATGTGAGCAGCACACCGCATTTGCAAAAATTCCCCATCACATACCATTGCAAAACCATCCCAACTCTTGAAACGCTTTTCAGGATTGCAATTGCAAAATCATTGGCAGAAGCATTGTCAACCGTGATTGTATACACTTTGTCAATGCTCCATTGAAATAAGCAATCCTCAATTTGTTTGGCAATTGACTCACCTCTATGATCTTTAATCTCACAAAAATTCAGAATGCGTTTCTGCAAAATCCAATCATCATCAATCCAATGTGCAGTTAAACACATGTAGTTGTTATTTTGCATAGATGTCCAACAATCGGTTGTGAAAGACACCCGGACTTTAGAAGTCTTGAAATATTTTTTCAAGATATTTGCTTGTTCTTTATATATGCCATAACAATCTCTAGCAGCTGTCCATCTTGATGGCATTTGAAATTTAGGTTCAAACTCTTGCAAAAGTTCTGTCAACCCCTCCTTTTCCACACATCGGAAAGGCACCTCATCCTTTATGATGTACCTAGCAATAGCCTTTCTACCTCGCTCTTGACTAAATAAGTGATGAGTGAGTGTTTGATTTGTAGTAGCCGAGAATAAACTTTGACCCTTGCTTGCTTTGTTGGGATTTTTTGGACACTTGTCAAAATGTCTCCATAATTGCTTAGTGCCATCATTCGAAGGATGACTTGCATAATTTGCTGGACAATAGTTGCACTTTGACCTATGTTTCCCTTTAGTTTCGGCTAGTGGAAGCCTTGTAAAATGGTTCCATATTTCAGATGACTCTTTCCTTTTTTTTCTAGGTTGGGAATCATTATCTTGTCCCTCATTTGTCATCTCATTCTCAACATGGGCAGCAATACGTTGTGCTTCATTACTAGCTTGAGTAGCTTGAGTAGCTTCCCCTAAAACATTTGGAGATTGCCCTTGCACATCATTTGGTGGAATATGTTCCATGCTAATTTGAAGATAAAAACAAATAATTGAAAAGGTAAGATAGGAACAATAATACTTAAAGAAATCGACAACAACTTAATTGGGGCAAGTGAAGCTAACAATAAGCTGAATCGCAATGCTGATTTTTCAAATGCTTTATAGATTTAAAATTTTGAAACCAAGTAAAGTGACAAGCAAAAAAGAATGTGTACTCTACTGGTCACCCATATGTTTTGTGCTTCTGTACTCATCATATAAGGGGTCACATCTCCATACAAGTCAAACCAAGGAATATAGTAGCCTCTCACAATCCCTTTATTAAAGCTTGTCATTATTCTCAATTAATAATGCTACTCCGATCTCTTATGTGTGAAGGCAACACATAAAGTCCTTTGAAACCAAGTAAAGTGACCCTGTTAGGTTTAGCAGTGAAACTCATACTTTTCTCATATATTCCACATGATCCACAAGATGCTTAAATTTTCTTATGGTATATATGATAATTTTTCAGCTTAATTTCTTCCACAAGCTTCATTCTTTAATATACATACTCATATAATCTTATTTCTATATAGAGCCCTTCTAACATGTCTCAACGGAATAAAAAAATCCTCAAACATCATTAACTCTGTTTTAAAATGTTATAACTTTTTACTTTATTCTTGAATGAATTAGAACCTGTTATATTTTTCTAACTAACAAGTAACAAGTAACAACCACAACAGGATTTATTTTTCTCTGGACCAATATGACTCGAGGACGTTGAAAAGGAAGCTGATTGAAAAATAAAAAATAAACTGGAGGCATATTCCAACAACTAGAGTGAGCTTTACACATGTACACACACCTTTAAAAGATCGATAAAAACAAACACGGTGTTTGTTTGATTCTTCTTTTTGTTTATTTTTATGCACAAGTGGGAGGGAGTGTGGGACCGTAGGAGTTGGGAGTTGGACTTGGGACCATCTCTTTTTATCCACACACACCATTAAATATACACACACAGACTCCTAATTTGGGACCATCTCTGTTCAGCAGTTGGCACACACAGACTCGGCATCAAGTATTCAAGTTACAGGGCATTAAATTTCGAGCAAAAAAACAGAGCACTGAGAACCATAGAACCATACATACACACACATACAAAGCATCATTCAAGAAGACTTGGAGATTCAAGAAGCAACATTCAGATACAGCAGCAACTTCTTCGATTCAAGTTACAGAGCTTCGCTTCAAGAAGACTTACGGTGTGAGGGTTTGATTCAAGCAAGACACTAGGTTGAGGCGCTGCCGTGCTGGGCGTGGTCGTGCGACGCCGACAATGAGGAGTGAGGACGGTGCGAGGATTTCAGAGAGCGCCCCGTGGCCGTGACCGTGAGTCTCGTTCCGTCGTTCGTGATAGACACTAAGACAGTGAAGGACGAAGGTGAATAGTGTCAAATGTTGATTAGGGATTTAGGGCACAATTCAAAAACGCTGAACCTGAAATCCTGAAGGCTGAAACAGTGAAACGCATCGCAGGAGAGAGTTGAGGAGGGGGAAAAGAAAAAAAAAATAAATATATTAAACGGGTCACGGGTGCCCCGCCCCTACACCCGTGACCCGCCCATATATATTAAACGGGTACGGGCTTGACCCGTACCCGTGACGGGCCCAAGAAATCCCATCTGGGCGGGTTTAATCCGGGAAATTATCTGCGGGTTATGGGCGGGGTGCGGGTCTCTTGCTCAGCCCTACTCCCAACTCACACTAACCATCGGTGTACTCTGAGTTCACGGTCGACTCCTCTGGTCCCAGCGACACAAAATCTCCAACCTTGTCGCGTCTCTCTCCGTCCTACGATATGGAAACGCCGCGCCTCCATTCTGCAAGTTCCGCTCTCTCCTCTCTTCCTCAAACTCGTAGTGAACAGTCCTCTCATCCTATGCCGCCAGCAAGAATGATATGCCCTGTCTCTATCTTTTTTTCTTCCATTCCTCAAACGGCGTCGCTGCTCCCTCGGTCCTTCAAATCCTCATCTTCAATTCATTGCCCCCTTTCCCACGTGCAGACATGCTTTTAGGGTATTCTTGATTCTCAATTGATGGGGCCCAATTCTATAAATGGTGCATATCAAGCCCGTGGGTTTCCTGATGCAAAGAAGTCCATTGAATGAAACATGTATGATAATTAGGGGTGAGCAAAACACCCGCAACCAGCGGGTCTGCCCGTGCCCCGTAACTTTTCAGCCCGTTTAAGCCCGCTCAGATTGGGCCCGTAACGGGTACGGGGCAGCCCATACCCGTATATGTTAAATGGGGTGGGGAACGGGTTAGGGCACGGGCTGCCCGTCCCGCCCCGTATATATTTATATTTTTTTAAATATATTATCTACATTATAATATATTAGGTTTTAAACATACTTTGCAATATTTGCAATTGGCTCCATGGTAGGGATTACATCTTTCAACCATAAAGAACGTGGTTCGAATCCTGTAGTGGAGATGGCACGTCTTTTTACACACACTTTTTTAATGTTATATCTTTAAAAAATTTAAATTTCAAAAGTTAAAAAACCCCTGACACATTCATTTTTTTAATGTTATATCTTTAAAAATTTTAAATTTCAAAAGTTAAAAACCCTAACCTACTCTCATCTCTCCCTCTCAGTATACTTTCGCCGCAGCCTCCCCCTCCCCCTCCCCCTTCTCTTTTCTCTCTCCTCTCTCAATCTTCACCTTCAATATTCAATCTTGCGTTGCAACTCTCAACCTTCCATCAACTTCATTTTTCCCTCCTCACTCTGCAGTTTCGTTTACAGCAAATCAGTAATGATGCCGTCGATCTTTTCTGCGGTTTCGCTATTATTGGTTGTTGTCGTCGACCTCTGCAACGTTGGCATAAGCTCGCTGTCGAGCATGAAAGATCTACCCACCATCTTTTCTTTCGTCTCATCTCTGATTTGATCTGTTTGGTTCTCTGTTTTAAGTTTTTTTGGTGTGGTTCTGGTTTTTTTTTTACTTGAAAGTACAGACGGGGAACCCGGGACCCGTCGGAACCCGACCATGTTTGCCTGTACCCGTTTATCACGGGTTGAACGGGTTTTACCACGGGTACGGGCTATCCCGTACCCATGTAAAACAAACGGGCGGAACACGGGTTAGGGCACGGGGCAACCCCGCCTGCCCGTTGCTCAGCCCTAATGATAATAATAATGATAAAACTGATTTTTATTTTTGTATTTTTTTAAACTCCTCATTACTATTATTTATTTCCTACACTAAAAAAAACTTATTTTAAATTGAAACCTCACCAATGATGCACCACTTTGATTTGATCTTATAACAATATAATCTAAAAAATCTCTCAAAATTACATAGATAACCCTCCAAATATCTTCAAAATATACTTTACAATCAGGGGCGGAGCCAGGAAAGGAAATTAGGAGGGGCGAAAATTACAGAACAAAACCTAGTAGAGTCAGCATTTGAAATTTGGGGTGAAAATTACAAAAATTGACCTAAAATTCTTGATGATTATGCTTTAGCCTCATAAATATTTCAATATTTTCATTTTAGTCCCTCTATGAGACTTTTTAATAGGGACTAAAGTGAAAATATTACAAATTTTAGAAGGTTAAAGTATAATTTCCGAGAATTTTGGGTCCATTTCTGTAATTTTAGGGGGCGTCACCCCTAGCCCCCCTCTAAATCCGCCCCTGTTTACAATACACTAAAATTGGAGAGTTATCATGCACTGCAATGTGATGCCATGCAATGGCAATGCAATATTAATTATAGGGCTAGTGTTTGGTTTGATTTTTAAGTAAGGCGCAAGAAGTTCTTTTTTAATAATTATTTAAAATTAATATATCACACAAACTCTATTTTACTCTTAATATAATCTTTGTAGAAAAAATTGAAAAGACCATTTCTCTCAAATCAACAATTAACCATAATGTTTTCATAAAACCGGATTAACAGGTAATTATGGAAACCCTTCTTCTTTCAAGACAACACACCATGGGTCCAGGGTACAAATTTTCCCACAAACCCATTACATATCCAGGGCACAAATATCAAACAAAAATACACATAGCCCACGAGCCTTATAATCATAACCCCACAACAAAGGGTTTATACAAAAACAATTTTCGCACAAGTTATGATTGTGGATCAACCATAATATGATAGTGTATGAAATAAGGCCTTCGGAAAATAAACAGTCATCCAAAAATAGTTAATGTAGTATTTCAGAAATATGAGGGCCCTATGATGGCAATATATAAATCAATACAACACTATTACCAACAAGAGGCCTGTAAATTTCACGACATCTATGCTTGTGGCTGCTTCCCTTGTCCTCTAGCTAATAAGGTTAGAGGTCTCGCCTGAAAAATTTAATAATAACGGGGTGAGACATAAAGTCCCCGTAACCAAAATTAATTTATCAAATATGCAGGAAATGATTGCAAGTCAGAGAAGCAGGTTTATTAACGTAATTATAATATTTAATGAGCAATAATAGAGAAGATTTTTTTTTTCTTTCGATAACATACATGTCGAGTTCAGGGCACAACGCTCGCCCACAAACCCAGAGTCCAGGGCACAAAATTCACACACAAACTCGATAACATACATGTCAGGTTCAGGGCACAACACTCGCCCACAAACCCGGAGTCCAGGGCACAAACTCCGCCCACAAACTCGGTAACATACATGTCGGGTTCAGGGCACAACACTCGCCCACAAACCCGGAGTCCAGGGTACAAATTCCGCCCACAAACTCGGAGTCCAGGGTACAAATTCCGCCCACAAACTCGGAGGCCAGGGTACAGGTTCTGCCCACAAACTTAGAGTCCAGGGCACAGTTACGAATAGAATAATACATAATAATTAACAATAATTAAAATCATCCCCACTCATCCATCCTGCTCCTCCTTATATCTTCTGGACATGGTACAGCCTATCAGTGCTAGTATACCTGGCCAAGGTTAGCTAGTCACTTCAAGAATACTGTCCCCTCCCATGCCACCAACAATATACCGTAATAGGGAGGTGTCCGCCTAAAACACTCAACTCAAGATCCGGGCCAGGACTGAGAGAGCCGATAGGCACAATTTCACCCTAAATCTCTTCCACACAACCCAACATAACCCACAACAGAAGAAATAATATAACACTAAAAATTTTCAACAACTTTTTGGTAAATTATTATTCCAAATATATCAACTCACAACAAGCATTTCAACCATCACAACAAAAACAACCCCAACAATAGTATTTACTTGAATACATAGATTGGAAAAATACACTGCTTCTCTGAAATAATTTCATATTCAAACATACACATAATTTTTCAAAACACATACAAGTAGTATATATGAAAGTAAGGTTTAGAAAAATACCTCACAGCCCAAAACAAGCATATAAAATAAATTAACCCCGGTTACCTCAATTCCAAGCTTAACCTTAGCTCGAGGAACACAATCCGCACAATCTCCGCTTACAAGAAGGCTCTACATTATCACAATTATAACTTATAATTTCATAGAATTAAAAATATACAATTTTAATAATAATATATTTGGAAAGCTTGCAGTGGGCACATTATGACGGGATTGAAAAATCAAGGAGACCATTGCAACTATTAATTCTCCTTTCTATTTATTATTAATTAGTAATACCCTTTTCTATTTATTATTATTATTTTACTAATTAATTATTATTTTTCTATAATTATTTTAAACTCTCGGAGACTATCCTAACAATTTAAATTAAGAGTTTATAACCATTAATACCATACAAAATATGCTTCATGTATATAGACACACACACGCAAATACAAGAATACATAGTTTTGGTTTCAAGTACACATATATATAAACAGTTTTTTTTTTTTTTTTTGGTTTATATATATAGAGAGACAAATTTTCCTTCTTTATTATATATAAGTATAGCGTCATATATATATAGACATATATAATACCAACTTTTCCCATTATTTCTATCTCCAGCAACACGCATACATTCATATACATAAGCTTATGGTATTCACTTTTACTTCCCCCGCGCGCGCACATATATATATATATGGGTTAAGGTGCGATTTTACCAATGAACTATTGGCTCAGGAGCGTCCAGCATAATTAACTATTAAGTGGACCAAAAATACCA
This sequence comes from Acacia pycnantha, assembly GCA_025563575.1. Classification (NCBI taxonomy): domain Eukaryota; kingdom Viridiplantae; phylum Streptophyta; class Magnoliopsida; order Fabales; family Fabaceae; genus Acacia; species Acacia pycnantha. The sequence goes on from JAMWYP010000060.1 coordinate 836,518, forward strand.
ACAAACTTTTTAAAAAGGAGCGCTCAGTACAACGCCATTAACACCGTTAACAAAAAGTTAACCTCCATTATCTAAGGTGTAAATTAGCCAACGAACTCTTATTTCAGGAGCGCCCAGCAAAAAATTCTAAATTTTACTAAATTAAATAATTTTTTCTCAATTTTCATTATTCAAAACTACTTGTATAGATATCTATGGACAAAAATTATTCATTCTTTAATTTTGTCAAAATTATAATTTGCTAAAATAAACAAAAGTTTTAATTAAAAATATAATTATATGATCTAAATAAAACTCAAGGTGTTTTATATTCTTTTCTTTCGATTTTTCCGTTAACTTAATATCATTATATTCAAGATAGATAATGTATCGTTGGGAATAAGTTATACAAAGAATTGACACAATTGAGCTTTAAGAACTACTAACCTAAATTTCTTGCTATAATTTAAAAAGGGAAACAAATTATACTTATAAATTTAGATTAATAAGACTTATATTTAGAAATAAAAATAAAAATAAAAATCATGATAGAGTAAAAATACATACATAAATTTACACTAATTTATTTGATTAATAAGTGCACTTTTACATATTTTACTCTAATTTTCTCATATCATTTATCATACATTTTTTCTCATAAAAATTATTATTTTATTTTAGAAGAAATTTATGTGAGTTTTATTATAAAAATAAATCATATAATTTTTTGTTTAACATATATAATAAATTATAAAACACCTTGAGTTTTATTTAAGTCATATAATTATATTTTTAATTAAAAATTTTGTTTATTTTAGCAAATTATAATTTTGACAAAATTAAAGAATGAATAATTTTTGTCCATAGATATCTATACAAGTAGTTTTGAATAATGATAATTGAGAAAAAATTATTTAATTTAGTAAAATTTAGAATTTTGTGCTGGGCGCTCCTAGAATAAGAGTTCGTTGGCCAATCTGCACCTTAGATAACGGAGGTTAACTTTTTGTTAACGGTGTTAATGGCGTTGTGCTGAGCGCTCATTTTTAAAAAGTTTGTTGGTATTTTTGGTCCACTTAATAGTTAATTGTGCTGAACGCTCCTGAGCCAATAGTTCGTTGGTAAAATCGCACCTTATTAACCCTTTATTTTAATAGCCTCAATTTCTATATAACATATACGTACGTTTAAGGTCAATCTTTATATATATATAGAGAGAGAGAGAGAGACTCTAAACTGTTGTGTGTGTATGTGTAATAAAGTAACATGTCTCTCTCACAAGTCTTCTTCAACATGAGAGAGAGAGAGAGAGAGAGAGAGAGAGAGAGAAAATCAAATCTATATCACTCGAGCTGCTACTACGTTTTGCAGTTAAGTTTAGGTTTCAACACATTTTCCTTTTACTTTGCGTGAGCCAAGCAACTCTCTTTGTGTGTCTTTAATTTCATCCATACCTTTCTCAAGAAACTCCCCCCGTTTTTTGGATAATGTGAAGGAAGTTGTAGTTTCAATGAAGTTCTCCCTCCGGTTCTAATTATAAGACATATTTAACCGATTTTATAGAAACTAATGAAAGAAGTTAAATTAGTTAATTTTACTTATTTTTCTGAAATGCCCTTATATAAATTTAAAATGACATAAGTAAAAGTGAATCAATAGCTCCTACTACATATCTCTCAAACCTAAAATTTTCCTTTCCACATGCTATCTAATTAAAATAATGGTCTTGTTATATATACATATATGTGTGTGTATATATATATACATACATATATATAGATATATGTGTGTACATATATCTACACACATACATATGCATACACACACAGATATATATGTATATATGTGTGTGTGTGTGTGTTTATATATGTACACATATATATTGACAGACACACACATAGATATACATATATCTATACATACACACACACATGTGTGTGTGTCTATATATATATGTGTGTGTGTGTATGTGTAGACACAAACACACACACACACACATGTGTGTGTGCCTATATATATTTGTGTCTAAACACACACACACACATATAAAAGTTTCACTAATTGAAAGAGTCTACGCACTTATATATATATATATTCATAAAAAATCAAACACTTTGAGAGAATAAAATAAGGATATTTTAGGAAGAAATTAACAAAAATTAGAATGTTGTTTTATAACTAGGACCAAAACTAAGTCCCAAATGTTATCTTATAATTAGGATCGGAGGGAGTAATATATTGGCACTTTGACGAAAATTGTGAAATAATGTATCCCATTAATTTGTAAAATTGGTGCAATATCGTCTGCCCAATGTTGACCCAATATTACTTCGAAAGTATTCATTCATGGATGAGAAATTTGCACCCTAAACATAACTTGCTAACTAACTTAAAAAAAAATATATGCATGAATATTCTCTTATTTGAGGCAAACTTGTTTGAGGCATTGTCAAATCTTAGATTATCAATCATCTCTATTAACAATACTCCTTCTAATTGAAACAATAAGTTGCTTTCAATTACCTTATAATTAAGGATAGAGCGGTTAACTAATTAAATTTTTTTAAAATTGAAAAAAAAAAAATTACCCATATTAAATAATGTTTTGATGGAGAGAGAAAAATACAAAAAGTCACATTTAAGCATCAATTGTCATGGTGAAATTAGTAAATTAGCATTAATTACATTCCAATTTATTTATATTATGGACTAAAAAATTGTTCTAGTGGGAAACTTATATTTTGGAGCATAAGATTTGAAATATTATGTGTGATATATATATTTTTTTAATACAAGGGAATAGAAGCTAGCTCTAAGTAATAAAAATAAAATTCAAAATCTCAGAAAAGCGTGCGGTTTAAGATGCTCAAGCCAACTGCGTCACTAAGACCTCTTTTCAAAAGAAAGTTCGCAATCTAATTTACGTCCCTATTCCAAACTTAGAGTTCAACCTGCCAATATCCTTCCAGGATCACCTCCTTATACTCATTAGTTTCATGATTACACGTGTCGCCATGCCCATTTGAGATCCATCAAGCATCCCCAAGTTCGTCTTGAGGTGGTCGCCCCCCTCCAATCTAAGTAAGAAACACTCAACTAGGGAATGACTGACCTTTTGTTGCAATTATGTTATTAACAATTTTAAAAGAGAGGTTGGTTCACCCACAGCTTATTGACAGAGCGCTTAAACTTGCTCTACAGAGAGATTTAAGATTAAAAGTACAGATGTCTCCACCTCAGATTGGGTTACCCTGCTTCCAAACTCTAGGATGGTTCCTTCAACGACGTAGCGGTGTTAGAATTCGAACCCTCTCCATTTGTGAAAGTTTCCAAATCCCTAACCGCTGAATCTAGTCCTTTTGTTGCAATTGATTGTTGATATTCATCCCTCTGAGTCTGGCAGTCGCACTAGTCATTGTATCCACTATGGCCATTGCTCTTGCCAAAATATTGTACATCTTCGTTTCATTTCTGGGATGGATTCGTTTTTTTTTTTTGGGTGAAAGGGATGGATTCGTTCATTCCGAGCGAGCCAAAAAATAGTCCTCTCCAGATAATGGGCTAGGACCCAATTTTGAGATATCATTCCTTGGGAAGAATTTGAGCCAGCCCGTTACATTGCAGATTATGGGCTTCTTTTGTGAAAACAGATAATGGGCTTTATTGGGCCTAAAAGTTTAAAACTCTGTTCTGTTCTATATACGGCGTTAGAATTTCAATGAAATATTGCCAATGTGAGTTGGCATAGATGGTAAGGGATCCAGGACTAGGCCCTTGGGTCGTGGGTTCGATCCCCTCTGCCGTCGCTGGGACTCCTTTGGTAGGCGATCTCGTAAGTCCCCAGTAAGCTCTCATAGAGCCCGGGGCCGTGCCCTGGCCTTGGTGGGGGACTGATGTCGAACCCCTCCAAAACTTTTTTATATCAAAAAAAAAAAAAAGAATTTCAATGAAATATTGAAATCTGTTCCATGAGGCTAATAAGTAATAATTCAGTCCAAACCGAAAAAGGAAAAGAATTTCATTCACTTTGAAGGCTTAGTCAGCAGTGGGTTCATATTAGGTGCTTCTTATGTGTTTCTCCCTCTAATTAGAGGGATTAGACATTTTTTTTTAATTTTTATATATATTCTATTTATTTAGATTAGATTATATGTTGTATTGTGAAATTTTTTTTGCACCCAGTATCTCAAATTAATTAATTTCCAGTCCTGCATTCAGAAATAATTTTCCTGTAACTCCAATATCCTAGAAATTAATTAATTTGAGATACTGGGTGCAGAAAAAATTTCAAAATGTAGCATATAATTTAATCTAAATAAATAGAATTTAAAAAAAAAAAAACAATGCCTAATCCTTCTAATTAGAAGGAAAAGCACATAAGAAGCCCCTAAGAGAAAAGCACATAATGTGAATTCGTCAGCAGTGGTGATTTTTTATTTATTTTTTTATAAAAAAAAGGGACGTTTGCTTTAAATTTAAATTTTAAAAGTGGGCTTAAAACCCCATTCTGGACGCTAATTAATTACCCCAAGCTGAAATTTTTAAAGGTGTAATCATGATTTGATTTCCTATCTTCTCTAATGAAGTTTCCCATATGATCTCTTAATTAAAGAGAAGAAATAATCTCGAGAGACAAACTCACCTTTGATCAAGGAACAGCCAAACTCAGCTATTAACATATACGAGTATAATTTAAGATGATGATTCTAAATGGCTATAAGAAAGACGTGAGAAATTAATTAGCAGAGTGACGATTTGATAAAATCATCAATTTCAAGTGACAAACTCACCTATGATCAAGGAACACACAAACTATGCCATTAATGATGATGAATCAGCAGAAAAGGCTTATCTCTCTTACAACATGGCTATAAATGGAGGCCTCATACTACTCCCAATTCATAACTAACAAGCAAAACAAAACATCAAAGTAGCAGAGCAAGAGGTAGTGTGATTGTGAAGATGGTGATGATGATGAAGAAGAAGGAGAGTGTGGTGGCGGTGGTGATGGTAGTTCTGGTGGTGGCGGCACAAGTTCAGGCACAGTATGGCCCACCTCCTCCGGCAGAATCAGGTAACCGTCCGCCACACAAGCGTCACTGTGCTTCAAAGTGTGCTCTTAAGTGCTTGTTCAGGCTCAGACTAAAACCAGTTTCGTACATGATCTGCTTCAACATGTGTATGTTGAAGTGCAAGGTCATGCCCTTCGACTCTGTCTTTAATTGCACTTCTTCTTGCGCTCATTCCAAGACTCATAATCTTGCCAATACTGCTACTGGTATGTGTTTTTTACTAATAATGTTTATATTTGTTATTTAGATTATTTTAATTCGAATTTAACTTTGATTTATTTGATTATTGATGGTGGTGGTGGTGGTGGTGTTGCCGCAGAAGCACAAAAAGTGGAAGGCTACGTGGAATCATGCTACGACAGTTGCAGCCAAAAACATTAATTAATTATCTTGTACCTCTAATATATATTTATATGATGATGGACTTAATATACACATGTAGTTGGAAAATGTACTTGTGTTTTCCTAGTATAAATGAATAAAGAACCTCCTTTCCTATTTGCTTTTCTCTCCTCCTCATTATTTTAATTATCAGTTTCCCATTATTATCTATTGAACCCCGGATCAACCATATTCAATCTCATTTCGTACTCAATTGTACTCTCACTACCACTATGTCAACTTGCCTCTTAGAAAAGAAATCAACGGTCTATTTAACATAAAATTGTAGTATAAAATGGTTTATTTCTTACACGATCTCTATATAAATACCTGTAAACCAAACAATTACGTCCTGATACGCACACACACACTAGTTTAGTACCTAAAACTACTCTAATGATTACGGGTTTGTGATAAGCTTAATTAATATAAATGGATGAACCAGTAATTCGTACTCCGAAATGAACAAGATGTAGGATTGAGACTTGGAGTGTTACAATTACAATCAATATATATAGAGAGAGACACACACACACAAATATATATATTCCCTTAGAGGATGACAGAGTTTCAACATGATCCTTAAGTTATAATTATTCTTAACTAACACAGTCCGAAGATAATAAACCTCGGGGCTCAGGTAATATAAGTTAGAAATTAATTAAGCAGCTCTGTTTATCAGTTTCTGGGTTTGCATGCAAAAACTGGAAGCCCTAAAAGAAATTTATGTCTTGTGCAGTTCATAGAAATTAGTCACCAGCAAGTTTATTATGAAATGGAGGATTAAATGGTTACTACTCAGGGTATCTTTTAAATCATCTTTTGTTGTTTTCACAAAATAATAGATATATGATGGGGATATATATATATAATTAAAAACATTTTATTAAAACTTCCAATCATGTTTTGTTGACCGTACACTTAAAAACTTGAAGATCACACTTCCTGCAGAAAGGTAATTCCAGTGTTGAGCTCTTACTTCACGAAAAGTGCAGAACTGGAAACAAAATTATCATGCAAGTTCAACGGCATGAGGTTAATTATTGCATGATAGATCTATAAAATAAGCAACAAGGTTATAAAGTTGGAGATCATGTTGGATCAGAATAAATAAGCAAAAGGAAAAAGGAAAAAAAACCACACATCAGCAAATCATAAAACATATTTCAAGATTTGTGATCAGTTCGGAACAAATGCATCCACAAAGGCAAAAATAAAAACATACATGGAACAAATTACAGACTCTGCAATCCATCGTTTAATAGCCTCAATTTCTAACATATCCCACTAAAAGTGAATCTCTGCAAATATAATAATATAATCTAAACTATTGTGTTTCAGTAATTATAATTCAGATACATATATCTCTCACAAGCCCTCTTCAACATAATTAACTCCGAAAAACAATCACAACTAAATAACACTAGCTGCTAATAAATAAGCTTTAATTTGCAGTTAAGTTTAGGTTTAATCAATACATGCCTGGCTTTAGCCTGTGTGCCAACACAGCAACTAAGATGAAAAAGACACAGAATATATGATGATACGATGATGGAATCAGCTTTCTATTGTGCTGCTTGGTCGTCGTGGTCGTTGGATTATCCACCATAGTTGGTGGATATCTCCACCAGCTCCATGAAAAGCCTGATCTGTATCCATGGAGAATACAGGCAAAAACTCTAATAACTAGGTCTGCTTTATTCCTTTGGAATAGTAATACCGATGAAGAAGAGAAGACACCCACTTCTTGTATATCTTTAGCCAAACAAGTAATAATGATATATCAATGTAAGTGGGAAGCCTTTTATTTTATTTTTATTTTTCATTTTAGACACCCACTTGCAAATTATATCTCTATTGATTGAGTTTAAGATATCTCAAGTGTGAAAACAACTTATATACATAATCCCCTAGAAGCTAATTAACATATTTATTATTGACAAAGTCATGGATATTAGCCTTAAGCTTCGGGTAATGTATTGGGTTAGGATTTAGTTTTGTACATATCCTTAAAACACCAAATATAATTGAATATAAATAAATATGTACGACTGAATTTCACATATATCCCCATTCTTTGCATTTTTTTTTTTTTTTTAATTTCTCAAATTCGATTTGTTTTGGAGTACGAGAAGCTTAGTTGCCATGTCTATTTTAAGTAGATTATTTTAAGTTTAGGTGAGGATGCTTATTAGTAATATATTATATATTTATTTTGATTGAAGGGTGACACAAGAGAAAAATGCGCATAAGGCTTACTATTCTCTTTTACACTCACCACATATTTTCTAATTTTTTTCGCAATCAAGAAATTCAAGAATTTTAAATAAATAAACTTACCGATGGTTTATAATTTTCAAATTAATGCACAGAATTACTATAAATGAACTTTTACATGCACTATTTCTAGTAGGAACCAAAACAAAATTATATAGACTTGAGATTCAACGGCTACATTATTTTACACACACACACAAAACCTGTTTGCCGACTCATTATTTAATCAAGTTTATGAAGAAAAGCATTCTAGGTGATAGTAATTTAGATTAACATATACCTGATCACCTTTTATATCGGTTAAATTGGCAAAAAGAGATTATTGGGTGGATTTATCAACGTAATTGACTGGGACGAAAAGCAGTTAGTTCGACATAGATCATAATCTCTTTTATATTTCTCGTAATATTTAATTTCCATCAACATCTTCCATTTCTGCAAGTGGGTCAAGGTGTTATTTTTCAAAATAAAAAAGTCAATTAGGGTTTCATTTTTCTGTGGACTATAAGAATAAACAAAGCAGTACGCCAGGTAGACGACAACCATCACCAACATAAGTATTCTAATGGAGATAGCCTTGTTCGTCAAAACGTAATCACTATGTCATGCCTCTCTATTCTCATGTATTCATTTTGTACTTTGAATTTCATTCGATTAAAAATAACATTTGCATTTTTTTTTTTAAAAAAAAGGCCGGTAATCATGTCTTGGGCATTTCACCATCTTATACACACACACACACATTTTCATATATGAAATTATTTGAGTTGAAAATAAACCATCTCAATTCATTAGACATCATTATTTGACTGAGTATTACAAGAAGGATTTAATAAATGAAAGAAAGTTTTGAAAATGCAATTAACGAGCATATAATAGGCATACAAGCATTTGCTATGAACCTCACAAGTAAAGTACTCCCTCCCCTCCATCCTTATTAAGTTATTATAATCTTCAAATCTCTGAAGGAGTGTGTTTCAAAATATAAACTTCATTTTAAATTTATTTAATCATTTATTGTATTTTTTTTTTCTAATTTTACCCTTTGTTGACTGTATTTATTACATTTATTCTTTCTCATTTATTGTATTAATTTACACTTAAGAGCATAGTTGAAAATATATTACATATTTATTACATTTAACTAGTTTTAATTGTTTTATTGATTGACACAAATTAGTTATTTGAACTTAATAATAAGGGATGGAGGTAGTATAATTTGTAAGTTTAAGGGATTTTCCACCAAATGGGTTAGTTTTTAATTAAGGTGAACTTTCCCTTTAAAATTGGGGTCATAACAAAGAGCCTTTCATTAAAAGGCTTATCTTCAACTCATAGTTGGCTCCCTACCCAACCAAGACTCGTACTGATTGAAGTGTGTTGGTCATATATATACTTTCTCAAGTTTTATATATAAAACCTATTTATCTAATTTAATTTAGAATTTGAAAATATTAAAGAAGTTAGAGAAATTAGTTTATTATAGCATTAGTGACATGAACACTCTTAAATACTTTTGAATGACATTAAATTATATATTATAAGTTAAGCAAATAAGTTGGGAGCTAGAAAAATAACAAATACAAGAGATAAAATAAAAATCTATATTTTACATTTAAAACTAATATTCACTTCTAAACTAGGTCTTATATTTATAATGTAAAGGAGTACAATTTTAAAGGGTTTTGGGAAAATTATAGAGTGTTGACTGAGAAGAGCAATATAATTCATTTGCGCGTACGTAGCAACAATACGATGTGGTTGTTTTCAAATGTTCAATTATTCCAACAACATTATTATTATAATGAGATGCTGTTTTAATCTGGAAACACCCGTCGTTCAAGTTTATAATTAGTGTTTTACATTATTGTTATTATTATTCCGAATAACGTTGCATTCAAATGGGATTTCTTACATCATCTGTACGCCACAAGAATAATTAGAATGCTGATCAATTTTCATCTTTTGCAAGTCATTGTTTCATTTTTAAGTTGCTTTCCAAAATGAAATGATTTTGATTTTTGTTTCCCATGCAATTAATGACGTGCTAACACACCTACCCTACCATTCATCTATCTTTCTTGTGCTTGTATATATGCTTTATGCCTAGTTACATTCATCTAAATATACATGAGACATGTAATACCCGGATAATTATTTATCTTAAATAATACCTATTCTAAATAGGTGAATATGTGGTCTCAAAATTATGTGTTATATTTTATTTTATCTAGGGCATTTTCTCTTGGAATTAGAATGAACAAAGAGCCAAAATCCCTAAATACATTTATGGATCATAAAATACCCTAAGATCAAGTATGATCTTAAATATGTCTTAAGAGGCAATTAAATACCTATTAAAAATAGGAAAGTATTGTCTCTAATTTTAGTAATTTATTAGATTATTTTCCTTGGATTTAAAGAGGTAAAAATCTAATTTTATTTTGGGGAACATTAGTTGCCCTATGATTTTTAAATTAATGCATGAAGTATAAATAACCAATGTAAACTTAAAAGTTGTGAAAAAATAATTAATCCAATTTAAGAAAATTGTCAACAATTAGTAGATAATTAAATCTTCATTTATTAGAGATTAATTAACATGTTTCAAAGGCATAATTAGGGATATGTGACCCTAATTAGAAACCAATAGGTTTTTTTTTGAACAATTCTAGAGTATGTCATTACTGAGGATAACAAAGGTTACAACTAATCAAAGCAAAGACAGAAACACTGCTAAAACAAATACAACAAAATAAACTGGATACAATATTAACCGAACACCGTATATTAAATATATAAGAATAGAAGTAGAATCATGGATAAAATCGGTCTCCTCGATATCCAAGGTTAGAAGTGACGAGCAAGAAAGTGTTGGTTGGAAAACCCACCCCAAAGGGCACACAATCTTATAAGCAATAGCTGCAATTAAGTCAGCTAAATAGGTACCCCATCCTGGGGTAAAGAACACAAAAAACCCAACCTCAAAAGAAAAAAGACCATTGATGTCCTGAAGAACACTTCTACTCCTCTGATCAAACATATCCGATGACCTCGACCACACACTGTAATACCCCGAAATTTGAATTAGGGAATTTAAGGGCCAAAGTGCCAAAATGACCAAAATACCCCTGGGAGGAGTAAATAACTTAGGAAAAAGGTGAATATGAGGTTTCAAACACCTTGTATTGAGTTTACCTTATTGTTAAGGTAATTTCTCTTGAAATTGGATAATTTGCAATTAGGTCCCTAAAACGTTTGGGAATTTGCAAATAGGTCCCTAAATACATTGTGGGTTATAAATACCCTGCGAAAGCTATAAAAGAAGCAAGTAAAAATCTATTTAAAATAGGGAAGGATATTGACCCTAATTTAGGTAATTTATTAAGTTACAAACTTGGAGAAATTGTAGAAGAATACTCAAAATGTAAGGAAATGACCATAATACCCTTGCGATTATGGAAAATGCGAAATAATGCGTAATGCATGAAAAATCTCATGTTAAAGCAAAGGTTAAGGGGTAATGCGGTATTCTAATTAAGAAAATTACTAAGCAGTGATAACTGAGTGATTAAGTATTTATTAGCAAATTACTTAAGCACAAGTATAGAAAATTCGGAGATAATTATGTAAAGCTCCAAAATTAGTGATAAATGGCTAAAAATTAGCATAAATATATTGGTTAATTAATTGGAAAATTTGAAGGAAAAAGGATGAGTTTAGGTATTTTTAAGCCTAAATGCAAGAATGGACCAATAGGAAAATTTTGTAAAAATTATGTGAAAATAATTATTTAATTAATTAAATAATTAATAAAAAAATATAATAAATAAAAAAAAAACGAAAATAAAAATGGGCAGAAAAAAAAAAAAAAAATGGATAACTTAGTTGGTAAGTTTGTATTATTATTATATTATATAATTAATTAGAGTTATATTATTTTATAATATAATTAATTGTAGTGAATAGTAATGGAATAAATAGGAAACGGATCCTATCTAGAGATCTAGGAATGGGATTTCCAAAGTCAGGGAAAAATAATGATCAGTGGAATTTTGTCTTCCGTTATACTCTTCCAGGAGAAAATTAAAGTCGTTGGTGCATTTCCTAATAAAACAAAATAGGGAAAAATGCATATAGGTATATTTTTGGATATAAGGAAAATAAATTCTAACTCAACATCTAGGCATGAGTTTGAATTTATTTTGACATATTTGGAATCAGTGAATTTTTCTGAAGAAGTTGGTATTTTCAGAAATGCGTTCTGAAACCGGACGCGATCGGACACGTTTTTTCGAGAAACTTCAATGGACAGTTGGAACCCTGTCTAAAGTCAAAATTCAAGTTTAAATAGATATTATTGATGAGGAAGAGAAGGTCTTCAAAGTTGTAAATCCATAATTTTGAGATTTTTCTGAAATTACGCGAATCGGGTACCGATCGGGGAAATCCACCCAGACCGGGCATAAAGTAAGGTGATCACCATTTTTGGACCACTCCCTTGCTGCCACATCAGCTGCTGCATGTCGACCAAGAGAGGGAAAGGAGAGAGAAAAAATTGTTCAAGAAGTTTTCTAAAATGAAAAGGGAAAATTACAACTTTGGACCCAAAATTTGAGAAGGGAAAATTACACCTTAGGACCCACTTTTTGCCTATATAAAGGCATGAGTTCCTCTTCATTTTCTCACCCCATTCTCAAGTGCAAAACCTATTCTTGAGAGAGAAAGAAGAGAGAGAAGCTCTGGGGGAAGTTCTGCCGAAATCTTCAACGGGTAAGTCTTTCGGTCTTTAGTTTTTAGTCTTTAGTTTAATAGTTAGTAAGGCTAGAATAGTCTTTATTTTTTATGATTTGGGTATCATATGGGAGGGCTATTTTAGTCTTTATTTTCAAGAATCATAAATGCGTCGAAGTTCTGGCGAAATTTTGGGAAGAAAATAGCCTATGTAGCGGAAGCGCTGGCGAAATTCCGCCAAGTAGGGTTATAGGGGCAAAATGGTAATTTTTACCTAAAATGCCAGTTATAATGCCAAATCACTAATGGAAGTGATATTACTCTTATAGGACGTCAGAAATCCTAATTTCTTTGCCGTTCTGTTTGCCCGACGAGCCGTTGTTGGAGATTTCACGATTTTCCGTAAAACGTGCTAGAAATATCGTAATCCGTCAACGAAGGCGTTCGCGTCATTGGTAACCTTAACTCGATGTTTATTGTATGCATATGTGTATATTATGCATCTTGTGATTGTACTATTATGCATCATGCCAATTATCTGTCATGCCTGTACTCGGATGTACTTTTGATCTGTCATGCCTATTGTCTGTCATGCACATGCTCCGATTGTACTATTATGCAGTACTCCGATTGTACTATTGCTCGTACTTTGATTGTACTATTGTGCAGTACATCATTGTACTATTCTCCGTACATCGGACTGTACTATTGTCTATCATCCGACTGTATGATTGTCTGTCATCCGACTGTATTGTTATTGCTATACATATCTGATATGTATACCCTATGTCTGACCGTAGTAAATGTTGCCAAAGGTCTAAGATTGTCTGTTGTACATATATGATGTATGTAATCATGAGGTTAACCGTTACCTGGGGTTCGATGCATGGACCTCAGCTCTTAACTTAGCTTCAGGGTCGGGTGGACCGAGAACCGAGGAGAGGGGCAAGCAGCACGCCTAGGAGTCGCGGCTGAAGACTTCTTTCTGTATTAGTTTTGAAACACCCTTTTACCGCTGTGTAAACAGCAAGACATGCTACCATGGGTATTTTAATATATATATCAGTTACTCAATCGCTCCGGTGCACTACTCTGATCATTTTGAAATGATGTTTGATAAAAAAAAAAAAAAATTTTATACTGCTTTAGAAAAGTCGGGTTGTTACACACACTAAACAACACCTCTTTAGATCTTCCCCCAAGAACACAGATCTGAGCTACCAAATGATAGTCGGATCTCATAACGTTCAAACAGCCAACCAACCAAGAGGATTTGAACGCAGATCGATGATCTGTTTATTTCTGAGCCAAAAACACCTCCACAAACCCCGGTAACACAAAAACGAAACACAAAACAGATAAATCTCACCTCTGGATCAGATCTGGAGAAGGAGAGGAGAGGACTCGCCACAAGGACGAGGAAAGGCCACATCTGACAAAACTCTGAGGGAGAGGACCATAGCTCAAAGATCTGGACTCCAAAATATCAGGACCACAGATCCAAGATCTGAACACCAAACTACTACTCGGACTCGTCTGTGGCACAAAAACGGTGCTCGCCGGCGGCTTGTGCATAAGGTACAAACCGCCGGTGAGGGAGCAAAAGCGGTGGGACGGAAAGTGCAGAGAGGAGAGAGGTTGGAGAAAAGAGAGGAGAGGGAGCCGCAATTGAATGGTAATTAGAAACCAATAGTTACGATTAGTATAAAGGTAATTCCTAATTAATTAGGCATGATTAAGAAATGTCTAAGATTAATTACATGAAATCCCTAAAGCCTAATTGATCAACAAAATACTACTAAGCATAAGATTAAGGCTCTAATCAAACTTGCTAAATCAACTTTGACAAGTCAAATATAAATCAAGGGTTAGGATTAAACCTCATAAAGCTATATCTAATGGTTTAAAATCAACCATAAAGTTTAATCCATGTGAAGTGTAATACCCCGAAATTTGAATTAGTGAATTTAAGGGCCAAAGTGCCAAAATGACCAAAATACCCCTGGGATGAGTAAATAACTTAGGAAAATGGTGAAAAATCCTAAAGGGCAATGAAATAATTATTTAAATTGAGAGAGCGTATATCTCTAATTTTGGTAATTTGATAAATTACAAACTTGGAGAAATTGAAGAAGAATGCTCAAAATTATCAAATAATGATAATAAAGTAATTAAGTAATTTCTGCTAATTACTTAAGCATAAGTAAAGGAAATTCATGAATAATTATGTAAAGCTCAAAAATTAGTGGGAAATAGTTGAAAATTAGTAAAAATATATTTACTAATTAATTGGAGATTTTTGTGAAAAATAATTGAGTTTAGGTATTTTTAAGCCTAAATACAATAATGGACCAATTAGGGAATTTTGTGGAATTTTTAAATAAAAGTAAATTAAATAATTAATTAAGTAATTAAATAAATACATAGAAAACATTTACAAATCCAAACAATTGAGGATAAGAAGCAAAATTTGAATATCATGATATTTATTCATAAAGCACATGTTTGAATGTTATATAATATAATTTATGATGCATGAATAGTAAATTAGAAATTAGGAAACGGATCCTGTCTAGTAAACCAGGAATAGGAATTTCAAAGTCAATGTAAAATATTGATCAGTGAGTTTTTACCTTCAAGTGACCTCTTCCGGAAGTCAATTAGAGGCTCAGTAGCACATTTTCCTAATAAGACGAAATAGGGAAAAATGCGAGATAGGCATATTTTTGGATATGAATAAAATAAATTCTAACTCAACATCTAGGAATGAGTTTGAATTTATCTGGACATATTTGGAATCGGTGAATTTTTCGAAGAAGTTGATGATTCCGAAATGCGTTCAAACCGGACACGTTCGGACACGTTTTCGAAAACTTCAACTGGACTGTTGAAACCCTGTAAGGGACTGAAATCTAAGTTAAATTAGATATTATTGATGAGGAAGAGAAGATCTTCAAAGTTATGAATTCAGAACTTTGAGAATTTTGCAAGAAGACGCGAAACGGAGACCGAACAGGGAAATTTGGCCGGACCGGGCTTGAAGCAAGATGAGTCATCATTCTTTGACCAATCTTGGGCTACCAACTCAGCCAAACATGTCGACCAAGGGAGAGAGAAATACTTGTGGAAGAAGTCTTCAAAATGCTAAAGAGGAAATTACAACTTTGGGCACAAAGTTGATTTGTGAAAATTGCACAAATGGCCCAATCTTTTCCTATATAAAGGCATGAGGGGGTCTTTAAATTTCACACCATTTTCCTTCCCTTTGGCCGAACCTAGAGGGAGAAAGAAGAGAGAGAAGCTCTAGGCAAAGTTTGTTCGGGGTTCACAACGGGTAAGTTTTTCGGTCCTTAGTTTTTAAGTTCTAGTTTTTAGTTCGGTAGTTAGTAGAATTGTTAGTTAGATTTAGGAAGTAGGGGGCGGTATTCCTATTCTTGTTTTAGGCCTTGTTTGCATTAAAAAATATGCGAGAGTAAAAACATAGTAGGGATTGAGTCTCTGAAAAGTTGAAAGTTTTCGCAGTTCTTTCAAAAGTAAGGGGTAGTAATTGCTAGAATAGCCTTTTATTTTTCAAGTATGATAGGATATCATATGGGAGGGATATTTTAGTCTTTATTTTCAAAAACCCAAATGGCGTCGAAGTTCTGGCGAAATTTTGGGAAGAAAATTAGTCAGAGTAACGAAGTGCTGGCGAAATTCCGCCAATTAGGGGTAGAAGGGCAAAATGGTAATTTTTACCTAAAATGCCAATTATAATGTCAAATCACTAATGAAAGTGATATTACTCTGATAGGATATCAGAAACTCTGATTTGCTGCCGTTACGCTGCCGAAGTGCCGCTGTTGGACGTTTTCACGTTTTTCCGTAAAAAAGTACGTTTTCAGCCAGATGTAACACTAACTCTGATGGATATTGTATGCGTGTATGCGATGTGTATATGGTATGTGTTTGATGTGTTTATGGTGTGTATATGTGGGGTGTTGTTGGGATGCATATTATGTTAGAAGATAACTGTATGCATGCTGGGAGCGATATATCTGTAAGGCTGGGAGCGATACATTTATAATGTTGGGAGCGATACATCTGAAATGCTGGGAGCGATATATCTGTATGCTAGGAGCGATACATGTGCATTGGTTGGGTGTGGTTATATATTGTTGTTTGGTAACCCATATGTGTGTATGTATACATGAGGTTAACCGTTACCTGAGATCCGGTGTGGATCTCAGCCCTTGACATAGCGTCAGGTTCCGAAGGACCGAGAACCGAGAAGAGAGGCAAGCAGCCCGAGTAGAAGTTCCTACCAAGACTTCCTTTTGTTGTTCCAAATGAAGCCTTTCTTCGTTATATACTTCTAAACCACGCGGTTTCGTACATTGTTGTAACCAGCCAGACTTGCGGCGTTTTATATATACATATCAGTTACTCAATCGCTCTGTTGCTCTACTCTGATGTTTTCAAATGATGTTTGTTTGAAAAAAAAAATTTATACTGCTTGTGAAAAGTTGGGATGTTACATGAAGCATGATCTGTAATACCTATTGAAAATAGGTGAATATGAGGTCTCAAACATCTTGTATTGAATTTATCTTATTATTAGGGTAATTTCTCTTAAAATTAGATAATGTGCAGTTAGGTCCCTAAAACGTTTGAAACTTTGCAAATAGGTTCCTAAAATATTTGTGGGTTATAAAATACCCTGAAAATATTATAAAGAGGCAAATAAATATTTATTTGAAATAGGGAAGAATATTGTCCCTAATTTAGGTAATTTATTAAATTATTACCTTGGAAAAATTAAAGGAGAAAAATCAAAAAGTATTGTGGGGCCATAATTGACCCCATGATTTTTAATATTTTATGTGAGGCATAAAATACCAATATAAGTCCAATAGTTGTGAGAAAATAATCAATCCTAATTAAGAAAATTGTCAACAATTGGTAAGGGATTAATTAAGTAATTTTTGGTTAATTGTTAAGCTTGGAATAAGGGAAAATTTAAAGATAATTATGTAAAACCCTTTAATTAGTGGTTTGTGTCTAAAATTAGCATAAAATATATTTTCTAATTAATTGAAAAATATGAAGAAAAATATGTGAGATTAAGTAATTTTAAGCCTAAATCCAAGTATGGACCAATAGGAAAATTTTGTAAAAATTTATATAAAATAATTATTTTATATAATAATTAATTAATTAAATAATTAAAAAAACGGAAAAAAAATAGACCAGAATTGTTGACCGAAATTTGAAGGGAAAAACAAAAGGGGAAAACTTAATCAAGAAGTTATTGCAAAAGGAATATTCTAAGGAATATTCTGTGAAAAAGCAAATAGGATAAATGACCAACGATAGAAAATAAATCCTAACTCAAAATCCTTGGATTAGGTTGTTAACAACTGGACATATTATGATTCAGTATAATTTTGTCCAGAAGTTGACATTACCCGAAGTGATTTCCGTAACTGGCGAAACGGTTAGGGAATAAGACGAAAATCTTCAGTTGAACCGATGACACCCTGGATGGTATCAAAAATTTAGTTGACTCAAGTATCTTGAAAGAGGAAAAAGAGATCTTCAGGGCTATGTTCCCGGATTTTTGAGATTTTACAAGATTGCGCGATTAGAACACCGAACAGAGACTTTATCGGTAAGACAACTTCTTCAACAAGTAGATGACATCACCTAGGTGACATCATATTTTGAAGCATGACATGGGGGAGGACGGTTTTGTGGATGGAAATGGAGGAATAAACTTGTTTCCTAAGTTTTCTACATGTGTGGTCCAAAATTAAAGTTGGAAGTTGGAAGATTACCGAAATGCCCTCACACTTTTGCCTATAAATAGAGGCCTTTGCCTCTTCACAATTCACACCAAAACCACTCTTAGAAAGTGTAGAGAGAAGTTAGAGAGAGGAGCTCTGGGGAAAGTTGTAGCGAAGTTCTTCAAGGGGTAAGTTCTTCGATTCTTAGTCTTAAGCTTCGGTAGTTCTTTCGGTAGTTAGAGTAGAAATGCTAGTTTGATCTTTAATCTTCCAAGTATGATTAGATATCATGTTTTAGGGGTAATTAAGGTATATATTTCGAAAATAATGTTGGAGGAAGTGTTATGGAAAAATTTTGGAAGATTAGGGTCAAAGTAACGAAGTGCTGGCGAAATTACTCCGATTAGGGGTCAGGGGTAAAATGGTCATTTATGACTAAAATGTCCGTCGTAATGATAGATCCTTAATAAGTGCGTTGTTATCTTGATAGGATATCCCTGATTACGTTTTGACCTACTGTCGTACCGTATTCCTATGTGGTAGTTGATAGCTCTGTGATATGTTTATGTAATGTTGATATGTTTACGTTTGCCATGGGCGATATATCTGCATGCTTTTGGGCGATATATGTGATAACTCTCCATATTTTGTATATTTAAAGTACATTTTGAAGATATTTGGAGAGTTATCTATGCAATTTCAGGAGATTTCTATGTGATTATATCATTATAAGATCAAATCAATTGGCACATTTTTTAGGGGATTTCATTGCAAATATCTTAATTTTAATTAAATAGAAATATTTAGGTTTATATATAAGAATAAATAAATTAGAATGAGATAAGGTAGATAAAATAAAAAAAGAAAAAAAGAAAGAAAAAGAAAAAGAAAAAAAGAAAAATGGTTTTAGTTTATTTTATATAGTATATTGCTATTTTAATATTTCTTCCTTCTCTTCCATGTGCAGAGGCCATAGACGTACAACACAAATTAATTGAGTGTGGCATTGATTAAAAAAAAACCAAAGGTGCAGCGTTTTAAATTGCGGGCCCCACGAATTGAGAAATTGAAAGAAGGGAATTGGTGACCTAATTAAACAAAGAGGGGGGCGGCTGGATATAAGAGAATTCACGGAGCTGGAATTAAAGAAAAAAAAAGAAGACGGAAGAAAGGAGAGGAGCGGATTGGGATTAAAAAAAAAAGGAACAGCCGCCGGCCGACCAGAAGGAAACAAAGCGCAAGCGCCGGACAGAGGAAGCGGTGGAAACAGAACGAAAAAGAGAACGAGAGAGCGAGAAGCGAGACGCAGCGAGAAGCGAGACCGGAGGGCTGAACGAAAAGAGGAACAGAGGAGAGCTGCGATTTTGGGGTCATTTGTTTTATCTTTACTCATTTTCCCTTGAATTTCCATATGTCTTTGAACTCTGAATTTATTGTTGCTGTTCTGGATTTGTTTAAAGCCATGCTTGACTAATTTCCCTTTTATCTTAGGGTTCTTTTGACCCTTTGTATGGATTAAGACTTGAATATTCCTCTCTTTTGGTAGATTAATATATGTATGTGTTGATTTTAACCTTAGCTTAATGCTTCTAAATGATTGGCCTCCATTTAGATGATTTATTCACTTAGGTTTTGACTTGAGAAAGCTAATCTAGGTGTAGAATTTGATTGAAATCATGCTTGTCTTGAAGTTTAATTGATAAATGGATGGTTTGTTGGTAAAATAGAGATATGTTTACTAACCTTGCATTGTCACATTAGGGTTGTTGCTTAAATATTGATTCTCATTAATTGTAGCAAGAGATTGTACATTTTAATGAGAAGATAAACTTGATTTTGACTTGAGAGAGCGGGTTAAGTGTTTTAGAACCTTAGACTAACACATATATTTATTGAAATGCTACTAGAGAGGAAATTAACCAAGTTTTATGAAATGCAAAAAGGGGAAAAAGAGCCCTAGGCTCAATTATCCTTGAATTTAAAGAATCAATTGCCTTTATCAATTTTATGTTTTAGAAATAGTCTTTAAAAATTCACATTCCAAATCAAAACTTTGTTTTAGCTCAACTTGATGAAATTCACTAAGCCTTTTGTTTGACCAATTTGTTAAACAAATCCTCGTGGGAACGATACTTTATTTATCACTTTATTAGTTGCGAATCTCGTACACTTGCGAGGCGAACAATATGTATACATGCTTTTGGGCGATATATGTATGCATGCTTTTGGGCGATGAGTGCACATATACTGTTGTTGTTATGATTGTCTGTAGTCCATATGTTGTATGTGTAAATATGAGGTTAACTGTTACCTGAGATTCGGTGCGGATCTCAGCTCTTGATATAGCGTCAGGGTCGGGAGAACCAAGGACCGAGGAGAGAGGGAAGCAAGATGCTTAGAGACCGGCTGAAGACTTCCTGTTGTTGTTCTTACTTTTGAAAACTCTCGGTTACTGTACCGCTTTTGTAATTAGCCAGTGGGCATTTTGAATATATATATCAGTTACTCTTTCGCTCCGATGCTCTACTCTGATGACAATTTTTTTTACTGGTTTTAAAAAACGGGATGTTACATGATCCACCAATGGGAGAATTTCATTTTAAACTAATATAAATTAATTACAAAACAAATAAAAAAACAAAAAGGGGGAGGGGGCCGAATTGTGTGTGTGTGTGAGTGTGTGATGTAGAAGAAAGGTGATGTGGAGAGAGGAGAGCCAAGGAAGTGAGAAAGATATTTTGTTAAAAAGCTATTAGGAATAAATTCAAATGAGAACCAATAGAAACTAAATTGTATCTTGAAATATGTGAACTAAAGATCAAACATAGGGACTTATTATAAATAAGTGTATTTTTAGCCCGAAGTAGGTTATCTCCGAAGTCATTTCCGTAACTTTCGGAGTTAATCCTAAAATGACTAAAAGGCTAGTAAAAACCCCTAATTGGACTATAATCCTTGTTATTCCAAATACTTCTCAAAAGGCTACATAATCATCAAAGTTTACCTCTAAAAGTATTTGAGATTTATAAGCATATGCGAGTAGAACACTAAGTAGGGGAATC
This sequence comes from Acacia pycnantha, assembly GCA_025563575.1. Classification (NCBI taxonomy): domain Eukaryota; kingdom Viridiplantae; phylum Streptophyta; class Magnoliopsida; order Fabales; family Fabaceae; genus Acacia; species Acacia pycnantha. The sequence goes on from JAMWYP010000060.1 coordinate 857,788, forward strand.
AATCGGTAAGAGAAATTATCTCTTTGAATAAAAGCACATGGGATCATTTATGTGTGGAAGAGGATAGGGAGGAGAGAGAGAGTGAGGGAGACGTTTTTTTAGAGATGGAGGGTGAGGATGGACTTTCAAAAGAAACCCTAGATCCGACGGTCGAAGATTGAGCAGAAAAAGTTCAATGGAATTACCAACCATGCCATAAGCTTCTCCTATAAATAGCCCTCAATTCGAAAGTTTAGAGAGAAGAGAGAAGGAGAAGCTCTGGAGAAGGAGTAGCAAGGTTCTGGGTAAGTTCTTCAGTTCTTAGTTTTAAGTTCTAGTCTTTTGTTTAGTAGTTCTTAGTAGAATTGTTAATTAGATCTAGGAAGTAGGAAATGAAATTCCTATTCTTGTTTTTATGCCTCATTGCATTGAAAGATGCCTGACGAGGTAAAAACATGGTAGGGATTGAGTTTCTGAAAGTTGGGAGTCAGAGTAGCGAAGCTCTGGCGAAATTTTATCGGATAGCGATTTTATGAAGTCAGGGGTAAAATAGTCATTTATGGCTAAAATATCTGTTAGGATATTGTTTATTAATTAAATACGATATTATCCTTATAGGATATCTGTGATCACGTTCCGACCGACAGACGTACCGTATTTCGTCAACGAAGGTACGGACGCGTACTGTAACCTTAACTCTTATGCTTGTTGTATGTTTATATATGATAGTTGTATTCGTAGACTAAGACTCTGTCTTAGATGTTTCATTATACATCCAGCTATATACGGGTTATGGTTATGTAATGTCGTCAAAGTTTTCCTAGCGTTGAGGACACGAGTGTACATCGTGGCACTGGAGTAGAGTGCAGACAATTGAATAACATGCATGAGCGTTGACTATGTGTGGTTATTATTTTACATGTGAGATTATGTACTGTTGTGATGCCATGAATAAACTGTCATTCATATATATTGTCTACATAAGCATGAGGTTAACCGTTACCTGAAGTCCGGTGGGTATTGGGGTATTGGACCTCAGCTCTTACCTTAGCTTCAGGATCCAGGGGTTACAGGATCGAGGACAAGGGTAAGGAGCCAACATGAGGACCGGACGGAGACGCTTTTATTTCGTTATATTTACTTTTGAAGTAAACATTCGGATGAATGTATGGTCATATGAACAACCAAATACACTATTATCTATGTTATTCAGTTACTATTTATTATAATAAAAAATTTCGTCGCTCAACTCTGATCAAAACGCTGTGAAAAACATTTACGAAAACGGGGTGTTACAAGACACATCGATCATCAAGAGATGTATTTGTGTGAGACAGAGAGATTATGTAAAAACTAAAAAGTAAGTTTTTTTTTTCAATTACTCACACATATATGTTTGAAGTAGCGGCTTATACCTTGATAACGTCTTCAAAATTAAACGAAAGATTGTAATAAATGGTGCAATCTCAGATAGTCTCTTAAGAAACCTTTTATTAATTAACTAGCAACTAAATGTGATAATTGACATAAAAACAAGGGTAAATGAGCAAAAATACATATGTGTTTTACCCCCGGGAGCGCCCAGCACCATATGCTTTTTTTGGGAGTAAAAATACACACGTAAAGCACATGTGTATTTTTGCTCCTTTACCCTAAAAACAATAATAAAAAAAGATTTTGAGCTTTTTATCTATCAACTAAGTTACAATTAAACTAAAATGCTTTAAAATAAATATTTATGGATTTTTGAAATGAAAATTGATTGAATTGGAAATTGGTTTTGAAAATATGATGACAACCTCATAGAAATGAATTTTATCTATTCTTGCTTCAAAATGATTATAGGAGTGTGCTAGCTAGTTAGACAAAAAATGGGCTATTTTCCCAATTTGCCCCTTATTAAATAACTATTTACCAAAATGCTCCTGTCAGAAAACTATTTCCCAATTTGCCCCTGTCAGAAAACTATTTCTCAATCTGCCCCTGTTTAGTCGACTAAAACCATGGTTTAGTCGACTAAATCGCGAGCAAATTTTTGAAGACCTCGCGATTTAGTCGACTAAATCATTAAAAAAAAAAGGTTAAAACTTCGGAAGGTCATAACTTCTAGCTCGGGAGTCCGAATCAAGTGATTCTTTTTTTGATTCCACATAACTTTTTGAGATCTAAGCACTGACATAAAAATTAACTTCTAGATTTAATGAAGAGAAAGGAGGAAAAATAAGCGATTCTTTATTTTGTAGGAGATACTAACAATTAATTAAATATAATCAAGTGATTCTTTATATATATATATATATATATATATATATATATATAGTTAGAAATTGAACTCCAATAAATAATTTCTTTATTCATCCGTGATTTATTCCTCTTAAATGAGGTATACTTATGCAGATGCAAAATTAATAACAACTAGCAATAAAGCAAGAAATAATCCTAAATCAACAACTACTAGCTAGGAAGTAGGAAACAACCCTAACAACCTGCTACTTATTTGAAATACCTAAAAGAATGGAAATAACAATAATTCAAAATTTAAGCTTTGAAATAGAAATAATTAAAATAACAACTTTCTTTTATATATATATATAGAGAGGGAGAGAAAAGAAAGTTGTTATTTTAATTATTTCTATTTCAAATTTTGAATTTTGAATTATTGTTATTTCCATTCTTTTAGGAATTTCAAATAATTAGCAGGTTGTTAGGGTTGTTTCCTACTTCCTAGCTAGTAGTTGTTGATTTAGGATTATTTCCTGCTTTATTGCTAGTTGCTGTTAATTTTTCATCTGTATAAGTATACCTCATTTAAGAGGAATAAATCACGGATGAATAAAGAAATTTTTTATTGGAGTTCAATTTCTAACTATATATATATATTAAAGAATCACTTAATTATATTTAATTAATTGTTAGTATCTCCTGCAAAATAAAGAATCACTTATTTTTCCTCCTTTCTCTTCATTAATCTAGAAGTTAATTTTTTTGTCAGTGCATAGATCTCAAAAAGTTACGTGGAATCAAAAAAAGAATCACTTGATTCGGACTCCCGAGCTAGAAGTTATGGCCTTCCAAGTTTTAACCTTTTTAATGATTTAGTCGACTAAATGGGTTTTTTAGTCGACTAAATCGCGGAGTTTTCAAAAAAAAATTTCCCGCAATTTAGTCGACTAAACCATGGTTTTAGTCGACTAAACAGGGGCAGATCGAGAAATAGTTTTCTGACAGGGGTAAATTGGGAAATAGTTTTCTGACAGGAGCATTTTGATAAATAGTTATTTAATAAAGGACAAATTGAGAAAATAGCCGACAAAAATGCTCAAAAGACACTTTGAGCAAATTAAACTTGAGTTAGGTGAATTAATTCTCCTACACTATACACTAGGCAAGATCGACTTAATCCCTTTAATTGAAATCCAATTAAAACTTTAACAATTTGAATCAACGAAATGTAATGACACAAGTAACCAAAAACCCTTACATTACAATTACAATCAAAAATTTATAACAACTCCAAATATAAGCTTAATCAAGTCAATATATAAAAAATTACTATTAATGAAATTCAAAGGCTCAAGTACATAACCTTAAAATCCAAATAAGCATATAATTTCAATAAGAATGGAGAAACCCCGGTACAAAACTCCAATTCAAACTATTAATTAAACTCAAAACCTAAAATTTAACTAATACAAAAGATTAAAGAGAAAAATTATCCGGTAAAGCACTCAAGAATCAATCATTTGCCGAGAAGATAATCTAGCTACTGCAGCCCATGGAAATTGCTTCAGAAATCAAAGCCATGTTCTCATTCCAAAAGCCAACCATTGAAATGCAACGGAAGAAGAGAAGTGACGGTGCAAAGGCTAATGAAGTTCGCCGGGAATGGAGAACGAAGGTGACGGAGTGGTGGTGGTCCGCCGGAGAGAGTGAAGAGGGAAAACCGATGAACACGGTGGAGGAAAGTGAGGGTGAGGTCCGAATGTCTCTGTTTCGACGCTCCCTCTAGCCGTTGAAGCTCCAGAGGACGAAGGTGATGGATCTCTCTGGTTGTCGCCCCAGCGCTTCTGTCAGACCAAAATCCAGCTCCGAAAATGTCGAGCTCTGTATGTGGTGTTGAATGAAGCTTACCGACGACCGTGATGGAGAACGAATCCTCCGGCCAGGAAGAAGAAGGGTGAAGATGGAGATGATTAGAGAGGTAGGATCGAGCGTGAAGGTTTGTGTCCAAGAAGAATGTCGCGGCTCTGTTCTGCGTCTCCTTCTATGATAATTTCAGAGGGTAAAACGCGGTAGTTTTACTCTTGGACCAAGCTGGTACTTTTTAAATTTGGGGGACTAAACTGTTATTTCTAAAATTCAAGCTTCAAACTGCCATTTTTAGTTTTAATCTTCAAACACCTACAATTAAAAATAATTAAACCAACATCAAATATTGATCCAAGGTAATTACAATTATTTTAACAATTTCGACCTTTTTAGTTTAATTTAATGTATTTACTCTTAATATTAATTTATCACAAGAAAAATATTTTAAGCTCAATAATTATTAAAAAAAAATCCTCAATTAAAGTATGAAAATATATAATAAAATTAGGGATTTGTCAATGTTATAGTAATAGAGAGTTCGAATTTCACATTTAAAAAAACTTGGTGTTATTGAGTTACAAGGCCTCAACAAAAGATAGTTAGGTTTATTTATCTTATTTGAAACATTGTAGTTAAGAGTAAGTTTCTGTTTACTCCTCAAAATCACATACTAAGAATGACAATAAACTTATAAGTGACGTTGTATGATTTATTAGCTAATTTACTCATAGAATAACAACTCTGGTGCTTGTATAGACTCTCAAACCCTAAGTCAATATGATAATAAAAAGGGTTAAGGTGCAATTTTATACATGAAGTTTACCCCGGGAGCGCTTAGCATCACGAAGTTTTTTCAAGAGCAAAAGTACACACGACGTTACGTTTTGGGAGCAAAAATGACACGGGCCGTTAGTTGACCGTTAACTTGGTCAAACACTTTTAATGCCCCGTGGTATTTTTGCTCTCAAAACGTAACGTCGTGTGTACTTTTGCTCCTATAAAAACTTTGTGGTGCTGGGCGCTCCTGGGGGTAAACTTCATGTGTATTATTGCACCTTTACCCTAATAAAAAAATAAACTAATGAAATTTGAAAGGATAAAACAAACATTGACTTTCTTGTGATCTAGTTTTGTTATTTAAAATCCTTTTCATGGGGCATTATGGTGCTTCTTGTTCTTTAATTTGGGTGTTGTGAAAAGTAATGGGGGGTGGATCTTATTTGGATCACTTGTGGCCCAACACATCCCAAAAGTAAGAAAATAGGGGGGGGGGGGGCGGGGAAACGTCTGTAAGTGTGTTTATTAGCCTTTATGCCCCACTGCCCCTCATCATTCTCACTAAATATTACTCGTCCTAATTATAGGACAAAGTTTCTACAAACTTTGTCCTATAATTAGGACCGAAGGTAGTATTTAAATACTTATGAGTATAAATATTATTTTCCCTGATCTTAATTATAAGAACACTTTTGTAGTGTAATTTGTAATATAAAAGTGTTCCTATAATTAAGACCAGAAATAGTACTTATTTTTATTTGTTTCTCATTCATTCATTCTAATCTTCCCCTTCACCTCCATAGGTCTCCCATCATGTAAGGAGAAAACTCACTTTTGTTGCCAATTATTTTTATATATTTATGATTTTTTAGTATAAAATTCATACTATAATATAAAATAACCTAAAGCCTAAGGTTTTGTTTGGGAGTTCTATTTTGGAGGGAAAGGAAATGGAGGGTTTTGGTAGTCTCTTCCCTTATTTGCAAGTTTTAAAAATAAGAGAGGAGGGAATCGGGGATTTTTACGAATCCCCCAAAACCCTCCTTCTAAAAATTAAAGTTCCCCCATATTGGGGGGTTTTAAGAGGGGAAATGGATTAATTACTTTGTTACGCTTATTCACCACCACCACCACCACCCCCACCCCCACCCCACTACAGCCACTGCCACCACCACCACCACCCCACCACCACCCCGCCGCCGCCACCCCACCCCCGCCACCCCGCCACTGCCACCGCCACCACCCCACCACTGCCACCTCCCCACCACCGCCACCACATAAATAGTTTTTTGAATATAAAAATTACATAAATAATTTTTTCAGAAAATTTAAATTTAAATTTATTTGTAAAGTATAATAATTATATTAATTATTAAAGAAAATGATAAAATTGTAAAAATAACTCATTAATCCTCCATCTTCTTCCCTTACTATTTTTTAACTCCCAAACAAGGAGAGGAAATATCCTCCATTTCCCTTCCATCCCCTCCCCTCCATTCTCCTTGCATTCCTTTCCTTCCAAACTCTCAGACAAAGCCTCCATTGTCTGAGAGTTTGGAAGGAAATGATATAAATGCATGGTAAATGGGGAAATTTACCAAAATAATAATTAAAAATAAAAAATATACCCAATTGCAGTACTGTTCAAAAAAATTTCCAAACTAATGCAGTTGATTGCGTCAGCAGTACTGACGCAATCAGTTGCGTCAAAGTGTCTGCGCAACATCAAAGTTGCGTCGAGAATGTTTGGCGCAACTTGAACAAGTTGCGTCAATGTATTTGGCGCCACCTTGCGTCAATTAAGAAATTATTAATTGACGCAGGTGGCGTCAATTATTTTTTTTATATAAAAAATATAATTTTATAATTATATTTAGAAATATAAATAATAATTAATTTAATAAATAATTTGTTGGGCAATCGCCGATGATTATTCTCATTGCTTCATGTGAAATATATAAGATACATGGAGGGCAATCATTGTATGTGATTGAGGACTTCTAGGAATTCAAATATTGAAAAACAAATATAATCTAACTAATCGCTAGATTCTATGTTGACTAGTCTAATAATACTTATTTACAAAATAATATAATTACCACATAATTTACTAATTAAATATTCTCTATTTAAGTTTAAAACAGGAACAAAACATTTTTAAAAAGAGTAAATATCATTTCTAGTCTCTGACAAAAAAAAAGGCAATTTTCAGTCCCATAAAAAAGACCAATAAGAGTACATTTAAATTATTTATTCCATTAATCTAATTAATTATTTATTATTTAATTATAAATAATAATTAATTATAAATAATAAATAATTTAATAAATAATTTAAATTTACTCTTATTGGTCTTTTTTTTGGGACTGAAAATGGTTTTTTTTTATTCTCAGATACTAGAAATGATATTTACTCTTTTTAAAAATGCTTTGTTCCTGTTTTAAACTTAAATAGAGAATATTTAATTAGTAAATTATGTGGTAATTATATTATTTTGTAAATAAGTATTATTAGACTAGTCAACCTAGAATCTAGCAGTTAGTTAGATTATATTTGTTTTTCAATATTTGAATTCCCTAGAAGTCCTCAATTTGTTACAACAGATTGCCATCCATGTATCTTATATATTTCACATGAAGCAATGAGAATAATCATCGGATTCAACAGATTGCCCAACAAAATATTTATTAAATTAATTATTATTTATATTTCTAAATATAATTATAAAATTATATTTTTTATTAAAAAAAAATAATTGACGCCACCTGCGTCAATTAATAATTTCTTAATTGACGCAAGGTGGCGTCAAATACATTGACGCAACTTGTTCAAGTTGCGTCAAACATTCTGACGCAACTTTGATGTTGCGATTGCGTCAGTACTGCTGACGCAATCAACTGCATTAGTTTGGGAAAATTTTTGAACAGTACTGCAATTGGGTATATTTTTTATTTTTAATTATTATTTTGGTAAATTTCCCTGGTAAATGAGTGGGACACTAGGACCTTTAGGTCAGGTAGTCCAATCCATATAGCGAAGCAGAGTATTGGGCTAAAAGTATGGTCCCTAATGCAAGTGGCCCTAATGGTCCTCACAACCCCACTCTCGTTAATTCCCAATAATGTATTAGTTATGGATCCAACAGCCATCAAAGTATAGGGAACTAATGCTCACTTTAGGTTTTTAGGAAAATATTATTTTCTTTGACAATTTCACCCTTCATCACATGAGAAGTGATTTTTTTTTTTTTTTTAATTAAAGGCGTAGGCAATAGTGACAGGTTACAAACGAGATCGAAACTACAGTCTCTCAATCATAAGTAAGTTTTCATGCCACTAGGTTGTAAAATCGTTTGAGGAAAGTGATTTTTTAAGACATTATAATATCATTCAATATGGTTAAAAATTAGAATGTTTATTCAACTTCAATAAAAGAATTACTACCTCCCGTCTTATTGGTTATTTATAGGTAATTTTAAGTCTATATATTATCAGATATAGTAATTAATAGTTTCTTAATTTAAGTAGTAGCATTGGATTTGTTAACTATATACACTCTTTTTCCTATAAGTATCCTTAAAATTTGTTGACTATATACACTCTTTTTCCTATAAGCAGTAGCATTGGATTTGTAACTTGTGAAATTATTTAAGGAAGTTATGACATTATTTTGAGAATTTGTGCAAACCTTATCCAAATTTATAAATTCAAATCTGCAACTTATGAAAACTTTATCAGATCTTGTGAATTTTGATTTACAATTTGTGAAATTCTTATGAAAAATTGTGAAAATCTTATCTAAATTTGTAAAAATATTTATGAGAATTTGTAAAATCATGCGTTCCTCTCTATTCTTAATTTTAAACTTAGAGGGATAATTCTATCATTTCCTTTTTAATTTTGAAAATGATGAATTAAGCCCTAACACCTCTTTAGTATTATAATTAGGAACACCTTTTTTATTTTTTTACATTTTAAAATTTATTTTTAAAGGATTTTTCTAAAAGCAATCGTTATTTAAGTACATATTCAATTAGGCCGCCAAACAATAAAGGTTGACGTCTCTTTCACTTGTTGTTAAAAAGAACGACTGAGCAATGGTCCATTTTCCTACAAAATCCCACTTACATCACTTTCTTTGGCCCACTCCTCTTCCCTTCGTCTTTCCCTTTCTGAGTAATTCAATCGTGTTCATCTTTTATTTGCCTCCTTACAACGCTTCTCATTGTTCCATCTATACAGTCAAACAAGAAAATATTGAGCCTTTTTTTCCCCTAAGAACATGTACGTTTCTATTTCTATTGAAGATAATCATATTTGAGATATTGTTTTGGCTTTGTTTGGGAATGTAAGGAGAATTGAGGGGAGGGGATGGAAGGGAAATGAAGGATATTTCCTTCCCTTGTTTGGGAGTTAAAAAAATAGTAAGGGAGGAAGATGGAGGATTAATGAATTATTTTTACCATTTTGTCCTTTTCTTTAATAATTAATATAATTATTATATTTTTCAAATAAATTTAAATTTAAATTTTCTAAAAAATTTATTTATGTAATTTTTATATTCAAAAAATTATTTATGTGGTGGTGGCGGCGGCGGTGGTGGTGGCGGCGGTGGCGGTGGTGGGGTGGTGGTGGTGTTGGTGGCGGCGGTGGTGGCGGTGGTGGGGTGGTGGTGGCGGTGGTGGGGTGGTGGCGGCGGCGGCAGTGTGGTGGGCTGATGGTGGTGGTGGGGTAGTGGTGGTGGCGGTGACGGTGGTGGGGTGGTGGCGGTGGTGGTGGTAAATAAGGGTAACAAAGTAATTAATTTATTTCCCCTATTAAAACCTCCCACATTGGGGAAACTTTATTTTTTAAAAGAAAGAGGGTTTTGGGGATTTGTAAAAATCCCTGATTCCCTCTCCTCCTATTTTTAAAACTTGCAAACAAGGGAAGGGACTATCAAAACCCTCCATTTCCTTTCATTTTCTTCCAAAATGGAACTCCCAAACAAAGTCTTAGGGATATTTTGTTTTAATGTTGATTATTGTTATCTTTATTATTAATTGTTATTCGCATTTAATTTTATGATTTCTAAAAAAAATTCATTTTAGGACACAGTTTTCCTCTTTTGTGTCTAGCGTCTGCTGCCCTTTTTTGGTATAAAACGGTGCCGTTTTCACTCAAAACAACTGAAGCTGTGCCCTTTTTTAATATTTCAAGGTACTACTCTCTCTGGTCCTTATTATAAGGCACCAACTAACAATTCTCACAAACCAATAAAAACAGTTAAAGTTAATAAAGTTAGCCTATAATTTAAGTAACTTCCAATATTACCCCTACTAATTGCACTAAACTCTAGTATCATACCACTCTGGTCCTATTTATAAGTCTCATTTGGTCAAAAAGTTTGGTCCTATTTATAAGTCTTCTTTTAGGTAATAAATGAGATTGTGACAATTTTGCCCATATTAATTATACCAATAAAAATAGAGAGAGAATAAAGAGTTTAAAGATACCCAATAAAAATAGAGAGAGAAGAAAAAGTTGAAAGATACTCATTTATAAAATGAGGGCAAAGTTGAAAATTTACCCCACAATCATTGAGCTAACTAACTCTTCTTGGTATGTGTGTTTTGGTCAAAATGGACTTATAAATAGAACCAGAGTGATATTAATTATTACTTTCACTCATTACCCTTATTTATTAGGGGCATAAATGGATAAGAATAATTAATACTTCTTGGGAACAAACAAGTGCCTTATAAAAAAAACCAAATAAACTTGTTAGTTGGTGTCTTATAATAAGAACTAGAGGGAGTAGTACTAAAAAGATAGAATGGTATTTAAAAAATACTTTATGATCTTGAAAAATTATTTTAAAATCTTAAAAGAAATATCTTGAAGTATATTTTTAGTACCAGTAAGTACCCTAAGATATTTTTTCAAGATCATGATTTTTTTTTTGTACTAGTTAGTATCCTAAAGTATATTTTTAGTACTAGTTAGTACCCTGAAATTTTTTTAAGATCCTAAAATAATTTTTCAAGGTCATGAAGTATTTTTATGTTCAGTATCCTGAAGTATTATTTTAGTACCGGTCAGTATCTTAAATTTTTTTTTCAAGATCATAAAATATTTTTTCAGTACGGTTCAGTATTATGAAATATATTTTTAGTGACCTTGAAATATATATTTCTTCAAAAAAAAAAAAGCACAACCATAGTTTTGCGCCAAAACGATGTCATTTTATAGCAAAGGAGGGCAGCAGACACTAAACACAAAGGAGGAAAGCTGTGTCCCTCATTTTAACTCCTAAAATTAGAGTTGAAGCTATAAATAACTCTCAACGATATCATTGACATCTTATGAATTATGAATTGAATAAAATGATTATTAATCTTCCTCTCTAAGTCTCTCTTGACTTTCCTCGAATATTTCTCTTTCTTGCTGTCCTCCATCCTCTAATCTCTCTATCTCTCCTCTTAATTTGCTTGGGTAATAAACTTATGTGCTGCCGTAAGACACTGGCCTCGTTTAAAGGAGACGCTAATAATATTCACTATTTCAGCAAATTTTGTGGGTCACTTATTGCTTTGGATCTCTATAATTTCGTCGCATGTACTACTTTTGAACTTACTTTTTTCTTTTTCTATCACAATTAAACTGCTTCACCCAAATTAAGTTAATTATTTCTGGTGGCATAATGTGTCATTATTTGATCCTTTTAATGTTCTGATGACCTGATAATTTAAACATAGAACGGTCCATTCAATTCAATTTATTAGGATTCCGGCTGTCTGCCAAATATTTCGGAGATAACTTATCTTATTTATTTCTCTTGTCACGTTATGGTGAATCCTACCTATTCAATGCTCATTTTCTTACACTGTTTTTGTACATAAACTCTGTACAGCACTCCCTTTCATCTCTAATAATGTTAACGTTATCCCTATGAATGATGAATCACATGTGACACAACTGAACCACATTTAGTATAAACTATTTTTAAATTAAGGAGTTAATTAACTTAATTCAGCCACTTCAAAAAATTAGTTACAAAAAATGTGTGATAACTTTTTTTTAAAATACTCATTCTTTAATTATTTATATTGAAATATATTTATATTGAAATATTATCAATTTATACCTTATATATCATGTACGAATCTAACTACAGAGATAATTTGAGGGAAAAAAAGAAAGAGATAAAAGGTATTGAAATCTTACATTAAGGAGCAAAACAAGCATCATGACTAAGGTAGGTTCAAGAATCAATAGTTCAACTACTACTGTGGAATCCAAGTCAACTCGATTATGATTAAAATAATCTAATTGAATTAAATTATATAGAAATATTTATATATAACCATAAAAGGATAATGTTCAAATAAAAAGACATTACTTTATAAATAAATGAAATATTTACGTGTATGTATCATGCATAAACATAATCTAACAAGTAACAAGACATACTGTTATTATTATTTATTTTTTTACTCAAAAGGAGTTAGTTCAAGTTCACCAAACATAGGAAAAATGTAAAATTCAACCCCATTGAGCTGTCTAAAACTCATGTTCAGGTCCGTTGCCGAGTTTGGTTTTAAGGGGAGTATTTTTCCATGCACTCCACCTATTTTTAAAAATGAAATAAAAAAACTGAGATTCAAAATTTGAATCAAGAAGGACCCAATCATAATCATAACTATTTTTTAAAAAATCTGATAGATACAAATAGTCAATATTCCCTTCTCTCCCACATGCTATCATTTTCAGACTCGGGGGTTTATGATCGATCACAAAGGCCTGAAATTTATTGTCATCGCTCCAGCATTTCTCTTCTTTGACCGGTCTTTTTATCTCTCCCTAACTGGAAAGGCTTACAGAATCGTCTTCAGATCTTGTAGCAGAAACTGTAGCAGAACAAGGTAAAAAGGAGAGCATAGAATCATCCTCATTATCATTTATTATGGGGTCAGCAAGAAAGTTTTCTGGAATATCGCTGTGCTGATACGGAAAACAAACTGATAGAGATCGAAAAAAGAAAAAAGATCTCCTCTTTATCTTCTAAACCAAGAAAGACAGTAAATCTCAGAACTCCCATTTTTGGCGTATTATCTCAGACAAAAAAGATGATATATATAAAAAGAAGCCCTTTTAGTAGTAGGTATAGCTTTTAATGGCTCTTCTGATCACTACCAGTACATTTACAACAGTGAAACAGAGCGTACTACTACCAACAAGTAATGAGAGTGAAAATTTTAGCTGAGAGACTAGTATGTCTTCATCTTTTTTTTCTTGTTTTTTTAAGTTTTGAAAAAGTTAGATTTTTGCACAGCGAGATTCAAGGGTTCATAGTTGCACTCAGTGAGAGATTTGAAACCAGGAAAAGAAACCCGGTAAACTGAAAGAAGCTCACGAGATTGTCAGTGGGTATCTTTCATTTGTTGTAGTACACGTTGCTCCAGAAAGTTAGTGAGAGAGAGAGAAGAAAGAAAGGTAGAAACTTTTGCAATAAGAAGAATTTGGCTCTGTGCTTTTTGTATCTAACTGATGATATTGGAGGGAGAAGTAGTGGGAGGAGAATTCGGCGCTCTTTAGCTTTTTTTGAATTTGAGAAGTATTCTCTCTCTTACTCTGTTTCTCTCCCTGTAGCTTTTTTCTTTTTTCCTATTTATTATTACCTCATTTTCTCGTAGAATTTTTATCTTTATGCTTTGTTTGTGAATAGTTGTCTGTTTACTCAAGAGGGAGGGGGGGAGTCTTTGATAGGTTTCTTTTTTTTTTTTTTCGTTTTTTTTTGGGGGTGTTTTGCATATTTTAATGTTGGGGATTTTGAGGGTTTGAGCACTCTGTTTAACTTTCTGTGACCTCTTTTTGTCTTGTAATGCCGTTCTTCACGAGGTGGTGTCAGAATGTTTATTTTTCATTGAAAAGTTTCGATTTTTAGAATTTTTAAAAAAATTTAAATCTCTTTTTATTGATGCTTATATCCTGATACTGTTTATTAAATCTTTTCCTCCATAGCCATCCATCCATCTCTCCATTCCCACAACCTGCTCTCATTACTTCTCTACTTGCAACCTGTAAAGATTCTGCTTGATTTATCAGTGAGAGAGAGAGAGACTCTTCTTTCTTGCACCTAAACTCCACCTCTTTGTCCCCTTCATCTTTCAAACATCTGTACCTATAACAACATTTGTTTCATACTTTCATTCATGCCAAGAGAGAAATACAAAAACCCATTTATCTGATTTGAGTTCTTATTGACTTGCCATTTTCTGTATCTCTCTCTCTCTCTTTATAGATCGTGTGTTTCAGAAAGTTTTAAGGGAGAGAAGGTGAAAAAATAATGGGGAAGGCTTCTAGGTGGTTGAAGGGCTTGTTGGGGATGAAGAAAGAGAAGGACCACCACCACCGGATCGGCATCGACAATTCTGGCTCATTGGTTTCTTCTGACAAGAAAGAAAAGAGGCGATGGAGTTTTGCTAAGTCAGGCAAAGATTCCGAATCTGGAACAACTAGTCAACCTCGTTTTCCTCCTCCTGATTCCGCTTCGTATAGATCCTATAATAGTATGTCGGAAACAGAGAAAGAGCAGAACAAGCACGCAATTGCCGTCGCCGCCGCAACTGCCGCCGCTGCAGATGCTGCTGTCGCCGCCGCTCAGGCCGCTGTCGCGGTGGTGAGACTCACCAGCCAGGGCAGAGGCACTCTGTTTAGTGGCAGTAGAGAAAAATGGGCGGCAGTTAAGATTCAAACCGTTTTCAGAGGCTACTTGGTATGTTTAATGTACACTAAAGTACTAATCACATGTTTTTCTCTCTCATCGGAAAATGTTCAAAATCTCTCATTCATAGTCTCTCTCTTTTTTCCCAATGACTATGTCTTTGTCGGAATAAGTGATAATGCTTTGCTTCATTCTTACTCAAAACTGTTAATGAAACAGTGTCCTCGCATTTCTATGTTATGTTCGGTTTCTTTCTTTCTTCTTCCTCTGGTTTAACCGCTAAATTCAAATTTGCAATTCTTTTATTCCTTTTTACAGGCGAGGAAGGCTCTAAGAGCATTGAAAGGATTAGTTAAGATTCAAGCACTGGTACGAGGTTTTCTTGTTCGAAAGCGAGCTACTGCAACTCTCCACAGCATGCAAGCTCTGATCAGAGCTCAGGCTTCAGCTCGATCACAGAGAGCTCGTCGTTCCATCTGCAAAGCTAGAAGATCAATGGTGAGACAATAAGTGAAATCCGACATGACCAAGTTATTTGAATCTTAGTTTAAGGTTTTGTTCTTTTAACTCTCTCTCTCTCTGGTTCTGTAGGATCGAGTTGATGAAACAAGAAGTGAAATCCACAGTAAAAGGTTATCGACGTCATATGAACAATTCTTCAATGGGTATGATGAAAGTCCCAAAATTGTTGAGATTGATACGTACAGGACTCAGTCGAGATCTCGGAGGATCCCGACGACGACGTTTTCGGAATGTGGAGACGAAACGCCGTATCAAACGACTCCGTTTCCTGACAATAAGCACCTGCAAGATTTTGAGTGGTGTTTTACCGGCGACGAGTGCAAATTCTCGACGGCACAGAGCACTCCTCGGTTCGCCAACAGCACGCGTTCTCATAACGCGCCTCCGACGCCGGCGAAGAGTGTGTGCGGCGAGACGTTTTGCCGGGCGTACTATAATTTCCCGAACTACATGGCGAATACGAAGTCGTTTAGGGCGAAGGTGAGGTCGCAGAGTGCTCCGAAACAGAGGCCGGAGCCGAAAAAGAGGCTTTCGCTGAATGAAATAATGGCGGCGAGGAGCAGTATAAGCAGTGTTAGAATGCAGAGGTCGTCTTGTTCCCAAGTTCAAGAAGAGTCATGGAATTTGAAAGTGCTTTGAGTTTTTAGCTTTCTTGCCTCTCTGTTTTTTTTTTTCCCTTTTCTTTTTCTTTTCCTCTGTTTGTGTTAATTACAAGTCTTACAACAGAGCCTTATAGAATTGACATCAAAGAGTATGCTTTGCTTATGTACATTCTCTGTTACAGAGTTTTTCTTTTACTTCTAGTAAACTCTCTCGTTTGCTTCTCATTCAAACATGAAATTCTCCACCGTGAAATTTGCTTCTATATATTGCATTTGTCACTGATATAAAAGTTATGTAATGAGTGGAAAATCTGCTATTAGGGTCCGGGGTAGGAAAATGGGACAAAAAGTATGGGTGGGTGATTACATATCAGTAGCTGAATGGGAAAAAGAAAATGTCTGGCATAGTGGCATGATAAATGAGCTATTTTTTACTTCAAATCACTTGAAGTAATATATACTTTTTCTAGTCTTAGATGTAGGATGTGGTTTAAGACATACTTCTAACCCTAAATTACACTACAAACTAAGTTATAGATTTTTGGTCGAAGAGTTTAGGACATAATTCTGATTCTAGGATTTCGGAACCTACCCTCATTTATGAATGAGTACCTTTTAGAATTTATTGTCAAATCTCTCTCATCTTTTTCTCTTCCCAATATAATTAGCCAATCTCTCTCATCATCATTAATATGGGTAAAATTGTCACAATCTCATTTATTTGGTCAAAATGGACTTATAAATAGAACCAATTTTTTTTAGTCAAACTGGATTTATAAATAGGACCAGAGTGGTAATTCTTATTCTAGGATTTCAGAACCGAAAGAATAGTTTTTTTTTTTTTTTTAACTTTTGACTTTTTTTAACCCTTAAACTTTTCTAAAGCTGATTTTTTAGTGTCTTTTTAACTTAGTGGTAAAAACTGTTTTTTTAATATTATTTAAGGTTTATGAGATAAATACATGAGATGAGTTTTATTTCGATCTGCATATTAATATGCATATTGAACGTTAACTCAAACGGACATTTAATTTATCATCAAAAGCTTATTAACTTTTTAATTTCACTAATTGTCTTTTACAGACAAGCTTTGAGTATCATTTTGATAAGTGAGGACATCAAAATAAAACATATTTATTGTTTTACGAGACAAAATTCTTCACATATATTCATCCCATACATCCTAGAATCATTTAAAATAAACTAAATCAAACACACCTTAAACAACAAGTTTAAAAAGGAAAATTCAACATTGCTCTGTTTTTAGTTCAAACAAGAGGAAAGAGTGATGTAGGTATAGTATTTTGAAGGCAGCTGAGAAACAAATTTAAAATGATTTTGGCAAATGGCAAAACCAGTTTCATAAAATGGTAGTGGCGGGAATTTCAGTGAAGAAAAAGAAAAATGCACCATATTTTTAAAATGTTTGGCATTCAACAATAAGGAAGGGTTGGCAGAGAAGGTTGGGCAGGTGGTAAGAATTTGAAATGCAAACTAACAAATGAATATATTTATTGATGAGGATCCAAGCTAGAGGGTATGGGTAAGAGAGAGAGAGAGAGAGAGAGAGATAGGAATATAGACAGCTAATAGAGGAGCAGACATGGCAGGAGGATTTACAGGTTAAGATTTGGAATTGGAGGGGTATGATGAAAAAATTGAAATTGAGGAGACACACACATATAAGAGCTGGAACGAACAAGAGAGAATCGGATCTCTAGAAATGCCTGAATTATGGTACAATCACAAGTGGTCTTTGACAGTCACACTGTGTTTGTTTCAGGTCTGAGCTTTTTCCTTGTCTTCTTATGTTGCCCCTGTTTTTTCATCCTATATTAATTTGTTTAAAAAAGGTTTTACATGTTTTATTAGTTTAAACACATGCATGCAGGTCTGGTTGTGGCTCCAACTTGGGTAACCTCGCCATACAGCAATACTACTGATACTAAGCATCTTCCTTAAGGCTTTCTTATACATACATAGGGTTGAGTTCGGAACTTCTACTAAGAATGTAACAGGTTCGTGAGCTATCAACAAATATTGGCTACAGTAAAAGGGGTTTTTTTTTTTATTGTTTCAACATGAGGTCGAGTTGGGTTTCATATAAACGCGAAAAACATTTTTGACATAATAATATGCAATTAGAATTGATTATGTTACTACTCTTACTCTTGTCCAATTTAGTTTAGTTTGAGGAAAAAAAATTCTTTATTATAAGTTTACTTTCAAAATAATAAATAAAAGGGTTACAATTTTACCAAGTAGTGAAGGAAGAAAGAAGTGAAAAATATATATTTATAAATGAGGAATTAAAAAACAATTATTAATTTTGTTCATATTTATTATATGTTAACTAACTTTTCTTGATATATCATAATTAAGTAATTTAAATTTATAAAATAAGACTAGGATAGTGATTAAAAAAAAGTAATAATAATAATAAAAACTTTGGAATAGGTTAGATCTCAAATAAAGACATGTGTTCGATTGAAATAACGATTAAAACTTTTAAAAGTAGCTTTTTAATTGTGATTTACGGTATAAAATGTAAGTACTCTCTATGATCCTTATTATAAGATACTAACTAGTAATTATATTTAGTTATTTTTATAAGGCACTTGCTTGTTTCCAAAGCACATTAATTATTATTTTTCATGTATATCTATAATTAATAAGGATAGTAGGTGAGAGTAATAATTAATATAATATTAGAGTTTAGTGCAATTAGTAAGAGTAATATTGGAAGTTACGTAGATTGTAGAACAACTTTATTAACTTTAACTATTTTTATTGGTTCATAAAAATTATTAATTGGTATCTTATGCACTAATAAGGACCAAAGAGAAGAGAGTACCACTCTGATCCTATTTATAAGTCCAGTTTGACCAAAAAATTTGGTCCTATTTATAAGTCCATTTTGACCAAAGAAATGGGATTGTGACAATTTTACCCATATTAATGATGATGAGAGAGATTGGCTAACTATGTTGGGAAAAGAGAAAGATGAGATAAATTTGACAATAAATTTTAAAAGGTACACATTCATAAATGAGGGTAAAGTTGGAAATTTGCTCTATAATCATTGAGATACCTAACTTTCATTGGTATGTGAGATTTGATCAAACTGGACTTATAAATAGGACCAGAGAGTGGTATGTGAAAGGATTTTCATCTCTATTTATGTAAATAAGTAATGCTGAGGAAAATGGAAGGCACGCGCTGGAGGGGGCGTGGGAGAATATTATTGTGGGGAGCAATGATTAGGGTTTTATTTGGGGAAGGAGATGAAATGGGTGTGGGATTTTGGGTTGCATCAGCATCACGGTGCGGGGCCTCTTATGCTCCAATGGGTGAAGTAGGGGGGAGGAGTAATTTGGGTAAAAGGTCACTTTCTTTGACCAAATAATTATGCCCTCATTCATACATCATCTTGGATATTTCGTGCAGAGTGCCCCCCACCCCCATCCTCCCTCTTTTCCATGCTAAATTATTCTATTTCCGTATAAGAGTCCGTTTAAAAAAGTGGTAATACTTAGTAGTGTTTTTTAAGAATAAATTTTGAGCAAAATAGTTTATATGAAGAAAAAAAAAAGATTTTGATCAAATGAGAGTGTTTGAATATTTTGATCAAAATAGTTTTTTTATGTTCAAATTACTAAAAAAAACATTAGTTTTTGTGATAATTACGTGTAAAGGATTAGGTTTTATTTTAAATATTTTTAACATTAAATCTCATAATAAATATAAAAAATTACATAAATTTGTGTACAAAATTAAAATACTTCAGGATACTGAATCATACTAAAAAAAAATTAGGGTACTGACTGATCTTGAAAAAATACTTTAGGTACTGATGGGTACTAAATATTGGTACTGAAAATACCTAATGATCTTAAAAATTTATTTGAGGATGTTGAAAAAAATATTTGAGGGTACTAAAAAGATAGTTAAAGATACTGAATGTGAAAAAATACTAATGATGGTAGAGGGAAGAGAAAAACTGAAAATAGCTTTTTCTGCTTAAAAAATAATAGCTTTTTCCAAAACCATGATTTTGGAGCCAAAATCATATATGGTTTAACGTATAAAAGCACTTTCAACATTTAATCACACACAAGTCCAGCAAAGAGAGTGTCCGCTTATTTTTTCTCCAAACCATGGTTTGCCCAAAAAGTGTTTTTCCCTTGTTATCCAAAGGGACACTAAGTATTTATTTTTTTAAAAAAATACCCTTACTTTTTTTTTACCCTTACTTATAATAATAAGAAGGTTAATATCAAAAACTAAAGAAGAAGAAGGTGGTGGGGAGGATATAACTTAGGAAGAATTATAATAAAATCTCAAATATGAGATTTAATCACACACAAGTCCAATAATAACAGAAGAGCTTGTATTGACAAGTTTCAGTACAAAAAAAATTATACTGCTCAATTGTCATTGAAATTTTTTTATTATCAAATATCTTTCCAAAAAACTCATTATAATTCTCCTCAATTAAACATGGTGGTATAACATGTCATTAATATAAAAAAAACAACTAAAATTTCAAAAAACTTTTAATGAAACCTTGTAAAGAAAATGAAGTCATGTTTAAAAAGTATGTCATGTATAAGAAGGGAGAGAATAGTATTACAAATGCCTTCAAACCTCTATTCTATAGATTAAAAGATCTAGAATGCTTTTTTCATATGGATAGTTGCAGATTGAAGATTTGGTGCTTAGAGATCGAAAGCTTTTATCAATGTTGTCAAACTTGTGAGTTTAAGCAAACTCGTGACAATGACGTAAACTCATATCGTGAACTCAAATCATAAAATCGTAAGAGTTTACTTTTATTATTAAATAGGTATTACTTTTATTATCAAATTAAAATATAAAAATGACAATAATTTGATTTAAATATATTTTAAATCTAAATAATTGAAATTAAATCCATCAGAATTCAACATTTATCATATTTAATAAAGAAATTTCTACAAAATTTCTATATAAAGCCGTTGAGCATGATCAAATCAAAAAAGTTAACACGAGTTTAAGAGTAAATTAACACGCTTTTATAAGTTAGAAATGTAAAAACGGTAAACTCGGTATATAAAATCATGAGTTTAACCGAGTTTACGACTAACACGGGTTTACCACTGATTCAACTCATTTTTGTAAAGTAGAAACGTAAAAACGTTAAATTCGGAGAGTCAATTCGCGAGTTTGACAACAATATTTTTTATCTACATAGCAACAACTCAATCAAATAGTATTAATGTCATGATCTAGGACATCTAGTCTCTACTCAAAGATTTCCTTCCTTTCCCATTGCTGTTGTTACTGCTAATAATTTATATAGGCTTCATTTATTGCATTTTTTAGTTCAGTTTCTTTGGTTGGCATAGTTTGTATCAAATTATTTTTTTACCATTAACCATGATTAAAATTATTAACTACAAAAAAAATGTAATGCTTACTTTTTTTTTAAATCATTTCACTTATAAATTTATTTCATTTTCAGGCAAAGATAATAACTTAAACAATTCTTCATAGTTTTAGTGAGGTTCCTTGTAATAGAAACTAAATGCAGATGAGTATATATTTATATTGAAAAAGAAACAAGTATACCTCATTGTCTCTCAATTTGCCACTATTATAAATGTTTTATTATGTATGTAATCTTTTTAGGCAAATTATTGATTATTGATACTTGTTACAACCAACAACATATAAATCTGAAATCTCATTACCTAGCACCTACTACTAATAAAGAAGCTTATCAATAATGATAAGGTCGTAGATTTTACCTTTATAGTTGTGTTGTATGTGTTTGGATCTAACTGTGTTTAGTATTTGTAATTGTTTCTAGTTAAATATATCCTAAATGTGGAGAATTTATGACATTTTAAAAAAATACCCCTACAGTTTAATATTTAGAATTTGTATAGATGAAAATAAGTGTTTAAAATAAGTTAGATAAAACAGAATAATAATGAATCATTTGTAATTTTTTAAGGTAAATAAAATTTAGGATTGTTTGAAGTTTGAGGGAGGGAAAGTAAGAGACGTTAAGAAGAGGCCAAAGTGGGATTAAAGTAATAAGAACCACATTAAATAAATAAATAAGTGATAATTAAGCTTGAGATTCAAACAGTGATAATTAAATAATAAGAGATTTGTCAGAAGCACTTTATTCAATAAAATGGAGGTCCCAAATTGTTCTTTGATTGAGCAGCTTGTGCAGCTGCTTTCGTCATCTGGTTCAGGTCTCAAAATAGAAACATGTTACCCTCAACATTAGTTTATTACAATTAAGCATCAAATCTTCATTAATTAACCCAAATCAAATCCAACATCACTGTCTCCAGCTTCCTATGTTTGTGGCTTTTTGAATTTTGATGAAGAACATTATCTCTTTGGATTTATTAGCTCTATCCCTATTGCCTTTCTCACATTATACTCAAATTCGAATATTCTAACAACATTACCGATAACATGTAAAAAAGAGTTTTTATGCTTTTTGAGCAAACAACAAAATTTGTCAATTTATGAGTTGGAATCTCCCTTTCTAGTGATTATATCCAAAAAAAGGTTGTCATGAAAAGAAGTTTGTAAAAAAGTTAAGTTAGTATTGAAAGACAAAAAATTGGCCTTCCAGTATCTCTTTTTCGTGTCCCACATAATGTTTTAAAGACTGATATTCTAATGTTATTGATTAATAACAATGTTTCATACTCCTTGAACAAGTGTGTTTGATTTTACCTTCAAAACCATTGCTTCTGCAAAAGAAAAAATAATAATCTGATAATTTTTAATATGGAACCATTTTACCTTTTCATAGAGAGACGAGAGCTTTTAGATTAGTGTTGGCATAATTGTGGGAACAAAAATGCTATTAATTTTTTTAAAAAATTAACAAGTGTGCAACTCAATCAGCATGAGGTTATGCTAATTATATTGAAACAATAGTATTAACTTCAAGTCATGAACATGCAAATGTGTTAATTAAATACTTCATCTTGTCATTATCACTTTGGTCTTATTTATAAGTCCATTTTGACAACAAAAAAATAGTTCTATTATAAGTCCAGTTTCATGTAATAAATGAGATTGTGACAATTTTACCTATAGTAATTGTACCCATAAAGATAGAGAGAGAAGAAACAGTTCAAAAATATCCAATCATAAATGAGGGCAAAGTTGAAAATTTACCTCATAATCATTGAGTTAACTACCTCTCTTTAGAATATGAGATTTGGTCAAAATGAATTTATAAATAGGACCAGAGTAGTATATCAAGAGCTATTTAACTAATTTGAATATATTAAAAAAATAAGATAAATTTATTAATTATAACAAATATGACATAAGCTCCATAAAATACCTCTATATAACATTAGGTTATAAATTAGTTCATAAGTTATGTAAATTAATTTGGAAAAAAAAGAATAAATATGAAAGAGAAAGTTGATTAAAGTCTCATATTTAGGATCAGATCCAACCTTTAACTAATTCTTATATTAAAGATTGGAAGAGGAAGTAGTCATTAGAAGAATTATTTCCCTGCTTTAGTCGTTATTTCCAACTCAATCTGGAGTACTCTGAGTTTAATTAACTTCTAGATTGGGTGATTTGATAGAAAAGCATAAAAGAATTTTAGAATTCACAAATATGATTAGTATATAAGTCAAGAGTTTTGAAATATTATTATTTTTTCTTAAAATTTTTATTGATTTCAGACATTCCATGAGCAAGGTTCTTCCCCCATGACACAAATCAGAGAAAAGGGACTTAGTTTACTAACTTCAAAACTCATCTCTTTCACCTCTATCAAAGTGTTGAATTATTGTGGATTTTGAATCTTAAAACAGCTTGTGTGGACCCATTTAATTGGGGTTTGAACTTGTTGGAAAGCCCTTTGAAGTTAGTACTAAATCTTTACTTTAATCATCTCCAGAAAAAGCTTCATTAACAAAAGATCAGATAGATTTGCAGACCCTTTTGCTTCTTTAATCTTTTTCTTTTGGTGAGATTATCCAAAACTCCAACTTTTTCAAGATTCATTAATTTGAAAAAAGAAAGATGGATATATCCCCAATGTACTCAATCTACTTTCAGCCCCAAAAATAATTAAAAAATATTACTGTGTAAGTACTTACCTATCTGTACTCTTGTCATGGATGGATAAGTTTTTTAAGCAGTGTAATTGATTGAATGCCATGTCTTTTAGCAACAAAAGGGAAGTTACAGGCAAGTGGTGGGTAAAAAAAAAAATTTATGGATATTTCAAATAGGTGAAAAGTGGATAATGCATGTTTGGTAGCTGGGAAACAAGAACTCAGGAAATTATTGAATATGAAGCAGAAATGCTGTCAAAAAAATTTGAAAACTCTAGCAGATTTATTCATATATACACATCATAATATTAAAAATAATGATGATGATGAGTTCTCAGCCACGAGTATGGAACATTATTATCATGCATACGGGACATTGATTTCAGAATTTGAACTATGAAAACTTGAATTTACGCAATGTCAAGTGAAACATAATAATTAAAGTCGTCATTGTGCAGAGAAGCTTGCTTGCGGTTTATTTCAAGTTTAAAACTTGATTTGAAATTTAAAAAGTATATGACCAAATTTCTAAGAACATTATTGTTGATTCTAAGTAGTGGCAGAAACTGCAGTTTTAATATTGAAAAAAACAAAAAGTTAGAGCTTTTTCTAAGAACCTCTAAAATTAGAAATAATTTGGTGTTAATCTAAGTGGCGTAAGGACGATATTTAAGATTATACATATTTATTGTGAATTACTCTAATTAAAAATTGATTTAAGATAAAAAAATAATAACATTTTTTTGGACCCGCAGGTAATAAAGTAACTTACATGTTTCAGAATTAACATATTAACTCATTGTTTTAAATATAACATATCAAAATGTGCGTTAGGTTTCTCTTTTAATCCATTTTTTCACTTTTTATAATTTTTAAATTATATCCGTTCAATTAATCTAAAACGTCACATCATCAAATTACATTTCTTAGATTTTTCTCTCATATTCTCAATTAACGGTTCAGATGAGTCATAAGAAAATGGATGTTGAGAGAAACTCTGGGGAGCTACAACATTTACAAAAAAAAAATGGTAATTCTCATTTTGGATTCTCTGCAATTACACGAATCAAGTTCTAGTTGAAGTATATGTTACGAAGTTACGAGAATTATAAAGGTTTGTTGATCTTAAATATAAAAATGAAATTTAAATTTTAACAATTTGTTATCCGTTTGATCATTGCATTTTTTATGTAAAAAATAAATATTTTTGAAATTATTGGTTGTAAAATTTGTTTGAAATAAAATAAGCCATAAAAAACAAAAGAAATAAAATAAGACAGAGATCACCGTGTATTTCGTAGATGAGTTGGGCTTAAATCCATTAACATTCACCATGGACTTTGACCTATTTTAATTGTACTGAATTTAGAAGCCCATTCAAGCATTGTGGTCTTAATATATTGACCCATCCAAAAGTTGGCAAAAAAGAACCAACTTAAAGTTTTCTGGTACAGATATAAATTTGCCTTTAAATCAGCCCAACAATAACAAGGATGAGATTTGGGATTTTTGGACAAAAAGGTACAGGCCCATTGGATTTTTGGGTTTTCGGAATAAAAAGAGAAAATCAGCCCAAAGGAGAGAAGCAACAAAAACGGCACCTATTTTGTGAAGATAAACAGTTTGATGAAATTAGTGGGGTCTTTCGTTTTACTAAGCCCTGTAAGTGTTTTTTGAGCCTGGAGATGTGCTCTGACCCTAATGGGTTACCACTTACCAGTGTCTACCTCCACCCAGGGGCGGAGCCAGGATTTGAAATTAGGAGGGGCGAAAATTAAAGAAAAGAACATAATGGAGCCAACATTTGAAATTAGGGGGAGAAAATTATAGAATTGGACCCAAAATTTTAGAAAATTATATTTTAACCTCATATATATTTCAATATTTTCATTTTGGTCCCTCCATTAAACTTCTACTAGGGACTAAAGTGAAAATGTTAAAAAATTTATAAGACTAAAATACAATTTTCTAAAATTTTGGGTCAACTTCTATAATTTTAGGGGGGGCGGGGCCACCCCTAGCACCCCCTAGCTCCGCCCCTGCCTCCACCTAAACTTTTATATATATATATATATATATATATATATATATATATATATATATATAAAGTTCTGCTAGATCCTTTTAAGTCTTGAGATAGTCTTAGAGGAGACACCTATGATGGGATGGATAGCCACGAACCACAAACCAGATGATAATATGAAAAATTGGAAAATACACCGTTTCAAGGAATTTCAAAACCCATTCATGCTTGACATGAAATAAAGGTATGATTACTTTTTCTCTAATCGATTGTATGGGAAACAATTCTAAAATGTGAAGGAACAAGGCTAAAGGAGGAAAAATATCTATTTACTTTCAGCCACGAACCGCCGCGAACAAGATAATAATATGAAAAAATGGAAACGATACCGTTTCGAGGAATTTCAAAATCCATTCATGCTTGAATGAAATAAACGTATGATTACTTTTTTTTCCCCCTTCTAATCGATTGTATGAGAAACAATTCTTGAATGTGAAGGAACAAGGGTAAAGGAGGAAAAATATCTATTTACTTTTTAAAAAAGAGTTGTTGACACCATAATCAAATTTCGGGTGCAAAAATACATATGAACTTTTCAAAATAGAGCATAAATGCCACATTCGTCAACTCTGTCAAATATCCATTACTTTTTCAAAATATATTTTTATAAATGTGTAAAAATACATATATTCTTTTTTAAAAAGTGTTGCCAACACCATAATTAAACCCGGAGGAAAAAGTGCCTATATCATATTAATCCTACATGTCACCTTCTCTCTTTTATCTATAATTACATCACTTTTAATTAATTTTAATATTTTTTAAAACAAGAATTTCTCTTTCTCTCGTCATAGTATTCTTCACCTCCTCTATGAGTTCTTCACCGTTTTCAAAAAGAGGTGTTGACATTATAATTAAATATCGAGTGCAAAAATACATATGAATTTTTCAAAATGGAACAAAAATGCCACATCTTTACTCCATTAAACATCCGTTACTTTTTCAAAACATATTTTTATAAAGGTGCAAAAATACATATAATCATTTTTAAATATCTTTACCGTTTTCAAAAAGAGTTGCTGGCACCATAATCAAACTTGGGTGAAAAGGTTCCTAATATCATATTAATCCTACATATCACCTTCTCTTTCTTACCTATAATTACATCACTTCTAATTAATTTTAATATTTTTTAAAACAAGAGTTTCTCTCTCTCTTCTCCTAATCTTCGTCACCTTCTCTAACGAGTTCTTCACCGTTTTCATCAACCTTGCTCCATCACCACCACCCTCCTATTCTTCGTCACATTCATCGTCATTGGAGGAAGATAATGATGATCAAGAAGAAAAAGTCGTCACTCATAAAAGCCCTAAAATTGTCGCCTTCATCATTGCTTTACGTTGTTTCACAATCGCTGTCATATTCACCTCAATTATTCAATCGGCCTCAAATATGAGGAATGGGGGGCTTCATCGATGAAGAGACAATGAAGAAAGGGTTTTGTCAAAGGAAGCAAAAAGAGGGGAGGTTTGGTAAAAAAGGATTACATTATTTAACAAAATTGAATTTTAAAATAATTATTTTTAAATGATAGATGAGCTCACAACTAGGATTAAAATTAAGTGAAGTGTTGTGTTCTGACTGGTTAGAATGCAGAAAATGTATGCAGATAATGTGGCACATTATGAATACCCAACGATGATGGAGACATGCTTGATGAATACAGTGGGGAATAACACAGTAATTGAAACTGGAAAAGAAATAATGTGGAGAAAAATTATTCTCTTTGATCTGTCAATCTTGTACAATGGGTCCCTTTATACAAAAGGAATAGTTACAATCTAACTAACTTAGTTACAATTACAATCTAACTAACTCAGTTACAATTGGTTACAACAAACCATATACAAAAATACAATTAACAATAAACAATTGAATTAATTTTAACTATTTGTTAAGGGAACTCGTTGGAGGGGACGAAGAGAATAGAAGAGAAAGAGAAATTCTTTCCAAAAAATATTAAAATTAATTACAAGTGATGTAATTATAGAGAAAAGAGAGAAAGTGACATGCAAGATTAATATATCATTAATATTTTTTTTTGGATTAAGGTACAAAAACAGACATATGCTTTTGTCAAAAGAGCGTCCAGTAGCAAATACTTTTTTTTGGCGCAAAAGTAGACACGTGGTTACAAAAGTGGAGCAAAATTAGCGTTTGACCGTTAGTTGACCGTTATCTATGCTGATGTGGCAGTGAGATCGATTTCTCCATTAAAATGCCGCCACCGGCTCCTTCTCTCTCTTCCATTCTTACTTTTTAATTCCCTTTCTTTCTTTCTTTTATATTGGGGCCCACGTCACTCCAAAAACCCGTCTCCCTCGTAGCTTTCTGGATCATCTTCCCCCCCTTCGTCTCCCTAAAACCCGCCCCCCCTTCGTCTCCCTGAACTGTAACCCCCTCAAGGTCTTAGGTTCTTGCAATGGATTGATCTGCATCTGCAACGTCGCTGAGGATATCGCTTTATGGAACCTGTCTACTCGGTAGCACAAGATTATCGCCTTGCTTCCCGTGGAGCGACGACCTGAATCTGATTCGAGCTTGTTTGCTGCCAGAGGTTATGGGTTTGGGTATGATTCCTTTTCGGATGATTTTAAATTGCTTAGGATTTCGTGTTTTGTCTGCTGAGCGTATAGAGAAGGCAATACAAACATGTGTGGAGGTGCTATTATCTCCGACTTCATTCCGGCGGCGGTGGTTGCGGCGGCCGGGAGAGGAGGAGGAAGGGCTCGAAGGCGCACCGCCGATTACCTGTGGCCTGATTTGAACAAGATTGGGTGCAGTAGGAGGTTTTTCAAGCCACTGAAGCCTGAAACTGTCATTGACTTGGACGATGATTTTGAAGCCGATTTCAGGGAATTCAAGGACGATTCCGATATCGATGTAGATGAAGATGATGTTGATGTCAAACCCTTTGCTTCTTCTGCCATTAAGCCCTCTAAGAAGCCCCTCTCTCGCGGTTGTCAGAGTTCTTCATCGGAAATCAGAAAATGGGATTGTATTGTCGGTTTTGCGTGGGAAGCAAAAGCGAGGTTGAGAAATTCGATAGCGAGCTCGTGTGCTTTGTGAGTCTCTCTCGTGCTTGCAGCTCAGTCCCTTGAATCTACTTTGGGAGAAAGAAAAGCTTATTTTAGGCTAAATCCTTAGCCTATTTATTTGACTAAGCTCTTCAAACCTTTCGATTTGGGAAGATGAAGAGGCAGAAATCGTGCTGGGTGGGGGGTGTTTCAATGATTTTTTTTTTTTGATAATAGGTTCAGTGATTATGAGTGGGATCATCCTCCTGAGTTCTTGCCTCTCGGATCTGGAAATCCATTCAGCGTATGCCTTACGCCCTATGTGCGCGAACGATAGGTGTTTTTGTTGGTGGGGCTCTTCACTGGGTCGTCACTCGGAAGCTTGAGCTTGATTCGCCCGATCTGATTATTGCATTTGATCTGAAACATGAAAATTTTAGGGAGGTTCCTATGCCCGGGGAGGAAGAAGAAGGGACTTAAATGAAAATTTTAAAAGTTTATAAATGGACTAAATTGATTTTTTTTTTGAAATGCATCCGGGGTTGAACTGTAATTTATAAAATATTAACATCCACGTCATCGTCCACGTCATCATTTTCAGTTTAGAAAAAGTCAACTAACGGTCAAACGCTAATTTTGCTCCACTTTTGTAACCACGTGTCTACTTTTGCGCCAAAAGAAAGTATTTGCTACTGGACGCTCTTTTGACAAAAGCATATGTCTATTTTTGCAACTTAACCCTTTTTTTTTATATGAAAATTTTAGGAAAGGGGTTGGGCTCACCTACAATCCAAGGGTAGGGCGCTTGGAGCCCAGTCCACAGGGCATACTGGACACAGAGTACACATGCCTCCACCTCTACCAGCATTTCCACTGCTTCCTAGACCCCTAGGATGTCTCCCCCAACGCCTTGACCAACGCAGGGATCGAACCCCCTCCCTTGAGGTGAGGAAGTCCGACCCCCTTGCCAGTTGAACCCAAGGACGAGGAGTAATATATCATTAATATGATATAGGCACTTTTGCACCTATGTTCGATTATGGTGATCACAACATTTTTTTGAAAAAAAAAAAAGAGAATACTTTTGCAACTTTACAAAAATATGTTTTGAAAAAGAAACAGATGTTTAATGGAGTTAACAGAGGCGGAGTTGTTGCTCCATTTTGAAATATTCATGTGTATTTTTATATCAAATATTTGATTATGGTGCTAGCAACATTTTTGAAAAAGATAATAAGTATTTCTGCTCAGTTGCCCTAGGTATTTCTTGAAAAAGGAACAATTATAATTAATCTAGTTTTTTTTCCCCTAAGCACAAGTATTTTCCTATGAATCAATTATATTGTTCAAGACAATGCCGGGTACTAAAAATATACACCCCCTCTAATAGGGATTCAAGTTCAACCTTGGTTCAAAACGTGAGGGAATAGCTCTTTCCGCAAGACCCAAGACTCAAGACCCAACCTTGTTGGTATAATTTATAAAAGTGAGCGTTTTGGTTCGATGAAAGGCTGGGGCTTCCTAGGCCAAACAAGCCCCCCCAGATTATAATATCCAAAGAACCCTCTAAGGAATGTTTATCTCTAACTTGAGTGGGGAAATTGCAAGGTGGAGTAGGGGATCAAAACAGCTACATTAACCAGCTTTTGAAACATAGAAAGAGACAAGTAAGCAAGCATTCGTGTCCGGGAGAAGGATTCAATAACTACAGGAGGTGTTACGAACTCTGTCATGTAGGAAGGACTGTCTAAGAATATAAATCAACAGATATCCCATGAATACATCCAACAATACAATTTGAATAGTATACTGTTAAATAACTTGTGTATGAATTTTACCTCTATCATTGTAATCACACAATTCGAAATTTCCAATCACATGCGTGTAAAATACTAAAAATATTACAATAAACACACAATAAAAGCTAAAACAATATAACAATCCTTTCCATCGCAAAACCAATCTACAACTATACGTAATTGGAAGTAGAACAACAAACAACTAACCAAATTTATCATACTAGATAATATTGAAAAACAATCAATCTAAGTAAATCATTCACCAGAATAAGTACAGAAAAACCAAGGTAATCCAATAGAAAAGAGAGAAAAACTATAGCAATTAAAAGAAGGCTAATTGCTTTTCTTTCCTCAATTGGTCATTTTTTTGACAAGCAACTCCAATATCATTTCAGGAACATAGAAAAAAGGAATTTAGATGCAATCCCAAAATCAAACGAAAAATGTGCAAAATATGTGTCGTTGAGAAATGATCTACAGCCCCGAATCCATCAGATAGTCTCCCAACTTCTCAACAATCATGTTACATTGACTTGGAGTCAAAGTTTCATCATAGATGCCAAATACCATTGCTTGCCCAGTTTTCTTAACAGTGATCCCGCCAGCACCCTGCAAGTTCAAAGATTTATTACTAATTAATTGCCAAACCAGAACTTATCAAATTACATACCCCTAGAAATCACAATACAGACAAGAATGCCAATTTCAAATTGTCAGTTTTCCCCCATTACAAAGAACAATACTATACAACTTTTGTATAGTCATTTGCTTGACACTGATATCTTCACGTTCAATTGGATTGTGGAGTAACTGGGTTTACACGCTCAATGGATCAATCCACCCTATGTTTTATTCTATTCTAGTTAACAAAGGAATCTAAAGGCACAGGATGAGTATGATAAGGTAGTTATGTAATTATCAAAAAATGACAGAAACTAGGTCATCTGTCTCAGTGCCTATTTGCCACAAAACTAAAAAACAAAAATAAAATAGTTTGGAACACGTGTGAAAGCGGATACAACATAAATGCATTGAACTGTATCAAGATTCTTTCAAGGGAAGACCCAGTGCAACAATGCTCACATGCTATAATTAGTAATTTAGTACTGTAACTTAAATGGAAAGATATATCTAAAATCATATGACGAGATAATATTAATCCAGAATAGCAGCCTAAGAGAAAAAAGGGATTCTCATAATACACTAGTCATGTTGAACGAATATAAGTAAATCATAACGAGGGAGAAGAAAGCCTAAAACACCTTCTTCCCACGAACGACAGCCCCAGGTTCTCCTTGGATGACCATGTACTTTACACCGCCCAGGTGTAACCCAGTAGGGGCAAGGGAGCCCGGTTCCTCAAAGTCTTTAGTGATGGCAGCAATTTCTTGAGGCGTAAACTGCATAAGAAAGAACCCCAATGAACATCATATCATAATTGCAACTTCATTAAGAATAGAAAGTAATGGCAAAGATGTCTGGGGGCTGAATTACTTATCCAACTTGGTAAGAGTGAATAGACAAAGTACAAACAAATGCTAAGGGAGCTGGAAATGACAGTATCCTCACATAGTCCTTATCCCTCAATCCACCCTGTTCCCTTCCATTTCAATATTTACTAAGCATATATCCTAAATCTTAAATCAAACGCCGGCCATCAAAGTCTTTTTTCTTCCATTTTGTCTTGGGCACAAAATCAGCATTGCGATATGCATCACTCTCTTGAAATATGTTTTAAATGAATACTCACTCACTCCTCCATCATCAGAATAACAACGAAAGATCAAAGCGGATCAATACAGCTTCAACCGCATTTTTGTTTTTGTGGGGCTTGACGGATATGTAAATATGAGTACATACAAACATACATCACCGATTTTCTTCCTACGACGAAACACAATAAAGCCCCAAAAATTAGAAATTGCCACAAAAATCTCATTTGTTTTAACCTTTTCAATCAGAATCTGATATTCAGTCACTATACAGGCAAACAGATCAAGAAGCAGTGTTTCAATTGGAGAGATCAAACAGAACCAATAGGAAACAGATCTGATCAGATGAAGCGAGGGAAAGAGAGAGAACCTGAGGGAAGGAGGAGCTCTGAGCCCAGACGCTACCGTCGAGGCCGACGATGGCGGCGGCGATGAGGTGGTGGCCGTCGATATCACACATGAGATGGTCATCGACGTACGCCTGCCACGACATTTTGGACTAAAGGATTTCGACTATCGACTACTACTATAATTATCTCGGACTGAAATCCGATTTGGGGATTGAGGGAGCCAGGGAGGGGAGGTATAAATGAATAAATAAAGAGAAAAGAGAGAAAAATAAGGAAAGTGTTGGGGCCCACCGTGGCGGTGAGGAAAAATGTGAGGCGTAGATGAGAGAATAAAGATTGAATGAGTGCCGTTCACGTTGGGGGTTCAGAGCTCCGTGTTGTTGTTGGTGTGGCATGCTATTATTAGTCACACCTTACGCGGCCACGTGGTTGCCATCTTATTATCCCCTGCCCTTTGATTTCTTTTCTCTTTCAAAAGAAAAGAAAAGAAAAAACTGATGAACTCGCAAAAAAACCACATAATTTATAATAAAAGTATGGGAAAATCCAAAAAATAATAAAATTAAATAGGTAAAAGACAAATGAAGGAGTCTAATACCATAAATCTCAAGTAAGAGGGAGAAATCTGGGATTAACAAATGTTTTCAAATAACCAATATGTCCTTTTAGTTATTTTGAAGCTCAAGTTATCAATATAGATATTGATTTTGTTAATTACAATTTGTAAGTTGTTATCCTTTATACATAATAGTCAATGACGGCTGATAACAATTTGAGAGTTAAAGTTGTCAATATAGATACTAAAGTTATTAATTATGATTATTATTAAATTGTTATTCTCTATACCTAAATAGTCAATGATGTCTAACATGTGTAGCTTCAAAATATTACCTATAAGGTTGTTAGTATTTGGGGATCTCAAGTTGTCAATATGTACATTGAATTAGTTAATTATAATTCTTAAGTTGTTATTCTCCATATTTAAATGGTCAAAGGAATATGTGTAATAATTTGCAAACATTTGGAAAACTTGGGGCAAATTGGTTATTTAGAAACATTTGATAATTTCATATTTTTCACTTAGGTCTAACTTGAGATTTGTGATGTTAGACTCCCTTATTTACCTTTTTCTAGAACTTTCCCCATAAATATAGTCCAATCTGACATTTATTTATTTATTTTTTTTAAAAAAACTGTGATACTTATTAAAATAAAATATAGTATTATAATTTTTTGGGTGAGAAGATGGCAAGAGATGTTATTAATTATAAGAGCTAGTTAGGAGATTGATCTTAATATTAAATATTAAACCTAAAATTCATTTTCTCTCTAACACTCATCATTTTTTTTTATTAAAACTAATTTACCTAACTTAAAAACAGATATATAATCTAATGTTATGTTTTATAGCATCTAACCACCGATTACTCCAGTTGCAAGGTTCGTGACAACCCTTTCAAGCAAAAGTGTCTCTTATGAGACTCAAACTCGAGATTTAAAGGGATCCAGCGAGGCCTTATATTGCTAAACCAACTCTTTGCTAATATATAATCTAATATTATTATTATTTGATGAAGGATCTAACAAGTATTGTAGAGAGATTATTTTACGTTTATTTTAATTAATTAATGTATCTATTTTTTAATCAATTCAATTAGTTAAAGAGGGGTATTATTTAGAAATTATGAGGAGTATAATTGAATGACATGTGGAAACAGAGAGGCGTGGCTCCCAAATCCGC
Organism: Acacia pycnantha; assembly: GCA_025563575.1. Lineage (NCBI taxonomy): Eukaryota > Viridiplantae > Streptophyta > Magnoliopsida > Fabales > Fabaceae > Acacia > Acacia pycnantha. The sequence continues at coordinate 892,263 of JAMWYP010000060.1, forward strand.
TGGCTCAAAAGTAAGAGATTTGGTGTGGCCATGATGAAGCAAAAAGCAACCATACACATGCTCTTCATTACATCGGATCACTTGATTTGGACAACACAATCATAACATATTCACCAATAACCAGGTTTTACTTCAAATGAGATATAAATTTTAAGAGATTGTTACTTATAAATAGATCCAGTTAATAAAGAAGAGCATGTTGTTTAGAAGAACTCACCGAATGAATGTATTGCTCTATTTACTAATCTAGTACTAACTCTGAAACCGTGCTGGAAGGGTTACATTTGGCCTGGGACGTAGGCTATAGGAAGTATCATGGAAACTAAATAATTTGAGAAACTGGGTGCAAATTTTTTTTTTCAGAAAGCAGCATATGATTTAAATATAAATAAATATAATATGTAAAAAAATATGTTCATCCTTCTAATAGAGGTATGAGCACATAATTAAGTACCTAAGAATGAATACCTAATGTGAACTCATAAATCATGAGAGTTTGGGATCCCTGTCCCCTTTTGTTTAATTGTCTTTTTATTGTAGTTCTAGCTTTTTAGTCATCTTCAATATCAAAAAAAAAAAAAAATTAAGGATGTTTTAATCCGGCCCGTTACCGGCCTAAATTGATAGAGAAGAAACACGAACAAAGACTCATCAAGCAGCTTCGTTCATTTTTCATTGGGTTGGGCTAGTGTTGTCTCTATATCAAACTCCAAGTGCTTTTGTTTTCGTTTTTGTTTATTTTTTTGAATTAGACATGTTTCATGAGAAGTGTTCTAAGGACCCGTTTGTTACAAAGAATTGGTGGGGAGGGAAATGAACTTTAGAGGAGGGAAATGAAAGGAAAGGAAGATTTGAAAGATGAGAGAATATGACTTGAGTTGTTTGGTAGGAAGAAAATGAAGAGGTGGTAGTTAGTAAAGAATTAGGAAATGTCTATTTTACCCTCAAAAGAAATTAATTCAAAATTTAATTTTTTTTGTTTGCTAAAATATATTTTAAAAAAATATATTATTGTTAAGTTCGAACTTTTGAAGAAAAAAAAATTCGCCAAATTTGAACTTTCCCCCAAGTTTGAACTTTCCCGCCAAGTTCGAACTTCCCGCCAAATTTGAATTTCAGGGGTAAATCATCAAAAACCATTTTCCCTGAAGATGACGATTTCCTTCCATTTTCGGATGGAAAGCATCTTCCCTCAAATAAGGGAAGATGAGTACTTCCAGTGAGTTGCTGACTGGACTTTCTTTCTAACAAACACCCAAAATCCATGGGAAGATTGAGATCTTCCCTTTCCCTCCCCAAACTTTCTTTGTAACAAACGGGTCCTAATTAGAAAACATATTACTAGTACTTCTTTATTTCTAGACGTAGGATATAGTTTGAGAGTAGAAAACATATTACTAGTACTTCTTTATTTCTAGACGTAGGATATAGTTTGAGAGTAAATTTTAGTCATAAATATAATTTTTTTCCATTTTATATCTTATATTTATAATTTTTTTAAAAACTAATTTATTTAATTTATAAATTGATATATAATCTACTATTACACATAATTATTTTAGAAAAATCATGTCATATATGCAATAATTAAGTATTTTCTTTACCTTTTTAATTTTCTCAAATTAGATCAACATGCCTTACATTTAAAATTGGAAGGAGCATCATTTTTTTAGATTTTATAGTGATATTGATATTTTCTTCCCATCCTAAATATAAAATATAGTTAAAGAATATGTTTTAGTTTTTTTTTTTTTTTTTTTTGCAATGAACATATTTTAGTTTGAAGGATGTCAATTAATTTGTATTCCTTATTTTATATTTTTTCTCCGAAATTCTTCTTATTAATTTCATATGTTTTTTTTTTCACTCTTTGCTTTTACATTCAATAATCAATACCCCTATTAAAGTATTAATAGAAGCGGTTTTTAAAATTTAAAAAAAAATGAAGCGGGTTTTAGAAAAAGTGACAAATGTTTTTACACTATAATGAAAAATAATAATTTAACCAGTTTTTCTAATATGACATATTTATATCAAGTTCGTTATATCCATTACGTCAAGTTCTCTAATTAAATATGAGCATGTGCCCTATTTTTTTCATATGAGTTTATTGTTAAATAATGATAATTTAAAAATAGGACACACGGTCACATGTTGTTGGAAAAATTGACGAAATGATATAAGGAATTTGACCTAAGTATTTTTTTTAATATCCATAAATTAATTAACTTGATCTTATATTTAAAAAAAATGAAGGTTAACAACATATGCACTTGACAGAACATAATGATATTGCACCTTTTATTTAAAAAATGGAAAAAATTCAAGTCAAACAATTAAATAAAATACTACTGGCATCTTGAATATTTATTCTTCAAACATTTGATATTTTCCCCCGGGTCTGAGAAGGCATAATATGATCGATGACATATCACATACTCAAATGTATTTTTTCTAAGAAAACATGATTTTATTATTGACACACTTTTAAAACGAATGGACGATAAGTATATATAATATATCAAGCATACAAATATTTCAGGGAATATCTCTTATAAAGAAATTTAAAAATGACAAAAGATAAAAAGTTGTTCTGAATATTCATAATATTAAAGAGGTGATAGGGCTTGATTTGTCATTTTCAAAATTAAAAGCAAATGACGGAATTTTCCGTCAGAGTTTAATTTCCAATTTAACAAAATTAGTTGTGAAAACCTTATCTAAATTTGTGAAACCTTTATTAGATATTTTAAATTTTTCTTTAAAATTTGTGAAATTCTTTTGAGAACCTGTGAAAACCTTGTCCGAATTTGTAAAACATTTATTAGAACTTGTGAAATCTTTATCAGATATTGTGAATCAACATTTGCAACTTATAAAATTCTTTAAAGAAGTTATAAAATTCTTTTAAGAATTCATGAAAATATTATCCGAACTTTTGAAACCTTTATTAAAATTTGTAAAACATTTATCAGCTATTGTGAATCAAAATTTGCAACTTATGAAATTTTTTAGGGTTTAGGATCAATTTGGCTAACGAACTATTACCTCAAGAGTATCTAGCACAAATAACTTTTAAGTAAACCAAAAATACCAAAAAAATTTAAAAAATGTGCAATTAGCACAAAAATAAAGTACAACTTTTTTGTGTTGGGCGCTCCTGGAGCAAAATTTTGTTGTGCTACTACACATTTTTAAATTTTTTTTGGTATTTTTAGTTCACTTAAAAGTTATTTGTGCCAGGCGCTCCTGAGATAAAAGTTCGTTGGCCAAATTGCTCATTAACCCAATTTTTTAAGGAAGTTGTAAAATTATTTTGAGAATTTGTGAAAACCTTATCCGAACTTGTGAAACCCTTATAAAATCTTGTGAATTCAAATTTGTAACCTATGAAATTATTTAAGGAAATTGTGAAATTCTTTTGAGAACCTGTAAAAACTTTATCCAAACTTATGAAACTCTTATAAGATTTTATGAATTTTGTTTTGCAACTTAAGAAAATCTCATCTAAACTCTTGAAAACTTTTATCAAAACTTGTAAAATCATGTCTTCCTCTTTTCTCTATTCGTAAATTTAAATTTAGAGGGGCAATTATATCACTTCTTTTAATTTAAAAATGACGAATCAGACCTTAATATTTCTTTGATTTTATAAATATTTAAAACATTTTTTTCAATATTATATTTTTTTGGGGTCAAAATTCCAATATTATATTAAATGAAATGAAAATGACTTGTGTCCGGCGACGATAAATTGACTCAAAACTGCATCAAAGGTCAAAAAGTGACTTTTGCAGCTGCATACAAGATCATTGAAGCTTTTAAGATTAGATTTCAAACATATTAATGCCGCGTTTGGTATCATGGAAGAGTTTTTGATGGAGGTGGGAGTGAAAATGAAAGCGGAATTGGAAATGGAACTAGAGGTGGAAGTGAGAGGAAATCGAACTAGGGGTGGAAGTGAGAGGAAATGGAACTAAAGGTGGAAGTTAGTTATGTTTGGTACAATGGTGGTGGTAGAAGGATGGAAGTGAGATATAATTTTTAATTAAAAAATGTACTTATAATATTATCTCCGGTCCTAATTATAGGAATACTTTTGTAGTGTAATTATAGGAACATTTTGTAGTGTAAATTTTATTATAAAGTGCTCCTATAATTAGGACCGAATGTATAAGCAAAAAAAAAAAAAAAAATCTCTTCCATATTCTCAACCCATTCAACAGCCGTCCACTCCCTTCATATGACAACCACATCGCCGGGAAACAAATGCGGACACAAGGGGGGGCTAGGGGTGGCCCCTGCCCCCCTAAAAAGAAAGAAAAAAAAAAGGAAAAGAGAGAGAGAGAGAGATGTAATCTGTGGATTTCGATCTGGTGACTTGTGAGGTGAAAAAAACATGTTCTAACCATCAAGCTACATGAATGGAGGTTATGAATTATGCAATTTAGTATATACTTATCTGATTTTAATTTGTTAGATATACGTAAATTAAAATGCCAATGCCATATATCATATGCATGATTTTATTTTTCTAATAATACTACTTTTATACTGATTAGAGAATATTTTAGGGTTAGAATTTTATTTAAGTTTTGAGTTTTGTTAAAATATGGCTATGAAAATATAGATGATGACTAATTATTAATTTTAATTATTTTAGTTTTGTTATTAATATTATTTTTAAAATCATACTGGTCATGAAATTATTCATGCTCATTGTCATGAAGACCAATTTTTTTATGATTCTTTGATTACATACATTGAAAAAGAATTTTTTTTGAGTTTTAGCACGGATTCAATTATAGATGAGTTTAACAATATGAAAACATGTAGAGAAAGAGTCAAGTAAAGTAATCTTAATTTCTGTAATAGATTTTTTTTTTCAATATTTTGTATATTAGATATGTATTATATTTCAAGTACTATATAAAGACCTACATTTTAAGTAGGCCTTTAAATAGGCTTCAGGCCTTGCCCTTTTGAAGGCCCAGGATCAGGCCTAAAAAAAAGCCTACACACAGGCTTAGGCCTAGGCTCAGGCTTTGGATTTCCGTTGCAGGTCCATGCCTACTTAACTAAAGCCTAGCCTATTTCCACCCCTACCTATACTCTAGTAGTCACCAGAGCTCCAGCGGCAACGAGGGTTTTTCTTTCTTAAAAAATTGAGGGGTATTTTGGTGAAAGGATAACATTTCAAAATCCCAAATTAGTCCCTTATAATTGTTGGGTTAATGTGCTCTTTAGTCACTTAAGCCCAATAAGGCTTTAGAGAGACTACAAGCCCAAGAGCCCTATGGCCCATGTGGATTAGGGTTAGGTCTTGGATGTAGTAGTATATAAACCTACTTTCTCCTCCTTGTGAAGAGCAGACAAAAACAGGAGGCTTTCATCAGAAACAAACCCTAGAGGCAGACGTTCATCATCTGAACGGTTGCCCACACAACCATCCTATCCCCCTCGAGAGATAGTCCGGAAGATCGATCATAGAGCGAGCTTGGACTGTTCGAGCGAGCTTGGACTGTTCGTGGAGAGGCTTTCAGATCGCTGCATCTTTCCAGGTAATCAAAACGATGAGGGTTAAACTTTTCCTCTATTGTGTCGGTACGATTCGCTTCCGCGTTTCTGGTGAATTTCCTACAAGTGGCATCAGAGCCGCGTCGCGATGAGGAAAAGAACCAGTTTTGATTTTCTTTTCATTGGATTAATTTTTCAATTTTTTTTTTGAAAAATATGACATCTTTTTCTATATTTGTTATTTATCTCATGACAACTATTCATTTATAATTCACATTTTGATATTAGCTAATAATCGGTTAATCGCTTTAATCCATGGTTAGACTCTCTCATGTATTTCTTGATTTGTAACAAGGAGGCTAATCCCATATGATTAGGTTTCTTCCTTGCTGTTTTTTATTTTCTTTTGGAATTTCTATGTATTTTTCGAATTTCTGTAAAATTTGGAGATCAAGAAACTGCAAGAAGATGAGCATTCAACACTGTCGGACACTTTTCGTGGACCTCTTGACCTCCGATTTGGACGAAACATATGTCGTTGGAAAGAGGACGGAAAGAAGAACAAAATGGTAGGTGGACCGACTCCAGACGAGCCCCCACGCGCCTCCACAAGCGTCTGAGAGTGGGCGTCACGCGCCGGCAAAGAAGCAGCGCGTGATGGCGCGTGGGACACCCTTTCTGGGTGGTTCCGGCGGCCGTGTGGTCGTCTCTCCGTGGCGGTCCTTCCCCTGGAGTTTCGTGCTGAGATGACTTCGGCTGACGGCGTGGCAGAAGTGAAGGCTAGGGTTCCTCTTTTGTGTTCTAGGGTTTCTAGCCAAGGAATGGGTCTTTGAGCTTTTGGGCCCATGAATACCCTAAAGAGGCTTGAGACAGATACTAAGGGTTTGGACGAAAGAGGAATTCCAAAGTTGTAATTTTTATTTTTATTTTAAATAGGAAAGCCATGGATTAAAGTTATTTATTTATTTATTTAATTATTAATGATTTTCTTTATTGAATTGTATGAATTATATGAGCGATTAACATGATGTTTGAAATAACATGCCATATAGAATAGGAAGATGCCATATTGTTGCATAATCACATGCCATAACAACATAGTACCTATTATGTCTTGAATCGACTAGGATGATAGTTATTATGCGAGATTATTTAGGTTATCCACTAAACTAATTATCAATTATTATGATTTTAAATTAAAATCTAGAATAATAATTGGATTAATTAATTGTGGAATTAAAATACTAGACAAATAATCTAGGAAATTTCCTGAGAGAATTGTATTTTTGAGAGTAATTTATGGGTTATTTAAAATGGTAATGAGAAGCACACTCTGCCAATCATGACTAGATTTTAGATACCTAATAATTTATGGGTTGAACACAATCAATTACAGTTATTACTCAAAATTGAACAAAGTCTTGGAAATTGAAAATTCTAAATTTTAAAATATTGAATGGGTGAAGGTTTTAAATTAATCATTTAATTTTAAAGCCTACGGGCCCCAATTGTGGGTTTACTAGTGAAATGGTTATCGCTGAAGCCCCATCGGATAAGGATGATCGGATTTCGCTAGATTAAACCCCAATACTTTCACAATTTTAGTAAAGTTTTGCACGGCCCATCGTTGGCAACACTTAGACACTAAAGATAATTTTGAAAGTAAACAATGGTTAATTACATTCAACTTTGGTAAAATTGTTAACCCTCCCATCGAGGCTCTGGCAATGGAACTGAAGGCCCAAATTAACAATATTAGTTTTACAAGAATCTTGCCCATCGTAAGTCTTGTAAAGATAACTAATGGATTGTTAAACAATAAACGAATAGTAGTTATTAGAATCTACTAGCGCTATATCTGTTTGTTGTTAATTATAGTTTGTAAATAGTGTTTATTTCCTTATTTTCAGAAAAATGTCTTCATTCAATCCTTTAGCTACAATATTGAGCCAAAAACCTATGGATGGTACAAACTACAAACAATGGAAAACTAATTTGGATATTGTTCTTCAATATGAAAAACTCAATTTTGTTCTAACTACCCCTATGCCAGCGCAGCCTGCTGAAGATGCGTCTGATGCAAATCGGACTCAATTTCAGCAGGAGAAGGAAAGATGGGAGAAGGCGAATGTGGCAGTTCGCTGCTATATTTTGGCCAGTCTCACCAGTCACCTTCGAGAGCAAGTAAGCATGATTGAGAGTGGAGCAACAATGCTCCAGACTCTTGATGGCATGTTTGCTACGTCTAGCAGCTCTGCTAGGCAAAATGCGTTGAATTCAGTCACCAAGACAGTGATGTCTGGAGGAAGTGTGCGAGATCATTGTCTAACAATGATAGCAAACTTCAAGAAGGCTGATGACCATGGGGTCAAGTTTGACCAAGAAGTAAAAGTTGACCTTCTCTTACAATCACTGCCTGAATACTTCAATCAATTCAAGATGAATTATAATATGAATAAGATGCATCTTGACCTCACTCAACTGATGCACGAGCTTGAGAGTGCTGAACAGTCTCTAGTCAAGCAGGGAAGTGCATTATTTGCTGGTGAAAGTTCTGTGAAACCTAAGGGGAAACCCAAGGGAAAGAACAAGAACAAGAAAAAGAAGAAATCAGGTATTCCAGTTGCCAAAACAGTTGCAATGAAGCAGCCGAAAGGCAAGTGCTTCAAGTGCGGACAGAAGGGGCATTGGAGGAAAAATTGCCCACGTTTGAATAAACCAGGTATGGGTAATTTATCTGTGATCGAGGCTTGTTTAGTGGAGAATCACGATGATAAATGGATCGTTGATTCAGGAGCCACTAACCATGTTTGTTACACTTTGCAGTGGTTCAAACATAGCTTGCCTGTAAGTAAAGGACAAAGAGATTTGAAGCTTGGAGGAATTTAATTTCTGTTAGTTGTTTGTATAAACATGGTTTGACAGTTCAGTTTGATTCCTCAGTTTCAATAAGAAGTTTATCTTCTTTTATTTGTTCTGGTGTAAAGTTTAATGGTCTTTATTTCCTTAATCCTGTTCCTGTGAAGTTAATCATGTTGAATTAAGAGATGTTGAGCATATTAATTCATCAAAGAAAAGAAAAGTTCCAATGAAACTTATCTTTGGCATTTGAGATTGGGTCATATTAACTCCAACAGGATACAAGTTTTGGTCAAAAGTGGGATTTTAAAATCCCTGAACTTTGAACCGATACCTGTATGTGAATCTTGTTTAGAGGGTAAAATGACCAAGAGATCTTTCAAGGCCAAGGGAAAACGTGCCACACTTCAGCTGGAATTGGTACATAGTGATGTATGTGGACCAATAAATGTCCAAGCCAGAGGCGGGTATCAATATTTCATCACATTTACTGATGATTACTCTAGATTTGGACATGTGTACTTGATGCGTCACAAGTCTGAAGCTTTTGGAAAATTCCAAGAGTTCAAGGTTGAGGCAGAAAAGCATCTTGGTGTTCAAATTAAGACTCTTCGATCTGATCGAGGGGGTGAATACCTATCTGGAGAGTTCAGGTCTTACCTGACCAAAGAGGGGATAGTTTCACAATTATCTTCTCCAATGACACCCCAATGAGAATGGAGTTGCCGAAAGGAGAAATAGAACCACTTTTAGAAATGACAAGATCTATGCTCGAGTTATTCATCTCTTTCTAATTCATTCGGGGATATGCCTTAGAAATTGCTATGTATCTATTGAACTTAGCTCCGTCCAAGTCGGTTTCAAAGACACCAATAGAATTGTGGAAAGGGTGTAAGCCCACCATGAATCATATTCGGATTTGGGGTGCTCCGCCACATGTCTTGCAACAGAAACCAGATAAGATGGACTCGCGTACTGAAGTATGCATGTTTATAGGCTATCCTAAAGGAACCAGAGGTTGGTTGTTTTATAGTCCAAAAGAAAAGAAAGTCATAGTGAGCACTCACGCAACGTTCTTGGAGGAGGACTATATGGAAAATTATAAGCCAAGGAGTAAGGTTATTCTTGATGAGCTAGTCTCAGATCAAGTTTCACCGCAACCTCAGGCGGTTCCAGCTTTTATTCCTGTGGTTGTTCAAAGAGGGGAAAATATACCTGAACATACACAGGAACCAGAGTTAGTACCAGAAGTTCAGGTACCAGAAGTTCAGCATGATGATGAAGTTCATGCTGAAGTTCAGCATAATGATGAACTTATGGAAGAACAAAATCTTAATCCACTTAATGAGGGTCCTCATCTAGAAATTGTTAACCCACATAATATGGACCCCCCTGTAGATGCACAACATCAAGTGCGACAAAGTCGTAGTAGGAGATTGATTCATAAACCTGCAAGATATCTCTTGTTGGGTGAGTCAAATCAGGATGTCATCATTGATGAAGATGATGATCCCACGAGTTATGACGAAGCACTAGGAGATGTTGATGCTCAGGAATGGCTTGAGGCTATGAATCGTGAAATGGATTCTATGAATTCCAACTCAGTTTGGTCTCTTGTAGATGCACCTAAAGGGGTCAGACCCATTGGGTGTAAGTGGATATACAAGAGAAAGAGAGGATCGGACGGGAAGGTTGAAACCTTCAAAGCTAGATTGGTGGCGAAAGGGTACTCCCAAAAAGAAGGTGTGGATTATGACGAAACCTTTTCGCCGGTTGCCATGCTCAAGTCCATCCGGATTCTCTTAGCTGTTGCAGCAAATATTGATTATGAGATTTGGCAAATGGATGTCAAAACTACTTTTCTAAATGGAAATTTGGAAGAGGAAATCTATATGCAGCAACCAAAAGGGTTTATAGCCAATGGGCAAGAAGAAATGGTATGCAAGTTGCAAAGGTCCATTTATGGACTTAAGCAAGCATCCAGATCATGGAACATCGATTTGATCAAGCCATTGAGTCTTATGGTTTTGAAAAATTCTGATGAGCCGTGTGTGTATAAAAGGATCCAAGGTAATGCGGTATCTTTTCTGGTACTTTATGTGGATGGTATACTCCTTATCGGAAATGATACAGAGGTATTGTTGGGCATAAAAACCTGGCTGAGCAAGCATTTTGATATGAAGGACCTGGGGGAAGCCAATTATATTCTTGGTATTAAACTCTTGCGAGACCGGAAGAATAGGGTTTTGGCATTATCCCAGGCTAAATACATCGACAAAATACTTGCCAGGTTTAGCATGGAGAATTCCAAGAGGGAAATTATACCCTTCAGGCATGGGATTCATCTCTCTAAGGAGCAATCTCCTAAAACTCCTGAGAAGAGAGAACGCATGAGTAGGATACCTTATGCTTCAGCAGTTCGATCACGGAGAGGAACACTGGGTAGCGGTTAAACATATACTCAAGTACCTACGGAGAACGAGAGATTATATGTTGGTCTATTCAAGTGGGAGTCTTGAAACCATTGGTTATACGGACTCAGATTTCCAAGGAGATATTGACTCAAGTAAGTCCACCTCAGGATACGTGTACACCCTTAATGGCGGTGCCATTTGTTGGAGAAGTGTAAAACAATCAGGTGTGGCTGACTCTGCCACAGAGGCTGAGTATGTAGCTACTTCTGAGGCGGCAAAGGAAGCTGTATGGTTAAAGAAGTTCCTAACGGACCTTCAGGTGATACCAGGTGTTAATTGTCCTATCACACTTTACTGTGACAACAGTGGGGTAGTAGCACACTCCAAGGAACCAAGGTATCACAAGAGACAAAAACACATACAGAGAAAGTGTAATACCCCGAAATTTGAATTAGGGAATTTAAGGGCCAAAGTGCCAAAATGACCAAAATACCCCTGAGTGGAGTAAATAACTTAGGAAAATGGTGAAAAATCCTAAAAGGCAAAGAAATAATTATTTAAATTGAGAGAGTAGATTATCTCTAATTGAGGTAATTTAATAAATTTTAAACTTGGAGAAATTGTATAAGATTGTGCAAAAGTATTGAAAAGACCATAATACCCTTGTAAATTTCTAAAAATGCAAGAGGCATGAAAAATTCTAATGTTAATACAAGAGTATGAAGGTAATAAGGTATTCTAATTAAGAAAATTATCAACAAGTGATAATAAAGTGATTAAGTAATTTCTAGCTAATTACTTAAGTCTGAGCAAAAGAAATTATAAAATAATTGGGTAAAGCTCAAAAATTAGTGGAAATTAGTGGAATATTAGTAAAAATGTATTTACTAATTAATTGGAAATTTCTATGAAAAATAATGGAGTTTAGGTATTTTTAAGCCTAAAAACAAGTATGGACCAATAGGGAAATTTTGTAAAAATTATATAAAAATAATTATTAGATAATTATTTTATATAATATTAATTAATTATTAATTAAATTAAAACGAAAATAATTAAAATTTGGGCCAGCTATTAACCGAAATATTGGACTAGAAATAGGATAAGAATTTTCAAAATATCCAAGCTAACTTAGTTTGCAAGTTTTGGATTTTATTATTTTAATATATAATTTATTATGATGAATAGTAAATTAATATTTAGGAATCGGATCCTATCTGGAGATCTAGGAATGGGATTTCCAAAGTCGGGAAAAATAATGATCAGTGGAATTTTGTCTTCCGTTATACTCTTCCAGGAGAAAATTACAAGTCGTTTGTGCATTTCCTAATAAAACAAAATAGGGAAAATGCATATAGGTATATTTTTGATATTAAGAAAATAAATTCTAACTCAACATCTAGGCATGAGTTTGAATTTATTTTGACATATTTGGAATCGGTGAATTTTTCTCAAGAAGTTGATAATTTCGAAATGCGTTACGAAACCGACGCGACGGACACGTTTTCGAGAAACTTCTACCGAACACGGAATGCCCTGTATGGAACCAAAACTTAGGTTAACTTGGACATTTCTAGTAAGTGAGAACTTGTCTTCAAAGTTGTAAATCCAGAATTTTGAGATTTCTCCGAAATTACGCAAATCGGCACCGACGGGAAAACTGTTAGGCAAGCCATAAAGCAAAATGAGTCATCATTCTTTGACCAATCTTGGGCTGCCATCTCATCCAAACATGTCGACCAAGGAGAGAGAAAGACTTGTTGAAGAAGTCTTCAAAATGCTAAAGAGGAAATTACAACTTTAGGCACAAAGTTGATTTTTGAAAATTGCACAAATGGCCCAATCTTTTCCTATATAAAGGCATGAGGGTCTTGAAATCTTCACACCAAAATCCTCTCCTCTTGGCCGAAATCCTTGAGAGAGAAAGTAGAGAGAGAAGCTCGGGGAAGTTCTCGCAAAGTCTTCAACGGGTAAGTCTTTCGGTCTTTAGTTTTTAGTCTTTAGTTTAATAGTTAGTAAGGCTAGAATAGTCTTTATTTTTATGATTTGGGTATCATATGGGAGGGCTATTTTAGTCTTTATTTTCAAGAATCATAAATGCGTCGAAGTTCTGGCGAAATTTTGGGAAGAAAATAGCCTATGTAGCGGAAGCCAGCGAAATTCCGCTGACAGGTATAGGGGCAAAATGGTAATTTTTACCTAAAATGCCAGTTATAATGCCAAATCACTAATGAAAGTGATATTACTCCTATAGGACGTCAGAAATCCTAATCTGCTGCCGTTACGCTGCCAAAGTGCCGCTGTTGGACGTTTTCACGTTTTTCCGTAAAAAAGTACGATTTCCGACGGAAGTGCCGTCTACCGTCAACGAAGGTACGTCCGCGTACTGTAACATTAACTCTGATGATTATGGAATGCATGTATGTGCTAGGTGTATTGTATGTGATAGCTTATAGCTCTGTGGTATGTCTATGTGCTGTTTATATGTTCATGTTTGCTATGGGCGATATATCTGCATGCTTTTGGGCGATATATGTATACATGCTATTGGGCGATATATGTATGCATGCTTTTGGGCGATGAGTGCACATATACTGTTGTTGATATGATTTAACATAGCGTCAGGTTCGGGAGGACCGAGGATCGAGGAGAAGGACAAGCAGCACGCCTAGGAGTAGCGGCTGAAGACTTCTTTCTGTTATACTTTTGAAACACTCTTGTACTGCTGTTTAAACAGCAAGACATGCTACCATGGGTATTTTAATATATATATCAGTTACTCAATCGCTCCGGTGCACTACTCGATCATTTTGAAATGATGTTTGAAAAAAAAATTTATACTGCTTTAGAAAAGTCGGGTTGTTACATTTGGTATCAGAGCAGTAGTCCTGGCATGGATCTGACTAAGTTATTACGGACAGTTTGGTGCCGAAGGCAAGGCTAGTTTACGTGGGTATGCCAATCAGTCGCCGTGAACTCGGTGAGGCCCCCATGGTAAACACTTACCTGGCCATTCTGTTCGGTTAACGGAGTTAGGTTCTACGCCTTTTCAAAAATTTTGGAGCATATTTTGAAAATGAGTACTGATATGGCCTGAGTCGGTGTACCATTTTACCTCGGTGTACCAGTCTGTACCGGTATACCATCCTGAACCGGTGTGCCACCCTCTCGCCGGTGCATCACTCGATAGCTGCCGATCTGTACTGGACGTTAATTCTATTCTAGCACAGAGCTCATACGCGGAGCTGGGTCACGCCGGATGAAACTCCGAGACCAATAAAGATAGTACATGTAGTATTTGACTCATGTAGAGGAACTTCCGATACGTAATTTCGTGCCCGTTTCTGATCCACGAAGAAAGAATCAACGATAATCTGACAAAAGGAAAGTTGCGAGTGTCTATTTGTTTATGGTGTGAAAACTGCGTACAGCAAAGCCTATGTGTAGAAAATACTAAGTGCGATAAAGTCTATGTGTCAAGTAAATTCTATGTGCGATAAAGTCTGTAGGTGCGATAGAGACTAGGTGCGGGATAGCTACTAGTGCGATAAAATCTGCGACCTGTTAATTGTTTTCCTTCTATAACCAACGTTTTCCCTTGAAAAAGGAAAAAGAACAAAACATGGCGAATCGAGAGAAGCCGGAGCTCCCGAGGCCGAGGCGAGGCCGAGGCGGGGGGCGAGGTAGACAACCTCGGACAATTCCGAGTAGTGGATCCTGAGCAGCGAAATCAAGTACCAAACCAACAGATTGCTTGGCATGAGACAATGGCCGTAGTGCGTGAACAAAGGGAGATGCTTGATGAACAAAGAATGATGATAGAGGAACTTCGGCCGAAAGGCAAGCCGAAAGGCAGGCCGACATGAGGAAGAACAACATTCAAGAAGAAGAAAACGAGCGAGTGATGAACACGATGAGGAAGCCGAGGGATCCTGATAGGTCCCGCCACCTCCACGACGAGGGAGAGATTTGCAGACTACACAAAGTTGGGTCACTCAATTTTGTAAGCTCAAGCCACCCCGTTTCCACGGGAAGAACGAATTGGCCGAGGATTGGTTGCTAAGTCTGGAGAAAATATTTGAAGTTATGGAATGCCCGGATGATCTAAAGCTCAACTCGCGATCTTTAAGCTCGATGGTGATGCGCATCGATGGTGGAAGAGCGTCGCCACAACGTTGCGGACCCAATATTGCCCTCGTCACTTGGGAGAAGTTCATAGAGAAATTCAATGAACAATATTTTCCTCCCTCGACACAAGTGATCAAGGAGGCGGAATTTCTTAGCATCCAACAAGATCCTGAGGAATCCTTCGACGATTACTTTGCCCGCTTCACCAACTTATCACGATATTCCTCCTATTTGAAGCGTGACAATGATGAAGGCTGGAAGGCACATAGGCTGATTCATGGGCTAAAGTATGAGATAAAGAAGAGGTGGTGTCCCAACAGCTTCCTAAACTAGCCCAAGTCGTAGAATCTTGCCGATTGATTGAGCGCAACCGAAAGGAGCTGCGTAAACCCCGCACTTAAGCACTAGCAACATGGATCGTGGCGAGGGTAGCCGTGAAAATTCCTCGCGGAAAAGAGAAGCACCCCTGGAGTGACTCCCAAAGAGAGAACAAGATGCCATTCCTGGTCTCGAGCAGCGAGAGCAAATCACGAGTACCGGAATCCCGACTATGTCCAGATTGCGGGAAGTACCATCCCTGAATGCATTCGAAGCGTGTTTGCTACAGATGCCGGAAGCCGAGCCACATTATCCGAGACTGTCCCGAGAAACCTACGGAGTTAAGGCCACGAGAACCGGGCCGAATGTACGCGCTAACCGATACCATGGACGAGAACTTCCTGAGAGAGTCCAAGGTACTATCTCTCTTAATAAGGAATTTTTCTCTCACGTTAATTATGTGTTAGTTATTCAACTAAATCGTATGATACGTGAACCATCTTAGTGACGTATTCCGCGTTTCCTCGTTATTTTTTTCTACCGTGATCATGTCATTGAGTAGGAGGTATCTTATGTTGTCATGGTATATGGGAACCATGGAGACATTTTGGTAATCTTGTGTTAACATGGTGTATGGGAACCATGGAGACATTTTGGTATTCGTGGTGTTAACCGCGGTGTATGGGAACCACGGGAAACATCATATATCAAGGTACAATATGACAAGATCGTAGTAGTCAAATCAAAGTGAATTCTCGATCACCAGGAGGAGCAGTAGGCAGACAAAGTGAAGATCCGACGCGTATAGCCCAGAGTCCGAGTAGGACGGAGTCTGGTTAGTACAAAGTATAGTGGGATGGGTACAAATTTCGAGGGCGAAATTTTGTTTAACGGGGAGAAATGTAATACCCGAAATTTGAATTAGGGAATTTAAGGGCCAAAGTGCCAAAATGACCAAAATACCCCTGAGTGGAGTAAATAACTTAGGAAAATGGTGAAAAATCCTAAAAGGCAAAGAAATAATTATTTAAATTGAGAGAGTAGATTATCTCTAATTGAGGTAATTTAATAAATTTTAAACTTGGAGAAATTGTATAAGATTGTGCAAAAGTATTGAAAAGACCATAATACCCTTGTAAATTTCTAAAAAATGCAAGAGGCATGAAAAATTCTAATGTTAATACAAGAGTATGAAGGTAATAAGGTATTCTAATTAAGAAAATTATCAACAAGTGATAATAAAGTGATTAAGTAATTTCTAGCTAATTACTTAAGTCTCGAGCAAAAGAAATTATGAAATAATTGGGTAAAGCTCAAAAATTAGTGGAAATTAGTGGAATATTAGTAAAAATGTATTTACTAATTAATTGGAAATTTCTATGAAAAATAATGGAGTTTAGGTATTTTTAAGCCTAAAAACAAGTATGGACCAATAGGGAAATTTTGTAAAAATTATATAAAAATAATTATTAGATAATTATTTTATATAATATTAATTAATTATTAATTAAATTAAAACGAAAATAATTAAAATTTGGGCCAGCTATTAACCGAAATATTGGACAAGAAATAGGATAAGAATTTTCAAAATATCCAAGCTAACTTAGTTTGCAAGTTTTGGATTTTATTATTTTAATATATAATTTATTATGATGAATAGTAAATTAATATTTAGGAATCGGATCCTATCTGGAGATCTAGGAATGGGATTTCCAAAGTCAGGGAAAAATAATGATCAGTGGAATTTTGTCTTCCGTTATACTCTTCCAGGAGAAAATTCTGAAGTCGTTTGTGCATTTCCTAATAAAACAAAATAGGGAAAAATGCATATAGGTATATTTTTGGATATTAAGAAAATAAATTCTAACTCAACATCTAGGCATGAGTTTGAATTTATTTTGACATATTTGGAATCAGTGAATTTTTCTGAAGAAGTTGATAATTTCAATCCAGAATTTTGAGATTTCTCAAATTACGCAAATCGGGTACCGATCGGGAAAACTTAGACGGGCCATAAAGCAAAATGAGTCATCATTCTTTGACCAATCTTGGGCTGCCATCTCATCCAAACATGTCGACCAAGGGAGAGAGAAAGACTTGTTGAAGAAGTCTTCAAAATGCTAAAGAGGAAATTACAACTTTAGGCACAAAGTTGATTTTTGAAAATTGCACAAATGGCCCAATCTTTTCCTATATAAAGGCATGAGGGGGTCTTGAAATCTTCACACCAAAATCCTCTCCTCTTGGCGAAATCCTTGAGAGAGAAAGTAGAGAGAGAAGCTCTGGGAAGTTCTCACTAAGTCTTCAACGGGTAAGTCTTTCGGTCTTTAGTTTTTAGTCTTTAGTTTAATAGTTAGTAAGGCTAGAATAGTCTTTATTTTTATGATTTGGGTATCATATGGGAGGGCTATTTTAGTCTTTATTTTCAAGAATCATAAATGCGTCGAAGTTAAGCGAAATTTTGGGAAGAAAATAGCCTATGTAGCGGAGGCATTTGGCGAAATTCCGCCGATTAGGGGTATAGGGGCAAAATGGTAATTTTTACCTAAAATGTCAGTTATAATGCCAAATCACTAATGAAAGTGATATTACTCCTATAGGACGTCAGAAATCCTAATCTGCTGCCGTTCTGTTGCCAAAGTGCATTGTTGGACGTTTTCACGTTTTTAGTAAAAAGTACGATTTAAAGCGGAAGTGCCGTCTCACTCATCAACGAAGGTACGTCCGCGTCTTGTAACATTAACTCGATGATTATGGAATGCATGTATGTGCTAGGTGTATTGTATGTGATAGCTTATAGCTCGTGGTATGTCTATGTCTTTGTTTATATGTTCATGTTTGCTATGGGCGATATATCGCATGCTTTGAGCGATATATGTATACATGCTATTGGGCGATATATGTATGCATGCTTTTGGGCGATGAGTGCACATATACTGTTGTTGTTATAATTATGCGTGGTCCATATGTTGTGTCACGTAAACATGAGGTTAATCGTTACACGAGATCCAATGTGGTAAATTGGATCTCAGCTCTTAACATAGCGTCAGGTTCGGGAGGACCGAGGATCGAGGAGAAGGACAAGCAGCACGCCTAGGAGTAGCGGCTGAAGACTTCTTTCTGTTATACTTTTGAAACACTCTTGTACCGCTGTTTAAACAGAGAACCTTGCTGACCCTTTTACTAAGAGTTTGCCTGAACGTGTGTTCGAGGCATGTTTCAGCTATGGGTTTTAGGAGGATTCAGTTGCTATAGCTTTAGGAAGTTGTTATTCACTTTGTTATTTTGTGCTTTTTGAGCAAGACATTATGACATTGCATTTTTTTTTTCTGAATGTTAATAAATGAGGTCTGTTTTCATTTATTTCGCACAATATTTACAAACTCTAAGGTTCGGATCAATTGTGGAGTATATGATCATATGGATACGTTCATAGAGGACATGGTCATAGGTTCTCACAATTGATGAATAGGTTCATAGCTATTAAATTAAGTTGGACACTTTATTTAGGCTGCAATATTTTATGAAATGGTTTTGTCCGAATCATTATAAAATATTGGTGTAAGTTAATACTTACATTGAATGGATCAAGGAGAGATTTGATTAAGGTTGTTCTTTCTGTCATAAGGAATCAAATCTCCAGCTAACTATAGTCATGTAGTTGCTCTTAATCCTGAGTTTATTTTAAATAGGTAGTCGAATAGTTTTCATTCTTTGATTTACCAAAGGGTGAGGTTTGATCTATATGACGGCCAATAACTCGGTATTTTGGGATTGAGACTATCTGGTTATCGGTGTTTATGAGATAAACAACATGGAATTTATAGGAAATGTCCCCTTGATATGTTTCGGTACTTGGATATTGAAGACACTGGCCAGTGCATGTAATCCATTAGAGAAACTATCACAGTCAAGGGAATAAATAAATAATTGATTGGGTTACAGAAAACTGGTCAATCAAATTATAGACATTCTATAAAGGGGTAATGCATATTCGTGTTATAAGTGTCATTATTCTTGGAGTTCACATTCGGGCTTTTAGTGGAGTAGCACCGAACTAGATGATCTTCTGTAGATTATCATGAGCCTTGATAAATGACAAATGGTAGATCCCCAGGCTAGCTCGATATAAGGGATGGGGTATATTATCAGATGATGATGGCTTATGGGCTACATGGTCTTGGATTTACGAACTCAAGTTTGTACCTTAAAGAGCAAGTGTGAGATTGTTGGGCTAATGTGCTCTTTAGTCACTTAAGCCCAATCCCAAGCTTGTACCTTAAAGAGCAAGTGGGAGATTGTTGGGTTAATGTGCTCTTTAGTCACTTAAGCCCAATAAGGCTTTAGTGAGACTACAAGCCCAAGAACCCTATGGCCCATGTGGATTAGGGTTAGGTCTTGGATGTAGTAGTATATAAACCTACTTTCTCCTCCTTGTGAAGAGCAGACAAAAACAGGAGGCTTTCATCAGAAACAAACCCTAGAGGCAGACGTTCATCATCTGAACGGTTGCCCACACAACCATCCTATCCCCCTCGAGAGATAGTCTGGAAGATCGATCATAGAGTAGATTATGACTGTTCGTGGAGAGGCTTTCAGATCGCTGCATCTTTCCAGGTAATCAAAACGATGAGGGTTAAACTTTTCCTCTATCGTGTCGGTACGATTCGCTTCCGCGTTTCTGGTGAATTTCCTACAATAATTTATTTGTCACTTTCATTTGTTAATATACTTTTTGAAGTTTTTTAGATTTAAATGATATTTATTTATAATCTTCCCAGAAAAAAAAAAGACCGCATACCGAATCAAGCCAAAGCCCGATCACCAAGATCAACAACGATTGTCTGACAAAAAAAAAAAAAAAGGAAGTAAGATCAACAACTAAGGGTATTTTATTATTCGTTTCTCATGGTATAGATTTTGTACTTTTGGATAGTGTATATTCCGAGGAAAAAAAAAAGATAGAGTGTATATTAAATTAGGGTAAAATTTAAAAATATTAAATTCTAAAACAAAATTAATGAAATTTAAGATTTTTCTTGATTTGATGAAATATGTTGAAATTGTTGTAAATTTAGAGAAAATAAGAAGACTAGAAAGTAGTAGAAGAATAGGATAAATTATAAGACAATAAGATGAGAGGGAAGGAAATGACCTATCTCATTCACTTTATTTCATTAGTATACCAAAGCCTTATGCATAGTGTAACATCCCATTTTTAAAGCGGATTTTTTTTAAAAAAAAATCAGAGTAGAGCATTGGAGCGAAAGAGTAACTGATTCATAACAAAACATTAACCATAGTGTAACATAGTATTGATACAGTCATCCTATTATTCTCGAAAGTAAATACGGAAAACGATAAAGAGAAATCTCCGTCCGAGAGCCTACTCGTGCAGCCTTGCCCTATCTCCAATCCTTGGTCCTTCCGACCCTGAAGCTACAGCTGAGATCCAATTTACCCCATTGGATCTCAGGTAACGGTTAACCTTATGCTCAAATAAAACAGTATACGGATGACAGATATTCATGACATACCAGAAACGGTATTACTATGTCTATAACCCGTGTGAAACTGTATGTATAATCGGTGACCCTAAACAGAGCCTCTATCCGAATTGGTGACCCTAAACAGGGCCTCTATCCGTGAATGTATCTATCACATATATGTATATGAGCAGCACAGAGTTAGTGTTACAGTACGCGAACGTACCTTCGTTGACAAACGTAGGTATTTCTGGCGGAAAACGGCACGTTTGACGGAAAACATCGGAATGTCCCGACAGCAGCACGTCAGACAACGGAACCACAACGGAATGACAGCGGAATAAGATTACTGATATCCTATAATGATAATATCACATTTATCAATATTTGACATCATAACATGCATTTTAGGTACAAATTACCATTTTGCCCCTAGTTGCCTAATCGTTTCGCCAGAGTTTCGCTACTTTAACTCTAATCTTCTAAAATTTTGCCATATCTCCGACTCCAACATGATTTTTGAAATTAGTGCCTTAATTACCCCTAAACATGATATCTAATCATACTTGGAAGATTAAAGACTAAACTAGCATTTCTACTCTAACTACCGAAAGAACTACGAAAGCTTAAGACTAAGGACCGAAGAACTTACTCAGAGCTTCCCATGATGTCATGCCAATGATGTCATCAACTTGCTTGAGAAGTTTCCTACCGATAAGTTCCCTGTTCGGTGTCCTAATCGCGTAATCTTGTAAAATCTCAAAAATCCGGGAACATAGCCCTGAAGATCTTTTCTTCCTCTTTCAAGATACTTGGGTCAACTAAATTTTTGATCCCATTCAGGGCCTCTCCTATTTCGCTGAAGCTTTTTGGATATCCGCCTTCGGTTGCGGAAATTGCTTCGGGTAACAATATCTTCGGGACAAAAATCCACTGATTCATAATATGCCTCGATGTTTAACAACTCATTCTTGGATTTCAAGTTATGGCTTGGTTTCTATAGATTTTCATTTATCTGATTTTCTTTTTGAACATCAGGTAGATTCATAGTCAGTCTAGTATTACCTTTTTCGGTTACGGAAATAACTTCGGAGACAGCCTACTCCGAGCTAAAAATTCACTTGTCTATAATATACTCTGACTTTAGAAACATTGTTCATGGTTTTCTAGATATGATTTAGTTTCTATCGGTGATCATTTATCCTATTTGCTTTTACAATTTAATCACCATTTAACTATAGTTGCATGATGTTTAACATGAAAATCCTATCCTCTTATCCATTCAAGATTTTTGGTCAAACCTGGTCTTTTTTTATTTATTTTCGTTTTTTAATTAATTATTTAATTAATATAATATATTTTAATTATTTAATAATTATTTTATATAATTTTTTCACAAAATTTCCCTATTGGTCCATACATGTTTTTAGGCTTAAAATTACTTAATCTCATATATTTTTCTTAATATTTTTCCAATAATTAGAAAATATATTTTATGCTAATTTTAGCCATAAACCACTAATTATAGGGTTTTACATAATTATCTTTGGATTTTCCTTTGTTCAAGCTCAAATAATTAGCCAATAATTATTTAATTAATTACCCACTAATTTTTGATAATTTTCTTAATTAGAATAACTCATTACCTCACAACTTTTGTACTAACATTAGTATTTTATGTCTCATGCATTATATTAAAATTCACGGGGGCATTTTGGTCATTATATTACTTTTTAATTTTTCCCCCTTTATTTTTCCAAGGTTATATTTTATTAAATTACAAAAATTAGAGATAATATACTCCCTTAATTTTAATAATTATTTTATTGCCTCTAAGGATTTATCACAGTATTTTATAACTCTTAGTTCAATTAGGGCATTTTAGCACTTTATTTCTTCTAATTTCACTAGAAATTATGATAAATTCCTTCCCATATTTGAGACCTTTGAGACTTCATATTTACCTATTGTCAATAGGTATAATTTTCCTAATTTTTGATATTTACCCTAAATCAGTTTTTAGGGTATTACACATCGCCTCTATTTATATGCCTCCATACATTGAAGACCACATAAGAGTTACAAAAGCCAACTTTATTTCATTGGTGTACCAAAGCCTTATGCATATAAAGAAAGGAATTAAGCAATATAATGGTGCAATTGGAGGTTATAGGAAATATGTACTAAGTCCTACTCAATTTAGGAGTTATAAGGTGTAATGTCAATTACCATGAGATGAAATCTTATGCTTGGAGTTATGAACATCTACACACGTATTGTTTATAACATAAATTTATTTATGAAAAAAATTGTTTTATTTTTAAAAATATCCTTATTTATATAGAGACTAGAGAGTAAATGAATTGAGGAAAAAAAGATGGGATGAGAGATACCTAGCGCAACAATATAATATGTTATTAATGCAAACGAAAATGAAAAAAATTAATTAAAATTTCAGATATTCTTTAAGAGTATCTTATAAATAAAACTTATTTGTATAATATTTAAATAATTAAATATCTTAAAAAATTAATTAAAATGTTATTGTTTGCCAAAAGGAATATAATATTCTTGACGAAAAGTTAAGAAAATACTATATAAATTTTAAAATCTCTGATTAGATTTGTTGCCTATAAAAGTATCGGCATTGATGGTTTGTATAGTAGTTGACAATATTCATTTTAAGAAAAAATCAATAATTTAATGTTTTAAAATTTAAGTGATATTTTATTATTTTTATACATATTCTTTATCACCTTTCCATACGAAAGGAAAAAAAAAAATCAAACGGTAATAAAAGGGGTTGAACTTCCATTACCGTTTACTATTAATTGGTTACGTTTGTTTGTTTAGTTTTTTTTTTTTTTGCCCGAACGTTTGTTTGTTTAGTTGAAAACGTCAACTTTAATATAATAAACGGCATGCTAGGCACACCCAACAATATTATAGTTGTAAAAGGGATAAAACAAATTCTAAATAAAAACCATTTGAATTTGAAAAACCTCAAAAATTTGGTTAACACATATAAATGATAAATAGGTCTCAATGGATTAATTTAAGATTTTGAAATGTTGTGCTTTTACTAAAATTTCCTTAAGTTTTTTTAAAAGAAAAACCCCTCGCTGGTGCCCAAGCTCCGTCGGTCTGCATCACCCCACCGGCGGGACTCTGACGGTTGAAGCTCCAGTGATAACTTGAGTAATGAGATTGACTATTTGAGCTCCTTAAGCCCTATCAAGCGTCGTTGACAAGTTGATTAAAGATAATGACAATTTTAGTATTGACAATGACAACTTGAGTATAGCCATTAATAAATTTGGGAGCGCAATTTGTCAATTGTTATACTCAAGTTATCATTGCCTTTACTCAACTTGTTAATGACACCGGATAGGGTTTATGGAGTTTAAGTAGTCAATTTCATTACTGAAGTTGTTACTAGAACTTCGGCTGACGGCCGTTGGAGCTTCTACTGTCGGCCATCAGAGCTCTAGCGCCGATGAGTGTTCTTTCTTTAAAAAAAAAAAAAATTGGAGGAGAATTTTGGTAAAAACACAATCTTTGAAAATTTTAGAATAGTCACTTGAGACTTATTTATCATTTTCATATGTTAACAGACTTTACTTTCAAGATCAAATGTTATCCATTTGAAATTTTTTCTATTTGTAATTGGATCTAACAATGATTAAATGAATCTGATTTAGTCGTAGAGTCACATCGGAAAACTAAATGAAAAGCAAAATTATATATTTATATGTAAAATTGACTAATAAATAATAATAAAAAACTTTCTCTCATCCCGGACTAGAGGAATACATTTTCTCAACACGTTAGCCAACTTCTTGAAGATACATAATTTGAATATTTATTTTATTTTATTTTTTTATAAGCTTTGATCCAACGTTTTTGGATTGAAGCTAAGGGAGTAATAAATTTGGTCTAAAATTTTCCCGAGCCACGGAGCTAAAAAGATGATTAAGGCCGACGGCATGGTTAAATGGCCGAGCCCAAAAAAATGTATCCCAAAATGAGCTAGTAAGAAAAAGCCACTGAATTTAATTAAAGTTGACGATTGATTGAGAAGCGAAGGGGCAAAATGTCAAAATCATGCAATAAAGACTCAACAACTACATTAACTACAGGGAACATACATACAGGTTACAGATTACAGATACACAACCTTGCCTCTGGTGAAATCGAGAGACACGCATGCAAAAGTATTCAATAGCTTGATATATTAATTGCCACCATGATATATATGGTGATTATTTATATTTTATATATTAGGAGTAGGTGCTAAAAATGAAAATGGGCACACACAAAAAAATTCATTTGTCGGCTGGCTCAAGTTCTCTTTAAAAGCCAATTTTGTCATTCATATTTATGTCAAAGATTAAATACTCGAAATTTAAATCAAATTTTGTTTGCACTACCTTTTTGCTTCAAATTAGTTAAATTAGCATATATTCATAGAGCACTTCCAATATTTTTCATGTCGACAAAAAAAAAAAAAAACCTAAATTTCATTAACTCTAATATAAAATTCAACAACTTTTTAACTTTATTCATATTTAATATGCATAATAGTATCAAATAAAAACAAAGTCAACATAATATAATAAATGAAGGGTTAAATTGTACATCTATTTCAAAATTTTAATAAGTTGTGTTATAAATAGGACAAAAACAGTTTCTCTCTCTGCTCTATAAATAGCACCAGTGGAGTATATTATTCCTCTAGTATACAATATAAGTCACTTTAACTAAGTCATCGAAATCAATAAATTATAGTTAACTCATTAAATTTTTCTTAAATTCAAAGAAATTTTCAACTTTACCTATATTGAATAAGGTTTTGATGAAAGGAGAAAAATACAAAGCCAGTGCTCATCATAATGATAAGCATCAAGAGCTAATCATCAATACAAACCATTCAAATATGAATTGGATGGATAAGATTGATTTTTTTTACTTTTGCTTCTTTTTTTGGGGAAACAATTATGTTAATGTGTACAAATATTAATATAAAGATAATCTCTTAACCGTCAAATATTTTTGTTGTTGTTTAAAAGTCATCATTTGAAAATATTAAATTTGGATCATATTGAAATCCTATTTGAACTATGTAGATCTCACCTCATTAATTAGCTCTTGTGATGAGCACTAAAAAAATTAAATGAGCCTTGTTTAAACATTAACTACATGGGTAAAATTGAATAATCAACGTTAATTACTTTAAAAATGAGTTATATTATGGACCAAATTTTTTTTTTTGAAATAACTTATATTATGGATAAGAGAGTATAAGAAATTATTGGAAAATGAGCGAGGAAGAGTAGGTTGTTAGCACATGGCCTGGGTTAAGGGCTGTTGAACCTCACCTACTATGATTTAGTGTCTGAAACTGACACAAGTAGAGCAAGGTAATCTTCGTAATTTTAGGTCTTTAATTTTTTTTTGGGTTAATGGAATGTTTATAATGGCCCATTAATTACTCTCTCTGGTATTTGATATAGGATGTATTTGATGAGTTAATTTTAATCATAAATATAAGACATAATTTTCATATTTACTAGTATTTTATTATTATTATTATTATTTTTTTTGCTACAAAAATTTTAGGAAAGGGGTTGGGTTCACCCACAATCCAAGGGCAGGGCGTTTGGAGCCCAGTCCACAGGGCATACTGGATAGAGAGTACACATGCCTCCACCTCTACCAGTGTTTCCACTGTTTCCTAGACCCCTAGGACGCCTCCCCCAGCGCCTTGACCAACGCAGGGATCGAACCCCCTCCCTTAAGGTGAGGAAGTCCGACCCCTTCGCCAGTTGAACCCAAAGACGAGGGGTAGTATTTTTTTAATTTACTCCTATTGATATTCCCTCTGTAATAATCTCAGAAGAAAGGGAATGAAAGAATTAAGAAAGATGACTATGATGTTTTAGAAAATATATATCATATTAACTAATTCAACTAATTTTCTTAATCTAATAAAATTAGGTAAATATGTTTTATATTAAGGACGTTAGGAGTAAATTGTAATATTCACAAAAAGGTTAATATTAATTAAAAACAATAAATACGTAGAAAATCTAATTGTTTTTCCAAATATGTTCATTGTTTATAAGTGGACAAGAGAGAAAGTAACAGGGAGAAAAATAACGAAAGAGGGTGTATGAAGAAAATTAATTAGGGGTAATAATGATAAAAATGCATTTAATACTCTGATAACTCTTATTTATGAGTCTCTTTTAACTAAATCACACATACTAATGAAATGTAGTTAACTCAATGATTATGGGGTAAATTTTCAACTTTGCCATCATTAATGAATAATTATTTTTCAACTATTTCTTCTCTCACTATTTTCATTGGTATAATTAATATGGGTAAAATTATCACAATTTTATTTATTACTTGAAAGAAGACTTATAAATATGACCAAATTTTTTGTTCAAAAGAGATTTATAAATAAGAGTAGAATGGAGTATTATAAAAGAGGATGAACCTGTGCAAAAATTAAGACCTTTTACATTGAAACCGGGGAGTAATATTTTAATTATAGATTCTGCGTCGAGGTTGCGTAATTATGTGTGTTCTCAAACATTAAAGGAAATTGGCGCGCCTTGTAAATTTGCCTTGTGTATAAATTTCTTAATTAATTAGACTCGTTTTCCACATTTGTGCCTTGCTCTCTGGATAAGTTAAACAATGTTGTTAGCTTCATAGGAGGAAAAAAAAAAAGTAAATTAACAATTTCTGAATAAATATTCTGAATTTTCACGCCAATTAAAAAAAAAAAAAGAGTACTAATGGAGGGAACACTGACTGAACCGAAAGAGCGCCTAATTAAAAAGTCATAGACTCTTAGTTATTGTTAATTGTCAAGTGCGATGACAGTTGTGGAGGCACAGGGTTTGCAGTGTTCTCTTTCAATAATTGCCAAATCTCAAGAATCTTTTTTTTTAATATATATATATATATATATATATATATATATATATATATATATATATTATGGTCTTATATATAAGTTTTTTTGGACAAATTTTTTTGGTCTTATTTATATTTATAGATCAAGTTTCACAATAGTAAATAAGATTTAACAATTTTGCTCGTATTAATTGTACCAATGAAAATAGAAAGATTTAAAAAGTACTCCCTCTGGTCTTTATTATAAGGCATCAACTAGCAAGTTTATTTGATCCTTTTTATAAGGCACTTGCTTGTTCCCAATGATCAATGATTATTTTTTTCTATGTTTGCCCCCAATTAATAAAGGTAATAGGTGAGAGTAATCATTATTATAATATTAGAATTTAGTGCAATTAGTCGGGGTAATATTGGAAATTACTTAGATTCTACGACAACTTTATTGACTTTAACTACTTTTATTGGTTTGTGAGAAAAATTAGTTGGTGCCTTATAATAAGGATCAGAGAGGGAGTACCCATTTATAAAACCCCATAATTATTGAATTAACACCTCTATTGTGATTTAGTCAAAAAAAACTTATAAATAAGAACAGAGTGATACTTATATAAGATATAATTTATAGTACAAATTATACTACTCCCTGCAATCCTAATTATATGAATAATTTTATAGTGTAAATTATACTATATAAAAGTGTCCTTATAATTGTTAACAAAAAAAAGTGCTCTTATAATTAAGAGTGTAAAATATAACATGTAGTAATATGATCACAAGAATCTTTATATTTTTTCTCTGACAACCATCTCCATTCTCCATGTTGCACTTAGCATCACATGGGGACAAAATTTGTGGCCAATTTTCGTAGGCAAAGACATTAGCTTTTTATAAGGTTGCGTCGATACCCAATTGTTCTCATGCGTGTGAGAGAGACAAACAGGTACACGCAATTATAAGTTTCAGAATTTGGGCTGTTACTCTGAAACAATAACGAAACGCCACTCCTTCTGCTAGCTTATTGAATTGCTGTTTAGCTCTTTGATAACGATCCTATCAAAGTAAAACTTTGATTCCCTGTTCTCTGTCTGCTTCTTTTTGATGCTCCTTACTCTGGTTTTGACTGGTATGAATTATTCTTGCTTGTTTTATGTGTTTTAGTGATCCCTTAAGTTTCGTTGGTGATGGATCATGCGCGTTTGTCCTTCTTAAATTCTTCTGTAGTCTGTTTAATCTCTTTGAGGTTGCCGTTTTGAGCTTTCTTAATTAAAGTGTTTGATAAATATCGTATAAATATAAAACTTGTATCTTTTCTTAGCGGAAGTTGAAATAAAACCTCTGTTATTGCTTTTTATTGTTTTGATGCCGACCTGGGGTGGGTTTTCAGGTATTTATCTTCCTTGCTCAAGTTTTGAATGATATGAATTGTTTCTTTCTTATTTGATTCTATTTTTGGGCGATCCCATTAGTTTCATTGATGATTGATCATCATGTGCCTTTTCCCTCCTTTGATTTTTCTCTTCCCTTCAATCCCTTTCGGGTAGAAATAGTTCCTGATTGAAGCCAAGGTGTTTGATAAAGGTTCTTTTAACTGAAAATTTTTCTTCTTTCAGCATAAGCTGAAATATGACTTTTTTGTACACAGTTATGGATTATTTTTTGTAGGTTTAGGGAATTTTTATCTTCCTTACCCTGGTTTTCAATAATATGGATTGATTCTTGCTTACTATATATATTTGTTGATGGGTGATAAATTATGTGCTTTTCCCATTCTTTTGTACCCTGCATATTGGCCTATTTAGAATCTATCTTAACCCGCTATTTTTGAGTTTCTAGACTTGGAGGCGTGGGATTTTCCAAGTCATTGTGCAGGTTTTGCTTGATTCTTCTGATGTTGTGTTTCTTGGCATAAATCAGAAATAGGTCTCATTCTCAGGCTCTTTTCATGGGATTGAGTTGATGGAGGATAATGATGATGACAATCCATGATCTCTCCTTCTGTCTTGATGAATAAAATAATCAAGGGTTCTTGAATATGACGGTGAGAGGGAAGAATGATATAAGTCCAGTTCTTTTGAAATTTGGTGTGGCTTTAGCTTTTTCACTTGCTGGATTTCTCTTCTCTCGCCTAAGAACAAGAAGAACCAACCCCTCTGCCACGCCACCCTCAAGCCAGCCTTCAGGTTTGTTTTTTCCTAAACATCAATATTCTTGTCTCCCTCCTGGATTTGATTTTAATGGTGAACACATTTTTTAGGTGGTAGAGATCAATACGAAGATGGTCTTCATGTTTTAAAGGCGGCATCTATTCCTTGCTTCACTGTTTCTGATGGACATGTTCTGGATGCTGTGAGTAATAGAAAATACTTCTGAATGTTACTTTTGGTATTGATACTGAATTAGTTGGAATTCAAGCCATAAGATTTAATTTCCAATTTTAGAAACATAAACAAGAGATTAATTTTTTTCTGTTGATTCATTTCCCTTGTTTTCTTATTCTAAATGGAATACTTGTCAACGGTTCAGAAGTTTTTGGCAAAGATCTTGTTTATTTTAGTTATTTTGAAATCTTTTAGGAAACTTGTGTAGGAAGCCAGGGACATTTTTCTTACTTCCAGTTTATTTCCAACTTGAACATTCTCTGTTTCAATCATCGTGTCTGGTTTTTTTCTTAGTGACAATTTTTATGATCTGCAAAAAAAAATATTGAAATTGGCTATAAACTGCTATGAGATATATACATTTGACAATAAAATTTCATTTCCAAAGAAAGTAGTATGCATAATAAAACTCCCCCATATATCTTTTAAGAGAAATGACTAATTTCAGTGATTCAATACGTTTAGAACTGAAATTTTATGTAACTACAGACAATTGTGTTGATATTTTAATTTAACTAATATCTCTGCAGCAAGAAGAAACATGCGTCAGTAAAGGGATGGTTGAGAATTCCCCATCTGGCGTCTCTCCAAGCTGTAAAATAAGTGGTGAAGAAGATGAATTCCTCTTACCGGAGTTTAATGATCTTGAGAAGGAAATGGACTTTGGAGTCACCATTGTTAGAGATTCATATGAGAAAGATGAAGAAACACCGAGATCAAGCGTAGAATCCTGTAAAGCACATGTAATTCCACAAGAGGATGACTATGAGGAAGAGATCAAGCATCTAAGGAGCAAAATTGAAATGCTTCAGGAGAGGGAAAAAGATCTTGAGGTTCAACTACTTGAGTACTGTGGTCTGAGAGAGCAAGAAAAAGCTATGATGGAGCTCCGAAATCGATTGAGGATAACTGTTACAGAGATAAAGATGTTAAATCTTAAAGTCGACACCTTACAGTCCGAGAATCGTGCATTGGAGGCTCAAGTGGCTAATCATGCTAAAGTGGAGGCTGAGCTTGAGGCTGCAAAAGCAAAAGTCCAACTACTCCAGCAGAAACTTAGGCACGAAGCTGAACATAATAGGGAACAGATCTTAACCCTTCAAAAAAGAGTTGCTAAGTTGCAAGAACAAGAAATAAAAGTTGCTGCTAGTGATCAAGATATTCAAGAAAAACTGCAAAAGCTTGAGGATCT
The DNA here is from genome assembly GCA_025563575.1 of Acacia pycnantha. Classification (NCBI taxonomy): domain Eukaryota; kingdom Viridiplantae; phylum Streptophyta; class Magnoliopsida; order Fabales; family Fabaceae; genus Acacia; species Acacia pycnantha. Next base: position 923,485 of record JAMWYP010000060.1, read on the forward strand.
TGAGTCTGAGGTAGAAGAGTTGAGGAAATCTAATTTGAGATTGCAGATTGACAACTCTGAATTGGCTCAGAGATTGGATTCTACTCAGATCCTTGCAAATTCTGTTCTGGAAGAACCTGAGGTAATAAGACTATGGCAAACTGTTATGTAATTGTAATTTTTAAATGTTAGTTAGGGAGATAGCAGCACTGGCCGTTATAAGAGCGATCCTGGCCAAACATGGCCTTAGCTGTATCTAACTAACTGATTAGGCGCCCCTTACCCCTTACCTTTGTCGTGGACCGTTAGTGCCACACATCTCCCTAACTAACATTTAAAAATGAAATTACAATTACATAACATAAACCTGCATCCTTTAGTTATTTTGGAATTTAATTTTACCTTATATATACTTTTGGATGCAGGTAGATGCATTGAAGGAAGAAAAGGAGCATCTTAGACAACAAAATGAGAACCTAACGAAGGAAATTGAGCGACTACAAGCTGATCGGTGTTTAGATGTTGAGGAGTTGGTGTATCTGCGATGGATCAATGCCTGTTTAAGATATGAACTACGGAATTATCAACCTCCACCTGGTAAAACAGTAGCAAGGGACCTAAGCAAAAGCTTGAGCCCTACGTCTGAGAAGAAAGCCAAGCGGCTTATATTCGAATATGCGACTACTGATGGCGTAGGGGAAGGAGGAGGAGTCCCCATTATAGACTATGATTCAGATCGGTGGTCCTTCTTATCGCTGGCTTCTTTTCTCACAGACTCTGCAGAGTGTGATGATAATTCTTCTCTGGAAGATTCATCTGCTACTGCCAAAACTAACACCTCAAGCAAGGCTAAAATTTTCCAAAAGCTTAGACGCCTGCTACGAGGCAAACATGGCCACGATCATCATCATCATCATCAAGAAGGTAGTGAATTTTCACATTTTAGTCCCAGCAATGTAACAGAAAATGATGCTGGAGCTGTAGGTCACTGGAATGAATTTACAGATCCCACTTGGACATCTAGTACTTCCTCTGAATCACATGGGGTGACAAATTTAAAGGAGAAAAGGAGGGCAATGAGGAATAGCATTGAAGTAGGAGGACCTGGGAGATTCATTCATGGTACATTAGGTTCTGGAGATTTAAAAAGGCGACTCAGCTCTTTGCCGGATTCCTTGGACACAGCGAAATCTGAGTTAGTGAAGTATGCAGAAGCTTTAGAAGGCACTGGTGTTGGTGCCCCTCATAAGTTGCATAAGAGATCAGCCTCATATCTATAGTTCATTTAAACTTTCAACAGTATAGCAGGTCCTTTTTTTCTGTACACTTGGTCATCAAGTGAAGATTTTGGATTAATAGGGTATACAGTAGTAACTGCTCATGTATCATAGGAGCCGTTAGATCTATCCAGAGACTAATGGCCATATAAATAAGAGTATACTCTCAATTAATGGTTCCCATGTATATCATCATACCACTCTGGTCTTATTTATAAGTCCAGTTATTTATAAGTCCATTTTGACCAAATAAATGAGATTGTGACAATTTTGCTCACATTAATGATGATGAGAGAGATTGACTAGTTATGTTGGGAAGAGAAAAAGATGAGAGAGATTTGACAATAATTTTGAAAAGGCACCAATTCATAAATGAGGTAAAGTTGGAAATTTGCTATATAATCATTGAGATACCTAACTTTCCTTGGTATGTGAGATTTGGTCAAATTAGACTTATAAATAGGACCAGAGTGGTATTTTTTTTTTTTTGCTCAAAGGGGGTGCATATATAACCACAAATCAGAAGTATACAAAGAGGTACAATCCAGCAATGAGATAAACAAATACAAACCACAAAGCAAAATAAAGGAAAGTAACCCCTAACAGTGGGGATATACCAAAAGAGCAAGGATAACTAAATCATCCAACAAAATAAGCCCGGGAAGAAACAGCACCATTCACATCCAAAACAGCTTCTTGAGCATCCAGAGTTAGAAGAGACGACAAAGAGGGTGACGGTTGGAAAACCCACCCAATCGGGCACACCCCCTTATAAGCATTAACTGCTAAAAGATCAGCAGCTCTATTACCTGTCTAGGGATAAAAGAAAACAAGAACCCAACCTCACAAAAGAAAGCAAATAATATCATGAATGATGCTCCTACTCCTCCAATCAAATAAATCAGGAGATTTAGCATCAATACAAGTAATCAGAGTAAGACAGTCAGTTTCAAAGATAACTTTATCATGTCCTAAGTCCACAGCTAACATTAAAGCCCTTTTGAGAGCCAGAGCTTCGGTCATAAAGGCAGAAATAGATTTAACTTTATCCACAAAACCCCATTGAAAGCATCCAGTATGGTCTCGGCATACTATGCCAATTGCACCTTCAGCTCTACCAGGTACATAAGCCCCATCCGTATTAATTTTTAGGACCCCCGTGACAGGAGGCCGCCAATGGTTAGGTGGGGCAGAGGGCTCCCTCAATACACCAGGATTTGAACGCAAGGCATCCCGGGAGGACCAAAAGTCAGAATTATTCCTCCTAGCAAGCTCCAGAACAACGAATGGATTAGGTTCTATATGATTAAAAACCTTTTCATTACGCTGTTTCCATATAAACCATAAGAGCCAGCAGATCAAAGACACATCCTGGGAACTCAGAGAAGACGAATCCAGAATCTGCAGCCACCAAGTCTTAAAATTTGCAACCTGCACACGGGGCACAACTTGGATATGCCAAATGGATTTCCAGCAAGATTGAGGTATAACAACTGACGGTCCTGCCTTGACACTACTAATAGAGCACTTCGCTTTCTCACAATGATAGCCCAGCTTAACCTCATACTTACCATTCTTTGCACTAGTCCAGACAAGTTTATCTTTCAATCCATTGTTGGGGATGGGAATGGCATAAATGGCTGCTCTAACCGCGTCTGATAAATAATGGTTTATAGGAGCAAGGTTCCAGGACCCATCAACAATAAGGTCACTTACTCTACCATCAGTAACAAAGGGGTCGTCACTATTCTGAGGTTTCTCGGGGAAGCAGACTCCAGGAACCCAATAATCACCCCAGATTCTGATATCTTGACCGGACCCTAAGTCCCAACGGAGATCATTCCGAAGGAATTCCCTTCCGACTAGTAAACTAGACCAACACCAAGAAGCTCTGGAGCCTTTTTTTGCATCAATAAAGGCACCCTCAGGGAAGTAAACACTTTTCAATACCTTGGCCCATAAGTCATTTGGATTCAACATAAGTCTCCAAGCTGTTTTGGCCAACAAGGCTTCATTCATGATAATCAAATCGCGGAATCCCATACCTCCTTGATGTTTCCCGAAAGTAAGGGAGTCCCAGGCCTTCCAATGAGTACGGTTTCCAAAAGCATTCCCATCCCACCAAAAATTTGCAATGAGGCTCTGAATTTCCTTACATGTTTTCAGCGGGAACTTAAAGCAGTTCATTGGATATATCGGAATAGCCTGAACCACTGCTTTAATCATGACTTCACGCCCCGAAAAGAGAGCAAAGATGGCCCCCAACCCTGGAGCTTACTAGCCACACGTTCCCGGATATATGCCAAGGCTTGATGTTTAGTTTTCCCCCAGATGCTAGGGATACCAAGGTATTTTCCAGGATCCTCGGTAGTGGGAATTTTCAGGAGGTTACCAACTGCTACTTGGATATCTTCTGGTGTGTTAGAGGAAAAGAAGATGCTTGATTTGTCAAGATTGATCACTTGTCCAGAAGCAGTGCAATACTGGTGAAGAAGATTAGCCAAATGATTACAATTCTCCCGATTAGCATTCATATAGAGCAAAGCATCATCAGCAAAGAAACTATGCGTCAACACCGGGCAGCTAAGACTAAGTTTGATCCCTTGGATAGCTCTGGATTCTTCACTTTTGCCAATCATTAGTGAGAGAACCTCGGCCACTAGAATGAAGAGGTACGGGAAAGGGGATCCCTTGTCTCGCACCCTACTCGGAGAGAAGGAATTAACCTTTTCACCGGATAGACGGATGCTCATCCTTACCGACCTCACACACTTCATGATTAATGAAACCCACTCTGCACAAAAGCCAAAGCGAAGAAGGACACTCTCAAGGAAGTCCCATTCAACTCGATCATACGCCTTGCTCATATCCATTTTGAGTGCAAATTCATACTTCCCACCAGATCTCTTCCTACGCAAGTAATGGTAGACTTCATGGGCAATAATTATATTATCTTGGATGCACCTACCCGGGACAAATGCTCCTTGGTTGTGAGAAATACAAGCATCAAGGAAGGGCTTCATTCTATTAGCCAACAGTTTGGATATGATCTTGTAGGAGAAATTACATAGTCCAATAGGTCGGAATTGTGACACGTGTTCAGGTCTATTAACTTTTGGAATTAAAGTAATAGTAGTGTCATTTAGCTCATCAAGGATAGCCTTGCCAGCAAAAAAATCCTGCACCATACCACAGACCGCATCACGAACCTCAGGCCAGGCAGTCTGATAAAATATTCCGGAGAAGCCATCCGGTCCAGGTGCTTTAGATCCCCCAAGACTAAAAGCAGCCGTCTTGATTTCCTCACATGTAACGGGCAACATAAGGCTCTGGTTCATCTCCGGAGTGATCTTTCTATCCACAAAGGCTAGCACCGACTCCATATTATCCTCCCCAGCCGAGGTAAACAGATGATGAAAAAAGTTTGAGATGTTAGCCACAATTGCATTTTTTTCCACTAGCCAATTACCCCCATCATCCTTGATGCTCAGAATATTATTGCGCTGTCGTCTCTTAATTGTAGACAAATGGAAAAAACGAGAGTTCTTGTCTCCCACGATTAACTGGGCTTCACACGGAGCGTTGCCACCAATATTTTTCCTCAAGATCAAGCACCCTTTCAAGCGCCATTTTAATTTCACTCATGGCCCTACTAGAGACCGATTTAAGTCTCCTGAGATAAAGAGGCCAACTGGCATTTTAGATTCTCAATCACTTTGACATTGTTGGGAAACTCTTTTCTACTCCATTTCACAAGATCCTCCTTGCATTTCAGCAATTTGCACACAAATTCAGCAACTGTATTAGGGGATTTGCCATGACCAAAGCTCCAACTTTCCTTAACCACATGACGAAAATTAGAGTGTTGGGCCCAAGATGCTTCAAATCTGAAAGATCTTTTTCTACACAAATTCTCCGGGTGACATTGGATAAATAATAGATGGTGATCAGAGCCAAGAGGGTTCACATTGGAAACTTGCAAATTCGGGAAAAGTTCCCTAAGTTGGATGTTGCCCAAAGCCCTATCTAGACGCTCTCTAATAGTCTCGTATCCTCTCTATTATTACACCGGTAAATCGAAAGCCGTAAAACCCGGATCATCAATTTCACAATCAGAAGAAAGCATTTAAAATTTAAAATTTTCCTCCACTCTTTAGGCTTACCACCACTTTTTTCAGACTGAGATAGAATATCATTAAAATCTCCCAAAACTAACCAAGAGTCGTGGATATTCCTACTAATCCTACCAATTTCCTTCCAACATAAGAGTCTATCTTTTTCATTAGGAGGACCATACACAAAAGTGACATATGCGGGAAATTAAATCACGAAATCAAGCCGACAATGAATGATATTTGAGGATGAAAAGAGGATGTTCACCTGAATTTTATCAGTCCACCAGACCGCCAGCCCTCCGCTCCTACCTACAGGATCCACTAGCCATTCATCATCAAAACCACATCGCCGTCTCAATTTCTTCACATACCGGGCCTTCTGCTTTGTTTCCATTAAGAAGACCATTTGGGGTTTTTTCCTAAGCACTCTTCCTTGATTCTGGTCATCAAGGCAACCCCAAGACCTTGACAGCCCGAGCTAATATATTCATGGCGCACCGGTGGCTGGTCCCATCCAACCACCGGCTTTCTGAGCAGATGAAGAAGAAGATTGGTCAACATCAGGGACCCCATCTCCATTTAACCAACTTGCAGGGAAATCAATCTCAGTTACCACAGGAGATTCGGCCTGGGGGTTGAAGCTATACGCATCTTTTTATTCCTCAAGCTCGCCTTCACCGATCGGTAGCTTTTCCCGCCACTTCTTTGGGATTGATTTACCCGTGATGTTTCAAGGAAAGAGGCCGAGAGACAGAGGAGACTTCATTATTAGGAATGGATAATTCAAAGCATAGTCTCCTCTGCCTCTTAAAACACGTGGGGCTTAATTCCAGGTCATTGGGCCTTTTAATGTGGCAGCTTCTCAGAGAAACAGCCATGGCAGAAATAGGGGAGAGCCCACCATGAGGAGTAGGAGGATTTTGATTGGGCTTTGGATCACAAGAGAAGTCCACATGATACAGCTGGTCCGCTGGCTCAGGTGATGGGCTTCCATCAGGTGTGACAACTGGGCCGACTTGGGGGGGAAGAAGCAACTCAATATTACACTTTTTGTGCTTGGCCCACATGGACTTAGCATTTTGAATTCTTTCCTGGTCAGAAGAGAGAGAATGCTGGACACGTGAAGGAAGACCACTCTGCTCATTAAAAGATCTCTGATTACCTGGCTCAATCAAACCTTCATCGGGTACACCATCCGCCGAATACTCTTGAGATGTCCCAATCGCAGGATGACACACAATCACCTTCCCCGAACCACTCTGATCCTGACATCCCACAATCCTAGGACCTTTTTTGCCTTCAACTGACGGTATCTCCTCCGGCGACCAACTCCGACGAGGGTGGCTTTTACCGGTACGGTTCTGCTCTTCTGGAGCCTCACACCAACCTGGACGACACACTTCCACCACCTCCTCCAACGTCCGCACACCACTAGTGCTCAACCAGCTGCCAAAAATCTTCCTTTTGTCTCCATCTTCAGTACCGGAGCTAAGGTTCTTGCAAGTCCGATCTTCATGGCCGAGCCTACCACAAGAGTAGCAAAATATTTGCAGACGCTCGTACTTCACAGATACCCAGGCTGACTCCTTCCCCTTACGCGGAACCCAGAATCCTGAGACTAATGGCTTATTCAAGTTAACCAGGGACCTCACGCGAATGAAGCCTCTCCCAAACCTGCCGTCAACCTTTGGTTTTTCAAACATCACCGTTGTACCGACCACATTACCTAGGATACAGGCATTGCTGTCATCAAAAGCCTCCAAAGGGAGTCCATGAAACCTGCACTGTAAGGGCACCTCATCAAAGCTAACATCTTTCAATATCATACAATCCTCCCAAAGTTGAAGGTTGAGGAGATGGCCCTGGATTGACCATGGACGACCCTTGAGAACACGAAGAAAGTCCTTAGAATCCCTGAAGCGGAACAAAAAAATGAGCTGACTTCGGTCGATCTCATGAGTCTCCAAATCATCGTCTCCAAGCTGCCACCCCTTCCTAATCATCGACATCACTGTTGGTACATTGAGATTCTTAGAAGTCAGGATTTTTCCGACAAGAGTACCACCCTGGCATTCCACCTTATTTTCTAGATTCAGGACCACTTCGATCGATTCATCTGTATTACCTTCACACCTTGCCTCCATGCCTCCAAACACCTAGCAGGGAGCACCACACACACACACCAAAAGAAAGGAAAACGAGGAGAGAGAGAGAGAAAAAGAGACAAAAAAAGAAAGAAAGGAAGAAGAAGAAACAGGAGACAAAGGTCACCGTTCAAATAACGTTCACCGGACTAGATCACAGGGGACCTCACTGACCCTCACTTGGGAGAGAGAGACACTCACAGGGGAGAGAGACACTCACAGGGGGCCAGAGTGGTATTGATAAGTGTATATTTTATAATTAAACAAGCATAGAATCTGAGATATATTGAATTGAATTTATTAATATTATACTTATTTAATTATCTTTTATATATTTATCTATCTTTTAATTAAATATAGGATAAAAGAATATTATAGCAGAAAATCTATTGATATCCTATTTTATTATGCAGGAGATATATTGAAAGAAAGAGATAAAAAGAAATCAACTAATTATATATAAAGAGAAGAAACATCATGCACGAAGTTAGCAGCACGTTAATATAATATAATATCTATATATTATATTTGGCATCTCATGATAAATCAATGGAGATTTGGATAAAGACGAAAAAAAACGCACAACGGCTAAACACAAATAAAGCCGAAGTAATATATAGGGTTAAGGAGCGATTTTACCAATAAACTATTGGGTCAGGACCATCCAACACAATAAACTTTTATATGTGGACCTTAAATACCAAACAACTATTACAAATATAAAATTAGCACAATTCTGTTAGTTTGATTAACGTCGTTACTTTTTTTTGACTGGAATTACTGAGTGTACAAATCAGGCAGAGACTTTGAGTTCAGAGGATCCTGGGGAATGGAACTAGAGGCAAAGATTGATCGCTTGCCTATTGACTTGTTGGCTCATATTTTTGGTTTCTTCTCTTCCTTCACTGATTTGGCCCAGTAAGTTGCCTCTATGTTTGAACTCATGACTCTTTGCTGTATATGTTATGCTTATGTATCTTGTTCTTGGTTTTTTTCGGTCGTGTGCAAAAATTTCAAGGGCGAGTAGTGTGTGCAAGAATTGGAAACAAGGGGTCAAAGAATCTTTGGCTCGCAAACAGAATCTGAGCTTTGCCGGCTGGAAAATGGATGATGAATCCACCGCTCGCCTCGTTTGCGATGCCTACAACCTTAAAAAGCTTGACATGTATGTCTCTGTTTCGTTTGTTATGTTGCAATTTTATATCCTTGTGTTGCTTATGCATAACATTGTGCTTGCCCGAACGATCTGGATTGGACATTTTATATGATATTTTGTAACAAGTTAGGCAACGGGTTTTTAGAGTTTCCAGATGCAGCTCGTGGTGACCGGCGACTCTGCCTGATTTGCTCTGTTTTGAGAAGTGTTGGTGAGAGGGGTCGGAGATTCAGACCGGACATGCCTCCTTTTCTTGTCGGAGGATGATGAACAAGAGGCATTGGGAGAGAGAGAGCTCTGGAAATAGGTGGAGAAGAAGAGGACGGACCAAACAGACGGACGTTTCCATCTTTGTGCCCCTTTAACATTTTAAAAACTTTATTTGTATTTTTGATCCATATAAAAGTTTATTGTGTTGGGTGGTCCTGGCCCAATAGTTTATTGGTAAAATCGCTCCTTAACCCTAATATATATTAAGAGAACAACGCACATAGAGGGGGGAGAATCGAGACGCACAGACCAAAGAATTCAGACGCACACGGAGCAGTGAGAGGAGCAGCGGTAGTTATCTTCATCATCTCCACGGAAGGATGAGAGGACTGTGGAGGCGACAGAGAAGCTTTCTTTCTTAACTCTTTTTATTTTTTAAACCTGAATTCTTATCTTTTTATTATGGATTTTAGTTTAGCCATGTGTAGCTAATTTTCTTTTCAACCTAGAGAACCTATGAACTTGTTTGAGTTCTAGAGATTATTCTTGTTTTTATTGTTATTGTTTAGTAATTGGCCATTATTAAGCATGTTCTGGGGATTTAGGGTTGAACTTGGAAGAGAGAATCTTAAATTGACCATGAGATTAAATAATGTAGAATTAGGTTCTGATCTAATTTGCGTCTAGGATAGGCATATACCTAGAAGCTCCGCATAATCAAAGTAGAGTGAACCCGATTTAAAACGCATCTTATTTAGTTGTGTGAGGCATTACATAATTAAGTAATGTAAGTATATAAATGAACCGGAAGACATTTATAGAGATTAATACTCTAGGTTAGCTGATTAAGTTAAGTCAAAATTAATTTAGTGGGGATAAAATCTAAGAAACAAATAAGGGATTAGTGACTTTAGGTTGCTTGTTCGATTAGTTTGGTAGTTTGTTTATTTTAATTTTAATTTTAATTTCTTTTCTCTTAATTAAATTCAATCTAATTTGCTCAACTTAAATGAAATTGTAAAATTAATGCTTAACTGATGTTGTGGGTACTAAGTCCTCGTGTGAACGATACTTTACTTACCCTATATTACTTGATACGACCCGTGCACTTGCGGAGTCTATAGGCTATAAAGTTTTGCCCTATCAAGTATAATATTAGTAAATTCAATCCAATATATCTCAGAATCTGTACTTATTTAATTATAAAATATACACTTATCAGGTATACCAATATTGTGCGCAGTTTGGGAGTTCAGAGTAAATAATAAGCTCCCTTTGGGCCTGACTCTCCTTGCTAATAGTGAAGCTGAATCAATAATGAAGTTCTGTTGATTAATCATTACTCCTCCAGTCCTTAATACCACTCTGGTCTTATTTTGACCAAATCTCACATACCAAGGAGAGGTAGGTATCTCAATAATTATAGAACAAATTTTCAACTTTACCTCATTTATGAATGTGTATCTTTTAAAATTTATTGTCAAATCTCTTTCTTCTTTTTCTCTTTCCAACATGACTAGCCAATCTCTCTCATCCTCATTAATATGGGCAAAATTGTCACAATCTCATTTATTTGGTCAAAATGAATTTATAAATTGGATCAAATTTTTTGGTCAAAATGGAATTATAAATTGGACCAGAGTGGTATATGAAAAAGTTTTCATATTTGCTAACTTATTTCCTAATTTACCCCTAATGATGCTCCCTCAACAATAATTAAGGAAGAGAGGAAATGAGGGAATTAAGAGAGGTGGCTAAAGTATTTTAAATATATGTCATATTAACTAACTTAACCAACTTCTTTAATTTGATCAAATTAGTTAAATATGTCTTATATTAACCAGCGGAAGAGTATTATCAAAAAATCAAATGAATATTTGTGTCTATATTACGCTTTTGATTCCCTGTGCCGATTGACGATTGTTTTCTGTTTTCATTTCTCTGCTTAATAATTATTAAGAAGGCAGACTGCGATCTGCAATAATTTTTTTCTTAAAAGTTTTCTGATGATACGAGCTAATCGTACTAAATTGAGGGGAAAAAACAACAGAAAGAAAGAACAATCTCTTGGAGATAAAAGATAATGGATATTAATGCTTATTTCTTAAATCTGAATTACAAATCAGAACATAACTTGCAATCTGCTTCTAGAACTGCTCATAATCCCTTCCAAAAGGTCTTGCCCTTCATGGCTTTATAACAGAGGAATAGGCAGCCAAGGAACCTCCAAAAGAGTACATATATCATAAATATTTAGATAATACAATAAATAAATCGCATATTTATGCATAGAAACATGAATAAACTGTCTGCTTTACTTGTATGATATATAGTGGTACACAAGAAAGTCTTCCAGAGATCAAGTCTGTCCATCGATAAGGGCTTATGAGATGAGAGCTATGCCTTGAACAATCAAGGCATCAGCTAGAACTTGGTTAGCAGCTTGAGAAGGATGAACACTGTCCCAAAACACATACTGAGTAGCATTAGGACAAGTCCCTGGTGAATGTGGATTGCACAATAATGATGTTGTCTCCACAGTTCCAGTCCCACAGCAACCTCTCCTTGCCTCCGCAAAACCTGGCAGTAATCACAAAGGTAAATAGAAAAAATCAGATAATTTTCATCATCTAAGGGGAGAAAGATCTGTGGTAAATGTAACATTACAGTGCCTTGTTCCGGATATTGATATTGTCCATTTTAGGGTTCCCGTTACCCCCTCACAGTTTTAAAACGCGTCGAGAGGAGGAGGTATTTAGACCCTTATAAGGTGCCTTTTGTTCCCCTTCCCAACCAATGTGCGAGATCAGTTAATTTTTATTTATTTATTTTTAATTCTTGCTGTAGTTGTTTATGTATACCGTAGTTTGAAGGTGACTGAACAAGGTCATTGAGAGTCTTGAAAATATCAAAGACAACTATCTTGAGACCAGGAAGCTGCTTTTGGAGATTAGTTGCGGCAGAGTTGATCTTTTTGTTAAATGCTTGTGCATCTGTGTTCAGCCTTGAGACACATCCATTCTCATGAGCTCCAAACAGAGTTCTTGCCGCAGGTAGGCAACCCAATGGAGGTAGTGAGGTCACTCCAATTTTCCTAGCTCCCAATCCATACAAGCCCTATGTTTCAAACAAATCAGTGAATCAGAGAGCTTCTTTGCAGAATCCTTGTAGAAAAAAAATAAGATCACTAAGATTATACAAGTGTACTTATGACTTTAATCTGTCCAGGTACTTTGTTCTGGAGTATAGTGGAGGGGGAAAAATCAAAATACCTTGATAAAGCTGTTAAATGATCCCAAAAGGTATGAGCCATACTGATCTGGAGTGAAGGCTTTGTTGATCCAAGGATTGACATAGTAATTTTGCACAAAGTCACTGCTTCCAGCACTAACTAAGTACAATGCACCCTTGATGATTGCAGCTGTTTTTTGGCTTCCAGCAACTTTGTTCAGCTTGCTTTGGTATTCCTTGAAGTAGTCTAATTGTTGCGACAATGGGATTGCATGCTGCCAGAACACAAAAAAAGAAAAGAAAAAGTGAACATGTTTTTTTCTTAAACCATATTCAAATTTTCCAGTTCTAAACTTACATTCAAAATAGCAGCTTTCTCATCATAACCAGAGGCAGCTGAAGCAAAATTTGCTCCAATAAGAAGATTCTTCCCTGACGCCTGTGGGCTCAGATATGCAGGTGGATAACTCTTAAATCCCAGAGTTTCAGCTGCAAGAAAAGGAAAAAAATTCAACAAAGATCAACCTTCCTTCTTCTTCTTCTTTGTTTCTTTTTTTGCTGAATATTTCTTTTCATCATGATTTTTTTTTTTATTGGACCTAGACATTAGCTCATGGTGAGCTTTGATTATGATATTGACTTTCATGGTAAGTGAAAAATAACAATAACAAACTTCCTATAAAGAATTCCCCCTTTTCAAAACATGGAGTAAAATTTAGGTTCAGAGACAATTTGTATTCTGAAAAAAACTAGCAGGAGAGCTTCTAACAACAAATTTTTCCATGGATTTTTTTCCCCAAAGTTTGATGATTTGCACTTACCAGTAATATCAGTAGCTAATTTTCCATTGCAAAACCTTCCAGTGGGTTGATGGTTGACAAAATCTCTTCCATAAGGAGGATAATCTGCCTTATAAATAGTGGGTAAATAGTCATTATTTCCCACATCAACTACAGAATCACCAAAGGTTATAATTGCAGGCACAACTGTATCTTGTGCATTCCCTCTTGTTAGGAAGAAAAATGCTAAGAGCAGACCAAGTGTTTCTCTATGACTGGTCTTCATCTTCCCTAAAGCTTCCTCTTGCTAGCAAGGAGCTTCTTCAATGGAGGGTCTCAAAGTAATAGATCTTTTATATGGCAGAAGCTGAAACAAGAACCTTAATGAAGTGGGGAAGATGGAAGTTGAGAACGCCCATTAAATGCTTCACCAAAAAGTAGTTTTGTTTGCATTAATGGCGAACGAATTCTATTCAGTTCTATTCCTTACCTATATATGATGAGTATTTCTTGCATCCTATCTCTAATACCATATGGTCATTATAGCTCGTATCTAATCTTTTTTAACGTAAAGAAATAACTTTATTACTTAATTTAGTTCCTTCATTTACTATGGTGAAGCTGAGTAGTTGAAGATTTCGGGTGTCAAAAGCTGGCACTGTAACCTTGGACTTGGTCAACATTGAGTTGCATGTGCTGGAGCCTGGAGTTATTTCGGTTGTTGCATGCAGAAGTTGACTCCTACTGAGTAGTGAGTGACAAGTTGGCATGAACTTATTTAGTGATACCTGTTTTCTTAAGAAATTAGTTAGGTGTCTAAATTATCACTCCCTCCCGGATCTAATTATTTAATTTGATTAGAATAAGAAAGTCAGTTAAGTTAGTTAATATGACATGTAAAAAGCCCAATCATCTTTCTTAATTTCCCATAATATCTCTATTTTACTTGATTATTGTTGATAGAGCATCAATACAGATAAATTAGGAAAAGATTGACAAATATGAGAAAGATATCACCCAATTAGATTATATATTAAGAACGGAAGGGAGTATATTAAGAATGAATTTACCGGAGGGAGTATATTAAGAATGAATTTACAGTTTGAAATTTAAACTTAATCACAGTCTCATATTATGTAGAAACTAAATATAAAATCCTGTGTGGAAGATATAAAGGAGTTTGAAAAATAAGCAACAACCTAAGTTTATTAGAGAGGAAACTGACAATATTTAATTCTTCCTCCCCACCACTCACACTCACATTGAATTTCACTGACAAAATGTAAATGGAGAGAAGACTTTTGCCATATTTATAAATTGTGGAAAGAGACAAATGACATTTTTGTTTTGAAAGAAGAGGTTATGGACTTGCTATTTAGAAGAAAAATGCAAGAACCAATACTGCCACGAGGGATATCTTTGGATTTTCCTATAAAAGAAAGGTAAATAAGTGTATTTCTTATTCTGTATTCTTATTAAAAATAATTTAATGGCTTTGTTGGAGACTATGTAATTTTTTTAATATGTCTATCTCAGAAAGTATTACTCTCCTATCCATATGAACTTGATGAATTTAGAAGTTTTCAAAATTAACTTCCTGTATCTAATTAACTGTTGTATGTATCACCAAAATTAGATACCCAGCATTGATGGGAAATTATATAACTTATCGGGTAATATTTAAGCACACAACTTTCACAACTTTGCTGGTCTAATTGACAATCGCTTTCCATCTGGATGACGATTACTAGATTCACAAACCAGAAAGGGAGTTGGCCAAAAGGAACCAAACTTTATGGATATGTCTGGTTAAGCTTGAAACCCTCCAAAGTCCAAAGTGTTTTAACAAATTAAAAAAGAAGTTGGGTAGTATATGTTACCATCAGCATTTACTGCTCAAGAACTTTACAGATGCCAGATGGGACATAATTGTATGGATAGGCCCTCTTTTAATTTTATTTCAGTTTCATATCACAGCTACTTCATGAACTGATATTTATCCTCATGAAAGCTATAGTTTTAACCCCACTGCATTAGAACACAGTACCCACCTTGTAGGGTAATTCTTGGGCATCAACAGAGCTCTCTGTTAAACAGTAAATACTAAGTAATAGTAGTCCTAGTAATTGTGACTTGTAAAAGTAAAAAAGAAGAAGACTAATATAGGGGAGGACTTTTGAGGGCATGTATAAGGGTAATTTGTTGAGTTTGGTCAAAGCCAGACATGACACGATTTTGCAATTAGTGCAGGACATTAATATGTGCTTCTTGTTTTGAAACGCTTTGGATCTTATAATCAGTGTTGGTAAAACGTAGAGTCTACGTAGAAATGGTAAGGGTGAGCAAAAAACGTAAAATTGGAAAACGTAAACGAAATGTAAGAATTTACTACGTACTACAAAAAAAAAAAAAAAATCCAACATATATAAAACCAAAACATACTAATACATTAAAGTCATCACAAATTTAAGTCCAAACACTCAAGGAAATAATTAAGTTCATAATTTAATGTGATTTTTCATAATTAAATTGAGATTCTTAATGCATTTTCTTGGAAAGTGTAGTTATGCCCCAAAAATATTTCAAACTATTTCAGTTTAGTCCCTCCTTAAAACTTTGAATACTTGCATTTTAGTCCCTTGGTCAAAACGCACCTTTTGACCAAGGGATCAATTAGGTCCTCATCTTCATTCACGAGGGGACCTTCACCTGAGACAGACCCGAAGATCACAAAGCGCCGCGAGGTGAGAGGCGAAAGAGGGGCGAGCTTCGACCTTCGATCCTTCCTTCCTCCACATTCCTCTAAGTCGTCGGCGGCCTCCACCCTCACCACCATTGCCGCCGGTGACCTGAAACAAAGGGGCAAGAACTGCAACCATGAGATACCCTTCACCAACACCCACCACCAGACTAAACCAAGGGCGAACGCGAGAAACAGATGTTTCAACCGATTTTACCAAGTTCCAGCCGTTTCAACGCCAAAACCGTTCCAGCGTCCGAGTCCACACGTTTTCCGACGAAAAAAGTAGAAACGTCTCAGAACGCCGTTTTTACAACACTGCTTATAATCGATCTATCTTGATGGGAAATTTAGGTGGATTAGAGTTAGGTACATCTTATGCATTTATTATTAACACACACACATATAGTATATCTATTATGAGAGGCCATAATCATATTTTCATCCTTTAAGTTTTTTTTTCTCAAGTTCATCCTTTAAGTTTCGACCTTTACTTTTTTCTGTTTTGCTTTTGAATTTGATATAAAATCCATCTATTATTCAAGTCTGTATGAGTTATATGTGTCTTGCAACCATTATGAAGGTATTTGTAAATATCACAGCCCTAAAATGGTTATATTACTGAGTAATGCATCAGAACAATGAGCAATTAAAACTATAAAAAGCATATATCAGTAATGGGAATGTTCAGTCACAGGGTATCACTGAGAAATATAGCCTTAAAACTTAGAAATTCATGAAAAGAAAAGAAGAGACATGCGATATCAGATAGAAGAGACTACTCAGATAAAGAGTCGGACATAATTCTTCACTATCCAAGTATGTAACCTAAGCATAATCGGTTGTTCAATGTCAGTCCACACCAAGCCCATTTGGCCCATTAATCTCTAGCTGATGGTTCCAGTCCATAATATAATTAAGCCCATTCATTACAATATTCCAATCCTTTTGCAACTCCACTCCACTATATACTCATATAAGAGAGAGGTAGATATAATAAAGCCTACTAAGGAGAGGAAAGATCAATATATAGTAGTTTGGTCAACTTTTGCTGCGGGATTTCATTTGATGTTGGTGGGAGTGGGCCTCTGACAGAGATAAAGATAAAAGCTAAATAACTAAATTTCAATTACCCCTCGTTCTTAGGTTCAACTGACAAAGGGGTCGGATACTCTCACCAAAGAGAGGGGGTTCGATTCTGGAGTTGCTCAAGGTGCTAAGGGCGGCATCCTAGGTGATGTGAACTTGTGGAAATGCAGGCTGAGGTGGAGGCATATGTACTCTTAGTCCTGTATGTATGCCCTGGGGAGCAAAGTCATAGCGCCCTGCCCTTGAACTGTGGGTGAGCCCAACTCCTCTCCTAAAATTTTAATATCAAAAAAAAAAAAAAATTACCCTTTGTTCTTAGGTTCAACTAGTGAAGGAGTCAGACACTCACCAAAAGGGAGGGGGTTCGATCCTGGAGTTGGTCAAGGCGTTGGGGGAGGCATCTTAGGAGTCTACGAGGCAACGGTAACCTAGGCTAAGGTGGGGGCATGTATACTTTTAGTCCTGAATTCCTTGCGGAGTGAGCTCCAAGCGCTCTGTCCTTGAACTGTGGGTGAGTCTAACCTGCAACCGCTCTCCTAAAAATTTTATAAAGAAAAAAAAAACTAAATTTCAATTTTAAAGTGTAAATTGGGTTGGCAATGAATTTCTTTTAGGATGCAATGAAGACCCAAATATGGTTTACACTCTCAAAACTCAAGTAAAGGCCTTGATATATTTTTATAAAGTGATAATTTAACTTTATTTTTACTGATAAAAATATGTTTTGACATTCTTTACCAAATGGAGTGATAGTTAAAGTTATTTTTAGACAAAGAACATATGTTTGGTGAATGAATATATGTTTTTGGAGTGGAGCACTTTGTTGTTTCTGTACAGTTAATTTTTCCTAAAACAACGTGCCAAACCTCTTGTTTTTCTTTTTAAAAAAAATAAAGAAAGAAAGTACTCAATCTTAAAAAGGAGGGTTCATTGATTTTTTCCCTAAAAATTTAAAAAGAAGGGTAAAGAAGCAAAAATACACATGTGCTTTACCCTTGAAAGCGTCCAGCACCATATACTTTTTTTGGGAGTAAAAATACGCATGAACTTTCAAAACCAGAGCAATAATATCATCACCGTTAAAACAGTGTAACTGCCGTTATCTTTGTGGTGGGCCCCATCCTATTAAGAAAAACAAAAATTCCTAGGTTTTTTAAATGTCCCTCATTGCCCTTGCTCCGATTAGTCATTCCCTTCTTCCTTCTTAGATGTCAGATGCGATGCGGACAACGCACCCTCCACCAGCGGCGACGACACACCCTCCACCAGGTAATTGATTTCATCTGAAGGTTACTCGCAATAAAAAATAGAGGCGATGATCAGCCAAAGACGGTCCAAGTTCTGAAACAGGTGCGCGTTTGTTTACCAGAAAATGTTGACAGGATTATAGCTATTAGCTAATAAAATAGTGGGGTGGCTGGAAGGGATGGATATAAAGAATGAGGAAGGAAGGGAGGAGGAAGCGTCGTGGTGTGAAGATTTTACAGAATTGGGCTAAAACTACAGGTGAGACCCGTTTGGGTTTTGTGGAGAAAGAGGAAGGAGAAACCAAAAAAATTCTGTTCAAATCTTTAAATTGCCACGCTATATTTCTAAGAAGAATATTAAAATTTTGAAAAAATGAAGGAAGAGGTTAAGATGAAGAAAAATGAAAGTAGAGCCGCATCTGATCTACCTGCTCATGTTACCTTGCTGTACAAAAATTGAAGATCCCGCGTACTGCAATGAAGGCGGAAATTTTACTGGAGACTTCATCTCCGAGAGTGATGAGTTCCTCCTCATTCAAGTCCTTTGTGATTTTGTTGTCCATGTTTAAGTCGCACAGGATTTCGAGCTCTGCTCTGTCCAACTCCATGTATATACTGGAGTGAGAACTCAATTCTTGTTGTTTGGGATCTCCACACCCAGCGTTTGTTTCAGGCGATTTCCTTTTTTAAATACTTATTTTGAGTAATTGATTCCACAATCCGTATGGTTTTAAACTTTATGGTGTTAGTCACAAATCTGGGAATCGTCATGGTGCTTAAATCATCACTGTTCTTCATTCGATGAAGAGTTGTAGAGATGAGAGTTGGGAGGGGGAGGGTGTTGGTGAGGGGCATTTTAGTATTTTCATAAGGTACTTAATAGATGTTAAATCAATTTAACTGTGATGGTATTTTTGCTCTGGTTTTGAAAGTTTATGTGTATTTTTGCTCCCAAAAAAAGTATATGGTGCTGGGCGCTCCCAAAGGCAAAGCTCATGTGTATTTTTGCTTCTTAACCCTAAAAAGAAAGTACTCAACCACATGTGCATGCTGTTCAAGCCCGTATTTGGGTCCGTACATGAGTAATGCCAGTTTATTTTAATTTTTTAAAAGTGTTTTTATGATGTTTGATGTAAGTATGTAAGATGAGTTTTATCTCGATTTATAAAAAAAGTCTTAAAAAGCACTTTTTCGAGAATGAGTCCAATTTATAACATGTATTGTTGTGACTACCTTCATGATCTTTTATCATCCTTTTGAGCATTTCAAGTTAGAGCCTACTACAGTATGTGAACAGTTTGCTTATTGTAATATTTTTCCCTTTTCTTCTCAGATAAAATGAGGGTAATTATAGTATGATAAATATATGTAACATCCCAAATTTTAAGGATTTGAAATTTGAATATTATATGGAAAGTTAATTATGAAATTTGGCCTACAAAATTATAAAGTTAATTATTGGAATTTAAGGCCTATTTTTCCTTGGACTTTTGGGAAAAGAATAAATTCAAGAAATATATGGAAGAGATAATATTTTAAGGCCTAAAGAAATTTAGTTGAGAAAGAAAATCCTCAAATGGAATTAAGAATTTTATTTTTAATATCTATCCAATTTGCAAGAGATAATTTTGGAACACACCCCCTCTTATTATTAAATTGAGACACCAAGTTTATATATATATATATATATATATATATATATATATATATATATTAATCATTCATTTAGCCCATATACATAACACTCAACCCAATTCTCATCTCTCGGTCCACACACACAATCAGTAGCTTTATGCCTCAACTGCATTCATTTGGCCCAAACAATATGACTAACTAAACCTATGCAGAGCCCATTTCTCTATTTTCCATTTAACTCATATTCAGGGACTTGATGTTCAGAGTAGGGATTTGGAAGTTATGGAATTGGCGGAATCAGTCAATCTTTGAACTCGGTTTTATTAAACCCATTATACCTCACATAGTGATCTTCAAGCTATGGAAGCTTTTTGTGGCTAAGGAAAATTTATTATCAGATAAGGTCCCCTCTTTAGCTGGTAAGCAATTATGGCAGATGCCCCCTACTGAATGGGTCAAACTTAACGTTGATGGCTCAATGCTACCCTCACGGAATATAGGAAGCAGCGGAGGTGTTCTAAGAGATTCACAAGGGCAATGGATTGCTGGGTTTGCAGCTCCATTAGGAATATGTAGTGCACATGAGGCAGAGGAGTGGGCTCTGTTAAAGGGTCTCCAGCTAGCCTGGGACATGGGCTTCCGAAGTGTGATTGCTGAATCAGATTCCAAGGTACTCGTTCAGCTTCTCCATGATAGGAACTGTAGTGGATTTCAAAGTCTAGTTTTCTTCAGGATCAGATCTTTTATGCACCTTACATGGAATTTGGAAATTAACCACATTTCAAGGGATCAAAATCAGGTTGCTGATCAACTTGCAAAGAGAGGTTACACAGAATCTCTAGTTCTTGATGTTTGTCCTTCCTTTTTGAGGACCTTAGTCCTTCATGATTGTATGAGAACTTCTTCCCCCAACATTTTAATTTAATATATAGGCCTGGCCTACACTTTTATCAAAAAAAAAAAAAAAAGCTGCAACAAAAGAAAAAAAAGGGAAACACGTAAACAAGATTACAAGCAGCGTCAATCACGGAAAATCCAGGTTTGCGTAAAACCAGCGGAAATCTCAGCGTTATTATGTAGAGCGCAGAAGGATCCGATAGCCTTACCTCTCGCGTCAGCTGGTCGTTGCATTCAGTCATTCAGACCTCCATGCTTCTCGAACTCAACGATAATATCCAGCGTTTTCTTCTCCTCGGACTGGACCCTTTGGTCCTTATATATGTTGCTCTTCATTCACTCACTTCCTCCAGCCAAGTGAGACCGAGATGGAGAAAGGAGAAACAGAAAGTGAGAGTGAGAACCGTGAAGGAGGAGAGAAAGAGAGATTCAAAACTGAGATTTTTTCCTGGTTCATCTTCCTCTGCGAAAGAGACCGAAAACAGAGGTGTTTTTGTCGTTGATGGAAGT
The DNA here is from genome assembly GCA_025563575.1 of Acacia pycnantha. NCBI lineage: Eukaryota > Viridiplantae > Streptophyta > Magnoliopsida > Fabales > Fabaceae > Acacia > Acacia pycnantha. The sequence continues at coordinate 944,494 of JAMWYP010000060.1, forward strand.
CTGAGCGAATCAAGCCGGAACATGAAGGTAAGCCTTCAATCTTGTTGAGAGTTAAGTCTGCATGTTAATCTCTGTTTTTAGGAGCTAAAGTAGAAGAAAACTTTGCTGATATAATCATATACATCGCTTCACACACTCACAGATATTTATATGAGAAAACGTGATGAATGATAATTATGAAACCAAAAACTTTACTGTTATATAAACTAAGAATCAGCTACGCATCGTCAACAAAGTAAACACTTTAAGGCATTAAAATTAGGAAACTGAAGTTAAAACCTGAGCTACGATTTTGCCATGAGTTACGTGAAGCATGAGAGAATTTGAAAAACAAAAGCTTTGTATACACTGATGAGACGTTGCACATATCTATTACATATATATGCTTGTCGGTTTGTCACTGCTTGGAAGGGAAAGAAAATAAAAACTCTACTGATTTATATTTGCTGTCACTAGTTTGGAGAATCAAGAGGAAAACATTACTTTATATGTATGCAGGGGCGGATCTTCCTTAGGACAAGTGGGGGCCATGGCCCCCCAAAAAAAAAAATGTTTAGAAATTTTCTTATAAAAAATTTAATATAATGTAAAATTAAATTTTTGGCCCCCAAATCCCCCTCTTTTTATATCTTTGGGCTTATAATTCAAGTTGTATTCCATGTGGGGTCTTATATAATTTATGTTAATATTGTCATTTTTTTTCTATATTTCATTCTAATTACCAGAAATTTTTAGCTTATCAAATGAAATTTACTTTTGTGGTGTATTCTTTAGTATGCTTTCACCCATTTTACACTACACCTGTAGATGAAGTTTGTTGATTTTTCATTCTAAACCTCAGCCTCTTGCCTTCCAATGTTGTGGTGTTCAATTACATGAAGTCTATGGTTGAACCAAAGATTCACAATCACATAAATTAAAACCTTCTAATGTTTGTGGTGTATTTTTTTTATATTATTTTATTTTCTTATTTATATTCTTTCATTTTTTAATGAATATAAAACTTTCCTTTAAAAAAAAATTTTCAGGGGCGCTGCCCCCGAATCCCCCTACCACTATTTGGCCCCCCCAAATTTTAATGCCAAGCTCCGCCACTGTATGTATGGTTAATATGATGCTAAGACACAAAGCTTAATGTTTCTATATATTAGCAGGAAGCATATTTCATGTTGAATAGTAGATATTGAACCAAAAACTTATTGGATCTATAATATATATACGCATATATTGTACTGTCAAAAACGCTACACTCAAACCTTTGGAAACTAATAAGAGCTTGAAGGATATTTTTGAACTAAAGTCGCTGCATGGGAAAAGTTCACCGAGAAGCTTGAATATGTGGTATGAGTATGTATTGTAATAAGTTTTGTGTAAGTGATTAGTATAAGTGCATGTGAGTACGTAGTTGTGGAGGAAAGTGTGTATGTGCATGAGTAGTTTACGTAGTTATATATATATGTGTTGGGTTTGGTGAGTATGTTATATTATAATGAAAATAATAATAAATAATAATAATAATAATAATAATAATAATAATAATAATAATAATAATAATAGTAAATTTGCAAAATTGGGCCTAGAAATTAAAATGACAAATAAGACCCAAAATATACATTTTGGCTTTCAAAAAATTAAAATGGACCTCGGAGAGCTAGTACAGGCCCAACAACCTTACTCTATGCCTAGTGTCATAACATTGGAGATTACAAAGGGTTTTGACAAATAATAACCCGCCGTCTATAAATGTATATTTATAGGACGCGATAGTTGCCAAGACAATTAATCGGACGTGAAACCAGTTGAAGATTGTAAAGCAATCAGGTAGTAACTTAATCCTCCCACACTTTGTATGGCTGTGTATGTCTGTTTTAAATAGTACACATGATTGTTCCGTCCCGTGTGGGCTAGCACCACTCGCGGCTCGATTGAGCAGAAGGGCTGACCATGGAGTACCTTCACGGTGGATAGAACTAGGGTAGGGCCTATTGGACGAAAATCCTTAGGTGGCTAACCTAATTGCATTCAGATGACTCGGATGCTTTCGATTGAGAACTCTGGCGGTTCCAGGGGACTCTCGGTAGGTCCTAGTCTAATCCTAGTTGGGTGTTCCGATTGAGAACTCCAGTGTACAGGGAGACTCTAGGTACAGGCCACAGGGTATACTTAGCGCTATGGTTTTGTGATCTGTGTTTAACTGCATGAGATCTATCCTATGTTTATTGAATGCTATGTTGTTGTGGACTACTTGTTATGATTGACTGCCATATACTGTTTATACTCTGTTTGTGAAATTAACTGTTACTCTGGGATTCAAATTGAATCCCAGATGTCCCTAAGAGCTCAGGATCCGGGCATGGTCAGTGCGGAAGACGAAGTTTCAAAGGAGAGGCAGCAAGTGCGGACTACTGATGGCTTCCGTTTAGGTTTAATAGGCTTGGGAATTTACAGACATGTCTTGTTTAATTCCCTTTTTGTAATTTTAATATTTTGGTACCGATACATTCACGGATTACTGTATTAAGAACTCAGTAGGTTATTCCTGCACACAACCAAGTATGTTTTATTTATCAGTTTACTATTCTATCCCTATGTTGCTCACTATCATTCGATGCAATACTCTGATAAGTGTCGTAATTACAAGGGGTATGACAATATACATTGGCAATTTTTTTTATGATGCATAATTTGTAAATACTAAATAGTAGAATAGTAATCATTAATGTTTTGAGATGATAATGTGATTCACTAACTTGTTTTAAGGATCTCATACATTAGTGGATTGGAAAAAGATTTTATGACAAGTAATTGGGAGGGGAAGAATATATAATTGTACCATTACTTAGTTATATTGTCTTGGAAGATGAAACTCAGCTTAGTATGATCACCTCAATAATATTTTTATACTGCTCCATCCATCTAGTTGATAATGCAAGTCATTATAATAAATTTACTGCAGTTAAAAAATGACAGTCAATTCATTCAATCTGTTTTAAAATAAGATTTTTTTTTTTTTTTAAACTTTACTCATATTAAATAAGGTTACGAAGGGAAAAGAAAAATACAATTAGTCACATTAAAGTATTAATTGCAGGAGCAAAATTGACAAATGGGCATTAATTACCCCTAATTAATTATATGTCTCTCTTATTAATTTTTTTGGCTCCTTCTCTCATCTATTTCCACTTGTTATCTCTCTCACCTTCCCTCTCCAAAAATAGGGAGTTTTTAGGAAATTAAGTTATATTTTTTACAAATTTATTATCTTAAAAAAAATTTTAACTAACTTTTTGAATTACGCAATTTAGTTATTTATCTCTTATATTTTAAATTGGAGGTAGTATTTTATAATAAGTTGGAGAAGAAGACAACTTTTCCTGTCAACATTTTTTAATTGAAAGAAGCTATATCTCCCTGAGGTTGCACGAGGAGCGTTGCTCAAGGTGAGACATATCATAACATTATTTGTTTGACTTAGAACTATAAGAACAAAATTTAGTAAGAATCATTTGAAAAATTATGAATTTATTCTTTAGAAATCTGATTAGTTGTTTATGAAGTTAATTACTATCATTTAAAAAAAAATTAATTTTAAAGTTAAGTATCTCAATTGATATCTAATTATCATTATACGTAAGAATTATTGTCATATTAGTATACCGATTAATATACTAATTGATAATATTCCATAAACTTCCTTCGATATATTTCCAAAAATCTATCATGCATATGAAAAATAATGAATTTCTTTTGATGAGTTGTAATTTTTTTGCTCATGGAATAATTATTATCGTCCATGAAAGTCAAAAGCCAATCTTATTTTCAAAGTCAACAATATTATTTTGAAATATTTTTAATTTCTTGATTAATACCATAATTGTAATTGACTAGCATTGATTTTGTTTTCAATGTTTGTTTCTTTTTTTAAGCAATGATGGTTCCCCTATTTCACTCTCGTGATAATGATAAGGGTGTGCATGGCAACCATTCTGTTCCCCAGCACTGTTTCTGAGAAGAAACAGTTTTTTCTGATTCTGTGCCTTGGAAGAGTTTTGAGAATCAGAATTACGTTTGTTAACACGTTTTATTTTTATTTATGTAATATTTATATTCAAAAAATTATTTATGTGGTGGTGGTGGTGGTGGCGATGAGGTTGGGGTGGGGGCGGCAATGCGCGGGGGTGGTGGTGGCGGTGAGGTGGGGTGGCAGTGGCGGTGGGGTGGTGGTGGTGGCGAGGGCGGCGGTGACGGCCATGGTGGTGGCGGTGGTGGCGATGAGGTGGGGCGGCGGCGAGGGTGGTGGTGGTGGTGGCGGTGGTGGTGGTGAGGTGGGGGTGGCGGCGGCGGTTGTGGTGGTGGTAGTGGTAGTGGCGGTGTGGTGGTGGTGACGGCGGTGGCGGTGGTCGCGGCGGCGGCGGCGGCGGCGGCAGCAGAAGGATGCTAGTGGTGGCGGTGGTGGCGATGGGGTGGGGATGGCTACGGCGGCGGTGAGGTAGGGGTGGTGGCGGCGGCGGTTGTGGTAGTGGTATTGGTGGCAGTGGTGGTGGCCGTGGCGGTGGCGGTGGTGGCGATGGGGTGGGGATGGCGGCGGCAGCATGGTGGGGGTGGCGGCGACGGTGGGGGTGGTGGCGGCGGCGGTTGTGGTAGTGGTAGTGGTGGCAGTGGTGGTGGCCGTGGCGGTGGCGGTGGTGGCGATGGGGTGGGGATGGCGGCGGCGGTGCGGTGGGGGTGGTGGCGGCGGTGGGGGTGGGGAGGGTAGTTGACACTGCGAAAGGTTTTCGAGAGAAAGAAGAGAGGTTGTACGTTGAGGAATAAATTCTGATTTTGTGCCCAGAAATAGAAAAGCATGAATTTTCTGCTTTTTTTTTTTCTATTCCCCAGCACAAAAGTTGAACCGGTTCATCCCGGGAACAAGAAAAAAAACCGGATTTACCAAACAGATTTCTCATCCATTTGTGTTCCGGGGAACAGAAATTAACAAAAAACACATTCTGGGGGCGTTACCATGCACACCCTAAGAGTCTTCAATATTAGTCTCATCAATATTTATTAACAAATGACACATTTGAGACTTTCCGTATATATGCGAGTTATTTAAAATAGATAATTAAAAAATAATTGCATGATTTATCATGATTACAAATAAATATTGCTTATTGTGCATACAATAAAAAAATGTCCAATCATAAAGACTGAATTATATAGTAAATATTACACACATTATAAAACAATACTTTAGAACCATAAACAATCCTTTTATGCTTGTAGAAGATTTAGAAGCTCAAAACAATATATATAAACTTTCCCGTGGAACACAAGTTAGCAATACTTGTAATTATTTGTGGTATTAATATTGTAACACTCCCTTATGACTACCGTCCTACAACAAAGTTACTACATAGTAGAGCGTATAGATCTAATTTGGACAGTTGGGTAATTGATAATTTAAGAAAAATATAACTTGGTAATGATTTAAAACTAATCCCCGTCGGGATTTTAACTTTACATTCATCCCACAAAAATTTAAACTTAACACTTTACACATCATCCCAAAATAAACTTCAAAATTTATATACAAAATAAAAGAACTCCTCCTAAGTTCCACCTTCTTCCGCTTCCGCCCTACAGCACCGCTTTCCCTTCTTCACAATCCCGCTACCTGTACTTTTATACAAGTATGAGATTCACAGATGAATCTCAGAGTAACATGTTAATCTCTATGAATAATGTATATAATATATGCAAATAAATTACCACAACTCAAGAAAACAGTTAAACATTCAGTATCAACGTACAGTAACAAATAACAACTTATCATACCTATAATGTTAATTGTGAATGGACTCTACAAGTCAAAAAACGTAGGACTGGACAAGTCCCAAATTCCACAGTGCTAGGAAAATAACGCAGGACCTTACCAGTCCCGAATTCCTTGATAGGAAAGATAAACGCAGGACCCTACGAGTACTGAATTCCCCTACCTAAGGAAAGATAACACAAAACGTACCCGGTTTTGAATTCCTTATCACATAGGAAAGTTAAAGTAGAACCTATCTGGTTTCGAATTCCTTTAGCACATGGGAAGACACATGTTATTGGCCAAACAACATAATACAATAAGCATGACAATTACATATAAACATACACATGTCATAGAGAGTTAGAGTTACTATCTAGCTACGTAATAACCTTAACTGTGTCCAAATACTTCGTTGTACGAGCGGGTTTAAGAATTCCTATAAATTTTGGGATAATTGGTTATTAATTTATCCATATATGTAAATATGATAAAAGTATCTCTAATTATCATGTTTATTTCCCTTTTTATCCTTGTCATATTAGGTTTAAACTTAACCACTTTAGATCACCAATTTCAGTCTTTTAGCTTAACTATCTAGAAAAATCCAGAGAATTTGGAAATTCACCAAAAATTGCACACAACTCAAAATGGTGTGCTTCCAAATCTCACATGTTCATTGACAAGTCTACTTTAATGGAAAAATAAATTTGAAGGTCATAACACGACACCAATTTCCCAGTTTCAAAAGTTTCTTCACTGTTGAGTTAAGCTTCCAGAAAACATGACTTATCTTTAAAAATTCATCTCTGGAGTTATAGTTGTCCAATTTAGGTGCTTCAAAAACCCATGAACTCCTAATTAAGTTTAGTTTTTGGGAAAATTAGTTCCATAACTTTATCACACGCCATTTATTCCCAGTTCCCAAAAACGTCAGGACTGTCCAGTGAGTTTTCCAGAAATTGTGTTTAACTTTAAAATTTGATACTTCACTGCATAGAGCTTTAAAAATTACAAACCACATATCAAATTAAAGCTCTATGCGTTCTCTTTCTATCTAGAAAAGTTCATAATTTTCTGGACTCATTTACCCAATCATCTTACACAAGCTTACTATCCAGTTTTATCTTCTAGAAACTAGGGTCATTTTGTAAAAATTATAACGTTGCTTAGAGCTCAGAAAATTACAAAATACCCACCATTTGAAAGCTACACGCCTCTACTTCCTTTTTGGAAAATTTCAAAATATATGGAGTCCATTTACTTAGTCAGAAAATTTCAAAATATATGGTGTCCATTTACTTAGTCAGAACCCACAAGGAAGCTGACTGACTTCAAAGGTAAAAAACTGACAGTTTCTGTAACTTGTGAAATTTTCACATTTTGACTCCAGAATTATTTTCCACCATAGATTCACTTTATATTTCGAAATAAACACCTTAAACCATTCATATTTTCAATCCCCAAGTCAGAAAACTCATGAAACCCAACTTAAATCCACATGCATGTCACTTTTGAATCCTTAATCATGACATGCAAGAAAATGAAAGGTGAAATTGCAACTCACCTTGTTCTTCCTTTGTAATACCCCGAAATTTGAATTAGGGAATTTAAGGGCCAAAGTGCCAAAATGACCAAAATACCCCTGGGAGGAGTAAATAACTTAGGAAAATGGTGAAAAATCCTAAAGGGCAATGAAATAATTATTTAAATTGAGAGAGCGTATATCTCTAATTTTGGTAATTTAATAAATTACAAACTTGGAGAAATTGAGGAAGAATGCTCAAAAGTATGGTAATGACTATAATGCCCTCACAAATTCTAAAATAAAGCGTAACATATGGAAACAGAAATGTCAGTGCAAGAATTATGAGGTAATGAGGTATTCTAATTAAGAAAATTATCAACTGTTGATAAGAAAGTAATTAGGTAATTATTGGCTAATTACTTAAGCTTAAGCAAAGGAAATTATGAAATAATTATGTAAAGCTCAAAAATTTGTGGAAAAGGTTTAAAATTAGTAAAAATATATTTACTAATTAATTGGAAATTATGGAGAAAATAGTTAAGTTTAGGTATTTTTAAGCCTAAATACAAGAATGGACCAATTAGGTAATTTTGTGGAATTTTTGGAAAAATTAAATAAATAAATCATTAAATAATTAATTAAATATAAAATAAATATTTATTAAGATTTAATAAGGGGCAGCCGAATTACACAAGAAAATGGGATAAGAATAAGCTTAAAAATATCATGATATTTTGCACAAGTTGCATTAGTTTATTATATAATTAATTAAAGTGAAAAATGATGAATAGTAATTTAAAAATTAGGAAACGGATCCTATCTAGAGATCTAGGAATGAGATTTCCAAAGTCAGGGAAAAATAATGATCAGTGGAATTTTGTCTTCCGTTATACTCTTCCGGGAGAAAATTCTGAAGTCGTTGTGCATTTCCTAATAAAACAAAATAGGAAAAATGCATATAGGTATATTTTTGGATATAAGGAAAATAAATTCTAACTCAACATCTAGGCATGAGTTTGAATTTATTTTGACATATTTGGAATCGTGAATTTTTCAAGAAGTTGATAATTTCGTAAATGCGTTCAAACCAGACGCGACCGGACACGTTTTCGAGAAACTTCTACCGAACACGAATGCCCTGTATGGAACAAAAATTTAGGTTAACTTGGACATTTCTAGTAAGTGAGAACTTGTCTTCAAAGTTGTAAATCCAGAATTTTGAGATTTCTCCGAAATTACGCGAATCGGGTGTTGTATGGCCAAGAATCACTCTTCAAAATATTAAAGGGAAAATTACAACTTTGGACCCAAAATTTGAGAAGGGAAAATTACACTTTAGGACCCAAAATTTGCCTATAAAAAGGCAAGAGCTCTCTTCATTTTTCTCACCCCATTCTCAAGTGAAAACCGAAATCCTTGAGTGAGAAAGAAGAGAGAGAAGCTCGGGGAAGTTCTCGCCAAGTCTTCAACGGTAAGTCTTTCGGCCTTTAGTTTTTAGTCTTTAGTTCAATAGTTAGTAAGGCTAGAGTAGTCTTTATTTTTATGATTTGGGTATCATATGGGAGGGCTATTTTAGTCTTTATTTTCAAGAATCATAAATGCGTCGAAGTTCGCGAAATTTTGGGAAGAAAATAGCCTATGTAGCTAAGCGCCGCGAAATTCCGCCAAGTAGGGTATAGGGCAAAATGGTAATTTTTACCTAAAATGCCGCTTATAATGCCAAATCACTAATGAAAGTGATATTACTCCTATAGGACGTCGAAACTTAATCTGCCGTTATGTCATTGAAGTGCCGCCGTTGGACGTTTCACAGTTTTCCGTAAAACGTGCCAATTCCGCCAGAATTGCTGACGTTCGTCAACGAAGGTACGTCCGCGTACTGTAACATTAACTCTTATGTTTATGGTATGCATATATGTGCTATGTGTATTGTTATGGTATGTTTTTTGAATACAAATATGTTAGAACAGTTTGGTGCCGAAGGCAAGGCTAGTCTACGTGGGTGTGCCATAAGTCGCCGTATAAGTCGGTGAGGCCCCCATGGTAGACACTTACCTGGCCATTCTGTTCGGTTTACGGAAGTATGTACGTTCGCGTACTGTAACACTAACTCTGATGGATATAGTATGTTGTATATGGTACGTGATGTGTGTATGGTGTGTATATATGGGGTGTTGTTGGAATGCATATTATGTTAGAAGATAACTGTATGCATGCTGGGAGCGATATATCTGTAAGGCTGGGAGCGATACATTTATAATGCTGGGAGCGATACATTTATAATGCTGGGAGCGATACATCCGTAATGCCGGGAGCGATACATCCGCATTGGTTGGGTATGGTTTATATGTTGTTTGGTAACCCATATGTGTGTATGTATACATGAGGTTAATCATTACCCGAGATCCGGTGCGGATCTCGCTCTTAACATAGCTCAGTTCGGGAGGACCGAGGATCGAGGAGAAGGACAAGCAGACGCTTAGGAGTAGCGACCGAGGACCCCTTTCGTTATACTTTTGAAACACTTCTTGTACCACTGCTTAAACAAAGAAGACATGCTACCATGGGTATTTTAATATATATATCAGTTACTCAATCGCTCCGGTGCACTACTCTGATCATTTTGAAATGATGTTTAGAAAAAAAATTTTATACTGCTTGTGAAAAGTCGGGTAATTACATCCTTGCTCCCTTGAGAGGAGTAGGATGATGATGATGATCACTGTGGAGTTGAGGAGAGGAGAGGGGTCACGGTGGAAGAAGGAGGAGGTTACGGTGGAGATTGAGAAGAGAGGAGGGACGGTGGTGTTGAAAGGGAAAGGGAGACGATTGGAGTTGAGAGGGAGGGGTCGGTTTGGATAAGGGTAGACGGATGGAGTAGGGAGGAGAGTCCGAGTCTGAAAAAAAAGAAGAGAGGGATCCATGGAGCTTAATGGGAGAGAGGGGTGAATAAATTGTTTTGTGTTGGAGAGGGGAGTTCGTGTGGTTTGAATGAGGGAAGTGGAAATCTGATTTTGTGCATGTGTGAATGTGTAGTGTTGACATGTGTAATGGAGGGATCTGGCTTCTCTCCAATTCATTTTCCATCCGCTCCCATCCTTTTCTTTAAATTATTCATGGGGATCTGACATTATCTCACTTGGGTCCTATTTATAAGTCCAATTTTGGAAAAAATTTTGTCTTTATTATAAGTCCACTTTCAAAGTAATAAATGAGAGTGTGTTATAATTTTGCCTCTATTGAAGGTAGCGAGAGAGAAGAAAGAGGTGAAAAATACCCATTCATAAATGAGGCAAAAATGAAAAAAAATCATCAATTTAGTCCATATTTATTGAGTTAACTAACTTTTCTTTGTATGTGAGAATTAAGTAATTTGGAGTTACAAATAGGACCAGAGTGATATTATTCATGTTTCAAGCTACTAATAATTAATGTTCTCCCATATTTACAACAATATTAACTATAACTCTAGTCCTATTTTTAAGTCATTTTTTAGAAAAAAATAGTTATTATTATAAGTTCACTTTCAAAGTAATAAATGCAATTTTTGCAATTTTATCTCTATTAATTGCAATAAACAAAAATAATTTATTCATATTGACTATTGGAACCATTCATAAATGATGATAAAATTGAAATTTTAACTCAGTCAATGAGTTAATTAACCCTCTTTAGTATATGAGAGTTAGTTAATTGAAACTTATAAATAGAATTAGAGTGATACTAAATAAGCTATACTTGAGAAAATTTTATAATCACCTATCTTAGTATGTTTTGACGACATATTTTAATTTTTCCAACCAGAAACTTGAGCATGAGCAAGTTAACAGGAGACATAGCTATCTCATTCTCACAGCTTATGGAGTTAGTGTCCCTGTAAGTATGTAGTGACTAAATTAGGACAACATCTTCAGTTTTAGAATTTCATCACGTAAAATATTGTTTTCGTTTCAGGGATTTGTCAGATAATAACTTATCAGGAACAATACCAGAATTTCTAGCTGAATTGCCAAAGTTGAAAGTCCTGTAAGTTTGTGTAGGATTTTTTTTTCCCATTAATAGTCCATACCTACCATGATAACTCGTAGATCATCACCTAATTAATGAATATATATATTTCGACAATGATTTTTTTTATGCAGTGAGTTGAGAGGCAACAAGCTTACTGGTTCAATTCCCAAGACTCTCAAGGACAAGTCAGATTTGGATATGAGGTTTCTCATTTTAATCTATCATAGTTGCTCTGCTTTTGAGAGATTTTTTTTTTTCTTCTAGATTGAACTAAAATCAGTTCATCAATATTAATTTAATATGATAAAACTGTTTGGGGTTTTCAATGATGGTCGGAAAATTTAATTTAATTTATCTTTCAGTTTGGATGGTAACCCTGATCTTTGCTTGACGGATCCATGCAAAAAGCATAAGTTCGTTATCCCACTAATAGCATCTGCTTCTGCTTTGATTCTTGTAATCTTGGTTTCGCTTCGAATATGGATTCATAGAATTAAAAGACAGAAAGGTTAGTCTGCACAAGACTCCCTGTGAACTTTCTGCTTTGTCATGTCTCAGTGATTTTTTTTTTAAAGAAAAGTATAATATTTAAATCTGAAGTATTTCATGCCCCTAAGATATCAAAATGTTACTAATTTTATTTACAATATAATGATCAATAGAAGAAAAAGGAAAAAAAAAATATTTGGAAGGTTGAGACATTATTTTGATTATCCTTATTAATATTTACTGGGGATTTTGCAGGGCATGAATCATCAAAAATAATAAATCGAGCATTTTCGTACTCCAAAGTTCTTGAGATCACTAACAACTTACAAAACTTGATTGGAGAAGGAGGCTTTGGGAAGGTTTATTTAGGAACACTTAAGAATGATACTCAAGTTGCAGTAAAATTACTTTCTCAATCATCAGTACAAGGTCATAGAGAATTTCAATCAGAGGTTAGATCAAAATCCAATAGTTGAATTAATTTTGTTTATTATTAGCAACATATTTTGTTCAATATTATTCATTCTCATAGAGGTGATAAAGTTACATCTGAATTATAGGTGGAACTTTTGATGGTTGTTCATCATAGAAATTTGGTTTCTCTGATTGGATATTGCCAAGAAACTGGTGTGAGGGCATTAGTTTATGAGTACATGGCTAATGGTGACCTCCGCCGACATTTATCCGGTATATATGAAATCTCTTGCTTCAAATTAAAAGGCTAGATTAGACATTTTCTAGCCACAATATGGTATTAATTCACTGAGAAACATTTGAAGGTATATGTAAAATAAATCTCATTATACTATTTATATCTATATAGGTGATAACGGGGATGCTTTTAAATGGAAGAAGAGGCTTCAAATTGCACTAGACGCAGCGTGTGGTAAACAAAACTCTTCATATGCTAACCTTTTATGAGTTCTATGATTATATTGAATTTCAATTTGTATGGAAATGATATCATTTAATTTTTTTGTGGAAATATAAACAAATTATACATAATATATAGTTTGTTTGGTTATACAATAATGAATGGAATTGTAGGGTTAGAATACTTGCATAATGGTTGTAAGCCAGCAATAGTGCACAGAGACTTGAAGACCACCAACATTTTGCTAGATGAAAATATGGAAGCTAAGATTGCCGACTTTGGGTTGTCTAGAGCTTTTGCAAATGATATTGACAGTCATGTCTTAACTCGTCCTGCTGGAACAGTTGGCTACCTTGATCCTGAGTAAGCACTTTATTCATAGTATATAGGGTTAATTAATACAATTGTTACTTCTTATAATTCGATCAAATTTTTGTTTTGTTCTTTATACTTAAACTCATATCAAGTCTTTATAAAACTACAAAGACCAAAATCTTTTTTTTTTTTGACCAGGACCAAAACCTAAATCTCTCTCTCACACACACGCTCCTCAACTAAGAATCTGCACTAAATTAGTTTTAGGGAACAAGACCAAAAAAAAAAAAACAACACATTTAGAACTTTGAAATTCCAAATCAGTGATTTTCTTCTAAAAAGAGTTGCCAATTACTATACTCTTGTAGACAATAAGACTAATTTAGGATTTTGAAGTTCAAATGATATTTTCTTGTCCTTTTCCCTTAATTTTAAAAGGTTTGCTTACAAGAAAACTATTGCAATACAAAGAGCATTTGTAATTAACATATTATTTGGAATGGAAGACAAATCAAGCTCATTTCTTTTATGCATGTTAGATTGACTACCTCAAACCAAGGTTGAATATGAATATCTATTTCCATTTCGATGCTATAAAATTTTACAGGTTTCAAAGTTCTGGCAACCTTACAAAAGGAAGTGACATATATAGTTTTGGAATAATTCTGCTAGAGCTAATCACTGGACAACCAGCAGCAAAAAGGCAACAAAACTATACCTTCAGTCTCCTACTTTATTGGGTTACGCCTAAATTTAAAAACAAGGAAATCGAGTCCATAGTTGATCCAAGGTTTCGAGGAAAATATAGTGTTGATTCGGTTTGGAAGTTTCTAGAGATAGCCATGTCTGCACTGCACCATCTGCAAGTGAAAGGCCCGATATAAGTCAAATAGTTTATGAACTAAGGGGATGTTTGGCAATGGAGACAAGCTTGGAATTAGTGCCCAGCAGCGATCTCCACCCCAATTCAAGCAGTTCCATGAATATGAGTGCTTCGCAATTTGATTCAGACTTCAGTGTTCTGTCTGGAAGATAGATGCTTGTTTACTTGTTTCCTCGAATATGAGTGCTTCTCAATTTATGAAGTATGAAAACTTGTACCGTTAATTTGAGTTCCTACTTCCTAATAATGGTGAGTGTGTGTTTGTGTAAATATAGATGACGGAAAGTAAATAAGGCAAAATAGAGAAATCAACATAGATTCGGTCCCCTAACCTCCGACTAGTCTCCTTAAAACTTTTAAGATATTTTCATACTATAATCAACCAAGTACAATTTCTATAGGTTTTACAATAAGCTCACCTACAATTCATTCAATCACTCAAGATTTTCACATAGCTCAACTAGAACAAATGCAAAGATATAATCAATTGTTCGCTAAGGTCGCTCATATAGTCATTTAATGAGGAGATAGACTTTGTTGTATGTCTTGGAGTCCTCTTCAAAATTGAAACCAAAGTTTGTAATGTTGTGTAACCTCAAGTCGTCTCTTGAGGAGCCTTTTGGGTCCTAAGCTAATCTAAATGTCATGAATGCAATATAAACAAAGAAAAAGGGATTGTTTTCTTTTAAACTATCTAAATGCAAATATAATCAAAAGGTCCTAAAGCTACTTATTACTAGGACTCAATATTTTATTTGAGATGTATGCTTTCCAAAAAATAAAGAGAAACACTTAAAAATATTATTATTTATCCTCAAAATTTTCCATAAATTTTTCAAAATAGCTCAGGAAAGCCTAAAACATGATAAAGAAAATTATTTTCAACCCATTCACTCTTTAAATTTACTTAGTTAAGCTTGTTTAGGGAATTATCAACCTTGGCTCATCCAATTAATCATCTGAGCCAAGGAAATGAGAAAAAAAAAAGGATTTCAATAGCAATAAGGATTTCATGTTCTCTAGCTACTTTCCTTAACAAATTTTTATCCATTGTCATAACTTTACCTATGTTTTCTACTATCATAACTGAACGTTTGCTGTCAAAATTGTTTTGGGACTGTCGTTGAGGGAACCAAAATTATGCTGTTGTGATTAAATTTTTGTTTCTGTTGCACTTGTATAGCTATTGAATCTGATTGTAAATTGAAAAAGTACGGGTTTAAATTTGAGCTATTGGGAAAACTTGGTTCTGTTTTAAAATTCAAGTTGTGAATAGTTCTAAAAAACTTGTCACTTGTTAACATCATCAATTCTATACTACTGAACTGTGATTTTTCTGTGAAATTGTTATGTTATTGTAACACCCCAAATTCCATACCGTTTAGTGTGTCCGTGGACACGTAGTTTTAGAAAAATCAACAGAGTTTGAGGTGCTACATCAGAGTAATGCTGAAATGGAGAGCATGCACTAATATTTGGACAATGAGTAACTGATATAAAAATGCCCAGGCATATGCTGGTTAAATTAAATATTCCGAAGGAATATTCATGTGATACAATAATACAGGACTTGTATAATTACATCTCTTGAAATAGTAACTATACAATCTTAAATCAAGCCTTAACTAGACTTGTGACCTAGAACCCAATAATGTTAATCAAACGCATTGGCCATGACGGATGTTAGTCAATTGGAAGTCTCCCCGTCTTTCACGATGACTTATGACTAAACCACAAGACCAACCCTTCCTTAGACACCAAATTGTTTGAAGTAACTTTACTGAATTCATGCCAGAAACTAAACCTCTGTTGTCTTTCTTCAGGCTCTCGTCTCGGCCGGTGCATCTTCACGGCTACGTCCATCGGTACCTCTTTTCGGCTCCGTTTTCCGGTTCGTCTTCAAGCGACCTTCCCTCCGAGATTACGTGTAGCATTTCTTCCTAGTGCACACCTGCTGACTGGTAGTGGGGGGTGAGATTCTGGGGAATCACAGTAGCAAACAATACCAAACAATGCATGCAAGATAAATGCTAGTATATGATGTGCTTATGTTGCATAGGCTCATGCCAACATAATGATACTCTTGCACTACTAGAAGAACTCAAAATTGCGATGGAAATAAATCCGTCGCAAAAAGGCAAAATTGCGACGGATAAAATTGTCCGTCGCAATTTTTTTTGCGACGGACAGCTTATCCGTCGCAAATTTGAATGCGACGGACTTGGACGTCCGTCGCAAAATTTTGCGACGGACGTCCACGGTCCGTCGCAAAAAGCATTTTGCGACGGACTACGAAAAACGCTTTTTGCGACGGACAAGTGGTCCATCGCAAAACGTCTTAATATGTCCCCCCACCCCCGCGATTTCGAAGTCCCTCCCCCTCTCTTGCATTTTTCCGACCCCAACCTTGCGTTTTCCAGCCCCCCTTGAGTTTTCCGGCCCATCATTGCAATTTTCGGCCCCCCTTGCGTTTTTCCAGCCCCCTTGCGTTTTCCGGCCCCCGTGCGAGTTCCCACCCCCCACGACTTCCGGCGCCCCCTTTCCATTTCCGGCCCCCCATTGCAATTTCCGGTCCCCCCCCTTGCGTTTTATTTCCATTTCCGGCCCCCCCTGCGATTTCTGGCGCCCTCCTTGCTTGTCGGTGCCGGTGGTGGTTCTTCCAACGTTCTTCCCTTGCTCGTCGGAGTAGGTGGTGGTTTTTCCAACGTTCTTTGTTCTTCCCTTCCTTTGTTCACGGTTTAGGTATGTTTAAATGTTTGATATAGATTATTGTATATAGATTAATATGTAATTGATATTGATTAGTATATATAGATTAAAATGTAGTTGTTAATAAATATTGATTTGTGTATGTAGATTAAAATGTTGTTGTTATGGACATTGATTTGTGTGTGTAGATGAAAATGTAGTTATTATGGACATTGATTTGATTTGTGTATGTAGATGAAAATGTAGTTGTTATGGATATTGATTTGTGTATGTAGATTAAAATGTTATGGATATTGATTTGTGTATGTAGATTAAAAGGTGTTTGATGTTGATACTTTGTTAGAGGCTTACAATAATTGTTATGATGTTATATTAATTGGTAATTGGTAACTAGATATATAAATGTATAAATATGATAGTCTTCAAATGAGAACGATAATTTGTAAAAAGTAAGATTGAGGGTTAAGGGAATTAATTAATTAACATAAAGTATAAAGAAGATAAAGATTTAAGGAAAAAATGACTATTAAGTTTTATGAAAAAAAATATCTCATTTACATTCATTATTTCAATCCATCTTTAACAAATTATATAATAAATAAAGGTTGATAATTTCAAAAACTAAATTATAAATACTATTTAGATAAATAGGTAATTATAAATACAAAAGATAAAATTCCTTTTGCATATTATATAATCTCGATTTGTTTTTATAAATTGGTCACTAATATATAAATTTACATATTTGTGGCATGTTGAGATGTTAATTAGGTTAGTAACTGAACTAGCTAGGAAGTATGGAAGGCAATCATGATAGAAGTTGGATGTACAATCGTCTAACTGATAGAAGAGAACTAACACAAGCATTCTTGGAGGGTTTGGAAGAGTTCATCCAATTTGCTTTGGCGAATTCAAATAATTCAAGTAGGGAGATCAGGTGTCCGTGTGCCAAATGTAGGTGTTTAAGATTTAGGGATACGGGCAAGGTCAAAATTCATTTGTGTCAAAAGGGGTTCATGAAAGATTATGAATGTTGGGAATGTCATGGCGAAGTCCGAGCGGACACCGAGTGGTTATTACGGGACAGTAGTCATCGAGAAAACCTTAATCAATATGAGCAGTTGGTTATGGATGCCGCGGGACCGTCGATCGACCAATATTTTGATCCCCTTACTTATGTTGAGTCGTCATACATGGGAGAGGAGACCGGTGCACATACCCAACCATCATACATGGGTGAGGATCCTCATCCGAAGCCGCTAGGTTCTACAAAATGCTTCAAGAAGCCCAACGTCCGTTATGGGAAGGTTGCGAACATTTTGAAAATAGTGAATATTCATCGCTATCGGCTACCCTAGCAACACTAAGCTTGAAGACTGATCACCATATGAGTGAGAGGAATTACAACGAAATGATGCAGATCATGAGTAAGGTTGTTCCCAAAGACAATAATTTGCCGAAGGATTTTTACCAAGCAAAAAAAAAAAAGTCAAAGAGCTTGGTCTTGGATGTGAAAAAATCCATTGCTGCCCCAGAGGATGTATGTTGTATTACAAGGATGATGCTGAACTGACCAATTGTAAATTTTGTGGACATGACAAATATAAAGTTGTGGGGAAAGGAAAGAAAATGACCCGTCATGCGTTAAGCAAGATGTGGTACTTTCCTCTGGTTCCAAGACTTAGGAGATTGTATGCATCAGAACAAACAGCTGCTCACATGAGATGGCACCGGGAGCATCGTAGGGATGAAAACTTTGTGACGCATCCATCTGATGCGAAAGCTTGGCGTAAATTTGATTAGGCGAATCCTTTCTTTGCTATGGATCCCCGTAATGTTCGTCTTGGGCTATGTTCAGATGGGTTCGCTCCTTTCAACAATACAGGTAGGAGTTATTCTTGTTGGCCTGTCATTGTGACTCCGTACAACCTCCCACCTTCTATGTGCAAGAGAAGAGAGTTTTTCTTTCTTAACGCGTTAATCCCTGGGCCATCCAACCCAAAAAAGAAGATAGATGTGTACCTCGTGCCTTTGATAGACGAGTTGAATATGTTGTGGAGTGAAGGGCTTCTTACGTATGATATATCATTAAGTCGAATTTCACCATGCAGTCGCCTTAATGTGGACGATAAATGATTTCCCGCATATGGGATGTTGAGTGGTCGGCAAACGTCGGGAAGCTTGCATGCCCGTATGTCTTGAAATGTAACATGTGTTTTAGCTTGGAACACGCCGCAAGGTCGGTTGGTTTGATAGGCACCGCGATTCCTACCCCGATCATCCTTGGAGGAGAAATAGAAAAGACTTCACGCGGAATGTTGTCGAACGAGCGAGCAACCCCGTCGTTTAAGTGGCCAAGAAATATGGGACAGGGTCAAGTACATTCAAAGTGTTGAAGAGGGGGCTGCTTCCAGGGAACCTGAGGGATACGGCGTTGATCATCATTGGAACAAACGCAACATCTTTTGGGAACTACCATATTGGAAAGATCAATTGTTAAGACACAACCTCGATGTCATGCATATTGAGAGGAATGTGTTTTGCAATATTCTGTACACCGTGATGGACACCAAGGGCAAGACGAAGGACACAATCAACGCAAGACGGGACATAGAAGCGATATGCATATGGTCTATTCTGATGGAATTTTCCATGTTCTTTAGAGAAATTTGTGCTTCTGAGCTTAATGTTGAAAAGTTACGGCACCTGGAGGCGAGCATGCCCATAACTCTATGCAAGTTAGAGATGGTGTTTCCTCCTAGCTTGTTTGACTCAATGGAACATTTGCCCGTTCACTTGGCCTACGAAGCAAAGGTAGGAGGCCCGCAACAATATAGATGAATGTATCCGTTTGAGAGGTAATATATATATTTCTATCACGCTGTTATTAATTGACCGACACGGTACTTTAGTTTATAAATACCCTCTGATATTCCATTGTAGGTTTTTACGCACACTTAAGCACAAGATCAAAAATCCAAGGTACGTTGAAGGATCTATCGCTGAGGCATATCTAGTCGAAGAGGCCGCAAAATTTGCGTCATACTATTATCCCCCTGAAATGATGTCAAGATGGAGAGGGGTACCTCGCAACGATGATGCCGGTGATACGAGGGATCAAAAATCAATATTCAAAAATCAATGGGTATCGGTTTTCAACAGTCGACGCGAATGCAGGTACATTATGTTGTAATTATGGTGTATGTTGTCGAGGTGACAAAGTTGATGGGGTGGAGACTGACTACTACGGGAAGTTAGTTGACATAATTCAACTGAGTTACCCGTGGGACAAGGTTGTCACCCTTTTTAAATGTGAGTGGTTTGATAACAGTCCGCGTGGGACAAAAATGGACAAACATGGAAATATTGAGATCCACTGGACAAGGAGATATAAGGTTGGTTATGACCCATTCATCCTTGCTCAACAGGCGGAAAAAGTTTACTATACATCATACCCCACATCCCGCCCAGGCGGGGGAGTTATTAAAACCAAAGCACGAAATATTATACCAAAGTCGAAAGAGCCGGAATCAAATGACGGTATGGCTGAACCGTTCCAAGTTGATGTGGAACATGTACTACTCATAAACATCTTCGATGACGAAGTACCAAGCAATCTCTTTGATTCTGCTGTGGGGTTAGAATTAATTCCTATACAAATTGACGATGAGGAATCAGACGATGAGGCATAAGTGATTTACTCTGATAGTGAATCAGAGTTCGACGACTATGAGACCTCCTCAGAGGAAGACGTGCAACCAAATGTTGATGAACAAGAATCGTCCGATTGATTTCTGTTAGTTCTTTATTTGTGATGATCTGTTATACTACATACTTTGTTAATGCGCTACTGTCATATTAACTCAATATCTTATTGTTATATATTTTTTGACATTATGTCTATAAGTGTTCAGAGATGGAGCATCTAGGAGGACGTTCAGGTAGTGGACGGGGTAGTGGTCGAGCCCAACCCCGTCCTATCAGAGGGGGTAGGGAGACGCCATCTGTTCCCTATGGTGGCAGAGGGTCCAGCGCTTCCCCAGAGATGCCGTCATTTGATATGTCATCTTCACCGTCTACATATTTGTCATCTTCACCGTCGCTGTATATGTCGTCGTCACCGTCTACCCCCTACTGATCCACAGCAAGGGGGACAACAGGTTTACTTTATCATTTCTGATTGATTTACATATGTTTAGTTTCGTAAAATCATCTATGTACAAACATCTTAAATACTTCACATTCCTTCCTTAGCACAATGCGTCGCCTCATAGCTACGTCGGGGAAGAAGGTAGTTCCTCCAATCCACCAATCTGGGGCTCCAGAGATCCTTCGACAGGGAAGCTTTGGATCCGTCCCGACGGCATCGGGTAAGTAATGCCAAGTTACGAAACTAAATGTTACAATTTTCTTTGGTAGTTGGTTTGTATGGTAATATTTGCATGATGTCCTCTCTCATCAGATTTGAGCCTCATAATGAGGTAAGGGAGTTCATCTCGGCCCAATTATTACGCAATTACAACCATCCTTGGGCCAAGTGGACAGACATTCCTAGCAATAATCGAGATGTTTGGTTCGAGGAGTTCTTGGTAAGTTTTTTGTTTAATGGTTATTTAATTAAGTACTTTTAAAATTTGGAGCACTAATTGTTCGTTATTGATTTTCAGCGCAAAGATATGACGTTACTCGAACATCGTCGAGAACTGAAAGCAAATTATAATCATAATGGAGGCCGATATCTGACTCAAAAGCTTTATGGCTTGAGAAATAAAAGAGGCAAGAAAGACTGGATTTCACAGGACACTGTAGACGAATTAATGTAGAATTGGGTCACAAATGAACAGTTTCAAAACATGAGCGCGAAAAATAAGGAAAACAGGGCCAAAATGGAAGGACCGTCATATGCTGGCGGCTGCATTCCCATTAGTGAGCATCGACGGAAAATTGTAAGTACACTTTATTTTCTATTTAGGTATTTGATATTTTGTACTTTGAAGTAATTAATTAAGGTCATCATTTGCGTTTGCAGGTAGAGTCTGGGGAAGTTCCTGCAGGATCGATTGAGTGGACTACCTTTGAGCGGACTCATTCCCGGTAGTCTGAAGGGAGTGAGAGACAATGGATTAGCCAAAAGGCGCAGCAAGTAGCGGTTAGACATTTATTGCCTTTATTACTTGTTTTATGCACCACCATATTTATTTCATTTTACATGTCTTATAAGCTATGTATTTTTGTGCTTGTAGGAAAACTTTCAGAAGCCGTCGCAGAGAGAGGGTCGCACTTGGGATCGACCCCGCATCCTCTCGGTCCGACAATGAGAGTCTGTTCTTTGAGGCCACAGCGGATTTAACAAGAAAGGGAGAGTCTTTGGATACGGTGCCTCTGCTGGCCGATCAAGCAATCAAAGCGCTCCTCATCCAAGATCAAGGTGTTTCTCCGTGTACACGTAATACATTTGATATTGATAATTTCCATTCTCTTGTCCATTCAAATGAAGTACAAATAATAAATGTACTTCATAATGTTTTTGCAGATGAGCTGAAGAAGATGAAGGCGTTGGTGGAGGAGCAAGCAACACAGATGAGTCAGCAACAGGAGATGATGAGGCATGAGATGCTTCAAGAACGGGAGAGGATGGAGCAGGCGATGAATCAGGAACGAGAGAGGATGGAGCTTGCGATGCATCAGGAACGAGAGAGGATGCGACAGGAGATGAATCAGCAAGCGGAGATGATGAGGCAGATGCAGCTTGAACTCCTGTCTCTAATGACACAAAAGGGCTCGGGGTCGGCTCCTGGTGATGATGACCATGCAGGTGATGATGATGATGATCACAATGCTGCTGTTTAGACTACTTTTTAGTATTTGCTCCTTACAACATTATTATATATATTCTGTTTTCTCTATGTAAACTCTTTTTATTATATTCATGATACTTTTGCATTCAATTTTCAAGAAAAAAATTTTAAAAAATAAAACAATTAAAATAATTTAAATTTAAAAAGATTCAAAAAATAATTTTTTTTTAAAATAATTTTGCTACGGAAACGATTTCCGTAGCAAATTGCTACGGATTCAAATTTTGCTACGGAAATTAAAATCCGTAGCAAAAATTGCTACGGAATTTAAATCCGTAGCAATTTGCTACGGAATTTTGGCATTTTTCCGTAGCAAAATCGATTTGCTACGGAATTTGCTACGGATTTTTTCCGTAGCAAAAATCAATTTTTTTTGTAGTGTTGCATGCTCAATGTTTAATACTCATACTCATGGCCATAACATAATCAGAAATAGAGCTTCAATCATTCAAGTATGTTAAACATAACAAGCAAGCATAGCAATCATACATATACATATAAGCAATAATATCAGCTACATGCAAGTAGGGTAAGTCCACTACCTTATAGACTAATGTCTTTGATTGGTTTTCTTCTTTAACCAACCATCGGAGTTGCTTGAAGTACCTTCCACCGTGTATTTACCAACTTGCCCGACCTTCAAATCCAACTCCGAACTTGATCCTGGATATCCCTTGAAGAACCTTGATCCTACTCTCCCTCCTTCAAAAATCTCACGTCCCTCACTCTCTCAACTAGGAGCAGATTGCTTTGTGTTTTGGTGTGAAGAATATGTGAAGGATGATGCCTCTATTTATAGGCAATACTCCAAGGTTAAAGTGGTAACTGAAAGTGGAGCTTGAATCACCAAGGGGGGTGAATTGGGGATTCTTAAAAACTTTTCGATGGCTCTGTTTATGGAGACGAAACTGAAGGTAAAACAGAGTATAGGGAGAAGAAGCAAGACACAAGGATTTATATTGGTTCGGTCCAACAACTTGACCTACGTTCAGTCCCCAGACTCTCTAGGATTTCTCACTATCAAGATTGATTACACACTCTGCACTCAAGAGTAATTCTCTCTCTAGAACTTACTCCCCCTTACAAGTTGTAATCAATAACCCCAATCTCCAAGTCCCCTTGACTTGAGATAACTTACAATAAATGATTTTACAATCAAGAAACTCTCTCTAAGAGTAGATATGATAAACACTGAAGAATGAATGTATCAAAAGATACTTTACAACAGAAAACTCAAGGAGTAGATGAAACTTTAATGATTTTCGTTCTTGCACAGATTGGTTGTTGAGAAGACTTGAATGCATCTCTATTTATAGGTAGAGATCATTAAATGGCCGTTATAAATCCTCATATAACCGTTGGAGTGATTAGAGGATGATTAATGAAGGTTTTGGTCTTCTTCTCTCTCTACTCTTTGGTTGATCCAAATTTTTCGAAATTCGAGTTGACTCTCGACTATTAATCCGTTGAGGAAGCAAGCTTTGGATGTAGAAGGAAAACATTAACTCCTACAAAACGTGTGGAGAATGTTTGTCCAAAAGCATGCAAGGTTTCTGCACTCTTCATTTAATGTGCTGACATGCTTTATGCTTTTAGTTTAAACTCCATTTAATCCTGTCTAAAACCATCTGAAACTCACTAACAAACTGATTAAACATAGTTAGGAATAGTTATGAGTGATGATATAGAGTATTGAGATCAAACACAAACATTTCACAAAATCGTTCAACTTGAAATTCAAATTCTGCGATGGAAACTCGAGTTTTCATGCTTCAGTATTCTTTCAGTAAAAGATCGAAACTCGAGTTTTCTATCCAAACTCGAGTTTTCTCCTTTCAGAGACAAACATCGCGATTTGGCATTTTGGACAAGCTTAGTGAACAGTGCAAAACTTGAGTCATTAAGTGACTAACTCGAGTTTTGGAGTTTTAATGAGAAATTATGTTTTAGTCCAAAATCTCAAAACTGGAGTTTCCAAATCATAACTCGAGTTTTCAAATGTTCAAATTTAGCAGAGCTCTCTGCCTGGTCAAACTCGAGTTTCTAAACCTTAACTCGAGTTTTCTCATTCGTTGAAAACTTTGGAAACTTCTCTGTTAGGCCGAAACTCGAGTTTTAAAACAAAAACTCGAGTTTTCTCTTTTATGAGAAAACATTGAAAAGCCTGGTCGATTTGAACACGGGAGTTTTCACAAGGTCAGACATGAGCATTGTTCTCAGATGATGGAAACTCGAGTTTTCTATGGTCAACTCGAGTTTTCATGAATTTGAAAAATCTTAGAGAACTCTCAGTAAAGTCTAAACTCGAGTTTCCTATGGAAACTGGAGTTTTGGTTTCTTTGAAAAACTTGATTGCTCTCTGTCTTGTCAAAACTCGAGTTTTCTAAATCAAACTCGAGTTTGCTATGTTCAGCGAAAAACTTGAAAGCTCTCTGTAAGGCCAAAACTCGAGTTTTCAAAAACTGACTCGAGTTTGCCTTTCTTTGTAAAATTTTGAGCATTTCTCTGTCAGGCCAAAACTCGAGTTTCCAAACTGAAACTCGAGTTTGTCTTAGACAGTAAGTTTTCCAACTTACAAAGACAAACTTCAATCGTGTTTACAATTGTCCGTTATCATCAAAACCAATAAAGAACTAACAGTAACCAACTAGATGATCCAATTTCCCTCCTTTCTTCTCATCCATTGATCTCATTTTAACTTTATGAAATCAAATCCCCTCCTTCCATTAGGGCTGTCGACATGCTCCCCTTTCTTTAACCATTTCATGCATTTTTTAATTGTCAAATGTCTTAGATTATTTAACATTAACTTTTATCCAAAACTTTCTTCAATTGTGTGCTGACATGCTTCTTCACTTTTTCCATTTAATGAATGCTTTAATCAACTAATTGATTTAATCATCCTACTAAAACAAAAGCCATGTGCAGCGCCACTTTCTTTGACTTTTGGGGCATATTAATTAACCTTTAATTAGCATTGAGATCAAGCATTTATATTTCCTTTAACTACAATTTCAATTGTAGGATTGGTTCATTAGTTAAATCATGGTCATTAGTGCTTTTATTAATCAAGCTTTATACACTTTAATCTTTACTTATTTCCATTGTCTTTTATCAAATTGAAGGCATTTGCAAATAACCTTAATTAGCACAAGCTAATTTTTCAATTAGAATTTGCTAATTCACTTTAATTTACCTAATTGTTTTCATAATATCTTCTTGCCTCTATTGGCCATAAAATAACCATTATTTTATGTGTTAATTATGTCCCATTTTAGTTTTCCTAATTGTAGTCTCATAATTAATCAACCATTGATTAATTAATTCCCAAAATGATAAGAATATAATCAATAGATTATAATTCTTTGAGACACATATTCACCTTTGTATTTTACTAATTATTTGTCAAAATACAATGTTTACATGAATTATGAAAATTAGGGTATTACAGTTATTGATATTTTCGAGTGAAAACTGAATTGATTGCATTGTAAGGAATTGATGTTATCAGTTAGAACTTTGCAGCAAAAAAAATTAATTGAAGAAACTGCATTTGAGTTGTTAAAAAGAATTGCGATTTTTTTGGCATTCTTGATTTGCAGTGAGATTGGCGAAGCTAAAAGCCAATAGGGTGTATACTGCACCAAGTGATACTTCAGTTGTAATAACCCATTTGAGAATTAAAATAATAATAATAAATTAAATTAGTTAATTTGTAATGGCTCAAGAAAAAAAAAATTAATTAAATTATATGTTTATAAGATAATTATATATATTTACTATTTATCTTAACTGGATTTTAAAATAAACCTGGTAGCTTGATGGTATTGAGCATTGTCAAATGCTCTTGGTCTTCGATTTGAATCCTTAGCAGGGCAATATATGTTTTTACTTTAGGTCAGAAGAAATTACCAAAATACCCTTATTTGTAAAAAAAAAAAAAAAAAAAACTTTTTTTTTTTTTTTTTTGTATCGCACGAATGGGATCAGGGAACAGGGAGAAACGAGACTTCTGATTTTTCTTCAGAAACCCTAGCCATCGTGCGAATCTGTTACTTCATCCTTCTCGTCCGTGCGCCGCCATTGTCGTTGGTCCATTCGTCGCCGGCGTCGTCTTCTCTGGTCGGAATTCTTGCTGCTGTTATCTTTCTCTGTTTCGTTTTGGATCTGCTCTGTTTCTGCTGGTTCTGTCTGTTTTGGCGAGAGAGGGAGTAGAGAAGAAGCTTCTCGATCTAAAGCTCCAAACCCCAGCCTCATTTGCTCCTTCGCTCTCTCTCCTCTGCCCGTATCATCCTCCCCTCTCTGATTTCAGAATTTGTTAGTCATTTTCCCCTTCAATCTGTGCGTGGCTGAAGGTGTAAGGGAGTATTTCGTTTTGAATGTTCTCCTCATCCTTGCTGGACGTGTTATATGGATGGTTGAAGCTTGATTTGGGTAAGTTTTCATTAATGATTTTGGTTAATTTGTTGTGAAGAAGACAAGTTCCAGTCTGATCTTTAGGGATTTAAATTTATTATTATTAAAGATTGGAGTTTGGAAATCATAGTAGATAAATATATTGGTGTTTGGAATACATGGTTTGATTGTGATTGCACTCAAAGTATTTGTTAAAATGCTCAAGAGAATAATTTGGTTGGAATGTCCTTTTATTTTTATTGTAAGCTTGTATTTAGCATGTGGTATGTCAAATACTTCCTTCTCTGAGATGGTTATGACTGATTAAGGGAAAAGATAAGAGCTGGAATATTAGTGTTCTTGAGGTTTTTAAATTGAGGGGCTTAAAGTTAAAAAAGAATTGAAAATATCTTTCATTGTTGCAGCTGATTATTTAAAGAAAAAAGGAAAATTGGAAACTATTCTTAAGAAAGAATGCATATATGTTAGAGAGGAGAGATTATGTTAATTGCTGGATTGAAAATTTTGTACGAGGCATGAAATTGATTGGGTGCTATATAGTGTGACTGGTATGATGAATTTGGTTGGTAACTTGTGAATTTAGATGCTTGCTTTATGAACTAATCTTGAGAGCTCTTAAGGTATTCGATGAAGTGTCTAAAGGGGAAAAGCTTATTTGAATGTATTTACATAATAATTTGATGGTGGTGATTAATTTAGATAGAGTTTTGGATTGATTATGATGTATATTTTGGCTTTGATGGGGTATTTGAAGAAAATAAGGAGTTACTTGTTATTCTATGTTATAGACTTGGACGTTATGAGATTTTATGTTATTGTTAGGAAGGAAATTAATTTATAATTCAAATGCTAAGCTTGCTAGTTCTCATACCAACCTTTGGCTACTTGTGAGATGGTGCTTGTTTGGGTTGTTTGAGATTATTAAATGATTTAAATTAAAGAAGTGGGTAAGGCTTGAATGTTAACAATATCTGTTATGAGTTTGATGCTGTTAGGTTGCTGAGAAATTTTCATTAAATGAATTATATTAATCATATAGAGTTTCTGAAAAGACCATGACAATGGCATTGGTTTGAATGTTAGGAAATGAAAGGGTAAATATAATTGCGACAGTGGCTAGGTGGGAGTAAATCATTATATGTCTGGGAGTGCATCAGGTGAGTGAATAACGTCCCAATTAATTTATGAATAAGTTTTTTCTTTTATCTCAATAAACGGTTTTTAATAGATTACATGTATTTTAGCAGAATTTCTCTCGTAATCTTAATTATTGTGTCATTTGAAGTATTTTAGTTATTCTAGTTCGTTTTTGGAAGAAAGTTGTATTTTTTTTAATCCTCCTTGTATCTTAATTATAATATTTGAATCTTTAACCTAGTTAATGAAATATTTTATCAATGTATTTTATGCATGGATATGGTGAAAGGTTTTCCAAAAGGAAAATATAACAGATTATGGCGAAGAATAAATAATGTGTGTGTATGGAATTTGGAAAGGTATGGTTTTGAGATATTATTTGCAAACCTTTAAGCTGGGGCATTTTATTACGAAGTATTTGATACAATCGATCTTTAGCTTAAAAGGAGACCTTTTTATTACTTTTGATAAATTAACGCTAGGCATGCTTGTAAATATTTTTGAAAGGACAGAATACAGAACGCTGGTTACTAACAGCAATACTGTTAGTCCCTGGTGCACCACGGTTAACTTCGAGCTCGCTTGATATTCGTGGGATTTGTTCCCATGCTTGTTATTCGTGGGTCTTGTACCTGCGCTTGTTTTGTAGCCTCATGCTACGCTTGTTTTTGTGGCTTCAAGCCGCGCTTGGTTATTTACCCCTGTGGACTGTGTGTCCACGCTTGTTTTCATGGCCTCTATGCCACGCTTGGTTATTTTCCCTCGTGGATTGTGTGTCCACGCTTGTTACTCCGTTCTGTTGAGGTCCTACGGAAAGATGAGGTTTGAGAATTATGTTTTAAATTGATTATGTTAAGTCAAAGGTTTTACTATGTATTTGGATTCATTTGATTCACGATAATTTTAAATAGCGTCACTCTTGTTTATGATTGCCATATTGTTATTATTCCAAGTTAAATATGTTTAAATTACTCTCATTTGTATTCCATTGAATTTTATAAATGGGACGTTATTCACCGGAAAATTTTTTTGGCCTCAAATGGCATTGCAAACCTTGCACCTTTAGCTGAACAGTGGAGACTGTCATTCCTGACCGAGCTTGTCAATATATTAGTGGATGTAAAGTTGAGTTTTCATTTATATATATATAATCATCTATAGCTTAGATTCTCCACGTAGTTATAGGTAGGATCCTTGTCTTCCCTTGTAAATTGGAATATTTGTACATATATATGTTGTAGTGGAGCATAGCTCCAAATGTTATTATGAGTATTATTTAATATTTGTATATAAGTTTAAGGCTTAAGGAACATGAGTCCACTCATATTTCGCGCTGATCACCCCTTAGTTTTTAGGGCGTGACATCAGTGTTGTATCCCACAACTGGGGGTAACATTCATGAGTTCACAGCCTTAACTCCATCTGTTGTACTTGACGTTCTTGGCCCTCCTTATTCTCAAGAAGATGGCCGCAATTGTTCTTACTATAAGGATCACTCATATGCTGCTTTTTTCAGTAAGTTCATGTCACTTTTGTTATGGATAGTCACTAAGAAAGTCTTGTACATTCTTCAGTTTTGATTTTTGTTTAATCGGTGGTGTTGATGTTGCAGATGGAGATAGTGAAGTTGGGGAAGAGGACAAATATGAGTATGGATAGTTGGAAGAAATTAAAATGTCAGAGAACTCTCAAATAGAGGACATTGAGTATAGGGGTCATCCAGTTATTGACACTATTCTTTAATTGAATTCTCCAACATGTATTCTAAAACAAACCCACACTTGTTAGCTGTTTCTTTACTGAATACCAACAAGGCCTTATAGAGATCTCATCACTAACCTTACACCTTTTAGGGTTTATGTCTGAGAATATCTATATGTATTTGTATTATCTGGTATTTTGTACTTTGTGGAATGCAAAGTTCTAATTTGTTCATTCTATAGTTATTTGGTGTATAACTTATTTATGATTTTTGTGTTTTTTAGTTCATTTTGTTGGCAGCATTGTTGTTTATATTTCGTTTTGTTTATGTATATTTTTTTGGAATTGCTACGGTATATATTTCTTCATATACACTTTTTTTAATACATTATTCAGTATTGTTTATTTCATAATATTTTCTTTTCTTTATTTGAGTGGTTGTTGTGGAAGAGCTTTAATAATTATTACTATTTTTTTTTCTAATTCCTCAATTTGTGACATTTTTTTTTTCATATTCCGTCGCAAAAAATAAAATCAGTTGCAAATTTTGTTTGCAACAAGGGTTTTTGCGACAGATTTTCTTCCATCGCGGAACCTGTTTATAACGAATTTTCTTTTTTTGGCGATAGATTTTATCCGTCGTTAAATAAGAATAAATCCAGCATGAATGATCCCAAAAAGTTTCACAATATCAAACTTTGAGAGGTCAATTCAATTTGTCTCTTGTGTTTTATCAAAAGACATCTTTTCCCCACTTTCTTGAGCACCAGAAATACACTAAATTATAATAGGCTGATGAAAATTCAAAGCTTGGCTTGTTTCTCTTTAACTGAATGAATAGTTGGAAAACTACGTACAAATCTCTATGACCACAAGGTTGTATATATACAAATCTTTTGTCACAGATTTCTTTAGCGAGGCAGCCAAATATGGGTTATTCCACCATTTTCGTTTATCATGTCAAAGTGAAAGAGCTTGAGAGAGGTTAACAGTTCTTTTCTTTCTTTCTTTCTTTTCCCAGTTCTATATAATTAAACTTAAAACGATAAATTGCACAACTTTCGAATAATTAGCATTATTTACTAAATAATTAGTAAATAAAGCAAATAAGAGATATAGAGGGAGAAAAAAGCACCAAAAAATGTCCAAATTTTTTCTATTACCCTTTTAATATCTAAAATACTCAAGTTTCTTTTTGTATTATAAGAATAATAGTTGCACTGATCGATGCCTTTACCCTTTACACCAAGTCACTAACAACTTATCTCTAAGTTTTGGGGCCAAACAAAAGACCACGGCACTAGAGGTTTTGGTTCACACAAAATGTCAAACAAACATATATGATCGTCCCATTCTATAGGATTTTAACGTTATATCTTAACACGATATTCAAATCTATACTACGTGCACAAGATCAAAGATTCGAAGTCATTTTCCATCTTGATTATGTAGACTAGAGTGAATAATCCGAGTCCGCTCGAAGTACCAAGTAGACGGCGAATATTCAAGTTTGATGTATTCTCGCTGGAAAATCCAAGGTTCTGAAACCCGGACCGGTGACTGAACCGGTCGGGGTACTGGGTTAAGGGTTAGTGGGTCAGACCGGAGTCAGCCCGGAGTCAACCCGGGCTAGACCGGTGAGGTATAAAAAAATTGGAAGTTACTTAAAGTGTAGGGCAACTTTATTGACTTTGACTACTTTTATTGGTTTGTGAAATTTGTTAGTTGATGTCTTATAATAAGGACCAGAGGGAGTGCTATATATCATTTTAATACTTTAGATCAGTAGTAAAATAACCATATACTTCAATACTTGTAACATATTCAGATATTCAAATTAGATTGCCTTTAAAAATAAAAAAATTAAAAAAACCATGGGAAAATCGCAGAAAACTACAAATATCAAAATTGAAGAGGAAAGCTACGTACAGGTGTCAATTATGAAGGACCACTAAGGCAGTGTTTGTGTTGACTGAACATAAAGGGGTTCTTCATTTACTTGGACCAAGTCAACCCATCGCTCACCATAATAATTAACCAAACCAAGTCATGTAACCATTACTATCACTAATATATAATGCTGTATATTTAATTTTATGCCAGAAGCTATCAAATTAAAATCATAATTTTGATAGAAATAAATAATTATCCATTTCATACCTAAATGATGATTTTAATTATAATGGTTTTCAGGTAAAAATAATAATGGTTTAATTTCAAATGTGACGCTAAACAAAATGCACACCATAACCACATAATTTCATACAAGTAAATTCAAAATGATGAAATTCCCATGAGTCAATTCAATTACATTTGTCATCGTTGGAAGAGTGGAAAAGTAAAACACACAAGAAAGATATTATTTTTAAAAATAATGTTTATAGTTATTTTTCTGTTATTATTTAGAGTTGTTCTTGATAATTAGTATCTATAAACCCCAATTCAAGCACTTTGACGTTACTATATTTAGAAGTTAAAAATTATTTAAATTGATTTATTGAAGTTTCACTAGAAAAGTAGAAAACTATAAATAAACATTATTTATCATGTTTATAATAATTTTTTATTTTATTTTATTGGTATGAAAACACTTTTGCAATCAATATCGATGATATATAAGATTACATTGTAATTATTATTAAAATGAAAAACCATTCTTGAAGTATCCTCTAGTTTCCTTCAATTTTTAGTTTGTTTCATGTGTGTTTTTCTCTCTTTAATCCTTTAATTTTACTTTGTTAGCACAATGAGCTTTTGTAAAGAGCTAACAATGTTAACAAAACAAAGTTACATGGGTTAATAGTGCTAAAAGCTTAAAATTAAAATATTTAACAAGGAGAAAATGCATATATGTATCAAATTAAAAATTAAAGTCAACTACAAGTACCTCAAGAATGGTTTTATAATATTAAAATAACTATGTATCCTTAACTATTATTAACTTTTTGGCACTCCTTCTAACCATAAAAAAAAGTAATCAATCAGCAAGTCAATTCCAAATGCCGTAAGCTAAACGCCACTTCCTACTTACATAAACACACAACTCACATCCAACTTTACTTCCCATGCATCTTGGCTTGACTTGACTTTGGTTGTTTTCGCAGATTTCAGAGTTCTGGGAATCTGAATTAAAAGAGTGATGTTTATAGTTTTGGGATAATTCTTCTTGAGCTAATAACGGGTCAGACAGCAAGAAGGAGAAATCAAAATGGCACCATTATATTTGTCTCATTCTTCATTGGGTTACACCATTTGTCAGATTTCAGAGTTCTGGGAATCTGAATAAAAAGAGTGGTGTTAGTTACTGCCTCTTGAAGAGATTTGTTAGGAATAACAATTTTAATTTAATAGAGGGATGTAAGTGATCAGGAGATACTTATATATATTAATACTCTAGATTAAGAAGTTAACATTAAGTGAATTTATTTGGGAATTACATGCTCTAAAAAAACTTGAATAAAGGTTTAGCCGCTCTAGGTTGTTTTTCTCTATTGAAATCTTTGAAACACTTGTATACTGTTTTCTCTCTCTTATATTTGAATTGATCATTAATCTCATTGCCATTGATTTACTCAACTTAAATGAACCAAAGAAATTTAATGCCTAGTCATTAATTATTTTGAGTCTCTGTGGGACAACCTTGATTTGCCAGCTTACTATTTTACGGCTCCTATATTTGCGGTGCCTACTTAAAATTTGGTAGCATCAATTATTGTTTTTCTTGTTCTTCAAACAATCTTGTTTATATGTGTATTTAAGTAAATAAAGTATAAAATCATTTACTAGATATGGATTTTATATATATTGTTGAGACTTTTATAATATAGAATTTTCATAATGTATAAGAGAAACTTTTTTATAAATTGTAATGAAATATTTTTGGTAAGATTTTGAACACTCATTTAAGAGGAACCAGACACAAAGCACTTGTTATTCATGGGTCTTGCACCTACGCTTGTTTCATGGACTGTGTTTTCACGCTTGTTTTCATGGGTTTGAGCCATGCTTGGTTAGTTAACTGAATAGGTGGAAAACTACGTACAAATCTTGATGACCACAAGCTTGGATATCCTAAGCTTTTACTCATATATCATCGATCTTTTCTGCAGCCAGGCACCAAACTATTTTATAAAAATATTGATATAAACATAAATAAATAATCTTAAACAATTAAAATCCGATTTACATAATTAATAACTGGAATATAGACAAAATAAAAAAAAAAACTAATTTATAAAATATAATAATTATGAATTTACAATCTGATCTTTTCTGTAGGCACCAAAATATGCGTTATTATATTCATTTTCGTTGATCATGTCAAAGGGAAAGAGCTAGAGTGTAACATCCCATTTTTCTAAAAGCAGTATAAATTTTTTTTCATCAGAGTAGTGCATCGGAACAACTGAGTACTGATATATATATTCAAAATGCCCACAGACTAATTACAGAAGCGGTTCAATAACCGAGAGTTTTCAAAAGTAAAGGACGACAACGGAAAGTCTTCAGCCGGATCCTTGAACTTGCTGCTTTCCTCTCTCCTCGGTCCTCGGTCCTTCTGACTCTGACGCTAAGTTAAGAGCTGAGATCCACACCGGATCTCAGGTAACGGTTAACCTCATATTCATATATATACAGTATATAGACCACAGTCATTCACATTAACAGTATAACAAATGTATCACACGGAGTGCATGTAGAAGTACCACACGTAGTGCATATAAATGTACCACACGGAGTGCATATAGATGTATCACACGGAGTGTATGTAAATGTATCACACGGAGTGCATGTATCCAAAAGCACATAACAATACTCAGAACATATCAACAGACCATCAACCACATATACGCATACAATACTCATACTACATACATGCATACAGTAAACATCAGAGTTAGTGTTACAGTACGCGAACGTACCTTCGTTGACGTTTTACGGTATTTCGGCACGACGGTTGGTCAAAACGTAATCAGGGATATCCTATCAACATAACAACGTATTTGTTAAGGATGATCTATCATTACGACGGACATTTTTAGTCAAAATGACCATTTTACCCCTAACCCCCTAATTGGCGGAATTTCGCCAGCACTTCGTTATTTTGACCCTAATCTTCCAAAAATTCAACATAACTCCTACTCCAACATAGTTTTCGAAATATAAATCATATTAATTAATGATTTACATCATAACAGGCATTTTAGGTCAAAATTACCATTTTGCCCCTGATGCCCCTAATCGACGGAATTTCGCCAGAGCTTCGCTATTTTAACTTTAATCTTCCAAAATTTTGCCAGAACCTTGACCCCATCATGATTTTCGAAATAATTAATGACTAAAATACCCCTATCATATGATATCTAATCATACTTGGAAGATTAAAGACTAATATAGCATTTCTACTCTAACTACCGAAAGAACTACGGAAGCTAAATACCGAAAAACTTACCCAGAGCTTCGCTGCAAAATTCCCCGGACTACTCCTTCTCTCTACCTTCTCTCTAAAACCGAAATTCCCTCTTGAAATGGTGTGAAGAATATAATGAAGAGGCAAGGCCTCTTATTTATAGGCAAAATGTTGACACTATTCATGCCTTTTTCATACCGGATATCGGCCGTCGGATCGCATTTTGCCAAATGTCAAGATCCTCACCGGGCCACTTGTCCAAACCGTCCTTGAGCCCTTAGGTGGCACAAAATTGACATCATCCATGATAATGTCATCAACTTGTTCAAGAAGGTTTTATACCGATAAATCCCCGATCGGTGTTCGAATCGCGTAATCGCGTAAAATCCCAAAAATCCGGAATTACAACTTTGAAGACATTTTCTCACTCACTAGAAATGTCCGGGTTAAATAACTTTTTGATTCCATACAGGGTTCCAACGGTCCTGCGGAAGTTTCTCGAAAGGCGTGCCCGTTTACGGAATTCACTTCTGGAATTGTCACTTTCTGGACAAAAATTCACTGACTCCAAATATGTCCAGATAATCATAAAATCATCTCCAAATGTTGAGTTACAATTTATTTTGTTCAAATTCTAATTTTAGGACTATCTGTCTTTTTATCAGATTTTCCCTATTTCGTCTTACTACTAACTTCTTCTACCGATCTCGGAAACGACTCCAGGTACAGCTCAATCCAAGATAAAAATCCACTCATCTTTATTATATTCTATCTTTAAAAATCCTGTTCCTGATTCTCTAGATAGGATCCAATTCCTATCGGTGTTTATTTACTTTTTCAACTATTTCATTTAATTACTTTTAAATTAGGAGTTTTACTTTAACACTCCAACCATTTTTATTCATTTAATCATTCACTCATGTCGGCCAAAACACAGCTGGTCCTTTATCTATTTTTTTTATTTTCTTTTTCCATTTATTTCATTTATTATATTATAATTACTTTATATAATTATCTTACAAAATTCCTCATTGGTCCATACTTTGTATTTAGGCTTAAAATTACTTAATCTCATTTATTTTTCTCAATATTTTCCAATTAATTATCAAATATATTTATGCTAATTTTCTAACCAAAAATCACTAATTATAGAGTTCTACATAATTTTATCACATTTCTTCCATTGTTCAAGCTTAAATAATTAATCAATAATTATTTAATCCATCACTTATTATTTGTTGATAATTTTCTTATCTAGAACTAATTACTTCCTCTCAAAATCTGAACTAACATTGCTATTTTATCTCCCTCGTAACATATCAATAATTATGGAGTTAGTTATGATCTCCAAATACTTTATAATTGTTATTTTACAATTCTTCCAAGCTTATAATTTTTTAAATTACCAAAATTAGAGAAAATATATTCTCTCAATTTTAATAATTATTTTACTACCTTTCAGGATCTTTCACAATTTTCTTAAGTTATGATATTTACCCTAAGTATGATTTTTAGGGTATTACATAGAGAGAGGTTAATATATAGTTCTTTTCTTTCTTTCTTTCCTGTTTTATTACACTTAAACAATAAATTGCAGAAGTTTCGAATAGTTAGCATTATTTTTGAATGAACTGTCTGAAATATATGATGTAATACCCGAATATTTATTTATCTGGAATGTTATATTAAGATAAATAAATGGCTATTTCTGATAGGTGAATATGAGGTCTCAAGTCTTGTGTGTACGTAGCTTATATTTCTAAGAAAATTCATCTTAAATTAAGAAGGAAATAAATGCCAAAAGTCCCAAAAATACATTTATGGGTTATGAAATGCCCTAAAAATATTGTGATAAACCTTAAAGGGCAATCAAATATTTATTAAAAATTAGAAAGAATATTGTCCTTAATTATAGAAATTTAGTAAATTATTTCCTTGGAAATAATAGAGGGAAAAAGTAAATATTATTTTGGGGATCATAATTGACCCATGATTTTTAATATAATGCATGAGACATAAAATACCATTGTCAGTAAAATAGTTGTGAGAAAATGGTTAATCCTAATAAAGAAAATTATCAACAATTAGTAAGTGCTTATTGGCTAATTGTTTAAACATGATTAAGGGGAATATCCAAGTTAAATTGTTTAAAACCCTTTAGTTAAATGTTAATGGCTAGAATTAGCATAGAATATACTTGCTAATTAATTAGAAAAGATAAAGAAAAATGTATGAGATTAAGTACATGAAAACCCTAAACCCTGAAAGATTACTAATCATGTGGTTAAGGCACCAATTAAACTTGTTAATCAATTTCTACAAATTAAACAATAATCAATGGCTAAGATTGAATATAATAAAGCAAGATCAAAGGCTACAAGAATTTCTAACAAATTAAAATGCCTAAATCCATGTTAATTGAAAAGGGCCAATGGGAGAATTTTGCTACATAATATTAGATAATTAAAATATAATATAAGTTAATTAAAAAGTAAATAAAAATACACAAAGAGGGAGCTAGCCGAAAATTGGGGGATTTTTGGGAGAAAAATGGAGATTTTTTTATGCAAGTTGCAATTTAATATTAAAATAAAATAGATATTTTGTGAAAAAGCAAATAGGATAAATGAGAACCGATAGAAATTAAATCCTATCTTGAAATCCTTGGATTAAATGGTAAACATCTGAACATATTATGAATCAGTGAATTTTTATCCCGAAGTTGATGTTACCCGAAGTTATTTCCGTAATTTTTGAGATTTTCTAAGATTACGCGATTAGAACACCGAACGGGGAACTTTATCGGTAGAAACCCATAAAGCAAGTGATGACCTCACTTGCATGAGATCATCTTTTGAAGAATGACCTATGGGGAGGTCGGCCAAGGGGCTTGAAGGGCCAAGATTGAGCCAACTCAAGAAGCTAAGATCCAATGGTTGGAATTCAAGAAGAAAAGCCATGAATAGTGCACACTTTTTGCCTATAAATAGCCATGAACCCTTTGCAAGTTTTCTTCACCAATTCACTTAGCAAGTTCAAAACTTTTGGAGAAGGAAGAGAAAAGGAAGAGCTTGGAGAAAGTTGTAGCGAAGCCCTGGGTAAGTTCTTCGGTCCCTAGTCTTAAGTTCTAGTAGTTCTTTCGGTAGATATAGTAGAAATGCTAGTTTAATTTTTAATCTTCCAAGTTAGTTTAGATATCATGTTTTAGGGATAAATATGATATTTATTTCAAAAATATGTTGGAGAAAGAGATATGTCAAAATTTTGGAGGATTAGAGTCAAAGTAGCGAAGCTCTGGCGAAATTTCACCGATTAGTCAAACTAGGGGCAAAATGATAATTAGGCCTAAAAATGCCTGTTATGATGTTGGATATTAACAAATGTGATATTATCCTTATAGGATATCTGTGAATCACGTACCGCTGTCGTACCACTGTCAAACATACCGTATTCCGTCAGAAGTACCGAATATCGTCAACGAAGGTACGGACGCGTACTGTAACCCTAACTCTGTGCTGCTCATATACATATATGTGATAGATAGTTTCATAGACCGAGACTCTGTTTAGGGTCACTGATTATACATACAGCTTTACACGGGTTATAGTATTGATAATACCGTTTGAGTTTTCCTAGCGCTGAGGACACATGTGGTTATCGTGGCACTGGGTATGTGCAAACATGTTGTGGGACTTTACATACTGCTCTGTGCTTATGTTCTGTCATTGTTATGATCATGCATCTGCTCTGTGCTTATGTAGTGATATGCTGCTGTATTGTTCATGAATATTTGTTGTCCATATACTGTTTTATTTG
The DNA here is from genome assembly GCA_025563575.1 of Acacia pycnantha. Lineage (NCBI taxonomy): Eukaryota > Viridiplantae > Streptophyta > Magnoliopsida > Fabales > Fabaceae > Acacia > Acacia pycnantha. Next base: position 983,435 of record JAMWYP010000060.1, read on the forward strand.
AGCATGAGGTTAACCATTACCTGAGATCCAATGGGCATTGGATCTCAGCTGTAGCTTCAGGGTTTGGAGGACCAAGGTTGGAGATAGGGAAAAGCAGCACGTGTAGACCGCTGGCCGGAGAGTTTCCTTTTGATTATGTAATACTTTTGAGAACACATGGATGACTGTACAGATGATATTATATTACACTATGGTTAATGTTTTAATGTGATTCAGTTACTCACTCGCTCCAATGCTCTACTCTGATTGAAAAAAAAAATCGCTTTAAAAATGGGATGTTACATATGAAATAATTCGTTGATTTGCAAATGAGAGATATAGAGTGAAAAAAACGCATAAAATACATCCCAATTAAATCCCCCTTTTTTGTGCCCTCTTAATTTTTATAATACTCAAGATTTTTCCCCTATTAGAAGAATAATGGCTGCACAGGCCAATGCCCTTTACATTAAGTCTCTAGCAACTTATTTGACTAAGTTTTAGGGGTACAGGCGAATCGCGCACCTAAGACGCTTTACCATTAATTCCCACCTTTGCTTTAGCCTTTTCACTTCCTACCGGTCTACCTCTTTTCTTTTATCACCATTCTTCATTGGACTCCTGCTTGCCTCGACAAAACGTCTACCACCACCAGTTTGAGCAATATTAATTTGGTCATTAATTTCCTAAAAAATGGCTTCCTCAACCTCCCATGAATTCACGTCTCTTCCATGGCCCACACTGGGAGAAGACACATGCATTGTATGAGAGATTCCCCCATCCTCCCAATTGGATCCATCTTCAATGCCATCAACACGTGTCTCGGTTCCCTCTTGCAAACTTGACGTTTGGTACATATTTCTCCACATCACATCCTACTACCTCTGCAGATCTCACCTTATGACCGAGCCTAGATTCCACTTCCTCATGTTCACTACCCAGTGTTTTTTGACTCTCCACCGACTGCAGAAGTATCTCATGTGCCACCTGATTAAGAGCTTTATCCAATAGCACAACACCACGTTGAGAGTCACTTGCTGCATCAGTCACCTCTTGGTCGAGACTAGCCTCCACGACCACTAGCCCATTTCCCATCGATTTTAGACCCTCTACCGACTGCATAATTCCCTCTCCCACCTCTTGTTGAGGAGGTTCCTTCAATATCAAAGCTCCATATTGAGATTCCTTATATGCAGCAGACACCGCCTTATCAGCAGAGCCCTTCTTGCCTACCACTCTCCATACTTCAGCAATAGGCCGCGAAATTTGTTCCTCTCCCATCAGAACCCTATCAGTTAGTACCATCACACACTTCCCTGATCTATGGCCTACCCGCTTGCACTCCACACAAACATCGCCGAGCCCTTCATACATAATAGGTCTTTGTTTATTTTCTATTATGTACTCCAACTCTAGCTCCTTCGATAGGTCTACTTCTACACAGATTCTGGTGTACCGTCCCCTTGCGACTCTTGTGGCAACCGAATCCATCCTAATAAATCTGCCAATAAAATTACCTACATCTGTCAGCAGTTTCGACTTCACAAACTCGGGTGGGAATGACGGCAGGCTCACCCACAATTTCACTTTATGAATTACATCAACTGCAGGGTCAAAGGTTGGCGTCCATTCCTCTACTGCAATATAGTAATTCTGAATCATCCACGGTCCTTCAGTTTTAGCCAAATCCAGGTCCTTCACGTACGGATTCAAACCAAACCAAGTAGAATCCATTTGCCACATCTGTGACTGCAATTCTTCCTTGCCGCGCCCACATAGCCTCTAGATGTTGACGCAGAAAATCAAAGGCAAACTTCCTTCCCAAGGGCTTAATCACGAGAGTTTGTTACCACCTACGCCAAGCTTGCTGTTTGAAGCCATCAGAAAAAGAAAACACCATGATCCCCTTCTCATTCCGCTTCTGGCTTATTTCTGCATCCACACCCAAACCTTCCACCACGCTGGCATCATCCAACTCGCCATCCCACATAGGCTGAACCGTTCGAACTGCACTTGCATATGAACGTCCCTTCCTGACCTCCATCTCAATCGCCATGCAACGGTTGAGCAGGAACCCTAGAAGAGCCAAACCCTAGCAGAGTCTCTCTCTCTCTCAATCGTTCTTTTACCATACTTATCTAATCAGAGCTTACTTTGCATATGGAAATTATTATGGTAAAAATCAAACTCCAACCTTCGACCGGTACCTTGGCTTCAATCACTGTTCTATTTTTCTAACACATTGCTATTTTTTTTTAACAAAACACTTGACTAAAAACTAATTGTTAAACACCAATAAAAATTGGTACTCCCTCTAGTCCTAATTATAGGACATATTTAACCGATTTTGGGGAGATTAAGGAGATAAGTTAAATTAGTTAATTTTACTCATTTTCCTAAAATGCCCTTATATAAATTTAAAATAACATATGTAAAAGTGAACCAATAGCCCCTACCACATACATCTCCGACCTTGAATTTTCCTTTCCACACGCTTTCTAATTAAAATAATGGTCTTACTATATATACATATATGTGTGTGTATATATGTATACATATAGATATATATACCCATATATATGTATATGTGTGTGTGTGTTTATATATACACACACACATATTTATACAAATACACACACACATATATATTGACAGACACCCACACAAACATATACCCACACAGTGACATAGACATACATATATGTATACACACACACACATACATGTATGTACACACACACATACACGGGTGGAAAAAAGGCATTTAAGACCGGACAAAAGAGGCATTGTAAGACCGGACCCGCGTCAGGTCTTGTTCCAGGCGGTATTAAAAGTCTCACTTTTAAGACCGGACTCGAACCGGTCTTAAAGAAATTCTTTTAGACCGGACATTTTAAACATCCGGTCTTAAAAGTGTTTCAAAATAATAAATAAAAAAAAGAAAAAACTCAAATGAAACAACAGGTCCCAAATCACCAGATCTAGCAACATTTTGAATGTCCCTCCGTCATCAATGACGGAGAACCAAGAGAAGATTGGAAGCAACAACAACAAGAAAAACAAAAAAGATGATTACAAAGTCCAGAAATAAGCAAAAATAACAAGAAACAAAAATCATTCACCATGAAAATTGAATTTGAAGTCCAGATCTACAAAAAAATCACAAGTTTAAAGCAACCAAATCTGAGCAGGATCCTCTTGTCGATGCTAGCAAAGCTTCAAACAACCAAAATTGAAGTCCAGATCTGAGTAGGAGCGGTCAATGTAGGAAATAAACAGACTTAAGCAAGAAGAGATCTGGGTTTGATTTCAAACCGGATATATGCGAAGGCGGCGTGGAAGGACCCATAGATCGAAGAGGAAAGAGCCGCCGTCGTCCAGAATCCTCAAAGTAGTACGTTTTCGCTGTTGCTAAGGATTGGAGTCGACGCCATCGCAAAATCCTCGAAGCATCTCACCGCCAACGTTGCTAAGGATTTGAATGTGTGGCTCTTGGGATGACTTACAAAGATTGCGAGTAGGTTAGAGGAAGAGGATGACATTCTTGCTGAGGATTTGACCCGTGAGGCTCTTAGGACACTCATTGAATCTATAACTAAGCAAATGTTATATCACCAATAAGACAAATCAGACTTACAGACTTAACAGGTTTAGCGAATTTAGTTTTTTTTTTTACACTTTTAAGACCGGTTTTTTGAAACAACCGGTCTTAAAAGTATACTTTTAAGACCGGTTGTTTTAAACAACCAATCTTAAAAGTGTAAAATAAAAAATAAAATAAAAATGACCGGTGGCAATTTCGTAAATATATAGAACACTTTTAAGACCGGTTGTTTCAAAAAGCCAGTCTTAAAAGTGTTCTATATATTTACGAAATTGCCACCGGTCTTTTTTTTTTTTTTTTACACTTTTAAGACCGGTTGTTTGAAACAACCGGTCTTAAAATTGTTCTATTTATTTACGAAATTGCCACCGGTCATACTTTTAAGACTGGATTTTTTATAATCCGGTCTTAAAAGTCTTATATATATTTACGAAATTGTCACCGGTCATACTTTTAAAACCGAATCTTTTATAATCCGGTCTTAAAAGTGTTCTATATATTTGTTGGAAGTTAAGATTTAATTAGTTAGCGTATACGATTATATTGTGCAATTATCTTAATTAAGTTATTAGAGAGATTTTAGGAATTAAGTTAGCGAGATCATGGTTTTTTGAATTTCGTAATTAAATCCTGATTGTAATCATCTTAATTAAGATGTTAGAGAGATTTTAGGAATTAAGTTAGCAGATCATGGTTTTATGAATTTCGTAATTATATTCTTGATTGTAATAATCTTAATTAAGTTCTTAAAGAGATTTTAGGAATTAATTTAGCAGATCATGCTTTTTTGAATTTCGTAATTATATTCCTGATTGTAATCCCTAGATTATAGGAACTGCCTAGGTCAGAAGATTATTTACTTTTTAGCATTTGTATATAATTTCAATTAAGCGAATGAATAAATCATCATATTCTCGGACTCATCTCTTATCAGCGTCTTCTCACAATATTTACGAAATTGTCACCGGTCATACTTTTAAGACTGGATATTTATAGCCCGGTCTTAAAAGTAATCTATATATTTATGAAATTGCCACCGGTCATACTTTTAAGACTGGATCTTTTATAGCCCAGTCTTAAAAGTGTTCTATATATTTACGAAAGTGCCACCGATCATATTTTTAAGATCGGATCTTTTATAGTCTGGTCTTAAAAGTGTTCTATATATCTAGGAAAGTGTCACCGGTCATATTTTTAAGACCGGATCCTTTATAATCCAGTTTAAAAAGTTCTTTATATTTACGAAACTGTCACCGGTCATACTTTTAAGACCTGATTCTCTATAATCCGGTCTAAATGAAGCGATCTTAAAGCTCTTTTTTGCACTAGTGATACATATATATGTGCGTATATGTCTATGTATATTTGTGTGTAGGCACACACATATACATACATATATACACAGACACACACACACATATATCTGTGTGTGTGTCTCTCTCTCTCTCTATATATATATATATATATATATATATATATATAGGCAAATTAACGTCAGCTGATCGATAAATAAATTAGAATCCAACAATTTAAAAGTTTCACTAATTGGATATACATATACCCACAAAACACACTTAAGAGAATAAAATATGGGTATTTAAGGAAGAAATTGACAAAAATTAGAATGTTGTTCTATAATTAGGACCAAAACCAACTCCAAAATATTGTCCTATAATTAGGACCGGAGGGAGTATAATTAGTAAGGAGTTTACTTATATCTCATAAGATTTGAGTTCAAATCTCACTCAAAATTAAGGACCTTAGCTTGTCGGCATTGGCGGACCGAGGTACTAGACAAGGGGGCAGGTGCCCCCCTTAAATTTGGGAAACTTCAAAAAAAAAAAAAAAATTAATACATGTTTGAATGATTGCATGATTGTTTAGTGCCTACCTTTAGTATATCAAGATTGCACCTCGTAATCGGATGTGAGATGAATGATTGAATGATTGTTTAGTGCCTTATATTGAAAAATATGTATTTGATAGCATTGATAATAAAACAATTATGATGGAATTTCAAAAAATAAAGCCTAGAAGGATGGCATTATAATTATTTTTATTGTAATATACTTTTGTTATTAAAATATATGTACTTGAACTTATTGAGTGCTCACCTTTCATTGTAATTTATATAGTTGTATTTCTAACAGCACATAACCTTACTTTTCTAAATGACAAGTTTTAAAATAATTGTCTCTCTTATTACATCATCAATATTCACTTGATTTCATAAATACTTTTTTGATATTTTTTTCTTGTTTATATTCTATTATTTTTTAATGCATTTAAAAATTTCCTTAAAAAAAATTTTTTGGGGCACCCCCCACCAATGGTGCCCCCCTTCACTATTTTTCTGGGTCCGCCCCTACTTGTCGGTGGGCGATCTATTTGTGATTAGGAGGATCAAGCAATAAATTTTGTTATTAAGCATGTACCTAGCTTATAATTTATATCTAAAGAAATCCTTAAATTATTTGAATATTGAAGAAGTATAAAATATAGCATGCAATCTAATCGAAGCTAATGAATTGTAAAGTCCAAGGTCTGGATAAAAAAGACATTGATGAAAATTTCCCCTATTAAGGCGGACCCCACTTCGAATCTAGATAAATCATTAGTACTGATAAACAATCAGTATTCTCAATGGTTTTTCAAAAATGAAAAAGTTAATGAATAGTAATCAATATCATGGTTGTCAAGCCTCTGAGTTGAGTTTATTATTTTAACGTTTCTAACTCATAAAATCGAATTGAATTATTGGTAAATTTGTGATTATTGTAAACTCGATTAAACTTACGAATGTATAGACCGAGTTTACCGTTTTATATTTTTAACTCACAAAATTATATTAACTCACTCTAAACCCGTGTTAATTTTTTCAATTTAATCATGCTCAATAGCTTTATATATGAATTTCATAGAAATTTATTTGTTAAATATGATAAATTTTTAATGTTGATGAATTTAATTTTAATTACTTAGATTTAAAATATATTTAAATCAAATTGTTGTCATTTTTTATATTTTAATTATTTAATTATACACTATTAATACGTATTTAATGGTAAAAGTAAACTTTACGAGTATACGATACGAGTTTACTTTACTATCACGAGTTTGCTTAAACTCGTATGTTTGACAACCTTAATCTATATGCCTAATAAGTTTACATAGAACTAACTATTCAAAAGATAAAAAATTACATAGAACTTTAATAAAAAAGTTGTATGCATACGTTCCACCATCTTGTTATATTATTATTAAAAAATGAAATTGAAGAAATAATCTGGAGAAAGAAGATAAAGAATCTTATTGTATTAACCACAAAGAACAACATGCTCATTCAATTAGTAACCCACTTAAGTTACCTCCAAAACCTAAAAGGAAACTAAGTTAACTCCTTCTTAGAGAGAGACCAAGTTAACTTTCTCTTGGAGGAAAACCAAGTTAATTCCCTCTCTAAACATGGAGAGGATTCCACATCAAACACCTTAATCTCAAGAGTTAACTTGGTCTCTCTCCAAAAAGGAGTTAACTATGACAAGAAGAATGTTAGATTTTTTTTTTTTTTTTTTTTATTTATAATTATGAAGATTCCCTCAACCTCATAGGATATGTAAGCATATATATATATGGGTAAAGGATTTCTCCAGTCACTGGAGATAGAGTTATCTCCAGTGACCCTAAAACTACGTCATTTTGAATTAATGAAGGGTGTTTCTGTAATTTTGTTTATTTTTTAATCATATAAATTTTACCAAAACACCCTTCATTAATTCACCTAAAATTACTAACACACCCTTCATTAATTCAAAACGACGTAGTTTTGGGGTCACTGGAGATAACTTTATCTCCAGTGACTGGAAAAATACTTTTCCCTATATATATATATATAGGACGGAGTCCTTAATATGAGAGTCAATAGACTAATATAGGGAAAATAAGGAAGTTAAATAAATTATTTAATTATAACATATGTTACATGATCTCTCTGAAATACTTCTATATATCATTAGAGACAAATTATTTTGCAGAAAAATGATAAATACTAATACTTGAAAGTAATTTATTAATTTTCCTTAATCTCCCCAAATTAGTCAATTAACTCTTATATTAAGAAAGGAATGAGTATATTCTGTCATCCAACATGCAATTAATTAATTCCATGTTCGATGACTGATATACACTCATGTGTATATATATATATATATATATATATATATATATATATATATATATATATATATATATATATATATATATATATATATATATATATATATATGAGGCCGTTTTAATTAGGCATGGAAGTTGGTGTAATGAAAGAAGAGCCTTGCAGTTAGCAGATTCCTCACTAAGTGGAATATGGAATCCCAATGAATTATTGAGATGCATAAATATTGGTCTATTATGTGTGCAAGATCAAGCCGAAGATCGACCTGATATGTTACATGTTGTGTCTTTAGCCGAAGCCGAAGCCGAAGATACCTGTCTAATGAAATCATTTCACTAGCTGAACCTAAGCAACCAACATTTTTCACTAATGCAATACAAAACAAGGCCACATCACCTGCTAATATAGAAGACAATTATTCAACATATAACGTAACAATTTCAGATTTCACAGGTAGATAAATTATGTAAGACTACCCAAACTGTTAATAAATTACACCAAAAGCATTCTACCCTTTCCTATAGTGATATTGCTAAGAGAAACATCTTAATCTCTATATGCATCAACTTTTCTTGTTCGATAATATATTAAGAAGTCCCTATTGATCATCAAATTCCCTAAACATAATTGATTTATCATATTGAACTTGGTGTTTTTCAAAGAACATTACATAGTGGATTGGTCTACCATGAAGACAAACATGACATTACAAACTGAGAATATTAAACAATCAACAGTCCAGTAGTCCACACAAGCCAGTCTTTAAGGTTATCTAGCATGTGGGACTAATGATGATGAATCAAAATGAGAAGGATTCAAAGAACTTGTATCTGATGAAGAATTATTATCGGACCATCTCATGCTACGCTCTGATCTTTCATGGGTTATTTCTGAAGCCAAACAGTCCTTTAGCTCAGTTAACACTTCACTTATGTCAGGCCTTTGGATTGCAGTAGGTTGGGTGCAGGACATGGCAATTTCTACAAGTTTCCATGCTGAACTTCTTTTGTACTGTCCTTCTAACCTTGGATCAACTATGGCTTCAATATCTCCATTGTTAAGTTTTGGATTAACCCAATCAAGTAATTGTATCTTGATTCCAATTGACACTTCTTTCATTGCAGGCTGTCCTGTGATTAGCTCGAGCAGAATTATCCCAAAGCTATAAACATCACTCTTTCTATTCAAATTTCCAGAGCTGCGAAACCTACACATGGAATTAAGAGTCAAGTGTTTGATCTTTGTTATCTTCATCGTCATATGAAATTTACCAAGGGCTTGTATGAAATTGCTTATGATAAGCACATTCACGCAAGATGAAACAAAACGCTTCACATATTTGCCACGTAAATGGTAAAATCACAATTGAAAAGCTAAATGGGGGTTTCAAAACATCATTTCAAACAAGCACTAAGGGGATAGGTGACTCTATGCTATCAATCCATATCTTTAGCATCAAGTAAATGTTTGGTTGAAAGAACTGGACAAGTTCTATAATTGACTATTATATAGTATAATTGACCATTTTTGGGCTTCTAACCAAGTCTTAAAACTTTGCTTCTTACATATCATGTTGTTGCATTTTATTAAGCTGTGAAATGAAGAGACTCCTGCAGAGACGTGATCTATAAAACAAGATCTATAGTAAAAATAATTTAACCTATGTTACTTACTCGGGATCGAGGTAACCGAGTGTGCCAGCTGGTATAGTTGATATATGACTGTCATGTTCATTTTCAAAAGATCTACAAAGGCCAAAGTCAGAAATTTTGGTTTGCATGTTTTCATTCAACAAAATATTGGAGGTCTTCAAGTCTCTGTGAACTATAGGAGGCCTAATACCATAATGCAAATAGTCCAATCCTACATTTTCATCAAGTAACAGAAATTTTAGTAGGTTAGTATGTAGATGATTAATGAGAAGACTAGGAAAATAGAAGACATTGAGAGAAAGTACCAAGTGCGACATCAACTGCAATTTGAAGTCTCTCAAGCCACTTCAAAACAGTTGGATTTTTATCTGCAGAGTGTAGAAAACAGAGTATATATAAATTAAAACACGTCTTCAAAAAAATCTTACATCCTTTACCAGATATTTTATTTCTCTTCCAAACCAAAATAAAAAATACTTCTTGAATCCTTTCAAAGAAGAAAAAAGAAATCAGACATCTAAATTGACTAAAAAATAATTTCCAAGCCTGGTAACATCAAGAATTTCTCTTCAACAAAGCAAAGTAGCTTAAACGAAGTTATTATCTTTTGGTGACTACCTCCATAAACTAACCTGACAATAACTGTTGCAGATTCCCCTTTGCCATATATTCATAAATCAATGCTTTAACATCACCTTCATCACAGTAACCCACAAAAGAGACCAAGTTTTTATGGTGAACAAAAGTCAATAAATCTGCCTGCAGTTTGAAGTTCAACATCATGAGTTTAAGGAAAGCTAGTGCTTAAAATTCTAAAGTCTCTGTTTTCTAAACTACACTATGAGGAAAAATATAAAGTGATGAATGTGGCATCAAACCTCAGAGTGAAACTCCTTGTATCCTTGTCTTGATGTCTGAGAAAGTAACTTCACTGCAACTTCTCTACCATCTTGCATAGTGCCAAGGTAAACATCTCCAAATCCTCCTTTCCCAATTATAGTTTTGAAGTTACTAGTAATTATAGTAACCTCTCTAAGAGAAAATACTTGTTTCTCTGATATCTTTTGAAGTTGAATGGCTACATGAGAAGAGGAAGAAAAATTCCGTTCTATGATAAATCAGATTTCTTTTGATATTGAATCAAAACTTGTTTATATGAAGGTGGGGACTATAAGGACTACAAGTTGATAAAGCCATGATATAAAAACAAAATTATGGTTGCCACAAGTTGCCACAAACACTGCCTAATATCAGAAGTAGGAAAATACCTCCTTGTTTCTTCCTTTTGATTCTCATGTTCATCAGATAAATAAGTAATGTCGATACTAAAACAACTATTGATGCTGCTATACAAGCAATGATGAGGGTTGCATGCTTCTTTGTCTCACATGATTCAGCCAGACAAATACCTGGATTTCCTTCCAAACTAGCCCAAAAAAACATAAATTAATATGCAAAAAGTGTCAACTATCATTAAAGTAGTTAGACCAATGATTTGAACATCAAATACCACATTTGGGAATTTATATCAAATAATGGAGCTATATCATGAGATAGACCACTCATGCAAGGAGGGGGTGCCTGCCAGATGTGCGCCCCCTACTGCCCTCTCTGTTCCCCCCATAAATGGGGGACTTCCTAAATTTTTTTTTTCAATTTCTTTTAATTACTAGATTCTACATTTAATGGGTGAAACTTTTTATATTTTATAGGCAAAAAATGGTGTTGTTTTCAATTTTTTATGATTTTTCAAAAATGTAGTGTTGTAAAATTATGTAGTTTCTCTTTTATTAAAAGGATTAAATCTTTGTATAAAAAAAAAGGATTAAATCTTTGAAAATTAAAAATTAAAAATAAAAACAACACCACTTTTTTACCTATAAAATACTAATATGTCATTCATTTTATATCGAATTTAATGATAACAAGAAACTAGATAAAACATTTGGGAAGCCCCCATTTTTGGCGGCAACACACAAGGCAGCATGAGGCGCACATCAGGCACTGCTGCTCCACTCATGCTTATCAAATCAAACTCTAAGTTAAATGTAGGAAAAGAAGAGCCAAAATTTGAACAAGAAACTTGTTGATTGTATTAGATTTACTTAAAGTAGAGGGGGAAGAATTGAAACCTCAGTGACAAAGAGGCTTTTGATTTTATCCATAGTGATTTGGGGATTGAGCCTGTGAGCTGATTCTCTGTCAAATTACTGTAGAGGCTTTATGATAAATATGTTGAAAGGACATGGTTGAGGAAGTTAGTATGAAAAATCCAAAGGATCTGAACTTACAGGACTTCCAAATCTGGCAACTGTGCAAAATATTCAGGCACTTCTCCTGTCAATTCGTTATATGATAAATCCCTGCATAAAAGTTATCATTTGAATGAGCAGGGTTAAAACTTTGCAAGTTGACAGCCTCTGAAGCCTTATGGATATAAAGAAAATGAAAACTTACAAGGACCGAAGTTTAGTAAATTTTGAAAATGAAGCATCTATCTTCCCTGTTAGTCCCCTTGAACTCAAATTCCTGCTTGAATTGTAGAATGAATTATCTTCTTGACATTGTTAAACATACGAATATGAGAAAAACGGGAGCTGAAATGTATTGCAATATGAGATACTCCCTCTAGTCCTTAATATAAGACATATTTGATAAGTGAATTTTAGTTCTAAATATAAGACATAGTTTTCATATTTATTAATATTTTTCTAATTTATCCCTATTGATACTCCTTCAACAATAATCAAGAAGAAGGGGAAATTGAGTAATTAAGGAAAATGACTAGAGTGTTTTAGAAAATACATATCATATTAACTAACTTAACTAACTTCTTTAATCTAATCAAGTTAGGTCAATATGTCTTATATTAAGGACCAAATGAGTATTTTATATTGTTCACAAATGATGGAGAGATCTAGAAAACAAGAGCAGTACTCACAGTGAAGTGACCCTTGGATTGGCATCAGATGTGCAAGTGACCCCTTCCCAAGCAAAACTAGCTGGAATGCATGGATCTCCTTGCCAATTTATGATGTTATATATGGTTTTTATTCCTCGAATCGCATCAACTGTGTTGACAAAAAAAAAAAAAAACGAATTGCGTCAACTGTTGTGTTTAGCATTAAGAGCTATCTGAGTAGTTTAGTTTTTTTTTTTTTTAATAACAAAGGCAAGCCGGAGCTTGAAGAGATAAGTGATGGCGAAACCATGAAGATTTCAGCTGAAATACATCAATGGTTTTTATTCCTCGAATCGCATCAACTGTGTTGACAAAAAAAAAAAAAAACGAATTGCGTCAACTGTTGTGTTTAGCATTAAGAGCTATCTGAGTAGTTTAGTTTTTTTTTTTTTTTTAATAACAAAGGCAAGCCGGAGCTTGAAGAGATAAGTGATGGCGAAACCATGAAGATTTCAGCTGAAATACATCAAAGACAAAACTAAACTAAAAATGACAGGACTGTTGGTCCCTCAAGGCCAAATGAAGACATCATCTGAGTAGTTTAGTTAAGTTTAAGCATCATGAAGGAAATCAAGGACCAATTTGACCAGGGGTAGCAAAGCAAGAAGTTGGAAATGAGGGAAAGAAGGAAGATGACTAGGGCGTTTTAGAAAATTCATATCATATTAATTAGCTTAACCAACTTCCTTAATCTAATCAAATTAGGTAAATATGTCTTATATTACGAATCAGAGGAAGTATTATTAAGCCAACTATTTTTTACACAACATGAACCTATTACTATTGCAACAGCTATTATATACTAAAACGAACTATGAACATCCATATGTATAAATCATCCAGAACAAGGGGTTACCATCAACTTGATCAGTTTCTGAATTAGGTAGTTTTAGTCCTTTATAAACCTCAAAAGCATTGATCATGGCTGGTAAATCAGATCCTGCGGTGGGTTTGATCCAAATCTGAAGATGGTTTACTTGTGTGATACTATGAACAACTTGCAACAGCTTCAGATGTTGAGTAGTAAGAGGATCCGTGGGGATGTTCTTATCATTGAATGTAATATCCATGATCCTTTTCTGAGTTGTTGCTTGTTGCTCAAATTCAAAGAAGTAAAAGTAGCAGAAGTACTCGTCGGAACTATCAGTCTGTTGATCATAGTAGATTTCCATGGGAGAGTTCAGACTTGGAGACTCTATTGCAGTCTTCAATACTTGTCTTGGCAGTTTATTAGGATCCTGTGTTCCGTTCAAATCAATGGCTACTGATGTGTCGGTTATACTTAAATTGCCAAAGAATCTTTTAAACCACACACGACCATATGTATCATCTTCAAACCTACATTTAAGGAGCAGAGTCAAAAGCAAATACTACTATGTATTAAGATGTAATGTGTAAGTAGACTCGACTTGATGTGAAAAGCACAAAAGTCCTGTATAGAATTGAGAAAATACGTATACATATAGGACAATACTTAGATTGATTTGCTTATATCCATTTCAAGTTCATCATGGGTCAGTTCATAAGTGCAGGTATGCGTTTCAACAACTAAAAATAGCAAATTAACAATTATCCATATGAAAATTTACAAATCTTTATTTACTTTTAAGAGTTAATACAAAAATTTACAAGTGTTGATAGATGAATTTGTAGATAAAAATATGTATTTCAACAATTAACAATAGTAAAATAACAATTGTGACCGGAGGACTTAGATTTGACTCAAGTTTTATCAATAGACACACACATATGCTCAAGGGGTAGTATAGCTTACGGGTACCTGATGAACCTGTTGTCTCCTGGGCGGCCGGGGGTGGACCGAGTCAAGAGATCCAACGGAAGAGAACGGATTGGGTAAGTATCATCACCAAGAAGCCATAATTCCAAGGAGGAAATAAAAGGAACACCTTTTCCTGTTTTAACAAGACACACACTTATGATGTCTGTTGAGGCAACAAGAATGACCTCAACAGGATAATACGATGTGATATCATCAAAATCAATGGTTTTCCAGCGATTGACACCAAGATACAAATCGAACATGGGAGTTTTGTTCTTCAAGTCATAGTTTCCATAAGCAAAGAAAGCTCTGACTATGTACTTGTTGTTTCTCCCCTGTTTGGGAGATAGAGTATAGCAATTCCTATCTCCATCTGGAAAACTTCTCAGTGTGTTTAGTTGCTTTGACATTTGGGGTTTAGAAAAATTGTAATCTGATGGTAATTTGTGGTTCTGGCCTGCTTCTACAAAATCTGAATCTGGTTCCCACATGTTGCTCTCACTGTCTTGGTATGCCTCCTCAACCCCACAATCTATTCCTATGTAGCCTGCAAATGTTCGGGTCAAGCAAGTAGATATTAATCAGAAAAGAAAGAGAGCTATTTCAAAGAAGCTTAACGGATGCAGATAATGGAGGAAAATGAGAGTCATTAACAAGAAGAAGTAAAAACGACTTCAAGCTTCCATCCATCAGAATCATCAAAATCAAATTGTTCTGCTATAAAAGAAGGAAAAAGAAGAGGTAATTTACCTGAATCATGATCAGTGGTGGTCTTGGAGTCTGAAGCTACCAAGATTGAGTTGTGGAGAGGAATGAAGAAGAAAGCAAGTAAAAGCAGAGCCAATGGTGGTGCAATCTTCATGTTTGACACTGCCACTTTAAACTCAAATGCCTACTAGTGCTCATAAACACACATAATATAAAAACGAGCCCGACACACCAGGTGGGTGGATTACGTACCCATTGCTGAAAGACCATAGATTGACTTCATGCCATCCATTAGCTCGAGTTATTCAATTATTATTTTATTTTTTTAAAAAGTCAGATTCTCCAATTACACATGGGCATATATGTATAATGTATTTTTTTTTTTATGTGGATTTAAGGTTAAATGTTGATATTTTAAAAATAGAACACATGGTCAAGGAATCTGACCTAAGTATGATAAAAAATATATACATTTACAAGATTTTACATTTTAGAATTTTCAGATATTATAATATTTGGAGTGTGAGGCTACTAAAATATTCTATTGCGTCACCTTTAGAAGATCATGTAAAAGTAATGAAATTGGAATAATGAGAGAAATACTCGTCTTTTTTCCATTAATGAAATGAATCCCTTACTTTTACTAATTTTTCTTTTGCGCGTGTGTAGTTGGGGTGATAGTATTTATGAGAGACAGCTCATTGATTGAACGTAGTGTCGCAATTAACTAACCACGACAAACTTGTCATCACCTTTGAATTTTCATTTGTATGTGTGATGAATGCTCAGACAAGGATAGAAATGCAAATTGGATGGCTAACATCTAACATTGAAAACTAAGGTTAACTACTTTGGCAAACTATGAGTTGTACCCTCCAAAATTTATTATTCTTCCTATCTCATTTGGTGTAAATTTGGCTGAGGGAAGAGAGAGAAGCTCTCAATTCAATCTCATTTAGGCGTTTATTATTAAGGTGAACCTTTCTGACAATAGAGAAAAGCATTGAGCTGAAATGTTTAATCAATGGTTATCATCAATGGTGAACTAATGGGCAACTAGTGAAAAAAAAAAAAAAAAAAACCGTGTTGACCCAATGGATAAATAATCTGTTCCGCTAAAACTACAAATTTGACTGCTTTTGGCATATAAAAACTAATGTTAGAGAGCTGACATACGAATCATAGCTCCATAACTCGCCCTGTGAAACTCCTCCATGTTTGGAAATGCCTAACAGCCTGAATTATAGTAGGCGGATCCAACCTGCAACCTTTCACTAATAAGGGCATATCCATATCACTAGGCCACAAAGTTTTTGATAGATACAAAGCTCCCCGACCAAGTACTTGACTCAATTTAGAAAAGTTTTGAAATAAAAAATTAAAAAATATGTCTAAATCATTATTTTGAAAAACATATTTGAAATGGTAATATGTACCAAAAAATGGTAAATTGAAAGGTGAAAGACTAATTTTCTTTAATTTTTTTTTTTGGTAGAAAAACGGGGCAGCATGCCCATCCTATTCATGAATCAAAACAGCTCTTGGGAAAACATTCCCCACAAAGTCACTGTACAATAAGCTAACAACCTCCTGGGGAGGACTAACAAAACTACAATTAACAACCTGAAGACCAAAACTAATATTAGCAAGCTTGTCTGCACATCTATTACCCTCCCTGTAGGTATGAACCACTTGCAGCTTGTCAAAGTGTGTACTAATGCGGCGAATGCACCACAACAGCCTTGATTCCTCCTCTACAACAACCTGCATATCAGATATCAGATTCACTACAGCAGAAGAATCACATTCCAGTATTACATTTTCAAACTGAAGCGAAGCAGCCAGCTCCAAGCCTGTTAATACAGCCCAAAGCTCTGCTTTTATGGCAGAACATAAGCCCACCTTCCTAGCAAAACCGCCAAGCCATTCCCCCTCACATCCTCTAATTAAACCCCCACATCCAGCCACATTCTGCACTCCTTTCGAAGCTCCATCGACATTTAGTTTGACCCAACCAGACTCAGGCGCATGCCATCCTATATACACTTCCTGTCTTGTGCCTTTAATTCTTCCAAACTCAACTCCAGCCCTCTTTATTTCCCGTACATAGCCCTCCACAACTCTGCACTTATTTACCGGTGGCACATAACCATCCTCAAAACGGCACCGATTCCTCCAACCCCACAAGAGCCAGCAAGTTAAGCCAAACTTTAGGCTCCATGAGTTACCTGTCTTGGCTAGGTTCCACTCAAACCAACGTTTCCCACCTAGCCGTGTGAATTCAGGTTCAAAGACACCTTCTTTTAACTCCCTCCACACTCTCCACGCAACATGGCAATCACGCATAACATGCATCAAGGTTTCCGATTCGTTCACACAGCAGTGACAACCTGCAGAACCACCCAACAACTTACAGTGACGTTCCGCAGTTAGAAGCCTGTCATGACTAGCTTTCCACAAAAAGACTTGAGCTCTTTTTGGCCCTTTCCACTTCCACACCTTACTCCAAATCCCTTCCCCCACATCTTGTTCTTTTCTCATCGCATGATACGCTTCTGCAACACAGTATGTATTTTTCAAGTGGCTCCCCCATCTAACACAATCAGGACCCTTCAAAACATTAGGGGGGGAACAGCCAAGATGAGGTTGAGGCCGTCCTCATTAACCCAACGCCTTATCCATTCCATATCCCAATCTCCTGACTCACTAACCATGTCCTTTATTTTAATATTCCTATCAATAAGTCGCCTCAAGTACAATTATCAATTAACTTACATTGTACCCAGTCCAATGGTCCTCCCAAAACTTAGTGAGGTCACCATCTCCTACTTCCTGCACCAAATTCTCCACAATACAAGGCCAAATTCTTCCCAAACTCTTCCATAAAGCCGAATCAGACTTAGAGACTTTACATTCCTTTTTCAACTCCACATCCCTACCGTATTTCCCTCTTAACACCAATGAACAAAGGCACTCCGGCTTTGCGACCACATTCCATGCTACTTTCCCCAATAAAGCGTCATTCATAATCTCAAGGTTCCTCAAACCTAAACCTCCATTTTTCTTTTCTTTACATAACACTTCCCATTTTATTGCATGCATTTTCCTCTTACCCACCTCACTTCCCCAAATAAAATCACGCTGTAGTTTCTCCATTTGCCTCCTCACACTCGTAGGAACTTCTGAGTGCTGCATATAGAAGATAGCCAATTGATTGGTGACAGCCTGCACTAAGGTAATTCGGCCAGCCAGGGACAATGTTTGCCTCTTCCAACTGCTAAGCTTCCCCTGCATCTTATCAAGGAGATGTTGGAACTTCCTATTATTCCCCCTTCCCTTAGTCATATATGCACCCAAATATCTCCCTATCTCATCCATTCGTTTAAATCCAGACAACAAACAGATTTCATTCCGAACGTTCCTCTCAACATTTTTTGAAAAATACACACTGGTTTTATGTACATTCACCTTTTGCCCTGAGACTTCACCAAACTCCTTCAACACTTCCATCACTAGGCTCATTTGCTCCACATCAGCTTCACAAACTAACAGCAAATCGTCTGCAAATAGTAAGTGGGATATAGCAGTACCATGTCTACCCAACTTGAATGGTTTCCACTTTCGGTCATTAACATAATCAACAATGAGATGTGTCAACTTTTCCATGCCTAACACAAAGAGGTAGGGGGAGAGTGGGTCTCCTTGCCTCAACCCCTTAGTTGGAACAAAACCAGCCCTACGCCCTCCATTCCACATTAGAGCCATCTTGGTAGAACTAACACAGCCCATAATAACCCTCCTCATTCTTTCATCAACCCCAATTTCAGCCAACACCTTACCAACGTACCTCCAATTCAGCCTGTCATAGGCCTTTTCCAAGTCAATTTTAATGATCATATAGCCTTTCCTCCCCCTAATTCTATCCATAGAGTGTACAATTTCCTTTGCCACAATAATATTGTCATGAATATTCCTTCTAGGCACAAAACTAGACTGAAAGGGCGATACAAGATTGTCCATAATAGGTTTTAACCTATTTACTATGATTTTAGATAGCCCCTTATAGATCACATTACATAGAGCAATCGGGCGGAATTGACTTACCACTTCCGGAGCCTCAACCTTCGAAATCAGAACCAGCAATGTGTCATTGATCTCGCTGATCCTGTCAGGATTGTTCCACAGGTCCATTAACAATCTGATTACCGAATGACCCACCACACCCCAATTATGCTGATAGAATGCCGCTGGAAAGCCATCACATCCTGGAGCTTTAAATGCCCCCATTTGAAAAAAGGCCCTTTTAATTTCTGCCTCTTTCAAACTCTCTCCCAGACTTCTCAACACGTTATCTTCAACTCTCCCCCATTGCTGTTTGGTAGTAATCCAGTCCCTATCCACCTTTACCTCTTTAAATAGGTCAGTATAGAAATCTTGGAACATATGAGCAATCCCTTCTTCTTCTTCCACCCACAATCCCTCATCATTTTTGAGCATTTTCACCTTATTTCTCCGTCGTCTACACAAGGTTTTGGTGTGATAGTACCTAGTGTTTCGATCCCCCTCTTCCAACCATCTTCCCCTAGACTTTTGAAACCATAGGACTTCCTCTTGCCTCAAAGTTTGAAGTAAGTCCTCTTCAAGCTCCTTCTCCAACCTCCAAAGATAGGGATTATTACGTCTAGGCACGCAATGCTGAATACCATTTAACCTATTCAGAATTCTCCTCTTACGGAGCTCAATCCTTCCAAATACATCTCTATTCCAGCTTTTGAGGTCATGCTGTAAAGATTCCAATGATATGTGAAACTCCTCTCCATTCCTCCAATTGTTTTGCATAAACTCAGCAAACTCGTCATGCATTTGCCACGCCACTTCGTATCTAAAGTTTCTTTCTTTCCTAGTGTTAGTGTCAAACCGCAACTTCACCAACAAAGGGTGATGATCCGAGCTCACACGAGGTAACGACCTTACTTCTGCATTTTCAAACTCCTCAAGCCAATTGACATTACAGAGGCACCTATCTAGTTTTTTATACACACGATCCAATCCATCCCATTTAGGGCCCTTCCAGGTGAAAAAAGGACCATGAGAATCTATATCAATTAGGCCACATTCCTGAATCCACTCATTAAATTTCCTGCATCTTGCGTCGATGATCCTTCCCCCTCCTTTTTGCTCCAGGGGGGATTTTATTTCATTGAAGTCTCCTGCTACAAGCCAAGGCTCCAAGATGTCACCGACCAAACTATACAGCAAACCCCATAATCGTTGTCTTCTTTGTTCACTTGGATTCGCATACACCGCTGTGAACAACATTCCTTTACCCTCTAAATTCAGTCTACAGTGAATGAACTGCTCATCTTTCACCAAGACATCCACACACAGCTCTGCATTATTCCATAATAACCAAATGCCTCCAGCAAAGCCCTCAGCTTCTACCCTCACCGAAAATTGAAATCCCCAATTCTTAATGGTCTTTGTTGCTTGAGCCCCACTTATGCGTGGCTCCAAAATAGCTACAACATCCACCTTATATCTGGCCCTTGTGTCCTTCAGAACAGCTGCAAATCCTTTACTAGCTGCCCCCTACTATTCCATATTAAGATGTTAATCATTATGACAATTAATAGGGAAAAGTAAGCTAGGGCAGCCCCTCAACTATCAGCAAGTACAGGTGTAGTAAACACCACCCCTACACTCCTTCCATCCATATCACTTGGCTTTCCAGCCTTCTCCCCCACTCCTGCACCGATTACTTCCAAGTCAGCCTTCTCGGAAAAACCACCAGGATTAAGATTTTCCTTTCCCTTTATACTCACTTTCTTTCTGTTATGCATTTCCACATCAACCATAGGGACATTTTCACAAGTTCCTGAGTTCTGCTGGCCCACATACATCTTGTTCATTCCACCCTCATGCTTCTTCCCACCCAACACTCTCTCCCTCTTAATCTCCTGCATTGATTTCCCCACCTGAAACTTTCGTGGATGGCTTACTACACTACTTCCATTCCCTTTCGAACCTTGCTTGCCCTGATTGAAACGTTGGACCTGACTCCCCTCCCTTTGCCCTTCCTCAACACCCTCAACAACACCATTCCTCTCCCCTGCATCCTTAGCTAGAACAGCAAATCTTGAGCCCATATGAGTCCCTTGGTTAGGGACTCCAAAATTTCTTGGTCTTCTACTACGCTGAACTGTTTTCCATTGTTCTTTAACCTCGCCAAACTCATTTCCCTCCAACTTTGATTCCCCTTGTGGCTCCACATCCATTCCCACTTCAGCTTGCACCTTATGGAACTGCTCACAACTCTACTTATTGTGCCCATACCAGCCACATTTGGTGCACAACATGCTAAGACTTTCATACTCAATGATATACTTCTGACCTTCCACGCTAAATGTCGGAATCAGTGATTTTGTAAGGTCCAATTCTACGCACATTCTAGCAAATTTCCCCCTCGAACGATGGGCCGTATGAATATCTAATCGTATAGCCTTCCCAACAGTATTCCCCAAATTTAAGAGGAATTTTTTATCAAACAGAGGTGCAGGCAACTCAGGAAGTCTAATCCATGCAACAATCGACTCAATCTTCTCAATTCGTGGATTAAACTCAGGTTTCCATCTAGAAATACTCAGATAGGCATCCAAAATAACCCAAGGCCCCCCAATTAGAGCCCCCATATAGTCCTCACGATTCTGAAAATTCACCAAATAAAAATCATTTTCCAAATCGAATATGTCTATCTTACCTTTTCTTTCCCAAATCTGCTTTAGTTTCTTTATCATGAAGCCATAGGAAGGCTGCCTCCCCATTAGCTTGACAACCAAGGTGCGTCTAAAGGGCCTATTGAGCCTCTCCTTCTCCTTTTCATCAAAGCTGAAGTCCGGACACAGCGGATTAGAGTGATCCACCATAATTCCATCTCCCGGATTAAGCACTTTCGCAAAATCAGAATCAGCGCCATAGTCTTTTGTCACCTCGTCGTCTTCTTCTCTAGCCCACTCCCACCAGCACGAATGGGATGCTACATTCTGCAATAAGGATTCCCTATAAGACTTTGGAGCTTGATCCTTACCATTTGACTGCATCCAACTCTCATCTCTAGCCTTCATCGATTCTTCTCCCGAAAACTCCCCTGTCGAGAGACGCACCTTCCGCTTCCTACGCCCTAAATCATCGCAATCGTCCTCCACCATAGCCTCACCGTCCCCTCCTCGCAAGAAGCGAACGGAGGGGCCACTCATTTCTAACCGCCGCAGTGGGCGACGGAGATCACAAGGTCGGCGCCGAAATCGCAGATCGCAAGCCCTAGCAGACGCAGTTTTTTCGACACCTAGCAGATTTTATATGGATCGTTTCATTCACTAATTTTCTTTATTAGCTTCAGGCCTAAAACACAATTCTTTGTTAGCATAATTGTCATTAATAAAAATATAATTTTATTTTTCTCTTCTATAATTATGTAGAATAAAAATTTAAAAAAAAATGTAAAAAAAGATGTTCTGTTTTTTTTTTTTCAAAATGAATTTCTAAAACACATAATTAAAAAAAATGCATTTTCAAAATTTTTATTTTTTTGGTTTTTCAAAAGAAAAGAAAAACTGTTTTGAAATCAAAAAATCAAACAGGCCCTATGTCTCTCTAATGTTGGTTTTGCAGGTGTCTCTTTTCTACTAAAAAAATTAATACATGGGAGATCTATTGTTGTGATGAAATTAGATTGTGTTTGGTACAGTGGAAAAATTTTAATGAGCTGAAAAATTTGAAGTTGAATATTAAAGCTCCTTTCCTTTCCATTTTATTTTCCTCTCCCTTAAACCAAGCACATTTTAGAGTTAGTTTTGGTCCTAATTATAAGACCAAGTTTTAACTTTTGTCAATTTCTTCCTAAAATATCCCTATTGATACTTCCTCAATAATAAGTAAAGACAATAATAATTTAAGAATACACATATATTTTATAAAGTAAGTAATATTTGCAACTAATTAATATCATATGTACCTCAATTATATTGTTTTTGGACAAATTTTTTAAAAAGTATTTATTTATTGGTTTGACAAATTAAAATTGAAGATTAATATAGATAATGAATCCCCACTGTTTTTATTTAATTGACTTTATCAACGTAACTTTTATATATATATATTGTGAAACTAAACTAAAATCATGGAGATTAATATGAATCCATCCTTAATTTATGGGAATTAGAATTATTGACCATTGTAATTTAATTTAAAACCGGGACATATCTGATATCTGAATTAATATGAAACCGTGATCCATGACTTGTAGGGATTACAACTCTTATTCACAAATTTTTCCTTTGATGTCTTTCTAAATTTTAAGTAGGGGTATTTTTGGAAAATAATTATAATTAACTAATTTAACTTCTCTCCCTAATCTCTCCAAATTTTGGTAAATAGTTTTTATAATTAAGACCGAAGGGAGTATTATACTAGTCATTTCCTAATGTAATTGCCATTATCAAATTATTTTATAAATCATGTTTAATTTTTTGAACACTAAATCATGCTTAATTGATGTTAGGTAGAGATGTTTATGGCATTAATCATATCTCATAAATGATAAAACTATAAACGCTAAATAAGTAAATAAAATGAAGAGTACGTATGCCGAAAGAAAACGATTTTTTTTTTCTTGGTTTGCTTTCGCTAATGTACTCTACAATTTGCTTTAAAAAGTATGTTAATTTAAGGGTTGAGTTTCTCTCCTCATCATTTTCTCATTATTCCTCATCATCTTTAAATCATGTCAAAATGGAAAAAAGAACTTTTTAAAATGACTTTTGACATTATAAAAGTAAAAGTGTTAACTAAACACGCACTAAATTTAAAATGAATTCTTCAACTCTAGTCCTACCAAGCATTTAAACAAAGTACAAGGAATATTATAAATGCTTAAACTTAGAATACTGTCCAAGGCCTATAGCAACAAAAGGAAACTCAAGCAAACTAATTCTTAACACAGTAACTGAGGACGTCAGGGCCTTCGATAATTCAAAATCCTTCTAACCTCCAAATATGTGACTCTGACTTACTTCTTGGATTTCTTTGATACTTGGGCAGGCTGGGAAGCAGGAGCAGACGGCGCTACTGATGCCTTTTCTCCAGGACCCTGAGCCAAGCGCTCCTCTCTACGGGCAAATTTCCTTTCCCTGCTTGCCTTGTTCTTAGCGCGCTTGGCTTCAAACTGGTCAGACAATGTTTTCTCTCTTGCCTTCTCTGCCTTAGATTTGTGAATGCTCTCTATCAGAACTCTCTTGTTCTTGAAAACATTACCCTTCACCCTCATGTACATATCATGGTACATGTGCTTGTCAATCTTCTTGGATTCCCTGTACTTGCGAAGCAGGCGTCTGAGCACACGCATCCTTCTCATCCAGAGGATTTTAGTAGGAAGCCTTGCCTCCCTTGTACCCTTACGCTTACCATATCCAGAGTGGCGTCCTTTTCTCTTGGCCTCCTTCATACGCCGAGCACGAGATCGAGAGTGAATTTTAGTTGGCTTCCTGATAATGAAGCCATCTGTTATGGAATAAAATACTAGGTTCATCCAAGGTGTGGCCCAACAGGAGACATCTAATACACTTGGGCTTGGAGGCACAAAGAGGCCCAACAAGTCCAAACCCTAACCCTAAGGTAGCCTCTATATATAGTTGGTTAACCTAAAGAGGTACACATCTTCTTCTAAGCTCTCTCTCAATTGCATATACTGCACACAGAGCACACACACCACCCCCTTTAGCTAAACGCCTCCAGTCAGGGGCGGAGCCACACTAGTTTTCCTGGGGGCAAGTGAACCCATAAAAATATATATTTTGTGAAGGAAGTTTTTTTCAATAGATTTAATTGGCTTCATTGGTTAAAGACTTGGTCATATCTCTTCAAGGTCCCGGGTTCAAACGCTTGGTATGCTCTATTTTGGGCAATTTCATTTTCCCATCACACATACCCACCATTTCCTTTCTTCGATTCTTTTTCTTCTTTTGCCCAAATCCTTTCCTTTCTTCCTTTCTTCGATTCAACCCTCAGAACTCAGATCCAGATTCCTTTCTTCCGATCACCTCTCCTCCGCAGCTTCGCCGACACAGCCATTCTCCCTATTTCCGTCAACGGCTATCCCTATTTCGACCAACCTTCCACCGTCAACGTGCACACAG
The DNA here is from genome assembly GCA_025563575.1 of Acacia pycnantha. Lineage (NCBI taxonomy): Eukaryota > Viridiplantae > Streptophyta > Magnoliopsida > Fabales > Fabaceae > Acacia > Acacia pycnantha. The sequence goes on from JAMWYP010000060.1 coordinate 1,008,484, forward strand.
CCAAGGGTCTGACCCATGCCGGCCATGTTTATCTTGATGTCAGGTACAGATCTTTGTGAAAATTAACAGTACAACCATATGGGAGATTTTTCTTAGTTATATTTTTATGGTTATGTGTTTCCGCCGAGAAAATGAACCTAACCCGTTCGGAGGAAGTAAACAGGACAGTGGAAGATTTCGAGAAAGGGCATCCGGATGCGGATAAGGTCATAAACATTCCTTACATGTTCAACACCCCACAGGGTAATGGAATTTTCTTATCCCCCCCCCCCAGTTTAGTTTAATTTGGTTAATGTTGCATTCATTGTGGGGGGCAACAGGGAGGGTGAAGAATGCAGATTTTCTGATCAAAGTATCGTCTGCTTGCAACAAGGAAGATCATTTGCTTGTGGTAAATTTTTGTTTTGTGCGTGGGCTTTTGGGAAGTTAGAATGCTATTTGGATTTGTGTAGTGATGAGGTGCGTGTAATCCAGGATGCCGAGTGGATGAGATCTGTTTCTGCGACTAGGGATCTTCTGGGTGATGTAAGTGGATTCACTTCATACTTGAGAATTTTATATTTAATTATCACGGTATTATCTTATAGATGGAGGCATAAACTTGAATGAGAATGAAATGGTAGGGGTTCAAGAATTATCTATAAATTGTCACTAAACATTTATAGATCATTTTAATTACATATATAACACTCTGGTTTAACTAATTAGCTGTTCACATCACTCTGCCCTTCGGTTTTACAGCAAAAGACTTTCCAGGAATCAAGATAGCAGTTTGTTCATCAGGTTCATTTTCTCTATAAAGACATACTTAGGGTACTCTTAGTGCTACTTCATGACTTCCCCGAGTTCTTGTGTGCTTATCATTTTACCTTCTGTGATGTTATTCCTAGTAGCTGCGTACAAATGCGAAATATAATAATTCTTCATTCTTTGATTTCTTATAGGTTGCAACATGTTCTTTAATCTTGTCAAACTTTTTTCCTTCTAGAAAATATCAACGATACAATCTTAAAGCATTTAAAACTTTCCTTTAAAAAAAAATTTCGGGGGCTACACTAATTGTGCACCCATAAATTCTAAATCCTGGCTCCGCCACTGCCTCCAGTATCATCGAACTACGTGGACTTTGATCCCTCTTCAGGGTACGTAGGCCCTAGGTATCGCACCTAGGTCAAGTCCCTGTGCTTTGTGATCTCCGATCCTCTTAGGTATCTCATCCATAGATACTTGGGGGAGAGCTATTTGATCCTACATCTACATACTAGCCCACCTAGGGCTAGAGATTTATGTTCTATGACAGAACATTGGCGCCGTCCGTGGGGAATCGGTAAATTTCTGATTCCCATGACCGAAGAAGGTTAATGATTCACATAAACCCGTTTCCGAAAATCATGTTGAATTAAAACATGTAGAATTCAGGGTAATGAAACTCGTTTTTGAAAATCATGTACAAATAAAACATGTAGGAATCTGAGGTACATAAACCCGTTTCTGAAAATCATGTCGAATTAAAACATGTAGAATTCAGGGTAATGAAACTCGTTTTCGAAAATCATGTACAAATAAAACATGTAGGAATCCGAGGTACATAAACATGTTTCCGAAAATCATGTCGAATTAAAACATGTAGAATTCTGAGTAAAGAAACCCGTTTTCGAAAATCATGTACAAATAAAACGTAGGAATCCGAGGTACATAAACCCGTTTCCAAAAATCATGTCGAATTAAAACATGTAGAATTCAGGGTAATGAAACTCGTTTTTGAAAATCATGTACAAATAAAACATGTAGGAATCCGAGGTACATAAACCCGTTTCTGAAAATCATGTCGAATTAAAACATGTAGAATTCTGAGTAAAGAAACATGTTTTCGAAAATCATGTACAAATAAAACATGTAGGAATCCGAGGTACATAAACCCGTTTCCAAAAATCATGTCGAAGGAAAACATGTATAAATTCAGGATAATGAAACCCGTCTTCGAAAATCATGTCAAGTCTGTTTTATACAATTAAATCCAAGCTCCTTAATTGGATCTCGGATAGATTGTGGAGTTCGTCCTTAAGAAAGGGACGAAGGCAGACCCCAGCTTAACTGAATCTGGTTAAAATCGGGCCTTGTGTAAAGGCGGCAATGTTGCCAAGTCGTGAAAGTCCTTTATTGGATTATTTGCGACGACAATGTCGCCAAATTTATTTGAATGATTGAGTTCTGGGTAAACAAACCCGTTTTCAGAAATCATAAATCCGGAATCTCGGTGATAAAGTAAATAACCCAGAATCTCGGTATTAAAGCATATCAATCCAGAATCAGAATTTCGGTATTAAAATATATCAATCCAGAATCTGAATCTCGGTATTAAAGTATATCAATCCGGAATCTCGGTGTCAAAGTATATTAATCCGGAATCTCGGTGATAAAGTAAATAACCCGGAATCTCGGTATTAAAGTATATCAATCCGGAATCTCGGTGTTAAAGTATATCAATCCGGAATCTCGGTGATAAAGTATATCAATCCGGAATCTCGGTGATAAAGTAAATAACCCGGAATCTCGGTATTAAAGTATATCAACCCGGAATCTCAGTATTAAAGTATATCAATCCGGAATCTCAGTGATAAAGTAAATAACCCGGAATCTCGGTGTTAAAGTATATCAATCCGGAATCTCGGTGATAAAGTAAATAACCCGGAATCTCGGTGTTAAAGTATATCAACCCGGAATCTCGGTGTTAAAGTTTATAAACCCGAAATCTCAGTATTAAAGTATATCAACCCGGAATCTCGGGTCAGCACGCACGGAATTCCAACAGTCGCGAGCACCTCGTCCGGATTTGGAAAATAACACATCCTGGAAGCTCAGAAACCTGAACTACCAGGCTGGGGGGCAACAGAGTGGGCAACGATTTGTTAAGTGGAAAAGCGTGTTGTCAATGACCGGCATTAATGCAAACCAGAAAGTTTAATGCAAGCTCGGACAAGTATCCGAAATGAGCACGTTGAACGATTTGCACAAATAGTAAGTATTTTCCATTTATTGTGATTTGCTTACATGTTATTAAATGCAGGAATATAAACCAGACAATTAGCCCGGAAAATTGCTACGAAAGCAAAGTCGGATTTAGGGGATCTCGGAAAGCAATCAATGAATCTCGGCAGCTCAGAGACCTGAACTATCGAGCTTGGGGGCAACTGTTATGGAATAAAATACTAGGCTCATCCAAGGTGTGGCCCAACAGGAGACATCTAATACACTTGGGTTTGGAGGCACAAAGAGGCCCAACAAGTCCAAACCCTAACCCTAAGGTAGCCTCTATATATAGTTGGTTAACCTAAAGAGGTACACATCTTCTTCTAAGCTCTCTCTCAATTGCATATACTGCACACAGAGCACACACACCACCCCCTTTGGCTAAACGCCTCCAGTATCATCGAACTACGTGGACTTTGATCCCTCTTCACGTAGGCCCTAGGTATCGCACCTAGGTCAAGTCCCTGTGCTTTGTGATCTCCGATCCTCTTAGGTATCTCATCCATAGATACTTGGGGGAGAGCTATTTGATCCTACATCTACATACTAGCCCACCTAGGGCTAGAGATTTATGTTCTATGACAGAACACCATCCTTAACTAACTTCCTTATGTTCTGGCGAGAGTTAGCCATGGAGATTTCGTTGCCTTCATTGGGATCCAGCCAAACCTTGCCTCTGCCGCACTTCAAGACACTAGCGGCGAGCCGTTTCTGCAACTTGAGGGACACCATTTTCGTCGAGCAGGATATCTGCCGCGAATGCCATCCATGTGGAGAGACGATAAGGATATCTACCAAGCATTTAAACAAGTCTAGTTGCGCGCTCTTTTGAAAAACAAAATAAATAAATAAAAGGAAATAAAAAATTGGTTGGGTGCTCATCCGACCAAATTACAAAAGAGGGGGAGTTTTTTAAGGAAAATATTTTTTAAAAATATTATGACACTTTTTGCTTAAGATTGATTAAATTGAAGAGATAGATGGGGTAGATAGTTAGATCATGAGAATAATTAATCATTACTCTTTTAACATAAATTTCAATTAATAAAAAGTATTTTAGAATTTTCACCAAAATATTATTAACAATGTTAAAAATGTAAGGTCGTGAAAATATATGAAGTATATATATATTTTTTTAATAATTTTAGCAAAACAGGGTGATCAAGTGTTTAACTGGAAAAAATGATGTTTATAGTCACATATCGTTTGATGACAAATAAAAAATAAGACTTTCAAAAGGTAAAGACTTTAAAATGGACAGGAGATGAGAAATTAACATATAGTCATAGAAAAAGATTTATTTTATTTGAAGTAAACAATCTGATGAGGAATCTTTTACTTTTCTCATTTGGAAAAATTTGCTCATCAATTGAAAAGGCATTTGGCAAGAGAGGGATGGATAAGAAAATTCCATGATTCTTGTTGTGTCTTGATCAATTGGTATCATACAGTGATGGGAGAAGGAAATTTTCATTTAATTAGGGTAAATGACAAGAGAACCGTTGTTGATTCTGAGACCACATATTGGGCCAGTTGGGGCCATAAGGGCAAGAAAAATGTCCAAGTTGTCGACAAAAGGAGTTGAATAGGGAGACTATAAAGGGAATGCACCCGTACAGTTACCTCTAATCTTGAAACGTAGATTAACGTTTAAGGGAAGGAGGCTAGAAAATGTACCCCCTAACACCACAATATATGAGAATTCTAGAAAGAAGGCTTGATCCAGAATATAAGTCACTTTAGTTTAATTAATGCTTTTTTTTCCCTTGTGATTAATACGCACTTTGTAACATCCCATTTTCAAAAGCAGTAAATTTTTTTTTTCATATATCAGAGTAGAGCATTGGAACAAAAGAATATTGAGTAACTGATACAACATGATACAGTGGCGTAACTGCCTGTTCATAAAGAACATTACATTATATGTTCAAATCTTAGATGTCCTTGATCGGGTCTTTACGCGATCTTCACATGTGCTGCTAACCCAGCTTATGCTCATCTTCCGTCCGCGAGCCTCCGGACCCTGAAGCTATAGTAAGAGCTGAGGTCCAATGCCCATCGGACCTCAGGTAACGGTTAATCTCATGCTTATATAAACAATATACGAACAACATATATTTCTAATATTACAGCATTGATCAATCCGGTACGTCGTATGATCATTTGATAACAACTACACTATCATGCAAAGTCATCCCTGGTTTGCACTTATACCCTGTGCCACGATGTACAGTCGTGTCCTCATCGCTAGGAAAACATAACGGTGTTATCATGACTATAACCCGTAAAGCTGTAAATAGTGATCTAAGCCTCCCCTACCTTAGTCACATTGCATGTCCAGGACAGAGTCCCGTTCATGGCTCTATGGAACTATCCACAACATATATAAGCATACACAAGCATCAGAGTCAGTGTTACAGGACGCGTCCGTACCTTCGTTGACGGTAGTCGGTACTTTTGACGGAAAACGGTACGTTTGTGTTCGCCTCGCAAGTGTACGAGTTTCGCAAGTAATAAAGTGATAAATAAAGTATCGTTCCCACGAGGATTTGTTTAACAAATTGATCAAACAAAAGGCTTAGTGAATTTCATCAAGTTGAGCTAAAACAAAGTTTTGATTTGGAATGAGAATTTTTAAAGACTATTTCTAAAACATAAAATTGATAAAGGCAATTGATTCTTTAAATTCAAGGATAATTGAGCTTAGGTCTCTTTTTTCCCCTTTTTGCATTTCATAAAACTTGGTTAATTTCCTCTCTAGTAGCATTTCAATACATATATGTGTTAGTCTAAGGTTCTAAAACACTTGACCCGCTCTCTCAAGTCAAAATCAAGTTTCTCTTCTCATTAAAATGCACAATCTCTTGCTACAATTAATGAGAATCAATATTTAAGCAACAACCCTAATATGACAATGCAAGGCTAGTAAACATATCTCTATTTTACCAACAAACCATCCATTTATCAAGTAAACTTCAAGACAAGCATGATTTTAATCAAGTTCTACACCTAGATTAGCTCTCTCAAGTCAAAACCTAAGTGAACAAATCATCTAAATGGAGGCCAATCATTTAGAAGCATTAAGCCAAGATTAAAATCAACACATACATAAATTAATCTACCAAAAGAGAGGAATATTCAAGTCTTAATCCATACAAAGGGTCAAAAGAACCCTAGAATAAAAGAGGAATTAGCCAAGCATGGCTTTAACAAAAACCATAGCAGCAACAACAAAAATCCAGATTCAGGCCACAATAAAAATCAAAGCAGAGACAGTAAATTAAGAACAACCGAGCTCCTTTAGTCCAGCCATGAGGAATGAAGATGATGAACAGTCCTCCACTTTCCAGGAAGGTTGAGCCTGTGCGTTGCCGTCGCCCTCTGCTCTGTTTTATCGTTCCCAATCGTCTCGCCTCCGCGCTCTCTGTTTTTGTGCTCTCTTTTCTTCTTTTCCTTTCGGTTCCTCACTGTGCGTCTTTTCTCCGCCTCTCCCCTTTCTTCCAGCGAAAAACCCTTTTAGATTTAGGTCTTCAATTGAATCAGTTCGTTTTTGCCCCAAACGACGTCGCTGCTGGCTCAAACTATAATCTTCAATTCCCTTCTTTTTATGCATCTCGCCTCTGGTCTTTTTTTCTATATAAAAACAAAAATTATATATTAATAATAATAATAATTAAAACATAAGCTTTTTATTTTCTTTTATTTTCTTTTTCTTTTTGGTTTAAACTAAAGTATTTCTATTTAAATTTGAAAACTATGATATTTACAATGAAATCCCCTAAATAATATACCAATTTGATTTGATCTTATAATAATGTAATATCATTTAAATCTCTTAAAATTGTTTAGATAATTCTCCAAATATCTTCAAAATGTACTTTAAATATACAAAATAAGGAGAGTTATCAGTTTGATAGCGGTACGACAGCGGTATGACAGCAGAACGTGATCACAGATATCCTATAAGGATAATATCACATTTATCAATATCCAACATCATAACAGGCATTTTAGGTGCAAATTACCATTTTGCCCCTATCTTTACTAATCGGCGAAATTTCGTCAGAGCTTCGCTACTTTGACTCCTAACTTTCAGAAACTCAATCCCTACTATGTTTTTACCTCGTCAGGCATCTTTCAATGCAATGAGGCTTAAAAACAAGAATAGGAATCTCATTTCCTACTTCCTAGATCTAACTAACATTTCTACTAAAACTACCGAACAAAAGACTAGAACTTAAAAGCTAAGGACCGAAGAACTTACTCAGGGCTTCGCTACAAATTTCTCCGGACTCCTCCTTCTTCCTTTGCTTCTCCAAATTTTCGAACTAGCAAGTGTTCTTGGATGTGAGAATTATGCTTGGAGGTTCCATCTATTTATAGGCAAAATGTGGGTACTATTCATGCTTTATCTTAAGAAATCTTGACCGTTGGATCCTACCTTCATGAAATGGCAAAATCCTAACCCTCCACATATGCTTGCCGAACATTTTCGGATAACCGTCTTCGGTTACAGAAATCACTTCGGGTCACCTCAACTTTGGGACAAAAATTCACTGATTCATAATATGTCCAGATGTTTACCAACTCATCCCCGGATTTCAAGTTATGATTTATCTTCATTTATACTATCTGCCCTATTTCTTTTTCGTCTTATTCCCTAACCGTTCCGCCGGTTACAGAAATGACTTCGGAGACAGCCTACTCCTAGATAAAAATTCACTTGTTTATAATATGTTCTGACTTTAGAAACTTAGTTCATGGTTTTCTAGATAGGATTTAATTTCTATCGGTGGTCATTTATCCTATTTGCTTTTTACACAAAATATCAAAATTATATTAATATTATAATCAATAATATCATGATATTATTTTGACCAATTCTTATCCCTTTTCCCCCCAATTTTCGCCATATATATATATATATATATATATATATATATATATATATATATATATATATATATATATATATATATATATATATATATATATATATATATATATATATATTTTATTTTATTTTTCTGTTTTAATTAATTTATAATATTATAATTATCTTATATTTATTTTCCCCAAAATTCTCCTATTGGTTCATTTCCTTTAACATGGATTTAGGCTTTAAAAATCACTAGAATAATTCTAAACCTTTGATTTTGCTTTTCAAGATTACATCTTAACCATTAGTAATTATTTAATTTATCTAATTTGATTTGCAAGTTTAATTAGTGCTCTAATCATGAGATTAGTAATCTTTTAAGATTAGGGATTTTCATGTACTTAATCTCACATATTTTTCTTAATCTTTCTTAATTAATTAGCAAGTATATTTTATGCTAATTTAGCCACTAATCATTTAATTAAAGGGTTCTCACATAATTAACTTGAATATTCTCTTGATTCATGCTTAGATAATTAGCCAATAATTATTTATTTAATCCCTCACTAATTGTTGATAATTTTCTTATTTGGGATTAACCATTATCTCACGACTATTTCACTGACATTGGTATTTTATGTCCCATGTAATATATTAAAAATCATGGGGTCATTTTGGTCCTCAAAATACTTTTTGATTTTTACCCTTTAGTTTTTCCAAGTTTATAATTTAATAAATTACCAAAATTAGAGGCAATATACTCTCTAATTTTTAATAATTATTTTACTGTCTCTTAGGATTTATCATAATTTTCTCAAGATGTTTTATGGCCCATAAATGCATTTTTGGCCCTTTGACACTTTATTTCTTCCAATTTTATTAGAAATTTCCCTAGAAAATAGAATAAGTATTCTACAATTTTTTGACACCACATATTCACCTATTTCCAATAGGTATTATTTACTAAACTATGATACTCATCATATGTCAGATTTTAGGGTATTACACACTTTCTAATTTTGTCCATTCATTATATCCCCTCTCTCTAAAATAGCATTTTCAATGCAATTAAACACATTTTTCAAGAAGGTTAAAAGTGAAAAAAATTTAGGAAAAATTATAATAAAGGACCTAAGAAAAATAATATTGATTAAGAATGACTATAAAAATGGTAATTATTTTAAAAGATCAGAAATTAAAACATTGAAATAGAAAGACTAAATTGTCCTTAGCCAAATTTCCTATATTCTCTCTAATTAAATCAGAATATGGAGTGATTGATGGATAATGATAAAACTCATTTCTTATAAAGTGATCATGTTTGGTTCAAGAGAGATAAAAAAAAATTTGGAAATTACATAAACTAAACCAAATGAATATGCATATGCTCAATGTATTGTATGTATTTGTTGTTGTTTTTTTTTAGGTCTTGTAGGAGCAACTTGACCCCCAAAAAAAGTTGTATATAGGAGCTACATATTACTAACTAGAGTAAGAAACGTCAAAGCTAAGAATTTGAGCTCTTTGTGATATAGCCACCTTCATATGTCACTGTCAACTTGACATAAGCTGAATTATTCATAAGCCATAATTAGTATGTATTTTCTAAACCCTCTGGTCCTTAATATAAAATATATTTACCTAATTTGATTAGATTTAGTTGATATAATTAATATAACATATATTTTTTAATATACCCTACTCATGTTCCTTAATTCCTTCATTCACTTAACTCATTGATTATTGTCGAGAGAGTATTAATAGAGGTAAATAAGAAAAAGATTAACAAATATGAAAACGATCAAGATATAAACTCCTCAAATATGTCTTATATCAAAGGACTGAAGGAATATGTATATAAGTAAATATGTAATTCTAGTAGTATGAAGCCCTCATCTACAAGTTTGTTTTGTGCAAGCATATTTCTTCTGAAAAACAAAGTAAATTACTTTTGAAAGTCAGCATTAACATTTCATGTCTCCTGCTATGATCTTTTTCTTTTACTGGACAACTCACTTCCCTTCCCTTATACCTTTCACAAAAATTAAAATATATTGTGGGAGGTATGCTTGAGCTCTTTTTCCCTTTAAATAATAAACAGATCATCGTTAAGCATACAACAATCCATATTATATGTATGGGCATGTTAACTCTTAGAAATTGACAACATTCCAGTACATTTTCTCTCTCTTTTTACTTATTTTTGGTTCAAAATATGCATAGAAAATGAAGTGTATAGAAGAAAATGTGCATACCAAAGTATGAAGCAAAAATAAAAATTATTGTTATATCCTATAGAGTTTGTGATTCAATTGAGAATTGACAAATCCTTCCTCTTTTGTAGGAGGAAGGAGACAAGTTTTGAAGCCCTATAAGAACCTAAAAATAAGGAAAGAAATAAAGGAAATGAAGCATTGTAAAGTTAGAAGGAACCTGTACAACTGACTTAAGCAAGTTGACAAACTTGTTGTAGCAAGTAGCTGTCTGTGTAACTGGCCGCGGCAAGTTGACAAACTGACCGTAGCCAGTCGTTAAAAGTATAGCTACATGTTTTGATTTCAGAAGTAGAAAAACCCTATTTAACTTAAAGGGAAGGGCCGAAAAAGCACATTCTTGACACAAGAAAACAGTGGGAACACAAAGGAAGAGCTTGGGAGAGAGATCTTGACAACTTTGGAGGCTTTGGTGCTCTTCTCAAGTGAGATTTTAGGGTTTTCACCTTGGTTCTTCCTCTTTTCTCCTCTTTTCCACTTATCTTCTTCATGTATTCAATAACTTTGTTTAGAATCTCTTTGTATTTGGACATGAGTAGCTAAATCTTTCATTCTAGGATTCTTTTGACCCTTTGTATGGATTAATACTTGAATATTCCTCTCTTTTGGTAGATAAATTTTATATATATATATATATATATATATATATATATATATATATTTGTGTGTGTGTGTGTGTGTTGATTTCAACTTGACTTAATGCTTCTAAGTGATTGACCTCCATTTATATGATTTATTCACTTAGGTTTGACTTGAGAGAGCTAATCTAGGTGTAGAACTTGATTGAAATCATGCTTGTCTTGAAGTTTACTTGATAAATGGATTGTTTATTGGTGAAATAGAGATATATTTACTAATCTTGCATTGTCATATTAAGGTTGTTGCTTAAATATCGATTCTCATTAATTGTAGCAAGAGATTGTACATTTTAATGACAAGAGAAACTTGATTTTGACTTCAGAGAGCGTGTCAAGTGTTTTTGAACCTTAGACTAACACATACATGTATTGAAATACTATTAGAGAGGAAATTAACCAAGTCTTATGAAATGCAAAAGAGGAAGAAGAATCTTAGGCTCCATTATCTTTGAAGTCAAAGAATCATTTGCCTTTATCAATTTTAAGTTTTAGAAATAGTCTTTAAAAATTTTCATTCCACAACAAAACTTTGTTCTAGCTCAATTTGATTAAATTCACTAAGCCTCCTGTTTCACCAATTTGTTAAACAAATCCTCGTGGGAACGATACTTTACTTATCACTTTTTTAATTGCGTGACTCGTGCACTTGCGAGGCCAACAGTGCCCTAGGAAAACGAGCTTGGTTCTACTATGAACAATCCACAATATTAATTTTTTGGTCAACAGGAACTTATATTAATACTAAGATTAAAAGTTACATCAAACGATTACACTGTGAAAACAAACCGGAATAGACACTAAACGAGAACAAACTGGAACAAGAAGACTAACAAATACAACAACAACAAACCAAATGTAATGAAAGCTAATCACCACAAAACAAATGGGAATAAAAGTAACTTCAACGATTTCATTGGCTTCCTGGACATCCAAGTTTAGAATGGACTTGAAGGAAGGTGTTGGTTTATGCAAAACCAACCCAATCGGGCACATCTCCTTATAAGAATAAGCTGCAAATAGATCAGCTACATAATCGCCCCGACTTGGGGTACAGGACAGAGAACACCCAACCTCAGAAGAAAAAAGACAAGTGAAGTCTTGAAGAATACTTTTGCTCCTCCAATGAAACAAATTTGGTGACATCAACCACCCACCAAACAAATTTTGGCCAACATTAGTGATATGGATTCGCCACCATCGACCGATCCTAACAATGGTCCTCTCACAAGTAAAGCACATAATAGTATTAGCCATCGATAAATCCCTTCCCCCAAAATCGCAAATCCAATCAACAACATAAAACACCACCATAAATACCCAAATCCACAACATTAGAAAAGAAACACAAACATAAAGTAATAAAAACAAAAGGAAAGAAGAGACATCCCCTCTGCTAGAAACCGCCGTCAAGCTGGAGGCCATTATCGAGCAGGAGACCACCGACGAGCTAGAAGCCACCGTCGAAAGAGATGTCGAGACAAAAACTCCCACCGTCAGAGATGAGGGAGGACCACAGCTACACCTAGAAACCAGGAGGACGCCGGAGCAAGGAAGACGATGAGAACAAAGACCAGAGGAGAGTCGGCGCCAGAGAAGAAGGAAGGTCGCCCCTCTATTTCTCTGCTCCGACCTAAAACTCACCTTCACCTGACTCATAGAGGTCCGATCTGCACTTCAGTCGTGGTTGTGGTTTGAGAGGAGGCTCGCCGGCGGCGGTAAAGATGCCGCCGGCGAGGTAGGACCGCTACTGGAGGAGAGGATCTAGGGTTTGGCGAGAGATGACTAGAATATGACTTATCCCTCTTAACAATCCAGAATAATACAAAAACATATGATTTTATAGTTTAAGAATCATTAATATATTATCTTATTAGTCCATGACTGCTATATTTTTCTCAATAACTTTAGTCAGTCAATTAATATTATTTAATATTTCATGCCTCTCACGATCATCTTTTTCTCCCACCACTAATTACTTTCATTTCATCTTTAGCACTGTGCATGTGAGAGACTCACTCGAACACCACATTTCTTGTCTTTTCCTCAAAATACTCATTCTTTTATACTTGTCCCACATCGATAACTCAATTATATCAGTTTGGCCCAAAAAAGTAACTCAATTGTAATTGACCTAAGGCAATGTTTGGCTATGGAAATATCAATTCATGAAAGTGGAGGAAGCACTGCATTGGAGACAAGTTATTCTCAATCAGGATCATACTCACCTCCATCTGCTAGGTAGGATTGTTTGTAGAGGCACATGCATATTGGTCTTTCTCTAAATTGATGATCATATATATAATCCCACCAAAGAGATTAATTTGGTTTGCTTAATCAAATTGGGTCACATAACCTTATTAGTGATTTATTATGTTTAATGACCTAAATTAGAATTTGGATAACTCAATTGTATTTTAATAGGATTTTTCTTTTTGTTTTTATCATTAACATGACATATTTTTACTGCGTCATGGTCATAATAAAGCCCAAACAGCAACCAAAAACCAAAGTAAGTGTGAAGGGTTTTAAGGAAGAGGTGGCAGAAGACTTGGAAATGATTTTGGAACCTTTCTGTAACATCCCATTTTCAAAAGCGGAATAATAATGTTTTTTTTTTCATCAGAGTAGAGCATCGGAGCAAGAGAGTAACCGATACATATATTCAAAATGCCAACTGTCGTATGTCTGGCTAATCGCAGTAGCGGTACATTAATCCGAGTGTCTAACATAAAAGTAAATACAAAACAAAAGAAAGTCTCCAGCCGGGTCTCTAAGCGTGCTGCTTGCCCTTCTCTTCGGCCCTCGGTCCTCCTGACCCTGAAGCTATGTTAAGAGCTGAGGTCCAACGCATACCGGACCTCAGGTAACGGTTAACCTCATGCTTATATACACAATATATAGATTACAGATATTCACAACATTAACAGTATATGAGCACACAACAAAATGTATCGCACCCAGCAAATGCATCGCCCACAGCACATGTATCGCCCACAACATAGCACATGTATCGCCCACACAGCAGATGTACAGTTATCTTCTAACACCTATATGCATTCAATAAACATACCACCTATACGCATACAATACACATAACACATATACGCATACAATACACATAACACATATACGCATACAATAAACATCAGAGTTAGTGTTACTAGTACGCGAACGTACCTTCGTTGACGAAATACGGTACGTCTGTCGGTCGGAACGTGATTACAGATATCCTATAAGGATAATAGCGTATTTATTAATCAAAAAATATCCTAACAGATATTTTAGTCACCAAATGACTATTTTACCCCTGACTTTGCTAACCGACGGAATTTCGCCAGAGCTTCGCTACTTTGACTCTAATCTTCCAAAACTCAATTCCTACTATGTTTTTACCTCGTCAGGCATCTTTCAATGCAATGAGGCATAAAAACAATAATAGGAATTTCATTTCCTACTTACTAGATCTAACTAACATTTCTACTAAAAACTACTAAACAAAAGACTAGAACTTAAAACTAAGGACCGAAGAACTTACCCAGAACCTTGCTACTCCTTCTCCAAAGCTCTTCCTTCTCTCTAATCTCTCTCTAATTTCGAAATTGCTCTTGGAATTGGTGAGTTTTGAAGTGAAGGGAAGGTGCCTATTTATAGGAAAAGTCTATGGCACATTTGGTAAATTCTTTGAACTTTCTCTACACAATTTGTAACCATTGGATCTAGGGTTTGATTGAGCTTTTCATCTCCACAATCCATCTCCAAAAACCGTCCCTCTCACTCTCTCTCTCTCTTCCCTATCCTCTTCCATTGATGACCTCATCTTATCCTTTAGGGATTTTCAGGGATTTTCTATTACCGATTAATTCCCCTGCTCAGTGTTCTAATTGCATATGCTTATAAATCTCAAATACTTTTTGGGGTAAACTTTGAAGTTTATGTAGCCTCTTGAGAAGTATTTGGAATAACAAGAATTATAGTTCAATTTTGGGTTTTTACTAGCCTTTTAGTCAGTTTAGGATTAACCCCGACGATTCTGGAAATAACTTCGGAGATAACCTACTTCGGGCTAAAAATACACTTGTTTATAATAAGTCCTGATGTTTGATAGTTAGTTCATATATTTCAAGATACAATTTAATTTCTATTGGTTCTCATTTATCCTATTTGTTTTTTCGCAAATATCTTCTCTTTTTTTTTCCTTTCTCTTTCCTACCACTTGACACACACACACCCCACATGCACACTTTTCTCTTTCCTTCTCTCTTCAAATTTTCGAACTAAATGGCCTCTTTTTGGCCAAGGATGTTGATTTCCCACTTGCAAAATATCCCATGTTCATGTGTTCTCATTGGCTAGTTGCAAACTTTGACTTTTCAACATCACTTTAATAAAGTTTATTACTTCAACTCCTCCTCCTAGCAGCTGAACGAAATATGGGAACCTTGGGGCTGATTAAGAAGTTCAATTTATTCCCTTAATCAAGTGTTCAAATGCCCACTATTACATGTGTTAACATAGGTTTTGTTGGTTAGCTATTCATGGTCATTTGTGTTTATTTAGACAAGTATTATTTCTTTCCCTTTTGGCCTAATTATTTTCAAATATAATTAGCCCTCTTTTGATGATTTAATTTGTCTCTAATTAATTAGAAGAATTATGCAATTTATCTTAATTAATTGCAAGCTAATTTGCCTATTATTTGATAATTAACACTTAATTCAATTAAGTGTTTTTATAACTTTTTCATGGCTCTTTTAAACTTAGAATAGCCATTATCCTATGTGACTTTATGTTACATATGTTAACCAATTTAATATGGTCACATATTCCTTAAAATATAGGATTTTCGGTAAGTCGAAAATCGGGTATTACACTTTCTCTTGTTAGCTCTCTCTGGGAACTAGTTTTTTATGGGCACTGATACTCATTAGATTAGATTGTGTTACACCCCTACTGGCCTCACCTTTACAGGTGGTGGGTAGTGTGACCTTTGTCTTCTTATTAGTAAAATATGTATCAGAATATTTACATAGCAGAGTATGTAAACAATTTGGACAACATAATACTAGTAAAGTAAATAAGTAATTAAAAGAATAAGTTTCCTCGAAGGGTTAATATACAGTCATCCCGTGTAAGTACCAAAATAATCAAAAATATTATACAGTCATCCAAGGTAAAAGATGTAATAACAAAAAGCCATCTCCAGCATCCTCTTCAAAATCCTCAACTTGACCCACTGTCTTACCTTTAGTCTCCAGCTCCATCCTAGATGCACTACCTGTATTCTTGTAATAGCCTGGGATTCATAGATGAACCTCAGAGTAACCGTTAATCTCATATCCAGAGTATATACAGAGTATGTAAGAAAACTACAAACACAAACCGTAAAGCATTCAGTAGATTGTACACAGTGAGGCACAAAACCTAATCTGGAACAAGCAGTCTAAATAACACATAACACATACTGCCAAGCAAGGCACACATCACAACCATAGTCGCACACAGCGGGTTCCGGTACCAAAGCGCTTGGAAAACATAATAACACCAAATGTATACACAATCATGGTAAAACATACATACAAAGACATACCAAGCATATGAGATTAGGGTTACTTACCTGCAAATAGCTGATCAGTAGGATAACAAGCTCTCGGCTACTAAATAGGAATGATAGACCTAAAGTAATGTAATATAAACGGTGTCTTCATTAATATAACGTCTCCCTAAAAATAGGTAACTATATCACTTGTGTGAAGGGTTTGACAGCGACTTCGGCAAGTGCACCGATCGTTACAAGTAATAAAGTAGTGAGAAAAAGATCGTCCCACGAGGACCAGTATTCCAGCCACTAATTCGTTATTTCAGCTTTAGTTGGACCAATGAGTAATAGGAGGTGAGTTGTAACCAAACAAAATTTTTAAGGAATTTAATTGAAAACACGCATTCAAGATTAAGAATCCAAAGAACGATTGTTAGAAAAGATATCAGTGGAGAAAAACGCAGCTAGGGCATAGAAATCCCCCTATGTTCCTTCGAGTATTTGAAATAAATCCTTAATTGACTATTATTCCCATGATTGACGATCAATTCTCTAAAATTAGACTAAGTCCCAATGTCTTGACGCTACCTTAGTCCGTTATCTTTAAAAACAACCTAATGTCTTAGTATTGTTTGGAAAGATCAATTATTTAAACCAGAATTATAAGATCGCATAAACTCGTAAGCCTATGTCTAGGTCATGCAACTCTATGACGAATTAACGGTTCCGATTAAATGCACCAACATCTCTATTGTCATACACCAACCTATGAACAATCTAAAAGGTGATCATTCTTTAAGAAAGCTTTAAGCAAAGATAATTCATTCAATCATGGTAAATAACATTCAATCAAGAATTCAAACAAATACTCAAATTCACATAGGGTTCATCCTCGCCTAACTACTGAAGACTAGCCAAGCGTGGCTAGGTTAACAAAAATAGAAGAAAAGAGATGAAAATTGGAATTGTTCTTGCATCCTCTTTCTTCCTTCAAATTTCTCGTGCTTTGTGTCTTCGTCCTTTCTCTCTAAACCTTTGGTAAATACCGAGATTTAGAGAGCATAAGGATGTGTCTTCGTCCTTTCTCTCTAAACCTTTGGTAAATACCGAGATTTAGAGAGCATAAGGATGTGTTTTTCTTTCTTCTGTGCTCTGGTTGCTTCTGCGTCTTATCTCCCTGTGTTAGTATGTCTCTCCCTCCTTCTTTATATAGAAATTCCCTTAGGCTGTCTTGGGTTGTGATGTGATATCCTTTCCTTAAATAAAAGATATGCAATATCTTTTTGAGATCTCCAATCACCTTTCAGTATTTTGTGATCTACTCTCTCATATCACGCAATTAATTCAAATTAATTTCCTTTTACGCTCCTTTCTCAATCAGCTAATAACTCCTGCAAGATATATAAAATAGTAATAAATTTAATCCAATATATCTTAGAATTGATACTCATTTAATTATAAAATATGCACTTATCAAACTCTCCCACACTTAAATCTTTGCTTGTCCTCAAGCAAAAGAAAGAGAATTCATTATCTGAAAAGAACATTGCTTATGACATTCCTAAACAGAGAGCATTTTTCCACCAAACCTAGATCATGTCATCAAATTTTATTTAAGTTAATGTCTTATAAGAATAGATCACTAAGCCATCAGCCTTAAACAATCGTGACAATCCCTTAACGTCCCATGATCAAAGGATCAGAAAGTAATAAGTCCAACCATAAGATTAGTAAAAGAATATTATTCTACTTAATTCCTCCAGAAAAATTCAAATGCCCCTACTAAACCAAGCTTTGTAGTTAATTTCATAGGGATCCTCATGTAAGAAATAACTCTTTTTTTTTTCATTTTTATTTATTTTATTTTTTTAAGCCGTTGTAGGTCCCCTTTTGACGCGACCACGCACATGGGTGATGCAAAGACCGGTTACTAGGTTACTCCAACAGCACCTTAATCTTGAGCCGTTGTAGGTCCCCTTTTACGCGACCCGCACATGGGTGATGCAAGACGGTTACTCGGTTACTCCAACAGCACCTCAAGAGGCTTTTAGCTCAACTCATAAACCCTCTTTCACCTTACCGTTTGACGCGACCCTGCACATGGGTGATGCAGCACCGGTTACTAAGTAGGTCTAGAGAAGTCATTGGAGTTGTGTTTCCCTTTTTTTCTTTTCTTTTCTTTTTCTTTTGGTTTTTTTTTTTTTTTTTTTTTTTTTTATAACTCACTTGAGTCTTTTCCCTAAACAAAAGTTTTACTTGGCAAACAAAGGGCATAATCTCATCTCCTAGAGGAATCAGGTATCAAAATATTCAAAAAAAAAAAAACTAATAATTTGTTGATCATATTCCAAACTAATCCCTATTCTCATAGTCCATCTCCGATTGCTACAACAATTCAAGCTTAGGGGCTTAATTGAAACATTCTTTTCCTTTTTATTGTTTTAGTTGATAATACTCTCTAAGATGGGGATGCTCAAAGTTAAGGTATAATCCTCAACAATGCAAAAATCTCAAATTAAAAAATTCAATTACATAATATAAGGACAAGCATAACCAAAGAAATATCTCTCCCCACACTTAAATCAAACATTGTCCTCAATGTTGCAAAAATATAAAGAGGGAAAGGAACTAGTACTCCCCGGTTTAAGCCTCTAACTCGATGTGGAGTGCTTCCTCTTGTACCATCCATGATATTTCAAATTTTTAAGGAGAAGAGAGTGTTCAAGTAAGACCTTGCAAAGAACTAGACGAGTGATATTCTTCAAATCTGAAAGAAAGAAAGAAAAGAAAATAATAATAATAATAATAAAATATGCAAACAAAACCCTTGGGTTGCCTCCCAAGAAGCGCTAAATTTATAGTCTTCACCAGGACTTCTCAAAACAAACCACTAATCATAAGTATCAAACACCATAATTACCTTGTCTTCATTTCTTTTCAAACAACAAGGTATCTCACACAAAAATTGATTATTCAAGTTAATTACTTGTACTTCCTTAATCATAGACAATCTCGGATCACAAGCAATAATCGAATTCAAATGAAGCACAACATGCATATCCTTGAAAATAAACATAGGCACATCCAAGAATTTAGAGCATCCAATAAAATCAAATTGACTCTCATCGAAGAGTCAACACTTCAAGAGGAGGGTCATGAACAACAACAATTGGGACATCTACATCAATGTGATCACCAACATCACAATCCTTAAGAACCGCTTCTAGACATCCACTATTCTCATCTAAATCAATGTCAAGCTTACAATCACTTTCTACATTATCCATAGTCTCAAGGGTTGAAAGAATTTGACTCACATATACCTCAATATTTTGGAAACTTGATTTAATGCTAGTGGCAAACTCCTTTTGCTCTCTACTAAACTCCTTTTGCTCTCTACTAAACTCCTCAACTAATCTTTCTAAATTAGATTTTTCCTTATACTCAATGGTGTGTTCTTCAACATATGGATACGAGTAAAAAGAGGGGGTATTTTCATGAGAACAATAGACATATGGATCCAAAAAATTTTGTTGCTCAAAACCTTCACTACGACAAAATGAGTTATCAAAACAAGCTTGGTTCCTAGTGAAATCATCTCTCACAAAATGACTAGTTGTATTATATGGACAATATTCATATAAATGATTCCCTCCACAATAAACACAAGACATGCAAACATATTGAGAAGAATCAACATATGGAATACAACTATCATTTATGCTCCTTTGATGTTGCCTATGTTTATTCAAATAATAAAAAACAGCATTCATTCCTTCTTGTATAGAAGACCAAAAATTCATCTCCTTCTCATCATTAAGACCAGTTGGTTGCCAATTGAAATCCATTTTTTTTTTTTTAAAAAAAAAAGAAAAAGAAAAAGAAAAATCCAATCTAGAGTTTCAACAACTACTTAGTGTTGAAATAAAACTATTCCCCGGCAACGGCGCCAAAAACTTGACAGCGACTTCGGCAAGTGCACCGATCGTTACAAGTAATAAAGTAGTGAGAAAAAGATCGTCCCACGAGGACTAGTATTCCAGCCACTAATTAGTTATTTCGGCTTTAGTTGGATCAATGAGTAATAGGAGGTGAGTTGTAACCAAACATAATTTTTAAGAAATTTAATTGAAAACACGCATTCAAGATTAAGAATCCAAAGAACGATTGTTAGAAAAGATATCGTGGAGAAAACGCAGCTAGGGCATAGAAATCCCCTATGTTCCTTCAAGTATTTGAAATAAATCCTTAATTGACTATTATTCCCATGATTGACGATCAATTCTCTAAAATTAGACTAAGTCCCAATGTCTTGACGCTACCTTAGTCCGTTATCTTTAAAAACAACCTAATGTCTTAGTATTGTTTGGAAAGATCAATTATTTAAACCAGAATTATAAGATCGCATAAACTCGTAAGCCTATGTCTAGGTCATGCAACTCTATGACGAATTAACGGTTCAGTTAAATGCACCAACATCTCTATTGTCATACACCAACCTATGAACAATCTAAAAGGTGATCATTCTTTAAGAAAGCTTTAAGCAAAGATAATTCATTCAATCATGGTAAATAACATTCAATCAAGAATTCAAACAAATACTCAAATTCACATAGGGTTCATCCTCGCCCTAACTACTAAAGACTAGCCAAGCGTGGCTAGGTTAACAAAAAATAGAAGAAAAGAGATGAAAATTGGAATTGTTCTTGCATCCTCTTTCTTCCTTCAGCCTTCTCGTGCTTTGTGTCTTCGTCCTTTCTCTCTAAACCTTTGGTAAATACCGAGATTTAGAGAGCATAAGGATGTGTCTTCGTCCTTTCTCTCTAAACCTTTGGTAAATACCGAGATTTAGAGAGCATAAGGATGTGTTTTTCTTTCTTCGTGCTCAGTTGCTTCGCGTCTTATCTCCCCGTGTTAGTATGTCTCTCCCTCCTTCTTTATATAGAAATTCCCTTAGGCCGTCTTGGGTTGTGATGTGATATCCTTTCCTTAAATAAAAGATATGCAATATCTTTTGAGATCTCCAATCACCTTTCAGTATTTTGTGATCTACTCTCTCATATCACGCAATTAATTCAAATTAATTTCCTTTTTCTGCTCCTTTCTCAATCAGCTAATAACTCCTGCAAGATATATAAAATAGTAATAAATTTAATCCAATATATCTCAGAATTGATACTCATTTAATTATAAAATATGCACTTATCAGGGTTCTTTCATCATTTGAAACTCATTAATTCTCTTTGTTAATGAGTATCCCTTCATCAATCACTTATTCTTCATTTTCGCAGAGTCTAGAAAATTTCAGAAATTTGACCCAACTTCAAAAATTCATAATTGTAGAAAAATCCGATTGAGGTGTTCCAAAAATCCACGTGACCCTTGTCATATCTATTTTTGACTAAAAATACTTGCCAAGGCCAGAGACACGTAAATCATTCCCAGTTACGAAAATACCCTTGTTGGTTTTAAAGCTACTTTATTTGTTTTTCTTTATATTTTGACCTTAATACTTCCAAAATCATATTCCATGTTCTTTCTAATACAAAATTCCATTTTAAACACATTAAAACCATCAAAATTACCAAAATAAAATCATATCATCATGTTTCCAACTATTGGCCAAAATCTTTTTCAAAATTACAAGAGATTAGGAAGATGACTTACTTGTCCAAAGTCCTTACTTCTTTCACCACCTCTTCTTGAACTCCTTTGTAATTGTAGCTAAAACTTCAATAATATCATACAAGGGTATCAACTAAGACCTCAAGCATAACCACATGAATTTGAAGGAAGTATAATATATTTCATAACTTCCTTACCTTGGTTCAATCTTCCTTGTACTCGTCCTTCTTGCTTTAGCTCTCAAGCTCACTATTATCTTCTTCTTTTCTATATGTGTGTGTGTGGCGCCTTCTTGTTGCCAAATGAGGGGAGTGAAACTCTTTATATAGAGGGCTTGGGCATAAAATATCTCTTTGCAATTTTACCATTTTACTCTTGGTAATTGTCTCTTGAAATCTCTAGGCTTCTCTTCATCTTTCTAGAGAAATCTTGATTTCTCTTTCTCCTTCCCCATGTCACGCCATGTGTCCTCCTTTGGGCACAAAATATCTTTCAATTGTATGCCCCCTTTTGATTAAAATCCTTTGCTTAATAAAGAAGATGATTAGGTGTCAAATATTCTTAATCAAGTGTGTACAAGTGTCATTGTCTAATCTTCTTTAAATATTATGTTAACATTTGGTAGCTTAGGCGTCCCTCTCTTTAATTCCTTATTAGATGAAGGTGTCCAAGTGTCCCCCTAATAAATCTTTAATTTACATGAAACCATGTGGTCATGTTCTAGATGTCTTTTTGTTAACCACGTGATAAATTTTTTTTCTTCCCCCTTGCCTTGTTCTATTCAAAATTCTTGCTCTTTTTGGAAGATAATTAGGTCTTCCAACTTATATTAAATATAGGTAGATAAGTGTTTTTCCATGAAGCTAAATAATCTTATATCATGACACTTGTCTTTATAGGGTTTTCTACATGGTTCTTATCTGCAACTTTATGTAAATTGTTTTGTCTTCATTCTTTCCTTCTATCCATGCGTCACTTTTATGAGTCATGGGATATTTTATGCCTTTTTGATCTCTTTTGAATTCATGTGCATATGTCAATTAATGATGACATCATCAATGACATAAGCATGGAGCTATCATTTTCAAAGGCAATGATATTTTGTTGATAATCTTCCTATTTTGTCATGTGTACATGTTCATGAATTCTCCATTATCCTTTTATCCCTCTTCTTTTAGGCGCAATAATGGCTCTTCTAGAATCCAAAATTTGGTCTTTAATTTAACCAATCATATTAAAAAAATATTATTTGTCATGAATTTAATAAAAATTCCATATATTCCAATAATATGATACTAATTTATTTTAATTATACAATAATTTACATGAAAATAGGGTTATTACAGACTGTCCATATTTATTTTTTTCTGATTTTTTTAAAATATTTTAACAGGTATAGAATATAAAATAAAGATAACCTCTTAGCATCACTTTCTTAACAAATTATTTTTTATTTAAAAATTCTCAATTGAAAATCTTAAATCTGAACTATCCATAATTAATGAGTTTGAAAGCTTATCAAAAAGTGTTCCTACCTCACCCTCTTGTAAGCATCTATTGCTTTTATGCATTGCCGTCTTCTCTTTCTAGCCGTATTTTTGTGATTATTGCTCTTTCATTAAATAAATACATTGCAGAACATTGTGACCGTTACATGGTGATACTTAACATTGAATTTGGTTTCTATATGAAGCAAGCAAGGGACGATTCACAATATGATGAAATATGAAAAGCAGGGCATAAAATCTGTAACATCCCAACTTCACAAGCAGTATAATTTTTTTTCTCTTTAAACATCATTTCAAAATGATCAGAGTAGTTGTAACAACCCGACTTTTCACAAGCAGTATAAATTTTTTTTTTTTTGTCAAACATCATTTCAAAATCGTCAGAGTAGAGCAACAGAGCGATTGAGTAACTGATATGTATATATAAAATGCTGCAAGTCTGGCTGGATACAACAGCGGTACAGAGACCGTGTGGTTCAAAAGAAATGTACAACAAAAGGGAAGGCTTCCGCCGCGAACATCGAAAGCAAGTCTTCAGCCGGAACACCTACGCGGGCTGCTTGTCCTTCTCCTCGATCCTCGGTCCTCCCGAACCTGACGCTATGTTAAGAGCTGAGATCCGCACCGATCTCGTGTAATCTGCTAACCTCATGTATACATACACACATATGGTTACACAACAATAACATATAAACCACACCCAACCAATGCACATGTAATGCTCCCAAAGATGCGATATATCGCTCCCAAAGATATAGATGTATCGCTCCCAAGATTATAAATGTATCGCTCCCACCTTGCAACTATATCGCTCCCAAAGATGCATACAGCTATTTTCTAACATAATATGCATTCCAACAACACCCCACATATATACACATTATACACACATCGCACACATACCATCTACAAGATACTATATCCATCGATTAGTGTTACAAGACGCGAACGTACCTTCGTTGACGATAGACGGCACTTCCGTCGAAATCGTACTTTTCTACTAAAAACGTGAAAACGTCCAATAGCGGCACTTCGGCAACAGAATTCAAAGCAGATTAGGATTTCTGACGTCCTATAGGAGTAATATCACTTTCATTAGTGATTTGGCATTATAACTGGCATTTTAGGTAAAAATTACCATTTTGCCCCTATACCCCTACTTGGCGGAATTTCGCCAGCGCTTCCGCTACATAGGCTATTTTCTTCCCAAAATTTCGCCAGAACTTCGACGCATTTATGATTCTTGAAAATAAAGACTAAAATAGCCCTCCCATATGATACCCAAATCATAAAAATAAAGACTACTCTAGCCTTACTAACTATTGAACTAAAGACTAAAAACTAAAGACCGAAAGACTTACCCGTTGAAGACTTCTGCAGAACTTCCCCGTGAGCTTCTCTCTCTACTTTCTCTCCCTAGAATTTCGAAATAGGCAAGAAGGAATGGTGTGAAGAAAAGTGAAGGAGGGGGTATTTATAAGAAAAGGTGTAGGATTTCTACTGCCTGATCAACTTTGTGAGAATCGATCCGGACCGTCCAAAGCAACTTTTCAAAAACCCTTTCCTTCCCTTTTGCATTCACACTTGGCCGAAAATCCAAGTGTCTTGGCCAATGGGAAGTGGCCATGTGGCCCTTCTAGAAGCTTCTGGAGCCGATTCCCCGATCGGTACCCGATTCGCGTAATTTCGGAGAAATCTCAAAATTCTGGATTTACAACTTTGAAACCATTTCCTCACTTAGTAGAAATGTCCAAGTTAACCTATATTTTGATTCCATATAGGGCTCCAACAGTCCAGTTGAGTCTTTCTCGAAAACGTGTCCAAACGCGTCCGGTGTCGAAACTTGTTTTCTAAACACCCATCTCTTCGAAAAATTCACCGAATCCAAATATGTTCATGAAAATTCCCAATTCTTTTCCAAATGTCACAACATAACCTTTTCGTCCTTTTGGCTATCTGGCCTTTTCTCGAAATTTCCCTATTTCGTCTTATTAGGAAAAAGCACAAACGGCTTTAATTAACTTCCGCAAGAGTTTAACTAAGATAAAATTCCACCGATCAATATTCTACCCTGACTTTGGAAATCTCATTCCTAGATCTCTAGATAGGATCCGTTTCCTAATTTTAAAATTACTATTCATCACTTTTTACTTTAATTAATTATATTCTTATTATATGTCAACTTGCACATATATATATATATATATATATATATATTTTCATTCTCATTTTCATTTTTTTTTCTGCATATTTTTTTTCTTTATTTCGTTTTTTTTTAAAATTAATTATTTAATTAATTATTTAATTAATTAAATAATTATTTTTACATAACTTTTTTACAAGATTTTCCTATTGGTCCATTCTTGCATTTAGGCTTAAAAATACCTAAACTCACTTATTTTTCTCAAAATCTCCAATCAATTAGTAAATATATTCTTACTAATTTTCAACTATTTTCCACTAATTTTTGAGCTTTACATAATTATTCATGAATTTCCTTTACTTATGCTTAAGTAATTAGCCCAATATTACTTAATTACTTAATTATCACAAGTTGATAATTTTCTTACTTAGAACACCTTATTTCCTTTATACTCTTGCATTAACATTTCTGTTTCCATGTGTTCGCTTTATTTTAGAATTTGTGAGGGCATTATGGTCATTACCATACTTTTTGAGCATTCTTCTTCAATTTCTCCAAGTTTGTAATTTATTAAATTACCAAAATTAGAGATATACTCTCTCTCAATTTAAATAATTATTTCATTGCCCTTTAGGATTTTTCACCATTTTCCTAAGTTATTTACTCCTCCTGTGGGTATTTTGGTCATTTTGGCACTTTGGCCCTTAAATTCCCTAATTCAAATTTCGGGTATTACATTTCTCCCCGTTAAACAAAATTTCGCCTCGAAATTTGTACCCATCCCACTATACTTTGTACTAACTAGACTCCGTCCTACTCGGACTCGGGCTATACGCGTCGGATCTTCACTTTGTCCGTCTCGCCGCTCCTCCCGGTGATCGAGAATTCGCTTTGATTTGACTACTACGATCTTGTCATATTGTACCTTGATATATGATGTTTCCCGTGGTTCCCATACACCGCGGTTAACACCACGAGATACCAAAATGTCTCCATGGTTCCCATACACCATGTTAACACAAGATTATCAAAATGTCTCCATGGTTCCCATACACCATGACAACATAAGATACCTCCTACTCAATGACATGATTACGGTAGAAAAATAACGAGGAAACGCGGAATACGTCACGAAGATGGTTCACGTATCATACGATTTAGTTGAATAACTAACACATAGTTAACGTACAGAGAAAAATTCCTTACTAAGAGAGATAGTACCTTGGACTCTCTCCTAAGTTCTCTCGTCCATGGTATCGGTTAGCGCGCACATTCGGCCCGGGTTCTGTGGCTTGAATCCTACAGCTTTCTCGTGGCGCCGGGGCAATGTGTCCCGGTTTCGACATCCGTAGCAAACTCGTTTCTCCGTACCTTTCTCAGACAATTTGTAATAATGTGTCCCGCTTCCGACATCCGAAACAAACCCTTTTGTTAAAACACTCACCGGATGGTACTTCCCGCATTCAGACATGGTCTGACTCCATCATTCTTGAGTTGTTCTGCTCAAACCGAAATGGCCTCTTGCTTTCTCTTTGAGAGTCATCCCATGGTGCTTCTCTCTTTCGTGAGGAATTTCCACGGCTACCCTCGCTTTGATCGGCACGGCTACCATTGTGATTCCGTGACTTACGTAACTCCTTCAGTTGCGCTCACCATCCGGCAAGATTCTACCGCTTGAGCCATTTTTGGAAATTGTTGCGATACTAGCCTCGCCCTTATATCATATTTCACCCACTCACTAATCGGTTTGCCTTCCAAATTTTCATTCACGTGGCTTTTCGGATATGAAGAATAACGAGACAGTTGGTGAAACGAGCGAAGTAGTCGTCGAATGATTCTTCATTTCCTCGCTGGACTCGCAGAAATTCTTCCTCCTTAATCACCTCGCACCGAGGAGGAAAATACCGCTCGTTGAACTGTTCCAAGAATGTTTCCTGTAATGGTGCCTTGAAGGGTTGTGGAAACACTCTTCCACCATCTATGTGCGTCCCCTTCCACTTATAAATTGCCACTGAGCTTTCCGGTCCTCCTGGCATTCCATCACTTCAAATATCTTGTCTAAGCTCATCATCCAATCCTCCGCCAATTCGTTCTTCCCGAAAAGTAGGTGGCTTGAGCTTGCAAAACCGTGTGACCCAATGTTGTGTGGTCTCGCACAGCCTCTCCCTTGTCGTGGAGGTGACGGGACCTATCGATTCCTCGCTTCCTCATCGTACTCGTCACTTTGCTCGTTTTCTAGAAGTGTATCTATGAGAGCCCGCTGTTCTTGCAAGGTTCTCCTCATCTCCTGCATCTCATTCTGCTCCGGTTGGTCTGGTACCGGATTTACCCGAGGTCGTCTACCTCGTCCTCCACCTCGGCCCCTACCTCGGCCTCTGGGAGCTCCGGCTCCTCTCAAATTTGCCATGTCTCGTGCTTTTTCCTTTATTAGGGAAAACGTTAGTTATATAAAGAAAGCAATTTTCCTATCGCAGATTCTACTGCATCTGTATCTATACCGCATATAGACTCTATCACTTTAGTATTCACATTGCTCCCAGCTTTTACCGCACTTACTACAAACGAATACACTCCCGCAAAATCTCCCCCTTGATCAGAATTTCATTGATTTGGTCTACTCGTAAGCGGGTACGGGATTTCGTATCGAGTTCCTCTACATGAGTCAAATACCGCATGTACTATCTTTATTGGTCTCGGAGTTTCATCCGGCGTGACCCGGCCTCCGCGTATGAGCTCGTGCTAGAATAGAATTAACGTCCGGCATAAACCGGCAAGCTATCGAGTGATGCACCAACAGAGGGTGGTACACTGGTTCAGATGGTATACCGGCATGCATCGGTACACCGAGGTAAAATGGTACACCGACTGTGCCTATATCGCACTTATTTTCAAAATATGCTCTAAATTTTTGAAAAGGCTTAGAACCTAACTCCGTTAACCGAACAGAATGGCTGTAAGTGTTTACCATGGGGCCTCACCGAGTTCACGGCGACCGATTGGCATACCCACGTAAACTAGCCTTGCCTTCGGCACCAAACTGTCCGTAATAACTTAGTCGATCCATGCCAGACTACCGCTCGATACCAAATGTAACAACCCGACTTTTCAAAAGCAAGATAAATTTTTTTTTTTGTCAAACATCATTTCAAAATCATCGAGTAGAGCATTTGAGCGAAAAGTAACTCGATATATATATTATAAAATGCCCACTGCTAATTACATAAACGGTATAACAACCGAGAGTTCCAAAAGAAAAGAACAACAAATGGAAAGTCTTCACCGGATCCTCGAACTTGCCGCTTCCCTCTCTCTCGCCTCTGGTCCTTCCGAACCTAACGCTATATTGAGAGCCGAGATCCGCACCGGATCTCGTGTAACGGTTAACCTCATGTATACATACACACATATGGTTACACAACAATAACATATAAACCACACCCAACCAATGCACATGTATCGCTCCCAAAGATGCGTATATATCGCTCCCAAAGATTATAGATGTATCGCTCCCAAAGATTATAAATGTATCGCTCCCACCTTGCAACTATATCGCTCCCAAGATGCATACGCTTATTTTCTAACATAATATGCATTCCAACAACACCCCACATATATACACATTATACACACATCGCACACATACCATCTACAAGATACTATATCCATCGATTAGTGTTACAAGACGCGAACGTACCTTCGTTGACGATAGACGGCACTTCCGTCTGAAATCGTACTTTTCTACTAAAAACGTGAAAACGTCCAATAGCGGCACTTCGGCAACAGAACGGCAAAGCAGATTAGGATTTCGACGTCCTATAGGAGTAATATCACTTTCATTAGTGATTTGGCATTATAATCGGCATTTTAGGTAAAAATTACCATTTTGCCCCTATACCCCTACTTGGCGGAATTTCGCCACGCGCTTCGCTACATAGGCTATTTTCTTCCCAAAATTTCGCGTAACTTCGACGCATTTATGATTCTTGAAAATAAAGACTAAAATAGCCCTCCCATATGATACCCAAATCATAAAAATAAAGACTACTCTAGCCTTACTAACTATTGAACTAAAGACTAAAAACTAAAGACCGAAAGACTTACCCGTTGAAGACTTCTGCGAAACTTCCCCGCAGCTTCTCTCTCTACTTTCTCTCCCTAGAATTTCGAAATAGGCAAGAAGGAATGGTGTGAAGAAAAGTGAAGGAGGGGGTATTTATAAGAAAAGGTGTAGGATTTCTACTGTCTTGATCAACTTTGTGAGAATCGATCCGGACCGTCCAAAGCAACTTTTCAAAAACCCTTTCCTTCCCTTTTGCATTCACACTTGGCCGAAAATCCAAGTGTCTTGGCCAATGGGAAGTGGCCATGTGGCCCTTCTAGAAGCTTCTGGAGCCGATTTCCCCGATCGGTACCCGATTCGCGTAATTTCGGAGAAATCTCAAAATTCTGGATTTACAACTTTGAAACCATTTCCTCACTTAGTAGAAATGTCCAAGTTAACCTATATTTTGATTCCATATAGGGCTCCAACAGTCCAGTTGAGTCTTTCTCGAAAAAAATTCCCAATATATATATATATATATATATATATATATATATATATATATATTCCCTTTTCATTCGCATTTTCATTTTTTTTTCTGCATATTTTTTTTTCTTTATTTCGTTTTTTTAAAATTAAAATTAATTATTTAATTAATTATTTAATTAATTAAATAATTATTTTTACATAACTTTTTTACAAGATTTTCCTATTGGTCCATTCTTGCATTTAGGCTTAAAAATACCTAAACTCACTTATTTTTCTCAAAATCTCCAATCAATTAGTAAATATATTCTTACTAATTTTCAACTATTTTCCACTAATTTTTGAGCTTTACATAATTATTCATGAATTTCCTTTACTTATGCTTAAGTAATTAGCCCAATATTACTTAATTACTTAATTATCACAAGTTGATAATTTTCTTACTTAGAACACCTTATTTCCTTTATACTCTTGCATTAACATTTCGTTTCCATGTGTTCTCGCTTTATTTTAGAATTTGTGAGGGCATTATGGTCATTACCATACTTTTGAGCATTCTTCTTCAATTTCTCCAAGTTTGTAATTTATTAAATTACCAAAATTAGAGATATACTCTCTCTCAATTTAAATAATTATTTCATTGCCCTTTAGGATTTTTCACCATTTTCCTAAGTTATTTACTCTTCCTAGGGTATTTTGGTCATTTTGGCACTTTGGCCCTTAAATTCCCTAATTCAACGCGAACGTACCTTCGTTGATGTTATTCTAGCACGTTTTTCGAAAAACAACGAAACGTCCACGGTGTGCACGTCGGACAAAGATAACAAAGAGCAAATCGAGTTTCGACGTCCTATAAGAGTAATATCACTTTTATTAGTGATTTGGTACTATATCCGCATTTTGGGTAAAAATTACCATTTTGCCCCTATACCCCTAATTGGCGGAATTTCGCCAGCACTTCGTTACTCTGACAAATTTTCTTCCCGAAATTTTGCCAGAACTTCGACGTCATTTTGATTTTCGAAAATAAAGACTAAAATAGCCCTCCCATATGATACCCAATCATACTTGAAAATTTAAAAGGCTATTCTAGCATTATAACACCTACTTGTGAAAAAACTACGAAGACTTTCACTTTCGAGACTCGATCCCTACCATGTTTCTACCTCGTCGGCATATATTTCAATGCAATGAGGCCTAAAAACAATAGTAGGAATCTCACTCCTACTTGCTAAATCTATCTAACAATTCTACTAACTACCGAACTAAAGACCAAAGACCGAAGGACTTACCCGTTGAAGACTTCTGCAGAACTTCTCCAGAGCTCCTCTCTCTTCTTTCTCTCTCAAGAATCGGTTTTGCACTTGAGAATGGGGTGAGAAAATGAAGAGGAACTCATGCCTTTATATAGGCAAAAAGTGGGTCCTAAGGTGTAATTTTCCCTTCTCATTTTAGAAAACTTCTTGAACAAGTTTTTTTTTATATAATTTCTTACATAATTCTCCTATTGGTCCAACTTGTATTTAGGCTTAAAAATACCTAAACTCACTTATTTTTCACCAAAATTTCCAATTAATTAGTAAATATACTTTTACTAATTTTAAAACAAAAACCACTAATTTTAGGGTTTTACATAATTACTTGTGAATTTCCTTTGCTTATGCTTAAGTAATTAGCCCAATATTACTTAATTACTTAATTATCACAAGTTGATAATTTTCTTACTTAGAACACCTCATTACCTTCATACTTTTGTATTGACATCTTTGTTTTCATGTCTCCTGCATTATCTTAGCATTTACGGGGGTATTTCGGTCATTTCCTTACTTTTTGAGTATTTTTCTACAATTTCTCTAAGTTTGTAACTTAATAAATTACCTAAATTAGGGACAATATCCATCCCTATTTTAAATAGATTTTTACTTGCCTCTTTTATAGCTTTCACAGGGTATTTATAACCCACAATGTGCTTAGGGACCTATTTGCAAATTCCCAAAGGTTTTAGGGACCTATTTGCAAATTATCTAATTTCAAGGGAGATTACCCTAAGTCAGATTTGAAGGTATTACAAAATCCTTCCTTTGTTCATCCAATGGACAGAAACAGACATATTCTCGATCTTAAAACAAGCATATATGCACTTACAATCAAAATACAAACTAGAAGCAGCATCTCAAAGTGTAGCACAAGACTTCATCTAAAGACCTGAGATTTGTTCTTGTATAGCATCACTGACTTTGCCAATTAGTGATTCACTTCCACTCTCTCCAGTGTTCTTGGTGGCCTTAACACCAGCACATACAGTTGTCTTATCTCTGCTCTCACAATCTTCCTTCTTCTTTCCTGATCTTCTCTCTTCATCATATATTCTTCTTCCCTGCTCTGCTCTCATTTTTTCTTTGCTTTCTCTTCTTATACACATATCAAAACGCAACCCAAATCGAACCTTTAAAGTATATGCCAGTCCTGATATAACTGAAGATGCCCTTGCCGTTCCTCCCACTATGGTGCCAACATTCGTGGCTTTGCTCATCCCAGGATTTTTCGGTTTCTCCAACTTATCCGCACTAGCCAAATTAAAAAATAATAAAATCAAAGAAGAATTTAATATGGTAACCAAAGATTACATCTTATACTACAAACAAAAAATTTGGTCCAATTGGCAAGGAGTTGGCTCATAACCCCATAATAAGGTTCTCAGTTCAAATTTTGCCCTCAATAGGAGGTTGTCCTTAACGTGGACAATCTGTAAATATCTTTATAAATGCTACAGCTAATACACATTTGATACAAATAACTAACTTAACTAATTTTAATAGTTTCCGTAAATAAGAGCAAACCTTAGATTCAAATTGCCAGCGTTCATCTTCTGCACCAAACGTGGTGGAATTGGACCTTTGATTTCATTCCCAGTCAAGATACTACAAATCAACACATTACTGTAAGATGTGTGTGTTGATAACAAAATTGAGCCCAAAAAACAAAAGGATATGCCAATTACAATAAGAGTATGTACAGTGGAAATTAAAGTTACTCTGATCTATATTGTTATTTTGCACAAGCGTTACAACTTACATATCGGATAAGTTTGGTGGTACTGCTAAAGACTCTGGTATTTCTCCTGTCAAACTGTTGTTTGACAAATTCCTAGAAACATGACTGAGAAAGTATTAGATGAGCAAATAGATGACAATAATACTTAATGTGACCGAGAAAATTCAAAATATGGTGACTGATTACTTACAAGAGTTGCAGTTCTGGGAAATTAGAGAAAGAACTAGCTATTTTTCCAGTCATGTTGCTAAAGCTCAAGTTTTTGCAGCTCATATCTTATCAGTTTAAGAATGAAAGTTCCTAATTGCTTTGAAACCAAGTGAAAGCAAGGAAGAAAATAGAGATTGTATAAACTAATATAGTTATGAACACAAGTTTAAAGAGAGAGCCCAATATCAAAAAACTAGCCTATTGGGTATGAGAGTCCCTTAGAATCTTCCATTGAAAGAACTTTTTTTACGAACACAAATCTAAAAGGAAAACTCAATCCCAAAAGACTAACATATTGGGTGGAAAATTCGCTTAAACTTATAAATCACATTTTACTTATGAGGCATCCTGATCCTGATGTAAGACTCAGAAGTCACAATATAAACTCTATTTTTGACTAGAAGTTTAAGAAAATAAGAATCTATCCTCTACTCACATTGAAGTGATTCTTGGAGTGCCATTATTGTTGCAAATGAGACCTTCCCATGTACAATCCATTGGCCTGCATGGATCTCCTTGCCAACTGATTCTTTTGATACCATACGCTTCTTTTATGTCTTGGATAGCAACAACTGTTATAAATCATTATATTAACTTGGAAGACATTACATTATATATACAAAAAAGAAAAAAACAATTAAACTCATATCACCATCTCCTTCATCAGTTGTGGAATTAACTTGCTGCTGGGGAAGAACTCTGTAGATTTCCTTAAAGAAAAATATTATTGAGGTCAAAAGAATAAAGGTTGTTTATGTATAGTGTTAATGAGTTTGTTCTCTCTTAGTGGGTATTCCTTCATTCTTCATCATGAATTTCATTAAATTACTTGACACTAATTAAAGTATTTTTCCCATACGATTTGATCATTTTCATTTCATTATCCTACCTTGATCATTACAACCTTGAGAAAACCCTTTTGATTTGAGTGTGCAATTGGATAATGTATAAAGTGGAGATTGAGATGATAAACAAGCTTATGGTAGATAAGTTGCAATAGGTGGAATATGATCCTTGTTATGAAGATCCTTACAGTCATGGAATATGAAGCTCCTTGGTATGCTTGGACCACATTAATATAATTATTGATATAATTATAATTCATGATTTAGTATATAATTTCAAATTCAATTTCCTTTATTCCTTATATTTAAACCCTAATAATTGCGTATGGACAATTTTGATGGTGTGATTATCGTCTTGTCAACCAAATATGAAGTTAATTAACCGTTTAAACCCAAATTTGATCACATTAATATAATTTAGTACACTAATAATGTAGTTATAGAGATCCCTACAATCATAGAATATGAAGAAGCTCCTAGCTTGGTGCTTGGACCACATTAATATAATTGTAATCCATGATTTAATGTGTAATTTCAAATTCAATTTGCTTCCTTCTTTATAGTCAAATCTCAATAATAATGAATGAACAATTTTGATGGTGTGATAATCCGACCCATTTATGAGTTAAACATGTTATTAAGAAGATATTACAAGATTTCTGATATAAAGTTGATGATTAAATAGCGATTTAAAACTTCCCAAAAAGTTGTAGGATGTTAATGGCCTTATGACCTAATAATATGACAATTTCCTTTCTAGTAGGATGTTGCATGTTTGATTCCGCTTCTAATCTCATACGATTATTAGTGTTTTCCTTTTAATTATTAAAAAAAAGAGTAGCGGGAGATTAAATTTTTAGTCGTCAAGTCAATTTGTCTCGTGTTTTCACTTTGTCGAGCCCGACAAACAAGTTAAATTACAAGAGGGTGATGATAATTCAACTTTTTTGACTACATGCATATAATCTTTTCTGTATCCAGGCACCAAAATGTGGGTTATTCATTTTCTTTGATCATGTCAAAGTGAAAGTATGTCCAAAAACAATGTCAAAGAGAAAGACCTAGAGAGATTCTCCTCTTTTTTCACCGATTCGATTAAACTTAAACAATTAGGGAATGTTTGAAGTAGTGGAAAAGCACATTCACACAAGCTGAGAAAAATTTGTTCCCATATACTTACCTTATATATTGTAAATCACGTTTAAAAATTAACTTCTGCCACTAATTCAAACATGCACTAAATAAATTGCACAAGTTTTGGATACTTAGAATTATTTTTTCTCACAACTGTGTATCATAATACAAAAATATAACCTGATCGTCCCATTCCATGGGATTTTCACATGAATTAAACTGAGACAAGAGGAAATGGCGGAGGAAAATGTAAATAAGTGAGCGTTTCAACATATCTTAATTACTCCAAACACACTAACTCTTTGCAATATGTGAATCCTAGTTCAAAATCTAGTTGTTCGCAAACAACCATAAAAAGAAAGAAAAAAGATCACTAAAGAAAGAAAAATAAAAACCTAGAAACACTGAGGCAGTTAATTGATGTCAATAAATATTAGCTTCCAAGCGTTGAAGACTTAAAAAGTTAAAACTTCTCTCCATGTATAGGTAAACAAGAACAAAGATTCGAATCATGCATCTAGATTATACAGATCCGCTGGTTCTATTTATAAGAGTCTAATAACCGAATCACATGTTTTAAGAAAATCGTTAAAATTAATAAATGTGTCTTGAAATAAACTTTTTTTTTCAAGTACGCCTTTATTTATAAGGGGGAAGTGAAAGAGAGAAACAGAGTAAATATAAATATCACTAACTTTTTAATTAATGCAATATATGATTAATGAGGGACACAAATGAAAAGGCTCATTAAATATTGAGACAACTTTTATTAAGCGCTTATAAAACAAACTAAGAACAATTCAAATTTTGAGCTTAGAAAATAATCCCACTACACACGAAACAAGAGTGGAATTTTCATTGTCACCACACTCATCCGGCCATTGAAGTTGGTCGGCCGACATTAATTCAAGGTTGACGTACTCTCACGGAAAACTGCAACTATCAAAATTTAAGAGGAAAGCTACAGCAGTTATGAAGGACAACTAATTTAGGTTAGCGGTGGGAGTAGTGACTTATTTTCTATCTGACTTTTGCAGAAACCCGATAGGAAAAAAGTCATGTTGTAAATGTGATTTGTGTTTGAATTTATAGTGGTAGAAATAACTTTTTTTTCCAAATGAAGACGTATTTGGGTTAGTGGTTGAAAAAATGAGTTGAGATAAAAAATGATTGAAAGGGGCATGAATCTTATTGAATACTAAATGTATTAATATTAGTTGTATATATTGCGATAATTGAAAATAAAAATTATATTTATATTTAAAATTGGAAAAGATTTAAATTATTATTAAGAAATTATTTAAATTTAGTTTAAGTGTGATCTAAAAGGAAAGTCACGTCCATTCACAACCAAAAAAAAAAAAGGTTAGCCCCAAATTACAGAGTCTACAGGATATTCTTTTTTGTTCCTTCACAAAACTCCCCATCTCCCTCCTCATTCTCTGCTTTTCTTTTCCACTGTCACAGAGTCGCTTGCCCAGACACGAGACCAGCTTTTTTTTATTTCCTCTGTTCCTCATCTTCAATCTGGCTCTCTTCCACCGCCTCTCACATCCAATTCCAGATAGGGGCAGACTTAGAAATTTACAGAAGGGCGGCACAATTGGTGGGGGCTGTCCCCGAATTTTTTTTAAAGGAAAATTTTAAATACATTAAAAAATAAAAGAATAAAAACAAAAAAAATATCAAAAAAATATTTATGAAATTAAGTGAATACTGATGATATAATAATATAGACAATTATTTTACAAACCCGTCATTTAGAAAAGTAATGCTAAATACGGCTAGAAATGCAACTATATAAATTACAAAGGGTGGACACTTAATAAGTTCAAATACATATATTTTAATAACAAAAGTATATTACAATAAAAATAATTACAATGTCATCTTTTTGGATTTTATTTTTTGAAATTCCATAATAATTGTCTTATTTTAAGGGGGCACTTACCTCCCTTGTTATACACTTGGGTCTGCAAATGGTTCCAGAAGCCCCTTCTTTTTTCGGAATACAATATGACTTTCTTCTTCTTCTTTTTCTTCATGGTCGGATTTGTCCAAGAACGCTGACCGGGGAACGCCGATGATGAGAACGACAGTGAAGGTGGCTCAGCTGAGGCGGATGAAGATTGATCTGGGTGTTCAAGGTTTTGGTGTTCTCGCAGCTCCTTTGATCTTAGCACTGTGTGTTTGAGCTCGTAGGTCCGTGTCAGACGCCCAACGCTCCAACACTCTCAGCTACCGCTCCTCACCTGAGCGTCTAGCCAGATGGGGCTGTTTTTTTTAGAAGCTCGGTGGATGAAAAGCCACCCCAAACGGCACCTGGCTGTGTTTTTCCCCGCCGAGCTTTTCTGCCACCACTGCTCACCACCGCTTGCTCCAAACAGGCTCTTAGTCGTTAATGGCACTGTTTAGCGTTTACTTCCAAGTTCCAGTCAATTCAGCCCTAAAGGTTTTCCGTTTTTTTTTGTTTGGAATAAAAGAAGCCTACTTGAATAAGAGTTTTGGGGGAATGACTTAAGAGGTTTCAAGGAAGGGACATAAATCAAGAAACATATGATGACAAGTTAATTACAATTGAGAAGCATATGATGACAACTTTCAGTATAAAAAATGATAACATTTTATTTATTATTGAGACTTTTGGGTAATTACTCCATCTGATCATTTTTCATAAACAACTTTCTCTCTGATGGTACAAAACAAACTAGCGGTTAAGATTAGTTAAAAACAATAAATATATTTAAAATGTAATATATATATTTTTTCAAATATGCCCCTATTTATGAAAAGAGCATAGGAGAGAGAATGGGCACAAAATATGAGAGATAATAGATTATAAATGATTAAATAAAAGAAAATTAGTTCATAAAGATATGCATTTAATAGGGTTGAAAAATGGAAAATTAGTTTAAATTTTAGAAGGGTTAAGCGGCAATTTTGCCCCTGAAGTACACCTCTAGAAGTAAATTTGCCTTGAAAGTTTTTTTTTTTGGTTCAATTTTGCCCAGGAAGTTTTTTTGGAGCAATTTTGCTCCTCCGTTAACAACCCTTTAGGATAACGGTCCAATCATGTTAGTTGACCGTTACGGTTGTTAACGGAGGAGCAAAATTACTCCCAAAAAAACTTCTGGAGTAAAATTGCTCCAAAAAAAAAACTTCCGAGCTAAAAATGCTATTTAACCAAAAAAAAAGTTAAAACTGCTATTTATGATATCATATATTCCTAATTCTTATTTATATAATATCTAGGGGTGGAAACATTAAGGAGGCCTATATTTTTTAAAATTTTATAATTAGGCTAATGGCCTCACTGCAAAACAGGCCAAAAATAGGTCTACTTTAAACATACCAAATTACATAAATCAGTGAAGGCAGAGATACAAAAGGGTTGCATTTTCATTAACAAGTCATTATTGCAAAACTAAATATTAAATATAAAAAATATACGGCCATGAGCAATTTTGCCTCGGAAGTTTTTTTTTTTTTTAGCAATTTTGCCCCTTCGTTAACAACTCTAATGGTCAACTAGCAAAATTGAACCCAAAAAAATTTTCAGGACAAAATTACTCCTAGGGGTATACTTCCGAGACAAAATTGCTATTTAACTCATTTTAAAACACAAAAAGAAGTTACTTTTATTGAGGACTAATCCCAAGAGAGAAAAATTACTTATAAATAGGATTGGGGAGAGTAATTAAATCACTTTCTTATTGTAACTCTCCTTACAAGTTTTCTTCGTTTACTTGGACCAAGTCAACCGGCGTACATCCTCATGGCTACGTACGTACCATAATAACCAAAGCAAGTCATGTACGATTATTATTTGCCGCTATATTAAGTGCTCCTTTGCCTGGGTTAATGTAATAACTAATTAATAAACTACTATCAAACCAAAAAGGGTTAAGTAGTAAATCTATTACGAAAGTATATGCATAGGAGCAATTTTGTCATTGAAGTTTATTTGGCTCAATGTTACCCTAGAAATATAAAAATGTAGCAATCTTGTCATTTTCCATTAAAAAACTAACGTTGACTGTTAAAAAATTGACATTAATCATTAACTTTTTATTGGAAAAGGGCAAGCTAAGATTGCTACGTTTTTACATTTCTAGGGCAGCATTGAACCAAAAAAAACTTCTAGGGCAAAATTGTTTATTATGAGAGTGTACTTTTGAGGCGGATTTACTACTTAACCCAACAAAAAATTATAGTTTTGAATAACTTATTCTTTAGGGGGGAAAAATATAAATTAGATCTCTATACAAATTTTGAAATATCTACTTTTCAATACAAAAAAAAAAAAAAATCACTTAAGAATATTATCAATTGCCCCTCAAAATTTAACAGTTTTTGTGATACTACTCAGGTAAGCCCAAAATATAACAGAGGGCATTATTTCCAACCCATCCACTCTTTAAATTTAGGGAAAATTATGCTCAGGTTCAAGGATAATGACAAATTATCAACATTCTAAATATATTACTGCCTTTCTCAAAATTATCCAATAAAATGTCTCATAACGCACTGTTCCTAAAGCGGAACCATGTTAATCTTTATCTTTCTAAATAGTAAGGTGCTTCGCAGATGAACAGTGACCACCTGAGTTTTTTTTAAAAAAAATTTAAATATAAATATTTTTCACAATGTATGAAAAAAGTGTGAAATTTAATTTTAATAAGACGTCTATGGAAAAAAAAAAACAACAACGAACTGCTGGTCAAGTCAACGATATAGTAGCGTTATAAGCAAGGCAAATGAAGTGGCATTATTCCAAAAAGAACCATCGTAGTAAATTCGAAACAACGAAATAAATTATTCCACGAGTAGTCAGTCAAGTAAACATCAATCGTCCTTGCCATGTGACAAAAACGCGGAGGAATTCACTTTTGAAAATTGAAAATGGTGAGATTAATTTAATTTGCAAAAGTCAAGAAAAAGTCAAATAATTGGAAATGGTGGTCGTCCTTCACAGCTCATTTTGTACGTTATTTAGCTCGATCAACAAGTTTATTACTCCCTCATCATGCCCTTCCTAGTCAGCTTTTTATGCGAAACAACTATTAAATTCATGCTGTTTAAAAGGTTAGTTAAAAATAATAAATATGTAAGATATTTATTATTTAGTTCAATTATACCCTAGCTTATTCATAAGGAGAGTACATGAGACATAATTATTAGAATTTATAATAAAGAGATAATGAATAACATATATTTAATAAGGGAAAAAATACTTTAAAATTTCAGACAAAAAACAGTTATAAAAAAGACCAGAGAGAGTATTAAATTTTGGTGAGAAGAAAGGAAAATATAGTTAATTAGGACCCGTTTTGGCTCGCTTTTTTCATCCATATGCACCATTATTGTCTCAATTGAATACCTATAATCTTCTATATATATAGACACCCACACAAACGACAACCCACATTTATTCAAAGACATAGTAACAGATCTCATGGAAAGGGCACCAACGTTGAATCTGTCCTTCCGCTTTCGTCTTGTTCTCTTCCAACTTCTCCTTCATGTTGGCAGCGCCACCAACGTCGACCCCAATAATCCTGGTAAGCTATACCTAATGTTATATAAATCACTGCCAACCGCGATATTTTGTAGTGGTTGTATAAAAACCGCTACAAAAGTGAAATCCTACCTCATTCCGACACTTTGTAGTGGCTCCTTAGAGTCGTTACAAACATCAAACCAGATCGCAATGTTTTATTTTCAGTAGCAGTTATTTAAATAACCGCTACAAATATGGCACCAACTTGTCGTTATAAGGCACCAAGCTGATGCCATTTTTGTAGCAGTTGAATCCAGCCAACGCCTACAAATTATTGTGGCTAACCATTGCACTATTTAGCGCAATTCATACCACGACAAATTGGTAGCTGTTTGCTTAAAAAGTACTATAAATCCATAACTTTGTAGCGGTTATTTTTTTTGTAACAGCTACTAATTTCCTGCTACAAATCAACGCCTTTTATGTAGTGTATTATTTTAGTGAAGAAGCTACTGATCACATGCCTTCTTACGTAGGATTCATAAGCATTGATTGTGGAGCAACTCGTGACTACATGTACGAGGAAACAGGCATATGGTATCAGAGAGATGAAAACTTCGTAGAAACTGGTACGATTCATAATGTTCTCCCAGGTATCAACCTTGAATATCCTTATTTTGGGGGACTTCTAAGCACATTGAGAAGCTTCCCAGAAGGAAAAAGGAACTGTTATGCCCTCAAACCAAAGCAAGGCAAGCACCATACTTATCTCATCAGAGCTTATTTTGCTTATGGAAATTATGATGGCAAAAATCAAACTCCAACCTTTGACTTGTACCTTGGCGTCAATCACTGGGAGACTGTTTACTTGACAAGTAATGATGATTGTCACATTCCTGAGATTATTCATACTCCCAACACAGACACAATTCATGTGTGCCTTGTAAAAAGTGTTGTGGGAGTACCTTTCATTTCTGCTTTGGAGCTTCGACCTCTAACCAATTCCATTTATCAAACACCTTTACCTTCTCAATCACTTTTAATCAATAGAGGAAGATTTGACGTTGCCTCCACCAGTTCCGCCACACTCAGCAGGTGGCTCCATTTTCTCGATCACTATGATCTCTTTATGTTTGTTCCTTTCTTTTTGCAAATTATATTTGATATTTTTTTTCTTTTTATAAATACTGAAGCACAACCACTTAATTATCCGGCCTAGTTTCGCTGCTAAGTAAAGTGCTTAGCTCTCTCTCTCTCTGCTAAGCGGATATGGCCGTCCAAATGATTCAGATGGTCTAGATTTGAGTTTTTTTTTTAAAAAATCATTACTTGAAAATATAATAGTTAAGGGATTATCTTTATTTTAGATTCTATATATCTTTATTTTAGATTCTATACCTATTAAAATAATTTTCTTACGAAAATATGGATTTTAAAGAAACCAGATCTGTCCAGATTAGTTCTAACGGCCTAGATCTTCCTAACTTTCCCTGCTAAGCAAATTCGCTTGGCTGAGAGACCAATTCCTTAATTATCACGTATTAATTGGTCAGATAAGAATTTGAGTTATGACGTCTGATGAAGTTAATTTGTGTGAAGAATTTTCTCCGTTTGCAATTTGCAGCGTCAAGCAATAATTTTGTTTTTGTTTTTGTTTTTTTGTTTCTCCAATTGTGTAAGATATAAC
Organism: Acacia pycnantha; assembly: GCA_025563575.1. Taxonomy (NCBI): domain Eukaryota; kingdom Viridiplantae; phylum Streptophyta; class Magnoliopsida; order Fabales; family Fabaceae; genus Acacia; species Acacia pycnantha. The sequence goes on from JAMWYP010000060.1 coordinate 1,051,074, forward strand.
TGATTATATATTATTTTGATTTGTGTGCCATTTTCTTAGGGTATGTTTGGTTTGAGGGAAGGGGAGGGAGGGGGAGGGGAGGGGGGAAAAAAGGAGGGAGAGGAAAACTGGGCCCCACTACACTCAATTTTGAAATTTTTTTTCCTTCCTCTCCTTTTTTCTCTCCCCCTCCCCCCCTTCCCTCAAACCAAACATACCCTAAATACATTTACAAAGCAAAAATGTGCATGCATATATGCTTTACTAATGTTGATACAAATATGTTATAACTTACGAATGATGCAAGTGCAGGTACAGGGATGACATCTATGATCGTTTGTGGCGTAGACTGAATGCTCAATACTTTATCAATGGAGATATATATACTAATCCTGCAAACACAAACGATTCTTATAAATTACCAACAGAAGTATTGAAATCTGCAGCCCAATCACTCAATCTCTCCTACCCAATAAAGTTTGACTATGACTCTGTATGGAAAGACCTTGACAGATCCTCCGGATATTATGTCTACTTTCACTTTTTAGAAATTCAGAAGCTTCCCCAGGGGCAAAAAAGAATAATCAATATAACTTTTGATGGTGGAAACATTTTGCAGCCTATAATTCTTGAATACTTGAAGCCACAAACCATTGTTCCTCAAAATGCAATTCCAGGCAATGTTCGTTTTAATATTATTGCAGCATCAGGATCCTATGCTCCTCCAATCCTCAATGCTTTTGAGGTTTATCAACTGATATCTCCAATACCATCCCCAACGGACGAAAGAGATGGTACAATATGCTTTTATTTCTTATTCAATTGTTTCCTATAGTTCCAATAATGATGACTTGATCTATTTTTGTTGAGTTAATACGGTTGTTGGTTGTTGGTCCTTATAGTTTGATTGAATTTTGGTTTTGGTTTCTATAATTTTAAATCGATGGGTTTTGATTCTTATAGTTTCATAGAGCTTTGGTATAGACTTAACGGTTGGTCCATACACTTTTAACGAGTTTTGTTTTTAAATCCCTATACTGACCAAATCCTTATGAAACTGTAATAAACAAAACTAATTAATGGTTTGAAACTACATGAACCAAAACTAAAATTTGATTGAACTGTAAGGACCTATGCAATGATATTGACCCAATTTTTGCTTGTTAATTGACTTATGAGATCTTACTTAAATTGGTAATATTAGTAAATGCTATCATGAATATCAAAGACACGTACAAGATCTTCAATTTCGATTGGCAAGGAGATCCATGTGTTTCAACACTTGCTTGGGATGGACTAAACTGTAGTTCTGGTATAAATGGTAACAATGCAAGGATCATCTCAGTGTAAGTCATTTAATGTCAATGGATCCATACACATTATTATCCTAGTTTATATTATTATAAGTAATTTAACCATTAAGCATCCCAAGAGTAGTAGCCATTGAGCTATAAATTAAATACCAAAACTTCATAATATCACTTTCTTTTAATTGGCATCAGAGTTAATTATAACTAAGCACCCAAAGCATGATTCTCTCAAGCAGGAACCTAAGCGCGACCAACTTGGCTGGGCAAATAACTAACTCTTTTTCACAACTTACAGAGTTAGAGTCCTTGTAAGTATATATGCGTATATAGAGTGATTTAGTAATGGCCAGTTCTTAGTGGCAAAGTTTCATTAACATGAAAAATATATTTCTTTGTTTTAGAGATTTGTCATTCAATGATTTGTCGGGATCCGTACCTGAATTTCTAGCTGAACTACCGAAATTGAGAATCCTGTAAGTTTTGAATTATATTTTTATGATTCATTTAGAGAGAAATATCTTATTTAATGACTTTAAGCTCACCTAATAAGTGAATATATATATTTCACAATGCTTTTGCAGGAACTTGACTGGCAACAAGCTCACAGGTTCCATTCCCAAGGCTCTCAAGGAAAAGGCAGATTTGCACTTGAGGTTTTTCATATTTTATATAATTTTTTTGGTTCAATTATGACTACCCAATCAAAGTAACAATTATACAACTTGATCCATAGTTTGGAGGATAATCCTGGTCTTTGTCTGGTGGATTCATGCAAAAACAAGAAGATTGTCATTCCAATTGTTGCTTCTGTTTCTGCTTTAGTTGCAAGCCTCTTGGTTTGTCTTGGAATATGGATCTTCAAAACCAAGAAATTAAAAGGCAAGTATAATGATATGCTCACTTGTTATGATTAAGCATTACTACATGCACATACTCAAAGTTTATATATGGCCCAAAAATATATTATCTAATTTATTTATTATATTATTTTTGAATTAGTATGGAAATATTTGAGATTTCATGGCAAATTTTTGGCATTCGTAGCTTTCTCTCCATATTTTGCTGGCGATTTTTTCTCTCCCAATTATCCTGGTGACAGCTTAGTTCTAATTATTTTTACTAAATTGCAGTGTTATTCTGTGTTTCTACAAATGAAGGATCGTTACAACTAAAAACTAGAGCAGTTTCATACTCCCTAATTCTTAAAATCACTGATAAGTTGCAAAACTTAATTGGAGAAGGAGGATTTGGAAAGGTTTATTATGGCACTCTGAAGAACGTTCATGTTGCTGTGAAGTTACTTTCTCAATCATCAATGCAAGGTTTCAGAGAATTTCGATCGGAGGTTAGGATCAATCGACAACAATAAAAATTAATATATTGAATACCTTAAATACTAAGAAATGTTCAATTTGGATTGCAGGTAGAACTCTTAATGGTTATTCATCATAGACATTTGGTATCTCTGATTGGATACTGTGAAGAAGGTAGTGTGAGGGCATTAATTTATGAATATATGGCTAATGGCAATCTTCAACAACATTTATCAAGTATGTAGCCAAGTGCCTATAAGCGCTTATAGTTTAGTCTCAAATTGATTAGTTTTAAAATGAAAGTGTAAAAATTTTACTCTTTATGTTCATCATGCAGAAGAGAACCCTAATGTTTTGAAATGGAATGAGAGGCTTCAAATTGCATTGGATGCTGCACATGGTAAGAGAAACCATATTTGATTTTTTACTACAAATATTTGTCCCCTTTCTTTGGCACGTTATGTTTTCCATTAGAGTAAATACCCTTTTTGGTCCCTGAAAAACACACGGATGCCCTTTTTGGTCCCTGAGTAAAGGAAATGTCGTTTTGGTCCTTTTTAGGGACTAAAAATGACCTTTTTGGGAATTTATGAGGATTAAAATGTCTAAAAAAATGTCCAAAAGGACTCAAATGGACCTTATTTTTCCATTTTAGGGACCAAAAATGATTTCTTTTTTTTCAGGGACCAAAAAGAGCATCCGTGTGTTTTCCAGGGACCAAAAAGGGTATTTACTCTTTCCATTATATTGGTATTAATTTTCTGACTGCCATATATATGGATATGTAGGATTGGATTATTTGCATAATGGTTGTAAGCCAGCAATAATTCATAGAGACTTAAAGACTTCCAACATTTTATTAAATGAAAACATGCAAGCCAAGATTTCTGACTTTGGATTATCTCGAGCTTTTGCAAATGATATTGACACTCATGTGACAACTCGTCCAGCTGGCACACCGGGTTACCTTGATCCTGAGTAAGTTGAAAAAAAAAAATTGGAGTGATTGTTTAGAATATGTAATTTTGTTATGATATCTTAACAATTGGTTTCTTTTAAGCAGATTTCAAAGTTCTGGAAACTTGACTAAAAAGAGCGATATTTACAGTTTTGGAATAATTTTGCTTGAGCTAGTCACAGGTAAACCCGTATTAAGAAGAGAAGTCGGCACGGTTTATTACATTCTGAATTGGGTTACCCCTAAACTTGAAATGGGAGATATCCAATCTATCATAGATCCAAAGTTAGAAGGAAATTACAGCACTAATTCAGCTTGGAAATTATTAGAGATAGCTATGTCTTGTACTGCACCATCTGGAGTTGAAAGGCCTGACATAAGTCATGTGGTAGCTGAACTAAAGGAATGTTTGGCTATGACCAAAACCATGGGGAGGGATTCTGGAAATGGCTTCTTTGGTGTCTGATTCAGGCATTATTCCATATGCCCGGTAGATAATTATCTAGAATTTTAATTTGATTGTTGAACTTATTGGGTTATAACCATTATCTGTAGATTTGGAGCACTTTGTTGTTTCTGTACATGTAGTTTGTCCTTGAACAATATACGGTTTTTAATATAATATAAGATCCAGTTATTTGGACAACAGGTGGTTTAATACCCCTCATCCTTGGACTCAACTAGCAAAGGGGTCGGACACTCTCACCAAAGGGAGGGAGTTCGATCCTGGAGTTGGTCAAGGCGCTGGGGGAGGCATCCTAGCTCTTAGGTGCCTAGGTAAACGCTTGAGGGTAATAGACGGCTCGCCCTGCCTAACATCGGTATCATCTAGGAGGAAAGGAGATTTCGCCCTGCCCTTAGATCGTGGGTGAACCCAACCCCTTTCCTAAATTTTTTATATAAAAAAAAAGGTGGTTTAATTGAATTATTCTGGATTACAGGTGCATGTGGTTCAAACTCGTATTTGGGCCCGTCCATGAGTATAATACTAGAATTTAGTTAATGTTTTAATGAGAACGAGCCCAACGGGGTTGGCACAAGTGGTAAGTGTAACATCCCAAATTTTGGGATTTTAAAGTTTGAGTAATATGTGGAAATTAATTATGAAATTTTTTGCTTAAAATAATTATTAGAAATTTAGACTTATTTTTCCCTTAATTAATTTATTTTGGTATAGGAAATTAAGAATTCATTTTCAAGGATTATCCAATAATTGCAATTGAACAAACAAATTAAATAACCTAGTTGCAAATTAGAATTTAAATACTCCCTCCATTATCCAACAATACCTATTCGGCCCATATCCATTCTGATCATTTGTTTTATTTATTTATTCACTCTCACATCCATTTAGCCAAAACACTGCCCACAACAACCGCAGCCCTTTGGAACACGCAGCTCCATTTTAGGACACGCAGCCCTATGAGACACTCAGCCCCTATCCATAGCTCGAATACATTTATCTAGATAAAACAAGTCGCACTGTTAACCGCAGCTAACGGCCAAGGACCGCAGTCCTTTGGGACACGCAGCCCTATGAGACACGCAGCCCTATGAGACACGCAGCCTCAATCCATAGTTAGGATACACACATGTAAATTATCTAGCAACCATGATCAGTCATACATGAATACATACATACAAGCTAACGGGATAGCAGATTAATTCCTTTCGGTCAAACACGCAAGAAAAGAGGAGCCCACAGACCATAGTGGAGAAAAAACTGAATCACAGCATTGCTCAGGGGCGGAGCCAGGAATGAATATTAGGGGGTCGAAAATTACAGAATAAAATCCATTGGAGTCAGTATTTGAAATTAGGGGAAAAAATTAAACACTTGGACTCAAAATTTTAGAAAATTATGCTTTGACCTTATAAATTTCAATATTTTCATTTTAGTCCCTTTATGACACTTTTAAATAGGGACTGAAATGAAAATATTACAAAAATTTAGAGACTAAAACATAATTTCTAAAACAATTTAGTCAAATTATATAATTTTAGGTGGCAGGGGCATCCCTTGCCTCTAAATCCGCCCCGGGCGTTGCTTACGAAAAAGAAAAGAAAAGACAGATCACACCATACTCCAAATCCTGCTTTCGGCTTCTGCACACACGAACTGACCTGCACCATGTTTTTCGAGCTCCACACCATGAACCCATGTGTAATTCCTCTTGGTCCGTTCACCTTCGTTCTCGACTGGACCCTTAGGTCCTTATGTATATATATATACACCATTGCCCATCTTCATCGATTAACACAAAGAGCAGTAAAGAGTGAGAGCAAGAGAGAGTAAGCACGAGAGTGAAGGAATCCGAGAGAGAGAGGGAAGCTTCATCCATTGTTCTTGCTCTGTTTTTAATTCTGGAAACAGAGGTAAGTTTTAAACTTCTTTTCCTCCTTGTTCCAACGCAAGTCTTTGAGTAGTAAGTTGTAGAAAATATTGTGTGTGTGTGTGTGTGTGTATATATATATATATGAAGCTACATATGAACCTTAGAGAACAAAACAAAATGAAGCTGAACCATATATATATTACTGCATAAGGAGGAATGAGAAACCTTGCTTGCTGTCATGTTTTTATACGCTGCACATAGTATATAAATATATATGGTTTGAAAACCAAGAACATTACCAGCTTTTATATATATATATATATATATTGGTACCGTATATATATAAAGAAAAGAAAGGAAAACACTTTTGAAGCATTTAGAGACTACTTTACTGTCAAAGTATATACACATATATGTCAACATTGAAAATGAAAAGGAGACGAAAAATTGCTGTCAGAGTGTATATATATAGGACCCAAAATCTTACTATGTGTACCTTGCATACATACATACATATATATATATATATAGGAAACCCAAAACATTGGAATTATAGGAAAAACTTTGCTGTCATGTTCTTTAGACATATATAACGCATGCTAATATTAACGCTAAGAAAGTCAATTTTTTTTTTTTTGATACAAGGTGAGGGGAGGGGGGATCGAACTAAAGACCTAAAGGGGGGAAACAAATCCCAATACCACTGCACTACTAGTAGTGCTGGTAGAAAGTCAATTGAAACCAAATATACACGTTGCTATTTGAGGGGGGAAAAAGAAAGGGAAAATCTATACAAGGGCCCAATTAAGTCCCAAAATTTTAAAAAAGGCCCAACAACTTTCACATACCAAAAAGGGCCCTAGGGCCTTTTCTAGGATTTTTCATTAAAATGTTAGTTGTTAATCTGACTGATTTAGTTGTTAACCGGGGCTGATATTGTTGTTAAAGTGACTGATTTAGTTGTTAAAATATTGTTGTTAATGCGACTGATTTAGTTGTTAACAGGTATTGATTTTGTTGTTAATCTGACTGTTTTAGTTGTTAACGTTTATACCAGAAAAGGCCATAGAGCCCTTTTTGGTATGTCAAAGTTGTTGGGGGCCTTTTTTGAAATTCTGAGCCTTAATTGGGCCCCTGTATGAATTTTCCCAAAAAGAAAAGAAAGAGAGGCTTTATATATATTAACAACACTCTGCATATATAAAAGAGAAAAGGAAAAGGAAATAAATGATAAATTAATAAGGGGAAATTTATTTACATATGTACAGATTTTATGCATCACTTTAAAGGTCATTGGTGTTCACATACATGAAGTGTATTTTACTTGGTGCTAGTGTTTTATTAAACTCAGGATTTCTATTTTTATAAATATATATGAAGAAACATAATGCTTTGGAAAACCATGAGAAACATTAAATCATATTTTATAGGATGAATATTTGTAAAATCCTAATTTGAAGTGTTAGGATAGCCTTTGAGAGTTTAATTAATTGTAGAAAAATAATTAAATAAATAAGCAATAAATAGAAAATAATAATATAATAATAATAATAAATAAATATTGTTATTATTATTAGTAAAAGGGAAATAAATAATAAAAGGGAGTTATTAACTAATAATAAATAAAAGAGTGTTATTATTAATTAATAATAATTAAAAAGGGTATAAAGGGAGTAACAAATCCCCCAGGGATAGAAAGGTCAATAGTAGCAAAGACATTTCTTAGGATGTTGTAACATCCCATTTTCAAAAGCGGAACAAATTGTTTTCATCAGAGTAGAGCATCGGAGCAAGTGAGTAACTGATACATATATTTAAAATATCAACTGTAGTATGTCTGGCTAATCACAGTAGCGGTACATTAATCCGAGTGTTTTCAAAAGTAATACATATCAAAAAGAAAATCTCCGGAACGGAACTCTAAACGTGCTGCTTGCCCTTTCCTTCAGACCTCGGTCCTCCTGACCCTGAAGCTATGTTAAGAGTTGAGGTTCAATGCCCACCGGACCTCAGGTAATGGTTAACCTCATGCTTAAATATACAGTATATGGATTACAGATATTCACAACATTAACAGTACATGAGCACACAGCAGATGTATCGCACACAGCAAACGTATCCCAATAGTACATAAGCACACAACAGATGTATCGCACACAGCAAACGTGTACATAAGCACACAACAAATGTAAAGTTATCATTTATCACATATACACATACAATAAGCATTAGAGTTAGTGTTACCGTACGCGAACGTACCTTCGTTGATGATTCTGGTACGTCTGACGGTCGCAACGTGATCACAGATATCCTATAAGGATAATATCATATTTATTAATTCATAGTCAATATCCTAACCGATATTTTAGTCACAAATGACCATTTTACCCCTGACTCCAGAAATCGCTAACCGGTAAAATTTCGCCAGAGCTTCGCTACTCTGACTCTCAACTTTCAAAAATTATATTCCTATCATGTTTTTACCTCGTCAGGCATTTTTCAATGCAATGAGGCATAAAAACAAGAATAGGAATTTTATTTCCTACTTCCTAGATCTAAGTAGCATTTATACTAAGAACTACTAAACAAAAGACTAGAACTTAGAAGTTAAGGATCAAGAACTTACCTAGAACTTTGCTCCTCCTTCTCCAAGACTCTTCTCTCCCAATTTCTCTCTAAATTTTGAATTGCCTAAGCAAATTTTGGTGTGAGAATTTGAATGAAATGAAAGGGCTATTTATAGGAAAATGGTGTGGCATTTTGGTAGTTCCATTGAACTCTTCTTCTCAAATCTCATCCATTGGATCTAGGTCATTTTTGAAATCACATCCTCACCACTCATTCTCTCCAAACGTCCTCTCTCTCCTCTCTCCCTTATCTCTTCCATTTCATAATGAAATCTTATCTCTTTTGGATATTTCCTCTCACCAACTAATTCCCCTACTCAATGTTCTAATTGCATGTGCTTTACGAACCACAAATATCTTTAGAGATGAATTTTGAAGTTCATGCAGTCTCTTGAGAAGCACTTGAAATAACAAGAATTATGGTCCAATTAGGGGTTTTTACTAGTCTTTTAGTCATTTTAGGATTAATCCCAAAAGTTACGGAAATGACTTTGGAGATAACCTACTTCAAGCTAAAAATACACTTGCTCATAAAAAGTCCTTATACTTGATCTATGGTTAACATATCTCATTCTACAATTTATTTTCTATCGGTTCTCATTTACTTATGTCTTAAATTAATCCTAATAGCTTTTGAATTCTTAAAATATCTTCTTCAATTGCTTGGCTCACAACACTCCACACACACAACTCTCACACCACACACACACTCACAAAACCGGCTCCCCTCCCCTTTTTGCTTTTTAATTTGTTTTTTAATTAATCTTATATTTATTTAGAAGAAAAACTCTCATTGGTTCTTAGATAATTACTTGGATTAAGACTTTTTAAATGTTAGAATTAATTTAAGCCCTTGGATCTTGCTTTATGAGGTTTAAACCTAGCCATTGATTTTTGGTTTGACTTGTCACAGGTGATTAACAAGTTTGATTAGGGTCTTAATCTTATACTTAGTAACCTTTAACACATCCTTTTAGGCTTTAGGGATTTTATGTAATTAATTTTATACATTTCTTAATCATGCCTAATTAATTAGCAATTATATTTATGCTAATCTTGACCATTGGTCTCTAATTAGGGTCATACATCCCTAATTGTGCCTTTAACACATGTTTTTTTTAACTAACTATGAATTTTTTTGAAATTAATCTAATAAATGAAGATTTAATTATCTACTAATTGTTGGCAATTTTCTTTGTAATACCCCAAAAATACGTATCATAATTTAGTAAAATTATACCTATAGAAAGTAATTAATAATTGGACCAGATTTTGACCGAATTGTTGAAGGGAAAATAGGATAAGATTTTAAGAAAAATCATCAAAACTTAGAAAGTTTTTGAAATTAATCTAATAAATGAAGATTTAATTATCTACTAATTGTTGGCAATTTTCTTTAATTGGATTAATTATTTTCTCACAACTTTTGGGTTTACTTTGGTCATTTATGCACCATGCATTATTTATCCAAACGTTGAAAAATATATGTGCTATGTGTATTGTTATGGTATGTTTATCGAATCATAGGGCAACTTATGTTCTATGGAACCGTACTTAGGCTGATTAAAATAAAAGTGGGTTTTGCTCCGATGCTCTACCTCTTTAATTTCCAAGGAAAATAAACAAACAAATTTCTAAAATTAGAGACAACATACCTTCCTATTCTCAACATGTATCATTTGGTCTTTGGCTAATCCTAATTCCTAGAGGAATTTCTCTAATTTAAAAGAAATATGTTGCAACACTTTGAGACCACATATTCACCTTGATTTAATAGGTTTTATTTATCACAATATTGTATTTATGAAAATTATAAATTTTGGGTATTACAGATGTTATTTATAAGGGAAATAATGCGGTAATGATATCCGGGAAAGCTAGGAATCAGTACCAAAAGGTGAACATACCGCTAGCTACGCAGACTAAGGTATGGACGCGTACTCTAACTCTAACTCTTATGTTGTCTTGTATGCTTATATGTGATAGGATGATTCATAGAGTCATGGACAATACTAGGTCTTGGGTCATGCACAATGGCTAATACTTTGTCTTAGGTCACCTGTTTATATACATTCAACTTTGTGCGGGTTATAGTAGATAATGTTGTATGTATGTTTTCCTAGCGCTCAGGACACGTTGAGGCGTGGCACTGGTGAGTACAAACGTTGTGAACATTACATGTGATGTGTGCTATGTATTGTTGTGTTGTGAACTTTACATTGGCTATGTGCTATGTATGGTTAATGTTGAAATGTAATAAATATCTGTCATACATATATGGTTTATACTTAAGCATGAGGTTAAGTGTTACCTGAGATTCAATGGGTATTGAATCTCATAATTTACCCTAGCTTCAGGATCTGGAGGATCGGGAGCCAGTGAAAAGGGTAAGCAACACGCGTAGGGACTTAGCTGGAGTAGACGAAGAAGACCCCAAATGAGGGGATTTATCTAAGTGGATCCTATATTATTTTGGATTGGTATATTTGCTAACTATTCGCCTGATATGAATCTGGGATAATTGTATAACTAGAATCCTCCAACGAGATTTACCCTGACTATTTTTGGATTTTAAATTGTATCACGCTTATATTCCTTTGGGGATTTAAATTAACCAGCATATGCCTGGGCATATGTTATCAGTCACTCATCCGTCCAAACGTTATGCATGCTCTCTGTTGCGACTCACTCTGATCTGTTAACGCCTTCACTCTGATAACTTCACACCAATTAGTCTAATAAGGAATTTAGGACATAAATAGACATCATAATGGACGTAGGAATTAGGGGCGTTACAGTAAGCGGCTTGTGTCGCTTAAGCAATGTTTCGGGTTCGAGTTTTGTGAATGCAAAAAACCCCCGTTGGGAGACTCTCCCACCAAAGCCAGGTGCGCGACGCGGGTCGGATCCAGATTAGTCGGGGCAAAGCCTCGGTGAACCGGCTAGGCAACCAAAAAAAAAAAATATATGAGAACGAGCCCAATTAATACATGCATTGAGACTCCTTCGGGATTTATGCACTTTTGCTTGTAACTTTTCCTTTTCTTCTCAGGTAAGGGGGTAATTATTTTATGATTCATGATTGGTAAATACTCCTCCCAGTACTTAATATTGACTAATTTAATTTGAACATATTAATTAAGCTGAATATAAATTACTTAATTATAGCTTATGTTATACGATTTCTCTGTAATACTAATGTGTATCATTAGATTATATACCAAGTTATAAATCCAATAAATATGAGTTTTGATAAAAATGATAAATATAAAACTTTAATTTAATTTATTTATTTTACTTAATATTTTCAAACTAGTTAACTGGCCTTTACATTAAGGTGGAAGGTAGTAATAAATAGAGGCCTGGTGATCATTAATGTTTTGAGATGACAATGCGATTCACTAACGAACTTGTTTTAAGGATCTCATATACGTTAGTAGATTATATTGAAAAAAGAGTTTATGACAAGTGGGGAGGGGAAGAAGATTTAATTGTACCATGATTTAGTATTATTCAATGTCATGGAAGATGAAAATGAGCTTAGTGTCCCCTCAATAGGATTTATATATATGTTTACCATATTTTAGAAGTGAAATTAAGTTAGTGATCATAAATACAACTTAAATATAATGATCCCAGAAAGTTGCAGAAGAATGAAGTTAATGGCTTTGTAGTCAATGGTATGAAATTTCCTGTAAGTAGGAGGTTGCATGTTTAATGCGCCTCTAGTCTCAGAGTGCTTTTCCTTTTAATTTTTAAAAAAAAAAGTAGCAGAAGATTAAATTTTGAGTCAAGTAAATTGGTCTCTTGGGTTTTTACTTACCATATGTAAGTATGTAACAACTAGTTGTTAAGTGACTTGCTCCGTTAACTTTCTTGAGCACGACAAACACGCTAAATTACAAGAGGCTGATGACAATCCAACTCTTTTGACCACTGGTAATCTTTCCTGTAGCCAGGCACCAAAACATGGGTTATTCATTTTCGTTGATCATGTCAAAGTTAAAGAGCTAGAGAGAGACTAATAGTTCTATGAAACTTAAACAATTAATAAATTTCACAAAAATTTCGAATAATTAGCATTATTTTTCTTTTCTCACAACTTTCTGTATCATAAAAATATATAACCTGATCGTCCCATTCCCATTCCATAGGATTTTCACATGAATCAAACTGAGCAAAGAGGAATTGGCGGAAGAAAATGTATATTAGTGAGCTTTACAGCATATCTTACTCCAAATACTAACTCTCTTTTGCAACAATGTGAATCCTAGGGCTAACATAGATCATATGCATTCTTACTTGAAAACATAGTTGTTGGCAAAAAGACATAAAAAGAAAGAAAAAAAGAAAACTAAAGAAATAAAAATAGAAAACCTAGTTCCAATTTAAAAACTAAATAAAAAACCGTGGGAATAAATATTAAACCATTTTCTTTTTGTTTGAAAATTTTCATATTAATTTTGAACCATTCGTATTTTATTATACTCCCTTTAGTTCATAATATAGGGTGCTTCAAGAAAAATAGCTTGGTTAAAAAATAAGTCACTTATAAGATAATTAATACTTATTTTTAATTTTTATCCCTATAATTTAATGCTCATTTTCAATTTTGCTCACTCATTAAATTTTTAAACACATTTTCCAATAAGGGCAAAGGTGAAAAATCTTTTCAATTTATAAAATATTTAATGAGTTGATTGCCATTTTTGTTTGGCATGAATTATTTAAGGTGTCTAGTATTATGGACCAATGATGTCAAACGCGCGAGTTTAAGTAAATTCGTGACAATGAGGTAAACTTGTATTGTAAACTTGAATCGTAAACTCATAAGAGTTTACTTTTACCCTTAAATAGATATTATTGTAAACGGCCTGTAGGGATGATGAGCTTTTGGTGATTATTGTAGAGAGATAATGAGTGAAATATATTTAATGAGGTTAAAAATGAAAAGATTGGCTTAAAATTTCAGATAAATAGAAGTTATTCCTTATATTAAAGACCGCTACTATAAGAGAGAATGCTCTTTATAAAAAGAATCATAGGTGGAAGTGGAACATATCTCTCTAGCTCTTTCTGTTTGACATAATCAACAAAAATGAATAACCCATATTTTGGGGCCTGGCCACAGAATAGATCGATGATATGTGACGAATAGATTTGGATATCCAAGCTTGTAGTCATCAAGATTTGTACGTAGCTTTCCACCTATTCACTTAAAGCAAAAACAGCCAACCTTGAATTCTTGTTACCCGCTTGTAATTTACCGTGTTTGGTGCTTAAGAAAGTTAAAACACGAGACAAATTGACTTGACCTCTCATTTTGATCTTCTGAAACTTTATAGGATCATCTTTAAGTTGTATTTATCGCTATTTCACTTTAAAAAAAATTTTGAACTTGACGAAGCAAAGTCGTCTTCCGCTTCAAGACATACTTAGCACTACCAATAACCCGGGGTCTAGATTATATAGTCTAGATATAGAGTAACAACCCTAGTCCACATCGAAATGTAAGGAGCAGGAGAATATTCAAGTTTAATGTATTCTCACTGGAAAATCGCAGAAAACTACAAATATCAGAATTGAAGAGGAAAGCTACGTACAGGTGTCAATTATGAAGGACCACTAAGGCACTGTTTGTGTTGACTTTTTTTTGGGTCAACGTTTGTGTTGACTGAACATAAAGGGTTTCTTCGTTTACTTGAACCAAGTTAACCCATGACTACCATAATAATTAACCAAACCAAGTCATATATATAACCATTATTATCACTAATATTTAATTCTGTATTTTTAATTTTATGCCAGAAGCTAGTATCAAATTAAAATCATAATATTGATAGAAATAAACAACCATCTATTTCATACCTAGCTAAATGATGTGGCACTAAACAAAATGCGCACCACCACATAACATGCAAGTAAATTCAAAATTAGAAGGAAGAGTGGAAAAGTAATAAACACACAAAAATATATTATTTTATTTAAATAATGTTTATAATTTTTTTTTTTATTATTTAGACTTGTTCTTGATAATTAGGATCAAAAAACCCAAATTCAAGCACTTTGACATTCCTCTATTTGGAAGTTGAAAATATTTAAAGTTTTATTTTCGAACAAAATTGAGTTATTGAAGTTTCACTAGAAAGCAGAAAACTATAAATAAACATATAAGGTAACTAAGAGCTTTTAATTTATACGAATATTTTAAATTAATTTCTTTTTTTGGTAAGAAAATACTTTTGCAATTAATACTCCATACGATCCTTAATACAAGACATATTTGGGGAGGTGATCATCTTGGTCCTAGTTATAAAACGTAGCTTTCATATTTGTCAATATTTTTCTAATTACCCCTATGGATGTTCCTTTAACAATAATCAAGGGGTATAGGGAATTAAGGAAGATGATTAAGGTGTTTTAGAAAATACATATTATATTAACTAACTTAACCAACTTCTTTATTCTAATCAAATAGGTGAATATGTCTTATATTAAGAAGCAGAGGGAGTATCAATAATCTAGAAGATTACATTTTAATTATTGTTAAAATAACTATGTATCCTTAACTTTTATTCTTTATTTTACACTCCTTCTAACCATAAAAAAAAAAAAAAAAAAGTAATACGTCAGCAAGTCAATTCCAAATGCCGTAGGCTAAACGCCACTTCCTACTTTACATATATAAACACAAAAATCACACCCCACTTTAATTCTCATGCATCTTGGCTTGAATTTGAGACCTCTCAATCTTCAGGCAAGTTAAATCTACTGTACTCTTACTCTTTTATTCATGCATTATTATATATTACAATAATATGAGCTAGAGATAGCGTCTTTAATTTATAGAATTCAACAGACTACATGGAGAGGATACAGCAGTGGATTTTATGGTTTGCCTTGATACAAGTTTTCTTCAATCTCAGTGATGCAATGCTCAATGGAAGGAAACTCACCACCTCTGGTAAGCTCCTTAATTTTATGTAAAACAATGTTCCATATGGATCGGGCAAAAGCTTAATTATGACTTGCCTTTATCAAACCCATATATGTTTCACTACTTAACAAGGTTAATTATATTATGTTGTATATATAAACTTTTTGCAGAAACAGATTTCATAAGCATTGACTGTGGAGCAAGCAACGAATACACTGACCCTCAAACTGGGATTTCATATCAGACAGACTCAGGTTTTGTAGACACAGGCTATAATGATATGGTGGCACCTGACCTAAGATATGTCGTAGATTATCCTTATTTTGGAAGACAACTTCAGACACTAAGAAGATTCCCTGAAGGAAGAAGGAATTGCTACACCCTGAAACCTAAACAAGGCAAAAACCAAAATTACCTCATCCGAGCTTTCTTCTCTTATGGAAACTATGACGGAAAAAACCAAACTCCTAGTTTTGATCTGTACCTCGGCACAAATCATTGGACAGACATTAATCCAACCAAAGATTATCTATTTACGGAGATAATCCATACTCCTACAACCGACACCATACATGTTTGCCTTGTCAAGTCAGGCAAAGGAATACCTTTCATTTCTTCATTAGAACTACGACCTCTGAGCAATTCTATTTATACTTCTCAATCACTTTTATACCTTGATACAAGAATTGATGTTGGCTACAACGGTAGAGCTTTGCACAGCAGGTGATTCTAATTTTATACTATCCCTTATTCTAAATATAAAACCCATTTGACTTTTTTTAGAGAGATTAAGGAAGCTAAATAAGTTATTTAGTCATATCATATGTTGTATACGATTAAATTATATAGCAACCTAGAAATCAAACAAATTAGTTTGAAAAAAAAAACGATAAATATGAATACTTTAAAGTAATTTAATTAGTTTTCTTAATCTTCCATAAAAGTCAATTGGGTTTTATATTTAATTAGGATTGGAGGTAGTATTATATAGCATCTTGTGTTTTGACATTTTCAATATCTAGCTCTTGTGAATTTTTATGTTCTATAGCTTCTAGTGTTATATTCATGCTCTCCTTTTACATGGGAGCAATTCTCATATTCATCTATTTAATCATGCAAGCATATAGGTACATGGATGACATCTATGATCGTACGTGGCGCGTGAACTACAATTTGCAAGATTGGCATGCGTTCAATAAATCTTTGGATATTATTCCCGAAAGGACAAATTATTCATATAGATTACCAGCGCAAGTGCTACTATCTGCTTCCAAAACATTGAATCGCTCCTCTGCCTTAAACTTTGACTGTGTTTCTGCTTGGGGATCACCATTTGAATATTCTTTCACATATTATATCTACTTTCATTTTGCTGAAATTGAGCAGCTTCCTTTTGGGCAGAAAAGAGTAATAGATATTACTGTTAACGGCGAAAACATCCTCCCAAAGCCCATAACTCTTGAGTACTTGAAGCCTCAGACAGTTTTTGCTGTTACAAATCAAAGTTGTATTAATTTCAGCATAAGAGCAACATCAGAATCTGCAGCTCCTCCAATCCTCAATGCATATGAATTGTATAAATTAATATCACCGCTAACTTTCCCAACAGACCAAAGAGATGGTATGCTTCTCTATATAGCTTCTGTCATATTTCAGTGTGCACATGTTTTGGCTTTGACTTCTTCTGAGAAAATATGTTTATCATTTGTAATAATAGTGGATGCTATCTTGGACATCAAAAGGAGATACAAGATATCCAAATTGGATTGGCAAGGTGACCCATGTATTCCCAATTATGCATGGGAGGGACTTATTTGCAGTCCTGGCACCAATCACTCTTACGCAAGGATCACCTCATTGTGAGTATTAATATTTCACTTCTTGAATTAAAGTCATAGCTCAACTATGGTGTTAATTTCCATTTCAAAGTGCGAACAAATGTTTTAGAAGTCCCGACTCCATTTTTTGTTTTATTTTTAAATTAATTTCAAATTAAATTTACTCAACGTACTTTATTGACTTAGTCAATTGTTGACCATGTAAGCATTATGTTTGCCCTTTTAATTTTTCTCAACTATATATCCATTTGTTAAATGTCAAAGATAATAACAATACTCCCTCCGATTTTATTTATAAGAGCTTGATAATCAAATTTCATGGTTCAAGAAAGCGGTTAAAATTAGTTAAAAATAATAAGTATGTATGAAATAAACTGTTTTCCAAATATGCCCTTATTTATGAGGGGTAAGTAAGAGAGAGAAATAAAGTAAAAATGAGTATCACCAACATTTTAATTAATGTAATACATATAATTAATGAATGGCAAAAATGAATA
This sequence comes from Acacia pycnantha, assembly GCA_025563575.1. Taxonomy (NCBI): domain Eukaryota; kingdom Viridiplantae; phylum Streptophyta; class Magnoliopsida; order Fabales; family Fabaceae; genus Acacia; species Acacia pycnantha. The sequence goes on from JAMWYP010000060.1 coordinate 1,068,869, forward strand.
AAAAAAACTTATTAAATTTTCAGACAACTCTTGTCGGTTCTTATAAAAAGGACTAAGGCAATTCAAATATTGGACTTTTATAAAATGGATCGGAGAAAGTAGTAAAAAGCTAGCTCTTGTGCTGTGTTTTGTGACCTATGATCTATCTTTAGATATATAATCTCTTATTCGTGGGGATCTGACATTATCCCACTCGGGTCCTATCTATAAATCCAATTTGGAAAAAAATTATTGTTATTATTTTAAGTCCATTTTCAAAGTAATAAATGAGAGTGTGTTACAATTTTGCCCCTATTGAAGGTCAGGAGGGAAGAAAGATGTGAAAAATACACATTCATAAATAAGGACAAAAGGGAAAAATTCATCAATTTAGTCCATATTTATTGAGTTAACTAACTTTCCTTAATATGTAAGAATTATGTAATATAGACCTATAAACAAGATCAGAGTGGTATTATTTATGTTTCAATTAAGCTACTAACAATTAATATTCTCCCATATTTCCAACAATATTAACTACAACTCTAGTCCTATTTATAAGTCTTTTTTTAGGAAAATTTTTAGTTCTTATTATAAGTCCACTTTCAAAGCAATAAATGCAATTTTTACAATTTTGTCCCTATTAATTGCAATAAACAAAAAGAATTTATTCATATTGACTCTTGGAACCATTCATAAATGAGAATGAGAGTAAAATTGAAATTTTAGCTCATAGTCAATGAGTTAACTAACTCTCCTTAGTAATAAGAGTTAGTTAATTGAGACTTATAAATAAAATCAGACTTATAATCACCTATCTTAGTATGTTTTGACTACGTATTTTGTTTTTTCCAACCAGAAACTTGAGCATGAGTAAGTTAACAGGAGACATAGCTATCTCATTCTCACAGCTTACGGAGTTAGTGTCCCTGTAAGTATATAATGACTTAATTAGGGCAACATCTTCAGTCTTAGAATTATGACTTAATTAGGACAACATCTTCAGTTTTAGAATTTCATCACGTAAAATATTGTTCTTGTTTCAGGGATTTGTCAGATAATAACTTATCAGGAACAATACCAGGATTTCTAGATGAATTGCCAAAGTTGAAAGTCCTGTAAGTTTGTGTAGGATTTTTCTTTTTCATTAATAGTCCATACCTACGCCATGATAACTCGTAGATCATCACCTAATTAATGAATATATGTGTATATATATATATATATCGACGATGATTTTTTTCTATGCAGTAAGTTGAGAGGCAACAAGCTTACTGGTTCAATTCCCAAGACTCTCAAGGAGAAGTCAGATTTGGATATGAGGTTTCTCATTTTAATCTATCATAGTTGCTCAGCTTTTGAGTGATTTTTTTTTTTCCCTAGATTGAACTAAAATCAGTTTATCAATATTAATTTAATATGATAAAACTGTTTGGGGTTTTCAATGTTGGTCTGAAAATTTAATTTAATGTATCTTTCAGTTTGGATGGTAACCCTGATCTTTGCTTGACGGATCCATGCAAAAAGCATGAGTTCGTTATCCCGCTAATAGCATCTGCTTCTGCTTTGATTGTTGTAATCTTGGTTTCGCTTGGAATATGGATTCATAGAATTAAAAGACAGAAAGGTTAGTCTGCACAAGATTTCCTGTGAACTTTATGCTTTGTTATGTCTCAGTGATTTTGAATTTTTTTTTAAGAAAATTGTATAATATTTAGATCTGCAGTATTTTATGTCGTTAAGATATCAAAATATCACTAATTTTATGTACAATATAATAACCAACAGAAGAAAAAGGGGAAAAAAACATTTGGAATGTTGAGATATTATTTTGATTATCCTTATTAATATTTACTGGGGATTTTGCAGGGCATGAATCATCAAAAATAATAAATCGAGCATTTTCTTACTCCAAAGTTCTTGAGATCACTAACAACTTACAAAATTTGATTGGAGAAGGAGGCTTTGGGAAGGTTTATTTAGGAACTCTTAAGAATGATACTCAAGTTGCAGTAAAATTACTTTCTCAATCATCAGTGCAAGGTCATAGAGAATTTCGATCAGAGGTTAAGTCAAAATCCAATACTTGAATTAATTTTGTTCATTATTAGTGACATATTTTGTTCAATATTTTTTCATTCTCATAGAGGCGATAAAGTTACATATGAATTATAGGTAGAACTTTTGATGGTTGTTCATCATAGAAATTTGGTTTCTCTGATTGGATATTGCGAAGAAACTGGTGCGAGGGCATTAATTTATGAGTACATGGCTAATGGTGACCTCCGCCGGCATTTATCCGGTATATATGAAATCTCTTGCTTCAAATTAAAAGGCTAGATTAGACATTTTCTAGCCACAATATGGTATTAATTCACTTAGAAACATTTGAAAGTATATGTAAAATAAATCTCATCATTATACTATTTATATATATAGGTGACAACGGGGATGCTTTGAAATGGAAGAAGAGGCTTCAAATTGCACTAGACGCAGCGTGTGGTAAACAAAACTATTCATATGCTAACATTTTATGAGTTCTATGATTATATTGAATTTCAGTTTGTATGGAAATGATATCATTTATTTTTTGTGGAAATATAAACAAATTATACATAATATAATATAGTTTGTTTGGTTATACAATAATGAATGGAATTGTAGGGTTAGAATACTTGCATAATGGTTGTAAGCCAGCAATAGTGCACAGAGACTTGAAGACCACCAACATTTTGCTAGATGAAAATATGGAAGCTAAGATTGCCGACTTTGGGTTGTCCAGAGCTTTTGCAAATGATATTGACAGTCATGTCTCAACTCGTCCTGCTGGAACAGTTGGCTACCTTGATCCTGAGTAAGCATTTTATTCGTAGTATATAGGGTTAATTAATACAATTGTTACTCCTTATAATTCGATCAAATTTTTGTTTTGTTCTTTATACTTAAACTCATATCAAGTCTTTATAAAACTACAGAGACCAATTTGTTTTTTTTTTTTTTTTTGACCAGGACCAAAACCTAAATCACACACACACACGCACACTCCTCAACTAAGAATCTGCACTAAATTAGTTTTAGGGAACAAGACAAAAAAAAAAAAAATTAGAACTTTAAAATTCCAAATCAGTGATTTTCTTCTAAAAAGAGTTGCCAATTACTATACTCTTGTAGACAATAAGACTAATTTAGGATTTTGAAGTTCAAATGATATTTTCTTGTCTTTTTCCCTTAGTTTTAAATGGTTTGCTTACAAGAAAACTAATGCAATACAAAGAGCATTTGTAATTAACATATTATTTGGAATGGAAGACAAATCAAGCTCATTTCTTTTATGCATGTTAGTTTGACTACCTCGAACCAAAGTTGAATATGACTATCTATTTCCATTTCGATGCTATAAAATTTTACAGGTTTCAAAGTTCTGGCAACCTTACAAAAGGAAGTGACATATATAGTTTTGGAATAATTCTGCTAGAGCTAATCACTGGACAACCAGCAGCAAAAAGGCAACAAAACTATACCTTCAGTCTCCTACTTTATTGGGTTACGCCTAAATTTAAAAACAAGGAAATCGAGTCCATAGTTGATCCAAGGTTTCGAGGAAAATATAGTGTTGATTCGGTTTGGAAGTTTCTAGAGATAGCCATGTCATGCACTGCACCATCTGCAAGTGAAAGGCCCGATATAAGTCAAATAGTTTATGAACTAAGGGGATGTTTGGCAATGGAGACAAGCTTGGAATTAGTGTCCAGCAGCGATCTCCACCCCAATTCAAGCAGTTCCAGGAATATGAGTGCTTCGCAATTTGATTCAGACTTCAGTGTTTTGTCTGGAAGATAGATACTTGTTTACTTGTTTAATCGAATATGAGTGATTCGCAATTTATGAAGTATGAAAACTTCTACCATTAATTTGAGTACCTAATAATGGTGAGCGTGTGTTTGTGTAAATATAGATGACGGAAAGTAAATAAGGCAAAATAGAGAAATCAACATAGTCAAAAGTATTCTGATTCGGTCCCCTAACCTCCGACTAGTCTCCTTAAAACTTTTATGATATTTTCATACTATAAACAACCAAGTACAATTTCTATAGGTTTTACAATAAGCTCACCTATAATTCATTCAATCACTCAAGATTTTCACATAGCTCACCTAGAACAAATGCAAAGACGTAATCAATTGTTCGCTTAGGTCGTTAATAGTCAGTTGGTGAGGAGATAGACTTTGCTGTATGTCTTGGAGTCCTCTTCAAAATTGAAACCAAAGTTTGTAATGTAGTGTAACCTCAAGTTGTCTCTTGAGGAGCCTTTTATTTTAATCTAAATGTCATGAATGCAACATATATAAACAAAGAAAAATATATTGCTTTCTTTTAAACTATCTAAATGCAAATAGAATTAAAAGGTCCTAAAGCTACTTATTTTTTGTCCATTTGGTTTATAAAGATGGAAATGGACAGTGTGAAAGAATAAATGATGCAAATGAAGATGGATTAATGGAATAAATAAGTCTCTTTACAAGTACTTAGGCTATCATTGCCTCAATAAAAAATTTAGCTAGTTGATTTTGAACCTTTACTCGTCTCGGTTTAAATCAAGTTAAACTAAAGTATTCAATGAATGGCACAACTCCGGTCTTGTTTTCTTGAGGAACCTTTTATTTAATTCCTAAGGTAAACTAAGTGACAAAAACATTGAGATGGGTTTGAATTTTTTTTTTTTTTAATAATGGAAAAGAACCTAACCTACGATTTTTTTTTTTTTTTTGGGGGGGGGTGTCCTGAGAAATTATTGAGATAAGTAATGAAATTTGATTTAAGCAAATTGATGAAGAATGCTGTTTGAAAAATGGAATATAGGTTATCCTTAATCAAAATAATTTGGGAGCTAAATTACTTACTAAGACAAAAATCAAACCTTAGCAACTGGCCAAGTCTAGTGATATTAAATAGAAATAAAGGTCTCGAAACATATAGTGGAATTTTCATCGTCACACTTATACTATTGAAGCTGGCCGGCGAAAATTGCAGACAAGTATAACTATCAAAATTAAAGACATGGGCCTAGTAGCCCAGTGGTATGACTACTCCCCATAGTGAGGGAGGTTGTGGGTTCGATCCCGCCCTTTGTACTTCAAGACATTAGTGTCTGCCATTGTAATGTCAAAAAAGAGAAAGATACAGCTGTCAATTATAAAGTACCACAAAGTCGTCTATAACTCTGATATCGGTACTATTTGTGGTGACTGAACACTTCGCAGTTCTAGACTTCCAGTCAATTTGGCCACAAATTCACATCACCTAGGATGCCTCTTATAGTGCATTGACTAACTCCAGGATCGAACCTTTAGTGAGAGTGTTCGGCCCATTTACCAGTTAACCCCAAAGGGCGTTCCTATCCTTATGATATCTTAAATTTCCCTGAGCTTTGAGGTCCTACTTTCGATTCTTTTGCTCTTCCTTATGGGCCCTTCCTCATTTATGGGCATTGTAGTTATTGGATCATTTTCTGTTCGGCCCATCTTCTTTTTGGTCATCACACTAACTTCCTTATATATATATATATATATATATATATATATTTGCTGATCAGCTCAAATGGAAAGGGCATCAAAGTTGAATCTGTTTTTCAGCTTGTGTCTCGTCTTTATCAAACTTCTCTTTCCTGTTGACATCACTGCGGGATATGCGAGGAAATTCATCAACGACAAGAATCCTGGTAAATTAGCTAATCTTCTTCACATAGTCATTAAATAGATTACTTAAAAAAACAGTAGATTAGCAACATAATTCTGTAGCTAATTTGACTTAGTGACGGAATTGTGACAGTCTATTTAATGACAGAATCATATAATTCCATTGTTAATCCACTGTTTTTGTGTAGTATATGACTAAATTAATTTATCTAAAATTCTAAATGATTCTAAATAAATATAATTAAAACATTAGTTATTATATATTTTTATTTTTGAACTACTTTTGCGTAGGATTCTTAAGCATCGATTGTGGAGCATCACATGACTACTTATTAGACGAGGAGACGGGCATATATATGGTATGAGACAGATACAAACTTTGTAGAAACTGGTACAAATTCTATGACTCTCCCAAGCGTAGTCAACCTTGATGGACTTCTAAGAACCTTGAGAAGCTTCCCAGAAGGAAAAAGGATGTGCTACGCTCTCAAACCAAAACACCATACTTATCTAATCAGAGCTTACTTTGCATATGGAAATTATTATGGTAAAAATCAAACTCCAACCTTCGACCTGTACCTTGGCTTCAATCACTGTTCTATTTTTCTAACACATTGCTAATTTTTTTTAACAAAACACTTAACTAAAAACTAATTGTTAAACACCAATAAAAATTGGTATAATTAGTAAGGAGTTTACTTATATCTCATAAGATTTGAGTTCAAATCTCACTCAAAATTAAGGACCTTAGCTTGTCGGTGGGTGATCTATTTGTGATTAGGAGGATCAAGCAATAAATTTTGTTATTAAGCATGTACTTAGCTTATAATTTATATCTAAAGAAATCCTTAAATTATTTGAATATTGAAGAAGTATAAAATACAGCATGCAATCTAATCGAAGCTAATGAATAGTGAAGTCCAAGGTCTGGATAAAAAAGACATTGATGAAAATTACCCTTATTAAGGCGGACCCCACTTCGAATTTTCTCAATGGTTTTTCAAAACAGAAAAAGTTAATGAATAGTAATCAACATCATGGCTGTGAAAATTTATTATTCTTATGTTTCTAACTTATAAAATCGAATTAAATTACTAGTAAATTTGTGATTATTGTAAACTCGATTAAACTTGTAAATGTATAGACTGAGTTTACCATTTTATATTTCTAGCTTACAAAAATTTATATTAACTCACTTTTAAGCTTGTGTTAATTTTTTCAATTTGATCATGATCAATGGTTTTATATATGCATTTCATAGAAATTTCTTTATTAAATATGATAAATTATTAATGTTGATGGATTTAATTTTAATTACTTAGATTTAAATATATTTAAATCAAATTGTAGTCATTTTTTATATTTTAATTATTTAATTATACGATATTAATACCTATTTAATGGTAAAAGTAAACTTTACGAGTATACTATACGAGTTTACTTTACTATCACAAGTTTGCTTAAACTCATATGTTTGACAACCTTAATCTATATGCCTAATAAGTTTACATAGAACTAACTATTCAAAAGATAAAAAATTACATAGAACTTTAATAAAAAAGTTGTATGCATACGTTCCATCATCTTGTTATATTATTGTTAACAAATGTAATTGAAGAAATAATATGGAGAAAGAAGATGAAGAATCTTATTGTATTAACCACAAAGAACAACATGCTCAATCAATTAGTAACCCACTTGGGTTATCTATAAAACCTAAAAGGAAACTAAGTTAACTCCTTCTTAGAGAGAGACCAAGTTAACTTTCTCTTGGAGGAAAACCAAGTTAATTCCCTCTCTAAACATGGAGAGGATTCCACATCAAACACCTTAATCTCAAGAATTAACTTGGTCTCTCTCCAAAAAGGAGTTAACTATGGCAAGAAGAATGTTAGATTTTTTTATAATTATGAAGATTCCCTCAACCTCATAGGATATGTAAGCATATATATATATATATATATATATATATATATATATAAACACGGAGTCCTTAATATGAGAGTCAATAGACTAATATAGGGAAAAAAAGAAGTTAAATAAATTATTTAATTATAACATATGTTACATGATCTCTCTGAAATACTTCTATATATCATTAGAGACAAATTATTTTGCAGAAAAATGATAAATACAAATACTTGAAAGTAATTTATTAATTTTCTTTAATCTCTCCAAATTAGTCAATTAACTCTTATATTAAAAAACTAATGAGTATATTCTGTCATCCAACATGCAATTAATTCCATGTTCGATGACTGATATACACTCATGAATATATATATATATATATATATATATATATATATATATGAAGCCGTTTTAATTAGGCATGGAAGTTGGTGGAATGAAGGAAGAGCCTTGCAGCTAGCAGATTCCTCACTAAGTGGAATATGGAATCCCAATGAATTATTGAGATGCATAAATATTGGTCTGTTATGTGTGCAAGATCAAGCCGAAGATCAACCTGATATGTTACATGTGGTATCTTTAGCCGAAGCCGAAGATGCCTGTCTAATGAAACCATTTCACTAGCTGAACCTAAGCAACCTGCATTTTTCACTAATGCAATACAAAACAAGGCCACATCACCTGCTAATATAGAAGACGATTGTTCAACATATAATGTAACAATTTCAGATTTCACAGGTAGATAAGTTATGTAAGACTATCCAAACTGTTAATAAATTACACCAAAAGCATTCTACCCTTTCCTATAGTGATATTGCTAAGAGAAACATCTTAATCTCTATATGCATAAACTTTTCTGGTTCGAAAATATATTAAGAAGTCCCTATTGATCATCAAATTACCTAAACATAATTGATTTATCATATTGAACGTGGTGTTTTTCAAAGAACATTACATAGTGGATTGGTCTACCATGAAGACAAACATGACATTACAAACTAAGAATATTAAACAATCAACAAAGAGTCCAGTACTCCACACAAGCCAGTCTTTAAGCTTATCTAGCATGTGGGACTGATGATGATGAATCAAAATGAGAAGGATTCAAAGAACTCGTATCTGATGAAGAATTATCACCGGACCTTCTCATGCTGCTCTCTGATCTTTCATGGGTTATTTCTGAAGCCAAACAGTCCTTTAGCTCAGTTAACACTTCACTTATGTCAGGCCTTTGGATTGCAGTAGGTTGGGTGCAGGACATGGCAATTTCTACAAGTTTCCATGCTGAACTTCTATTGTAATGTCCTTCTAACCTTGGATCAACTATGGCTTCAATATCTCCATTGTTAAGTTTTGGATTAACCCAATCAAGTAATGGTATCTTGATTCCAAGTGACACTTCTTTCATTGCAGGCTGTCCTGTGATTAGCTCGAGCAGAATTATCCCAAAGCTATAAACATCACTCTTTCTATTCAACTTTCCAGAGCCACGAAACCTACACATGGAATTAAGGGTCAAGTGTTTGATCTTTGTTATCTTCATGGTCAGATGAAATTTACCAAGGGCTTGTATGAAATTGCTTATGATAAGCACATTCACGTAAGATGAAACAAAACGCCTCACATATTTACCTCATAAATGGTAAAATTTCAATTGAAAAGCCAAATGGGGGTTTAAAAACATCATTTCAAACTAGCACTAAGGGGATAGGTGACTGTATGCTATCAATTCATATCTTTAGCATCAAGTAAATGTTTGGTTGAAAGCACTGGAGAAGATCTATAATTGACTATTATATAGTATAAATGACCATTTTTGGGCTTCTAACCAAGTCTCAAAACTTTGCTTCTTACATATCATGTTGCTGCAGTTTATTAAGCTATGAAATGAATAGACTCCTGCAGAAATGTGATCTATAAAACAAGATCTATAGTAAAAATAATTTAACCTAGTTACTTACTCGGGATCGAGGTAACCGAGTGTGCCAGCTGATATAGTTGATATATGACTGTCATGTTCATTTTCAAAAGATCTGCAAAGGCCAAAGTCACAAATTTTGGCTTGTATGTTTTCATTCAACAAAATATTGGAGGTCTTCAAGTCTCTGTGAACTATGGGAGGCCTAATACCATAATGCAAATAGTCCACTCCTGCATTTTCATCAAGTACCAGAAATTTTAGTAGGTTTGTATGTAGATGATTAATGAGAAGACTAGGAAAATAGAAGACATTGAGAGAAAGTACCAAGTGCGACATCAACCGCAATTTGAAGTCTCTCAAGCCACTTCAAAAGAGTTGGATTTTTATATGTAGAGTGTAGAAAACAGAGTATATATAAATTAAAACACGTCTTCAAAAAAATCTTACATCCCTTACCAGATATTTTATTTCTCTTCCAAACTAAAATAAAAAATATTTCTTGAATCCTTTCAAAGAAGAAAAAAGAAATTAGACATCTAAATTGACTAAAAAATAATTTCCAAGCCAGGGAACATCAAGAATTTCTCTTCAACAAAGCAAAGTAAAATGCTTAAACGAATTCTTATCTTTTGGTGACTACCTACATAAACTAACCTGACAATAATAACTGTTGCAGATTCCCCTTTGCCATATATTCATAAATCAATGCTTTCACATCACCTTCATCACAGTAACCCACAAAAGAGACCAAGTTTTTATGGTGAACAAAAGTCAATAAATCTGCCTGCAGTTTGAAGTTCAACATCATGAGTTTAAGGAAAATGCTTAAAATTCTAAAGTCTTTGTTTTCTAAACTAAACTATGAGGAAAAATATAAAGTGATGAATGAAAATTGCCTAAGGTATATGACTGTGGCATCAAACCTCAGAGTGAAACTCCTTGTATCCTTGTCTTGATGTCTGAGAAAGTAACTTCACCGCAACTTCTCTACCATCTTGCATAGTGCCAAGGTAAACATCTCCAAATCCTCCTTTCCCAATTACAGTTTTGAAGTTACTAGTAATTCTAGTAACCTCTCTGAGAGAAAATACTTGTTTCTTTGGTATATTTTGAAGTGGAATGGCTACATGAGAAGAGGAAGAAAAATTCCGTTCTATGATAAATCAGATTTCTTTTGATATTGAATCAAAGCTTGTTTATATGAAGGTGGACTATAAGGAATACAAGTTCATAAAGCCATGATATAAAAACAAAATTATGGTTTCCACAAACACTGCCAAAGATATCAGAAGTAGGAAAATACCTCCTTGTTTCTTCCTTTTGATTCTCATGTTCATCAGATAAATAAGTAAGGTCGATACTAAAACAACTATTGATGCTGCTATACAAGCAATGAGGAGGATTGCATGCTTCTTTGTCTCACATGATTCAGCCAGACAAATGCCTGGATTTCCTTCCAAACTAGCCCAAAAAAACAGAGCTTAATATGCAAAAAGTGTCAACTATCATTAAAGTAATTAGACCAATGATTTGAACATCAAATACCACATTTTGGAATTTATATCAAATAATGGAGCTATATCATGAGAAAGACCACTCATGCGAGCAGGGGGTGCCTGCTAGATGTGCGCCCCCTACTGCCCTCTCTGTTGCCCCCAATGGGGGACTTCCTAAATATTTTATTATTATTTCTTTTGATCATTAGATTCTACATAAAATAGGTGAAACTTTTTATATTTTATGGGCAAAAAATAGTGTTGTGTTCAATTTTTTATAATTTAAAAAAAAATTGTGTTGTAAAATTATGTTGTTTCTCTTTCATTAAAAGGATTAAACCTTTGAAAATTAAAATAAAATAAATAAAACACCACTTTTTACCTATAAAATACTAATATGTCATTCATTTTATATCAAATTTAATGATACCAAGAAACCGGATAAAACATTTGGGAAGCCCCCATTTTTGGGGGCAGCACACAAGGCAGCATGAGGTGCACATCAGGCACCGCTGCTCCACTCATGCTTATCAAACCAAACTATAAGTTAAACGTAGGAAAAGAAGAGCCAAAATTTGAACAAGAAACTTTTTGATTGTATTAGATTTACTTTAAGTAGAGGGAGAAGAATTGAAACCTCAGTGACAAAGAGGCTTTTGATTTTATCCATAGTGATTTGGGGATTGAGCCTGTGAGCTGATTCCCTGTCAAATTACTGTAGAGACTTTATGATAAATATGGTGAAAGGACATGGCTGAGGAAGTTAGTATGAAAATTCCAAAGGATATGAACTTACAGGACTTCCAAATCTGGCAACTGTGCAAAATATTCAGGCACTTCTCCTGTCAATTTGTTATTTGATAAATCCCTGCATAAAAGTTATCATTTGAATGAGCAGGGTTAAAACTTTGCAAGTTGACAACCTCTGAAGCCTTATGGATATAAAGAAAATGATAACTTACAAGGACCGAAGTTTAGTCAATTTTGAAAATGAAGCATTTATCTTCCCTGTTAGTCCCCTTGAACTCAAATTCCTGCTTGAATTGTAGAATGAATTATCTTCTTGACATTGTTAAACATATGAATATGAGAAAAACGGGAGCTGAAATGTATTGCAATATGAGATACTCCCTCAAGCCTTAATATAAGACATATTTGAGGAGTGAGTCATAATCCTAAATATAAGATATAGTTTTCATATTTATCAATATTTTCATAATTTATCCCTATTGATACTCTTTCAACAATAATTAAAGAGAAAAGGAAATGGAGTAATTAAAGAAGATGACTAGAGTGTTTTAGAAAATACATGTCATATTAACTAACTTAACTAACTTCTTTAATCTAATCAAATTAGGTCAATATGTCTTATATTAAGGACCAAATGAGTATTTTATATTGTTCACAAATGGAGAGATCTAGAAAACAAGAGCAGTACTCACAGTGAAGTGACCCTTGGATTGGCATCAGATGTGCAAGTGACCCCTTCCCAAGCAAAACTAGCTGGAATGCATGGATCTCCTTGCCAATTTATGATGTTATATATGGTTTTTATTCCTCGAATCGCATCAACTGTGTTGACCAAAAAAAAAAAAAGGAATTGCATCAACTGTTGTTTTTAGTATCAAGAGCTATTTGAGTAGTTTAGTAAGTTTTAGCATCATGAAGGAAATCAAGGACCAATTTGACCAGGGGTAGCAAAGCAAGAAGTTGGAAATGAGGAAAAGAAGGAAGATGACTAGGGCGTTTTAGAAAATTTACGTCGTATTAATTAACTTAACCAACTTCCTTAATCTAATCAAATTATGTACATATGTCTTATATTATGAACCAAAATTATTAAGCCAACTATTTCTTACACAACATGAACCTATTACTATTGCAACAGCTATTATATACTAAATCGAACTGTGAACATCTATATGTATAAATCATCCAGAACAAGGGGGTACCATCAACTTGATCAGTTTCTGAATTAGGTAGTTTTAGTCCTCTATAAACCTCAAAAGCATTGATCATGGCTGGTAAATCAGATCCTGCGGTGGGTTTGATCAAAATATGAAGATGGTTTACTTGTGTGATATTATAAACAACTTGCAACAGCTTCAGATGTTGAGTAGTAAGAAGCTCCGTGAGGATGCTCTTATTATTGAATGTAATATCCATGATCCTTTTCTGAGTTGTTGCTTGTTGCTCAAATTCAAAGAAGTAAAAGTAGCAGAAGTACTCGTCGGAACTATCAGTCTGTTGTTCATCGTAGATTTCCATGGAAGAGACCAGACTTGGAGACTCTATTGCAGTCTTCAATACTATAGGACAATACTTAGATTGATTTGCTTATATCCATTTCAAGTTCATCATAGGTCAGTTCATAAGTGCAGGTATGCATTTCAACAACTAAAAATAACAAACTAACAGTTGTCCATACGAAAATTTACAAATCTTTATTTACTTTTAAGAGTTAATACAAAACTTTACAAGTGTTGGTAGATGAATTTGGAGATAAACATATGTATTTTAACAACTAACAGTAGTAAAATAACAATTGTGACCAGAGGACTTAGATTTGACTCAAGTTTTATCAACAGACACACACATATGCTCAAGGGGTAGTATAGCTTACGGGTACCTGATGAACTTGTCGTCTCCAAGGCGGCCGGGGGTGGACCGAGTCAAGAGATCCAACGGAAGAGAACTGATTGGATAAGTATAATCACCAAGAAGCCATAATTCCAAGGAGGAAATAAAAGGAACACCGTTTCCTGTGTTAACAAGACACACACTTATGATGTCTGTTGGGGCAACAAGAATGACCTCAACAGAATAATACGGTGTGATATCCAATTCAGTGGTTTTCCAGCGATTAACACCAAGATACAAATCAAAAATGGGAATTTTGTTGTTCAAGTCATAGTTTCCATAAGCAAAGAAAGCTCTGACTATGTACTTGTTGTTTCTCCCCTGTTTGGGAGACAGAGTATAGCAATTCCTATCTCCATCTGGAAAACTTCTCAGTGTGTTTAGTTGCTTCGACATTTGGGATTTAGAAAAACTGTAATCTGATGGTAATCTGTGGTTCTGGCCAGATTCTACAAAATCTGCATCTGGTTTATACCGCAAGTTGCTCTCACTGTCTTGGTATGCCTCCTCAACCCCACAATCTATTCCTATGTAGCCTGCAAATGTTCAAGTCAGGAAAGTAGATATTAATCAGAGAAGAAACAGAGCTATTTTAAAGAAGCTTAACGGATGCAGATAATGGAGGAAAATGAGAGTCATTAACAAGAAGTAAAAACGACTTCAAGCTTCCATCCATCAGAATCATCAAAATCAAAGTGTTCTACTATAAAAGAAGGAAAAAGAAGAGGTAATTTACCTGAATCATGATCAGTGATGGTTTTGGTGTCTGAAGCTACCAAGATTGAGTTGTGGAGAGGAATGAAGAAGAAAGCAAGTAAAAGCAGAGTCAATGGTGGTGCAATCTTCATGTTTGACACTGCAACTTTAAACTCAAATGCCTACTCCTGACTCATAAACACAGACATAATATAAAAACGAGCCCGATACACCATGTGGGTGGATTACGTACCCATTGCTGCAAAGACCATAGATTGACTTCATGCCATCCATTAGCTCAAGTTATTCAATTATTTTTTTAAAAAAAGTCAGATTCTCCAATTACCCATGGGCACATATGTATAATGTATTTTCTTTTTATGTGGATTTAAGGTTAATTGTTGATATTTTAAAAATATAACACATGGTCAAGGAATCTGACCTAAGTATGATAAAAATAAAAAAATAAAAACAAGATTTTACATTTTAGAATTTTCAGATATTATAATCTTTGGAGTGTGATGGTACTAAAATATTCTATTGTGTCACCTTTAGAGGATCATGTAAAAGTAATGAAATTGGAATACTGAGAGAAATACTCGTCTTGATGAGTTTTAACCTTTAAGGGGCTCCTCTATTTAATGGTCAATTTATTTTTCTTGTGGTGTACACACGATAATTAAAATTTGCAGTTGGTAGATCCTTCAAAATAATTTTAAAATGAACGGTATCTTATAATAAGTAGTTTTATTTTATGGTCTACACAACTTTTCTTCCCATTTCTCTTCTAACTATATGACTTTAAGAAACAAAGTTATTTGTATTTTAAAATTTTAAAGACAATATTATCAATGGCTGTTTTTCCATTAATGAAATGAATCCCTTATTTTTACTGATTTTTCTTTTGCGCGTGTGTAGTTGGGATGATAGTGTTTATGAGAGACAGCTCATTGATTGTGGGGGGGAAATTCAATGGGAAACAATTTTGTAGATTGAACCAATTAATTAACCACGACAAACTTTTTCATCACCTTTGATATTTCATTTGTATGTGTGAATGAATGCTAAGGCAAGAGTCGACCACCTTAAAACAATAAATTAGAATTGAAAATATTAGATATAGGAAGAAACATGTTTTTTTACACATGTATTCTTTACTAAATATAAGCATAATTAAATGACAAGAGAATCATTGTTGATTCTGTGACTACATATTGGGTAGATCCAGTTTCGATGCCTTTCCCAAGGATAGGCATCATTTGCCTATCTGATCTAGACCATCTAGATCAGATCTAAACGGTATAGATTTTTTTTTTACTTTCTATTTTTTTTTAAAAAAAAATTATTTTTATGGATAGAAAATCTAAGATAAAAATAATATTTTTAACTAATATTTTTTAAAAAAATGATTTTTTTAATAAAAAAATCACCATTTAAAAAAAAATCAAATCTGGACTATCCAGATGAGATAGGTTTAAGGATAGGCACCAAAACTGGATCGGGCTAGTGGGGGCCATAAGTACAAGAAAAATGTCCAAGTTGTTGACAAAAGGAGTTGAATAGGGAGACTATAAAGGGAATGCACCCGTACAACTACCTCTAATCTTCAAACGTAGATTAAGGGTCCGTTTGGATTTAGTTTTTGGAAAATGGTTTTTGAGATTTATGAGGTAAAAATGGTTTTTGGAGAATATTTTTTGGGATTTATGAGATAAAAATGACTTTTGGAGAATAAATTTTTAATAAAAATAATAATGTTTGGATATTGTTATCAAAATAGCTTTTTCAGGTCAAATTTACCAAAAAGGACATTAGCTTTTGGTATAATTGCATATAAATAATAAGGTTGTATTTTAAATATTATATTTCATAATATAGGGTTAAGTAGTAAATTCGCACTGGAAGTATACGCATAGGAGCAATGTTGCCTTGGAAGTTTTTTCAGGTTCAATGTTGCCTTGAAAGTTTAAAAACGTAGCAATGTTGCCCCTTTCTGTTAAAAAACTAATGTTGACCGTTAAAACATTGACTGTTAAGTTTTTAACTGAAATGGACAACATTGCTACGTTTGTAGACTTCTGGAGCAACATTGAGACCAAAAAAAACTTCCAAAGCAATATAGCTATTGAACGTATACTTCAGGGGCAGATTTGCTACTTAACCACATAATAAATACCAAAATTTACATCAAATTGTATACAAAATTAAAATACTTAAGGGTAATAACTGGTACTAAAAAAATACTTCATGATCTTAAAATACTTAAGGAAGGCTTGATTCAGAATATAAGTCATTTTAGTTTAATTGATGCTCTCTCTTTTTTCTTGTCATTAATACTAATTTTCTAAGTTTGCCTACTCATTATATTCTGTATAATGACCCAATAATTTAGAACCCTTTAAATAAATAATAATTAATTGATTAAGTAAAAAAAGTGAGCTGGTGAAAACCCCCTTAGTCTCACTCTCATCTCTCATTCACCTTTTTTGTTTTTTTGGCTCAAAAGATACTTGCATTAATAACTTCACAAAATGTAAAATGTAAAATGTAACAGATACATAGAGGCAACAAAACATAACAAGAAAGTCAAAGCAGAATAACATGACAGAAAACAACAAATACAAAATGAAAACAACAAGCCTACAAGTAAGAAAATAGACAAAAAAACCACTAGCCACCACCCATTGAAAGCCTAGGGGGCGAAGAACCATTGGCATCTACACTAGTCTTTTGAACCTCCAAAGTTAGAAGTGACAACAAATTGGGTGTTGGTTGTGAAACTTACACAATAGGGCACACCCTTTTATAAGCTTCAGTTGCAAGAAGATCTATAACACGGTTTCCCTGTCTTGTAGTAAAAGGGATAAAGAACCCAACCTTAGAACACAGAAAACAAATGATATCCTAAACGATACTTCAACTCTTCCAGTCAAACAAATCCGGTGACTTTTCATCAACACAGGTACACAAAGGGAGGCAATAAGTTTCAAAAACCACTTTAGCATGTCCTAGATCCACAGCTAATAGCAGAGCCCTTTTCAAAACCAAGGCTTTAGCCATGAAAGCAAAGAAAAATTTTATTTTAACAACATATCCCCATCTAAAGAAACCAAAATGATCATGGTAGATTATCCCGATAGCAGCATCATTCTCAATAGGCGAAAAGGCCCCATCACAATTAATTTTAAGGCTACCTGATGCAGGAGGAGAGAACAATTTAATGCTAGGACTATCACAACCCCTCAACAAAACAAAACCCCTATGCACCATGTTATAATTAGCCCAAAATTCAAAGTTACTTGTCATAGCCAATTCAATAACATCAATAGGATTCGGTTGCTATGATCAAAAACCATTTCAATTTTATTTTTCCATGTAAACCACAAAATCCAATAAACGAAAGACAGGTCTTGCTTACTCAAGAGAACTGGAGATTGGATAAGTTTAATAACCAAGAAGCCATAATTCCAAGGAGGAAATACAACGAACGCCTTTTCCTGTGTGTTAATAAGACACACACTTACTACTCCGGTCTTATTTATAAGTTTATTTTGACCAAATCTCATATACTAAGGAGAGGTAGTTGGCACAATGATTATGGAGGTAAATTTTCAACTTTACCCTCATTTATGATTGGGTATTTTTCAACTGTTTCTTCTCTTTTTATCTTTATGGGTATCATTAATATAAGTAAAATTATCAGAATCTCATTTATTACATGAAACTGGACTTATAAATATGATCAATTTTTTTTTTGTCAAAATAGACTTATAAATAAGACCAGAATGATATGATATCTGTTAAGGCAACAAGAATGACCTCAACAGAATAATATGATTCGATATCATCAAAATCAATGGTTTTCCAGCGATTGACACAAATATACAAATAAAAAATGGGTTTTTTGTTGTTTAAGTCATAGTTTCCATAAGCAAAGAAAGCTGTGACTATTACTTGTTGTTTCTCCCCTGTTTGGGAGACAGAGTATAGCAATTCCTATTTTCATATGGAAAACTTCTCAGTTTGTTAAGTCGCTTCGACATTTGGGATTTAGAAGAACTGTAATCTGATGGTAATTTGTGGTTCTGGCCTGCTTCTACAAAATCTGAATCTGGTCCATACCACACGTTGCTCTTTCACTATCTTGGTACGCCCCCTCAACCCCACAATCTATTCCTATGTAGCCTACAAATGTTCAAGTCAAGCAAGTAGATATTAAACAGAGAAGAAACAAAGCTGTTTTAAAGAAGCTTAATGCACAAGACAGGGAGTAAATAATGTAGGTAACTAGATGCACATAATGGAGGAAAATGAGAGTCATTAATAAGAAGGAAAATAACCGACTTCAAGCTTCCATCCATCAGAATCATCAAAATCAAAGTGTTCTACTATTAAAGAAGGAAAAATAAGAGGTAATTTAACTGAATCATGATCAGTGATGGTTTTTGAGTCTGAAGCTACCAAGATTGAGCTGTGGAGAGGAATGAAGAAGAAAGCAAGTAAAAGCAGAGTCAAAGGCGGTGCAATCTTGATGTTGACGCTGCCACTTTAAACTCAAATGCCCACTACTGCCTCATGAACGGACACAGACAAAATATAAAAACAAGCCCGACACACCATGTGAGTGGATTACGTACCCATCGCTGCAAAGACCATAGATTGACTTCATGCCTCTCAAGTTCTTTAATTATTGAAAAAAAAAATGCCATATACTAGTGTAAGATTTTGAATAAATAATATAATATTAAGGTGCAAAAATGCATATGTGCTTTACCTCGAGGAGCACCCAACACCAAATATTTTTTTAGGTGCAAAAGTACACATGTAGTTGGACAAATTAGGTGCAAAAATACCGTTTGACCGTTAATTTTGAATTTTTTTTGCTAATTGGACGATGACGTAGCTTTCAAAGGTGCAAAAATACACATGTAGTTGGACAAAAAGAGCGCCCAACACAAAGTTATTTTTTTTTTTAATTTAATAATTTTATTTCAATTAAAGAAAAATTATTATTTCTCTAGGTATAATTCCTGGAAAGCCAAATTTTTAATTTCCATAATTTTTTTAAAAATATTTATTAAATTTTATAATTTATAATTAATAAATAAGTATTTATGCATTTAAAATTTGATATTATAAATACTATATTTAATTAAAATTATATTTGATATTATTAAATATATTTAATTTAATAATTAATTTGTTAACTATTTATTTTTTTAAAAAATAAAATTATTTTTAAGTAAATATATTATCTATAAAATCAAATTTCAAATGCATAAATACTCATTTATCAAATATTAATTAGAATATTTAATAAGGATTTTTTAAAAAATAAATAAATTATGGAAATAAATTTTTTACTATTTTTACCCATTGAATAAGTCCTCCTTCCCAAAATGATAAATCAAAAGAAAAAATTTAGCCAACCACATGTGTATTTTTCACCTTTGAAGGTCATATCATCGTCCAGTCGGCAAAAAAAGTTATACTTAATGGTCAAAGTCAAACTTAACGATCAAACGGTATTTATACACCTAATTTGTAATCAAGTGTGTACTTTTGCATTTAAAAAAAGTATTTAGTGTTGAGCGCTCCTTGGGGTAGAGTACATATATATTTTTGCACCTTAACCCTTTGTGTGTGTGTGTAGTTGGGGGGTGATAGTGTTTATAAGAGACAGCTCATTGATTGGGGAAAAAATTCAATGGGCAACAATTTTGTAGATTGAACATATTGTTGCAAACAACTATGACAACTTGTCATCTCCTTTGAATTTTCATTTGTATGTGTGAGAATGCTGAGGCAAGAGTGGACCGCCAGAATGGAGACGACCCTTAAAACAAAATTTAGAATTGAAAAAATTAGATATAGGAAGAAACATGTTTTTTGTTCTAGCTAGTACACATAGGATGAGCAAATCAAAATAGAATAATTCGGTGTTCGGTTTTTTGGTTCGGTTTGGTTTTTTAAACCAGTTTAGTTCGATTTTCGGTTTGGTTTTTGTAAAAAAAATTCAGTCAAAACCGAAAAATTGATTTTTTTTAAATTTATATTAAAAAAATCATAATTAATTCTACAAAAATATTTTTTGAGTGCTTCAAAATTTCTCATGACCCTTGGCATATCTATTTTCAAGGAAAAATATTCCCAGAAGCAAGAAAGTCACGGATCATTCCCAGTTTAATATTTTCTCAATGCTGCCCAGTTTATAACTTCAAAATAAGGGTTAACTTCAAAAATATGTTACTACTTGTGTAGAACTCAAAATGCTACATAATTTATATATTTAGAAAGCCCTATATGTCTAATTTATTTATGTAAAATTTCATAACTTTATGTAAAATTTGGTTAAACCGAATTATCCGAAAAACCAAACCGAAATAATTTGGTTTTTTCGGTTTCGGTTCGGTTTTTAACATGTGCATATTTCGGTTTTAACCGAAAACCGAATGCTCCCCCTTCCACTGACCAGCACTTAAAAGTGACCTGCTTAAGCCACTAAAACCCCTTCCACTAGACCAACACTTAAAAGTGACGTCTCAACAATTTCAAGTTCTCTCTCTTTTCTTTTGTCACAATCATAAATAAAATCTGAGTAATTTTTTTGTTTGTTTATGTAATACCCTAAAATCTAACTTAGGGTAACTTCTCTTGAAAATAGGTGAATATGAGGTTTCGAACACCTTGTAATGAGTTTACCATGTTGTTAGGGTAATCTCCCTAGAAATTAGAAAATTTGCAATTAGGTCCCTAGAAGTTTGGGAATTTGCAAATAGGTCCCTAAGCACATTATGGGTTAAAAATACCTGTGAAAGCTATAAAAGAAGCAAGTAAAAATCTACTTGAAATAGGGAAGGATATTGTCCCTAATTTAGGTAATTTATTAAGTTACAAACTTGGAGAAATTGTAGAAGAATACCCAAAAAGTATTGAAATGACCGAAATACCCCCGTAGATGCTAAGATAATACAGAACACATGGAAACAAATGTGTCAGTGTAAAAGTCATGAGGTAATGAGGTGTGATAATTAAGAAAATTATCAACTATTGATAAGAAAGTAATTAAGTAATATTGGGCTAATTACTTAAGCATAAGCAAAGAAAATTCGAGATAATTATGTAAAGCTCAAAAATTAGTGATTTTGTTTTAAAATTAGTAAAAACATGTTTACTAATTAATTGGAAATTTTGGAGAAAAATAGTTGAGTTTAGGTATTTTTGAGCCTAAAATCAAGTATGGACCAATAGGGAAATTTTGTAAAAATTATATAAAAATAATTATTTTATATAATATTAATTAATTATTAATTAAATAAAAACGAAAATTAAATAAAAAGGGACCAGATTTTGACCGAAATGTTTGACAAATTTGGGAGGAAAATCTTGTAAAATATCATGATATTATAAGTTGCAACTTGCATTATAATACAATATAATTAATTAAAGTGAAAAAGGGTGAATAGTAATTTAAAAATTAGGAAACGGATTCTATCTAGAGATCTAGGAATGAGAATTCCAAAGTCAAGGTAAAATATTGATCAGTGAGTTTTTACCTTTAAGTGACCTCTTCCTAAGTTAATTCGAGTAGTTTGTGCATTTTCCTAATAAAACAAAATAGGGAAAAATGCATATAGGCATATTTTTGGAAATGAAGAAAATAAATTCTAACTCAATATCTAGGAATGAGTTTGAATTTATATGGACATATTTGGAATCAGTGAATTATTCCCAAGAGATTGGTGATTTCAGAAATGCGTTCTGAAACCGGACGCGTTCGGACACGTTTTTCGAGAAACTTCAGCCGGACAGTTGGAACCCTGTCTAAAGTAAAAATTCAAGTTTAAATAGATATTATTGATGAGGAAGAGAAGGTCTTCAAAGTTGTAAATCCATAATTTTGAGATTTTTCCGAATTACGCGAATCGGAGTGCCGATCGGGAAATCCACCTGCATCGGGCATAAAGTAAGGTGATCACCATTTTGGACCACTCCCTTGCTGCCACATCAGCTGCTGCATGTCGACCAAGAGAGGGAAAGGAGAGAGAAAACTTGTTCAAGAAGTTTTCTAAAATGAAAAGGGAAAATTACAACTTTGGACCCAAAATTTGAGAAGGGAAAATTACACCTTAGGACCCACTTTTGCCTATATAAAGGCATGAGTTCCTCTTCATTTTCTCACCCCATTCTCAAGTGCAAAACCGATTCTTGAGAGAGAAAGAAGAGAGAGGAGCTCTGGAGAAGTTCTGCAGAAGTCTTCAACGGGTAAGTCCTTCGGTCTTTGGTCTTTAGTTCGGTAGTTAGTAGAATTGTTAGATAGATTTAGCAAGTAGGGAGTGAGATTCCTACTATTGTTTTTAGGCCTCATTGCATTGAAATATATGCCTGACGAGGTAGAAACATGGTAGGGATCGAGTCCCCGAAAGTGAAGTCTTCGTAGTTCTTTCACAAGTAGGTGTTATAATGCTAGAATAGCCTTTAAATTTTCAAGTATGATTGGGTATCATATGGGAGGGCTATTTTAGTCTTTATTTTAGAAAATCAAAATGGCGTCGAAGTTCTGGCAAAATTTCGGGAAGAAAATTTGTCAGAGTAACGAAGTGCTGGCGAAATTCCGCCAATTAGGGGTATAGGGGCAAAATGGTAATTTTTACCTAAAATGTCAGTCGTAATGTCAAAATCACTAATGAAAGTGATATTACTCTTATAGGATATCAGAAACTCTGATCTGCTGCCGTTACGCTGCCCGACGTGCCACTGTTGGACGTTTCACAGTTTTCCGTAAAAAGTACGATTCCCGACGGAAGTACCGTCTACCGTCAATGAAGGTACGTTCGCGTACTGGTAACCTTAACTCTGATGTTTATTGTATGCATATGTGTATATTGTCTGTCATGCCTGTACTCTGACTGTACTGTTGTTTTGTCATGTCTATTGTTTGACATGCCTGTACTCCGATTGTACTACTGTCTGTACTCCGATTGTACTATTGTCTGTACTCCGATTGTACTATTGTTCTGTACTTTGATTGTACTATTGTCTGTACATCCGACTGTACTATTGTCTGTACATCCGACTGTACTATTGTCTGTACATCCGATCATCCGACTGTATGATTGTCTGTCATCCGACTGAATTGTTATTGCTGTACATATCTGATATGTATATCCTATGTCTGACCATAGTAAATGTTGCCAAGAGTCTAAGAATGTCTGTTGTACATATATGATGTATGTAATCATGAGGTTAACCGTTACCTGGGGTTCGATGCATGGACCTCAGCTCTTAACTTAGCTTCAGGGTCGGGTGGACCGAGGTTCGAGGAGAAGGACAAGCAGCACGCCTAGGAATCGCGGCTGAAGACTCCTTTCTGTCATTACTTTTGAAACACTTCTGTATCGCTGTTTAAACAGCAAGACATGCTACCATGGGTATTTTAATATATATATCAATTACTCAATCGCTCCGGTGCACTACTCTGATCATTTTGAAATGATATTTAAAGAAAAAAAAAATTTATACTGCTTGTGAAAAGTTGGGGTGTTACAGTTTATATAGCTCTGCACTATGTTTAATGTACATTTTCATCTATAGGATTTACTTTTAATGTAAACTCCAAAACGCAGATGTAAGATGTGCCGCAACATAACATATTTTTAGTGTTTCCATAAAAGTAAAATGGTGATACTTAATGTTACACACCTACTGGCTACCGGCCTCACTCTTTCGGGTGGCGGGTAGTGTGGTTCTTAAGTTCTTTACTTTTATCCCAAGTTAAATTACGTCACACATCAGAGTTTAAGCAGCATAACACACATTGGTTTGGACAATAATATACTGATAAAAATACAGAAAGATAAATTTTTTCCCGAAGGAATCAAAATATACAATCATCCGGATAATGGTGTCTGACAGGCCAAATAAAATACTACAGTCATCCAGTAATCAAAATAAATATCCAAAAGAGAAACATCAACATCCACCAACAAACTAGCCCTGCTCCGGAGCCTTACATCTGTCTTCCTGCTCCACTCTAGATGAACTGCCAGATGGCTTAAAAGGGGCTGGGATTCAAAAATTGAATCCCAGAGTAACTGTTAATATCATATAAAATGTATAAATAATGCATGTAAGAAAAACCATAATTAAACAAATACCACATAACATTCAGTATCAAGGCACACAGTCAAATCCGGAACTATCTGTCCTAATAGCACATAGCACAGATTCCAGTGGTCTTAATAGCACACAACACAAATCACCAGGCACAGCACACAATAAAGCCCTTAATACACACATAATGTTTTGGTCCTATAGCGCTTAGAAATAAATGATAACTAAATGTATGTAACATAACATTGTAAAACATACATACACAAGTCATACAGAGTATATGAGTATTAAGGTTACTACCTGGCAGTCGACTACAACTAAAAATTAATTTCCACGGCGCAAGATACAATTAGACCTAAAATAATAAAATATAAATATAATTAAATTCCACCTTACTAAATATTTCCTTTGATGATTTAAAATAGGCCAATCCAAGTGTCCATAATTACTAGATCCCTTTTCTTATTAAAAACTTTAATATGGGCCTAAAATCCTCTATTTTCATCATTTTCAGAAATCTCCAGCAATCAGTGATTGATCATCAAAAATTCATAATTAAATCTAGAAAACTCTTTTTGGGTTCATTCCAAAGCCCAAATTACCCTTAATATGTCTATTTTCAGGAAATAAAAAAAATACTATCTTGGGCCAGCCTTAAACAAAAATCCGTTTATCGCTCAAAATGTCTCTTTTATCCGAAATAAAGTCTAGAATCAGAGAGTCATTTTCAAAAATTAATTTCTTCCAGTCCAGAACTTGAAAAATTACATATTATAGATAAAAATAATCCTTGAGATGTCTTCTTTCTCCCTGAAAATTTCCATAATTGTTCAAGTCTATTTACTAGGTCAAAATCCATGAAAAATCCGACTGACTCCCTAGAAATTTCACCTACGTTTTTTACACTTTCATCTAGGGTTCCAAAATGTTAATCCAAGTTCATCCTTATAAAAAATTTCATTTTAAACACTTTAAAACTCTCAAAAACACCAAAATCAACTCATATCCACAAGAAAAATCAGCTGCACGAAAATTACTATTTCACCAACAAAATACCAACTTTCATTTTAACTTCATATCTTTCTTGTACTAGGTTTGATATACCACTTTAGGCCATGAACCCTAACTTTTAACCTTTATTCATACTTTTCATTGACCATTCAAACCCAAAAATATATATATTTGCTCATAGGAAAAATATCATTTCCAAGCTTAACAACCAAGAGAATACAAGAATATATATATTTGTCTTTGGACTTAAGCTTCCTTGAGTCTTTGTCTCCTTTTTCCACCAAGATCACTTCAACCTTAATCTTAAACCACCAAGGAAAAATTGTTCTTTAATGTCTTAGCCACATTAGAGAAGGTAGAAGAGAATAGATTAAGGATCCATAGCCATAGTACTCACCTTAATCTTGATCTTCTTCTTCCTCTTGCTTCTTGAGCCTTTGTAAGGTGGCTTTTCTTTCTCTCTTCAAAATTTTCGAACAGCAAATCCAAATGGGAGAGAAATGGGTATTAAAACTCCAACCTACTAGGTCCTTAAGATATGCTTAGCCTTTGAACTCTTTCTACAAGTCACATATCTTTGACTTAAATTTTTCTTTTCTTCCTCCCTTCAATAACGTGACAAAAATGATGGGGCATATTCTTTATTTTATTTTTTTTCTTGCTCAAATAATATGTCCAATTCTCCCTTCCTTGCAATTAAAGCCTTGTCCTTTATTTCATAATTCCTCTAGGTCGCTAGGTTATTATAGGTACTTGGCATCATAATATTTTTTTTCTTCTTTCCTCTTTCTTCCTTCTTCAATCCGTGGGGGTGGGAGGGATTTGGTGAGATTTTGTGTTTTCCAAGTACACTCCCATATCTCTTGCAAATTGGATGAGTTGTTGGCATTTTTTTTTCATGAGCACATTTTTTTTTTTTTCTCCATCCATCTCCTATGGAATTGGGCCTTCCTTCTGGGCTCCAAAAATTATCCTTCCCACTTAGCCCAATAGCCCATAATTTTTGGTTAAGTCTATGACACTTTCTTAAGCATTTTTGGAATTTTATGCTCTTTTCTCTATTTCTTCCATTATGCATTTTGCCCAAGGATAAAAAGGGAAAATGAAATATATTTTGACTTCCATTGTCATCTCTTCTTTAAGGTTGTCCTTAACCATAAACATTTAATTACACATAAACAAGTAATTTCGCATCCTTATCTTAATCTAAATATTTCATGCAAATAAATATTTATCATTATCACATGACTTTATGAATATTCATGTATGCAAGTAACTTCACATGAATGCACATGAAAAATGAGGATGTTGCACATAACATTTAATGTACCATCAAAATACAAGCATATTAAAGAGGGGAGGGAATATTAATTAGTATCAGAATTCAGATGAAAAGATAAACAAAAAATTCATTTTTCTTAATCGTTAAAAATAAGAGCAAACCTTATACTCAAATTGCCCTTGTTCTTCTTCTGATCCTCACCAAACGTTGTGGATTTAATTGGACCTTTGAGGTCATTCCTAGTCAAGTTACTGCAAATCAAACACATTATTGTAAGATGACAGTGTGTTAATAACAACAATGAACCCTAAAAGAAAGATATGCTAATTACAATAAGAGTATGTACATTGGAAATTAAAGTTACTCTGATCTATTTTGTTACCAGGCACGAGCTTACTTACAACTTACATTATATTTTTTTTAATTTTTCCGTTTCTTGCTGAAGACTGGTATTTCTCCTGTCAATTTGTTGCTTGACAAATCCCTGGAAACATGAATGAGAAAGCATTAGATGAGCAAGTAGATGACAACAATACGTAATGTGACCGAGAAAATTAAAAATATGGTGACCAATTATATACAAGTCCTTTAATTATGTGAAATTAGAGAAAGGACCAGCTTTTTCTCCGGTCAGATTGCTAGAGCACAAGTTTCTGCAGCTTATATCATATTAGTTTAATAATGAAGGTTCTTAATTGCTTTGCAATAATCAAGCACAAGCAAGGAAGAAAAGAGAGGCTGCTATGAACTGACAGCACATATATCGTTATAAATACAAGTCTAAACGGAGAGTCAAATTCTAAAAGACAAGCCTATTAGATGGTAGGTGAGACAATCTCTTAGAGAATCTTCCATAGAAAGAATATTTGTTATAAACACAAGTAGAAAGGAAAAGCCCAATAAAAAAAAAAAAGAAAAAGAAAAAAAGAAAGAAAAGCTAGTATATTTGGTGAGAGCAAGTCCTTTGAATTTAAAGACCACTTCACTTGTGAGGTTTAGCGATATGGATTCATAACATAAACTCTATTATTGACATATACATTCTGGAAGCTTAAAAAGATAAGAATTTATCTACTACTCACATTGAAGTGACTCTTGGAGTGCCATTATTGTTGCAAGTGATACCTTCCATGTATAATATAAATTTAAAAATATAAAGCTTACAATTAAACTCCTAGGTAAAGTTAACCTAACCAATTTTACATTGAAAAACAAGAGTCCCCTACTACTCAAAATTAGTAAAAATAAATAAATCAAGGCAAATAGCTTATAATTAAATTAAACACCAGGCAAAAGGCATCATCAAGCCTTGAATAATGACTTAAACTCAGACTTGTAAACAATTATGCTTAAACCATAAAGCTCCTGGAAGAAAGAAGAGCTTAATTAATTGCAATTAATTACCAGAATCGCTAGTATCTGCCTGACGTTCATCTGAGCTGATAAGAAGAAAGAAGGAGGCAAGAAGAAGAAAGAGGGGAAGCCATTGCTGTCACGCTCTAAAAACCTAAAGGGTGACCGACATGGAATACGAGAGAACTCACATTTCATAAACCTTAAACCTATATGTGAATGCTAATTAATACTCATAATACTATAATCTAGAATAATCATGTTCCAAATGACCAAGGAAGATAGGGATCCTACCTATAGACTAAGTGGAGTATCTAACATTAATAATAATACAAAAGTTTAGGTCTATATTTATATCAACAAGTAGCACAACAAAATGAGACCGCAAGCTTTAAATCTTTAAGAAGGCTCTTCACCGCTCAGCAGAAGGTACAAGATCAGCTATATCATCTAAACCAAAGCAAAATTTCCAGTGAATAACGTCTCATTCTTATAATTAAATAAAATACAAAAATAAATAATTTAAACATTTTAATCTTTTGAGAATAACAATATGCCAATAAATTTCAATTTCTAACCATACTTAAAATAGAACTCTATATAAAATATCATTAATCAAATAAATTCAAATACGTATTAAAACCTTTGATTAAACATAATCAATTTAAACCATGATTCTCAAACATCATCCTTCCATAGGACTTCTTATAGAACGAATGACAAATGTGACCACACAGTTTACGAGGGTAATTAACCAAGCATGGCTCGAGGCCATGAACAAGCATAGACACACAGTTTATGAGGGTAACTAACCAAGCATGACTCAAGGCCATGAAACATGCTTGGACACACAGTCCATGAGGTAACTAACCAAGCATGGCTTGAGGCCATGAAACAAGTATGGACATACAGTCCATGAAACAAGCATGATAACAAATCCCATGAATATCAAGCGAGCTTGAGGTTAACAATGGTGCACCAAGAACTAACAGTACTGTTGTTAGTAACCAACGTTCTGTATTCAGTCCTCTCTAAAACATTTTCAAGAATGCTTGGGGTTAATTTATCAAAGCAATAAAAATTATTTTTTCAAAATAATAACAGCTCTATCTCATACTTCATAATTAAATCCCCCAACATGAAAATGCATGCACAACTTTCCTTCAAATTTAATCTATCGTTAAAATCCTTTTAAAACATTTCAATATAAAATTTATGAAAAATATCTAAAAAGTCTCATTTCCATTTAACCGCATAATCATGAATTATGCTTTGAAACAATTGGAAGAAAATATATAATAACGAATAAAATCATTATTCTTTACTCATATACTATCAACAAATATTCCTTCACAAAATCATACTTTTAAATATGGAAATAAAAATAAAAGTTCAACAATAAAAATATATTATTTATAAAAATTAGGGACATTATTCACTCACCTGTTGACTCCCAATTATATAATCTATTCCTATTTATCGGCTTCCAACTTATTTTCAGTTTTTCCCTTCTTAATATTCTTCACAACATCATTCACTCTCCTGAAACATTGCAATATAAGAAGATCATGCATGATAACTAACTATAGAAATTTATGAAACCATAATAATTTACTTGGTTTAAAATTATTATGATATTTCCCCTTTATACTCAAATTACTCTTAAAGAATGGGGGAAAACATTATTCCTTTCCATACTATAAAACTACAGTCACCAATTCTCACTCCAAAGTCTATTCTCCAACCATAACTCAACTTTAACCCAAGGCGAGGTTATAATCATTAACTAACTTGCAACGTACTTTAATCAATGAAAACCATTGTGAAAGTCTTCTGTTACATTGCAACACTTTCCACATGAACATGTAGCTGTAACCCCACAAGGCTTAAGAGAGATATCTGTTGGGTTAATGTGCTCTTTAGTCACTTAAACCCAATAAGGCTTAAATGAGACTACAACCCAAGAACTCTATGGCCCATGTGGTTTAGGGTTAGGTCTTGGATGTAGTAGTATATAAACCCACTTTCACCTACTTGTGAAAAAAAAGTAACAAAAATGAGGCTTTCATCAGAAACAAACCCTAGAGGTAGACGTTCATCATCTGAACGGTTGCCCACACAACCATCCTATCCCCCTCGAGAAATAGTCTGGAAGATCGATCATAGAGCGGACTACGACTGTTTGTGGAGAGGCTTTCAGATCGCTGCATCTTTCCAGGTAATCAAAACGATGAAGGTTTTAACTTTTCCTATATTGTGTCGGTACGATTCGCTTCCGCGTTTCTGGTGAGTTTCTTACAAATGGTATCAGAGCCGAATCGCGATGAGAAAAAGAACCAGTTTTGATTTTATTTCATGTGATTAATTTCAGATTTTTTTTAAAAAAATATTTTTTGAAAATATGGCATCTTTTTCTATATTTGTTATTTATTTCATGGTAATTATTCGTTTATAATTCATATTTGGTATTAGTTTTAATTTCAATCGGTTAATCGCTTTAATCCATGATTAGATTCTCTCGTGTATTTCTTGATTTGTAACAAGGAGGCTAATCCCATATGATTAGGTTTCCTCCTTGTTGTTTTTTGTTGTTGGAATTTCTATGTATTTTTCGAATTTCTGTAAAAGTTGGAGATCAAGAAACTGCGAAGAAGATGAGCATTCAACATTGTCAAACATTTTTTCGTGGACCTTTGGACCTCGGATTTGGACAATCCATATATGAATGGAAAGAGGACGGAAAGACGAGCAAAGTTGTAATACCCCATATTATTATTATAAATAGTAATAACTCTCTTTTTTTTATGAATTTTCAGCTTATGCACTAAGAAAAAGGTTTTGGGTAACAAGTCCACTACTTGTCAACCAAGTCACATTAAATTCACATCTTGATTGATTGATTAAATTTAATATGATGAATCATATTTATATCTTGATTGTTGGATTGATTGAATTTAATATGATGAATCATATTCATATCTTGACTCTACGATTGATTGATTGAATGAATTTAAGATGATGGATCACATTTATTTCTTTTTTTCTTCAAAAACGTCCATAAAAATGTCACCAGAAAAATTAGCACTTTATAAGAGTCTAACCCTAATTTAAGTGCCCCAGATTATTATTAATAGTAATAATAATAATTAGAAGGTATTGTTATATAACCTATTAGTTAGTTGACAATAGTTAAAGAGCTCAGCCCATAGCTAAATCCTAATTTTAAATTATAAATAGAGGCCTAGCCTAACCCTAGCTAACGATCAATACTCTTTTTCTCTTCTACTACTCCCTCTATTCTTACTCTGTCAGATTATTCTTCCAAGAGGTTAGCAAAACGGAGACCAGGTAATCCTAATTCCCATATAGCTTAGGTTAATCCTATATCAATTTTGATAGGGTAATTACGATCCTAAATATATCATGAGGTTGTTTTACATGAAATATATATTATATATAATCCTAATTCTCATATAGTTTAGGTCTATTCATATTATATGTAATCCTAATTCCCATATAGCTTAGGTTAATTTTATATGAATTTTGATAGGGTAATTACGATCCTAAATATATCATGAGGTTGTTTTATATGAAATATATATTATATGTAATCCTAATCCCCAAATAGCTTAGGTTAATTCTATATGAATTTTGATAAGGTAATTATGATCCTAAATATACCATGAGGTTGTTTTATATGAAATATATATTATATGTGATCCTAATTCCCATCTAGTTTAGGTCTATTCATATTATATGTAATCTTAATTCCCATATAGCTTAGGTTAATTTTATATGAATTTTGGTAGGGTAATTACGATCCTAAATATATCATGAGGTTGTTTTATATGAAATATATATTATATGTGATCCTAATCCCCATATAGCTTAGGTTAATTCTATATGAATTTTGATAAGGTAATTATGATCCTAAATATACCATGAGTTGTTTTATATGAAATATATATTATATGTAATCCTAATTCCCATATAGGTTAGGTCTATTTATATTATATGTAATCTTAATTCCCATATAGTTTAGGTTTATTCAGATTATATGTAATCCTAATACCCATATAGTTAGGTTAGTCCTATATCGATTTTGATAATGTAATTATGATCCTAAATATATGATAAGGTTGTTTTGTATGAGATTTGGTATATGCAATCCTAGTCCCTAGGTAATTGTAGGATGATTTTATACTTGTTAAGTGTAATATTAATCCTTAGGGAATTTTAAGATATTTTCATATATTATATGTAAACCTTAGGGTATTTATATTAAATTAGTTTAACCCTAGAAAATAATAGGATTATTTATAAATTAATTATATTATTAGAGAACTTTTTGGGTTTTAATTCCTAGAAAATAATCGTATTAATTATTTTCAAAATAATCTTAATACTTTGATGGTGCTAGATAACAGATTGTAGCATAAACTCTACTTTCCATAAAATGATGGGAAATTGATTATGTGCGATATGTGTGCTATATTATTATTGAATAATTGGAAAATTATGATATTGATACTTTGTAACTTACGATGATTGAAATGATAATTGGATTTGGACTTTACTCGGATAGATATTTGAATAGGAGTTGGATCTATATCAAATATTTGAATTATTATACTCTTAAATAGTTTGGAAAGTTATGATGCTCTTGAGCAACTGATTTATTCATTGAAGAAATTTCTTAAATAAGATAATTGTGACAAGATTGAATTTTCCTGATTGTGTGTGATTGAAATGAATTAATCGTGGGAGGATAGCTTTGGGACTGTACCTCCTAAAGTGATGAACACAACCTTTAGGCTTTATGCCTTCGATATGTTATTTGATGTGAATTGATTATATCCGTTCTTCCCAAAGTGGTGTTTGGCAGGTTTCCGGGACACTAGTAGCGACTTTGGGAAGAGGTGTGCACATTAGGACGAAATGTTTTATGGCCAATTTGATGAGTTGTGACTGGCCGGTTTCCGGGTGCTCCGGGTCACAGGTAGACTGGCCGGTTACCGGGTGCTCCGGGTCACAGGGATGACTGGCTGGTTTCCGGGTCCTCCGGGTCTACCATGGTTCTCTTCCCACTAAACAGACTGGCAGGGTTTCCGGGTCTAAATACATTTAAAAAGATAATGAATGATAATTTATGCAATTACTGTATTATTGTTGATATTTGATTTTATTAATATATTTGAGTTAGGTAAATTGTGTTTTATTAGGATTACCAGCTTTGCTGATTTTTGTGTTATGGGCTGCGACGATCCTTCGGGGGAGCAGATTTTCAGTGAAACAGGTTCCAAAGGTTGGGGCTAGTAGGGAGAAGTGAGGAAGAACGTTCAATTAATTCTAGCTAGTTTTTATATTTCTTTTTATGCTCCGAATAAAACTTTTTTATTTATGTTTTGGATTTATGTTATTGTAATAAGTTAGCCTTGCACTTGTCCCAATACAAGTGCGTCGGTAACACTTCCCAAGGTTGTTTATTTGGAATTTAAGTAATATTTATAAAAAGTATTGAAATTTTGTGTTATTATAATTGTTAGAAATTGGGGGTGTTACAAAAGTGGTGGGAGGACCGACACCAGAAGCGCAGCCACGTGCCTCCATGCGCGGCTGCGAGTGGCCGTCACGCGCTAGCCAAGGAGCTGCGCGTGAGGGCGCGTGGGACACCCTTTTTGGGTGGTTCCGGCGGCCGTGTTCTTGTCTCCCCGTGGTGGTCCTTCCCCTGGAGTTTTGTGCTGAGATGACTTCGTCTGATGGCGTGGCAGAAATGATGGCTAGGGTTCCTCTTTTGTGTTCTAGGGTTCTAGCCAGGGATTGGGTCTTTGGGCTTTTGGGCCCATAGATACCCTAAAGGGGCTTGAGGCAGATACTATGGGCTGGACGAAAGAGGAATTCTAAAGTTGTTAATTTTTTTTATTTTTATAGGAAAGCCATGAATTAAAGTTATTTGTTTAATTATTTAATGCTTTTATTGAATTGTATGAATTATATCCGCGATTAACATGATGTTTGTAATAACATGCCATATAGAATAGGAAGATGTCATATTATTGCATAATCACATGTCATAATAGCATAGTACCTATTATGTCTTGAATCGACTAGGATGATATTTATTATGCGAGATTATTTAGGTTATCCACTAAACTAATTATCAATTATTATGATTTTAAATTAAAATCTAGAATAATAATTGGATTAATTAATTGTGGAATTAAAATCTAGACAAATAATCCAGGAATTTCCTAAGAGAATTGTATTTTTGAGAGTAATTTATGGGTTATTTAAAATGGTCATGTGAAGCACACTCTGCCAATCGTGACTAGATTTTAGATACCTAATGATTTCAATTATAGTTGTTGATCTCAGACAAAGAATACTCTAAATTGAACAAATTCTTGAAAATTGAAAATTCTAAATTTTAGAATATTGAATGGGTGAAGATTTTAAATTAAACATTTAATTTTAAAACCTACGGCCCCAATTGTGGGTTTATTAGTGAAATGGTTATCGCTGAAGCCCCATCGGATAAGGATAATCGGATTTCGCTAGATTAAACCCTAATATTTTCACAATTTTAGTAAAGTTTTTGCACGGCCCATCGTTGGCAACACTTAGACACTAAAGATAATTTTGAAAGTGAACAATGGTTAATTACATTCAACTTTGGTAAAATTGTTAACCCTCCCATCGAGGCTCTGGCAATGGAACTGAAGGCCCAAAATAACAATATTAGTTTTACAAGAATTTTGCCCATCGTAAGTCTTGTAAAGATAACTAATGGATTGGTAAGCAATAAACGAATAGTAGTTATTAGAATCTACTAGCGCTATATCTGCTTGTTGTTAATTATAGTTTGTAATTAGTGTGTTTTTCCTTATTTTCAGAAAAAATGTCTTCATTCAATCCTTTAGCTACTATCTTGAGCCAAAAAACTATGGATGGTACAAACTACAAACAATGGAAAACTAATTTGGATATTGTTCTTCAATATGAAAAGCTCAACTTTGTTCTAACTACCCCTATGCCAGTGCAGCCTGCTGCAGATGCGTCTGATGCAATTCGGACTCAATTTCAGCAGGAGAAGGAAAGATAGGAGAAGGCAAATGTGGCAGTTCGCTGCTATATTTCGGCCAGTCTCGCCAATCACCTTCAGGAGCAAGTAAGCATGATTGAGAGTGGAGCAACAATGCTCTAGACTCTTGATGGCATGTTTGCTACATCTAGCAGCTCTGCTAGGCAAAATGCGCTGAATTCAGTCACCAAGGCAGTGATGTCTGGAGGAAGTGTGCGAGATCATTGTCTAACAATGATAGCAAACTTCAAGAAGGCTGATGACCATGGTGTCAAGTTTGAACAAGAAGTAAAAGTTGACCTTCTCTTACAATCACTGCCTGAATACTTCAATCAATTCAAGATGAATTATAATATGAATAAGATGAATCTTGACCTCACTCAACTGATGCACGAGCTTGAGAGTGCTGAACAGCCTCTAGTCAAGCAGGGAAGTGCATTTTTTGCTGGTGAAAGTTCTGTGAAACCTAAGGGGAAACCCAAGGGAAAGAACAAGAACAAGAAAAAGAAGAAATCAGGTACTCCAGTTGCCAAAACAGTTGCAATGAAGCAGCCAAAAGGCAAGTGCTTCAAGTGCGGACAAAAGGGGCATTGGAAGAAAAATTGCCCACGTATGAATAAACCAGGTATGCGTAATTTACATGTGATTGAGGCTTGTTTGGTGGAGAATCACAATGATAAATGGATTGTTGATTCAGGAGCCACTAACTATGTTTGTTACTCTTTGCAGTGGTTCAAACATAGCTTGCCTGTAAGTAAAGGACAAAGAGATTTGAAGCTTGGAACTGGGGAGCTTGTATCTGCACTAGCAGTGGGACAAGTTATTTTAACTTTTGATAATTGTAGAACTTTAGTTTTAGAAGACTGTTTATTTATTCCAGATTTTAAGAGGAATTTAATTTCTGTTAATTGTTTCGATAAACATGGTTTGACAGTTCAGTTTAATTCCTCAGTTTCAATAAGAAGTTCATCTTCTTTTATTTGTTCTAGTGTAAAGTTCAATGGTCTTTATTTCCTTGATCCTGTTCCCTGTGAAGTTAATCATGTTGAATTAAGAGATGTTGAGCATATTAATTCATCAAAGAAAATAAAATTTTCCAATGAAACTTATCTTTGGCATTTGAGATTGGGTCATATTAACTCTAACAGGATACAAGTTTGGGTCAAAAGTGGGATTTTAAAATCCCTAAACTTTGAACCAATACCAGTATGTGAATCTTGTTTAGAGGGTAAATGACCAAGAGATCCTTCAAGGCCAAGGGAAAACGTGCCACACTTCAGCTGGAATTGGTACATACTGATGTATGTGGACCAATAAATGTCCAAGCCAGAGGCGGGTATCAATATTTCATCACATTTACTGATGATTACTCCAGATTTGGACATGTGTACTTGATGCGTCACAAGTCTGAAGCTTTTGGAAAATTCCAAGAGTTCAAGGCCGAGGCGTAAAAGCATCTTGGTGTTCAAATTAAGACTCTTCGATCTGATCGAGGGGGTGAATACCTATCTGGAGAGATCAGGTCTTACCTGACCAAAGAGGGGATAGTTTCACAATTATCTTCTCCAAGGACACCCCAGCAGAATGAAGTTGCTGAAAGGAGAAATAGAACCCTTTTAGAAATGACAAGATCTATGCTCAGTTATTCATCTCTTTCTGATTCATTCTGGGGATATGCCTTAGAAACTGCTATGTATCTATTGAACTTAGCTCCGTCCAAGTCGGTTTCAAAGACACTAATAGAATTGTGGAAAGGGTGTAAGCCCACCATGAATCATATTCGGATTTGGGGTGCTCCGGCACATGTCTTGCAACAGAAACCATATAAGATGGACTCGCGTACTGAAGTATGCATGTTTATAGGCTATCCTAAAGGAACCAGAGGTTGGTTGTTTTATAGTCCAAAAGAAAAGAAGGTCATAGTAAGCACTCGTGCGACTTTCTTAGAGGAGGACTATATGGAAAATTATAAGCCAAGGAGTAAGGTTATTCTTGATGAGCTAGTCTCAGATCAAGTTTCACCCCAACCTCAGGCGGTTCCAGCTTTTATTCCTGTGGTTGTTCAAAGAGGGGAAAATATACTTGAACATACACAAGAACCAGAGACAGAACCAGAAGTTCAGCATGATGATGAACTTATGGAAGAACAAAATCATGAATTAGTTAATCCACTTAATGAGGGTCCTCATCTAGAAATTGTTAACCCACAAAATATGGACCCCCATGTAGATGCACAACATCAAGTGCGACAAAGTCGTAGTGGGAGATTGATTCGTAAACCTGCAAGATATCTCTTGTTGGGTGAGTCAAATCAGGATGTCATCATTGATGAAGATGATGATCCCACGAGTTATGACGAAGCACTAGGAGATGTTGATGCTCAGGAATGGCTTGAGGCTATGAATCGTGAAATGGATTCTATGAATTCCAACTCAGTTTGGTCTCTCGTAGATGCACCTGAAGGGATAAGACACATTGGGTGTAAGTGGATTTACAAGAGAAAGAGAGGATCAGATGGGAAGGTTGAAACCTTCAAAGCTAGATTAGTGGCGAAAGGGTACTCCCAAAAAGAAGGTGTGGATTATGAAGAAACCTTTTCGTCGGTTGTCATGCTCAAGTCCATCCGGATTCTCTTAGCTGTTGCAGCAAATCTTGATTATGAGATTTGGCAAATGGATGTCAAAACTGCTTTTCTAAATGGAAATTTGGAAGATGAAATCTATATGCAGCAACCAAAATGGTTTATAGCCAAAGGGCAAGAAGAAATGGTATGCAAGTTGCAAAGGTCCATTTATAGACTTAAGCAAGCGTCCAGATCATGGAACATCAGATTTGATCAAGCCATTGAGTCTTATGGTTTTGAGAAAAGTCCTGATGAGCCGTGTGTGTATAAAAGGATCCAAGGTAATGCGGTATCTTTTCTGGTACTTTATGTGGATGGTATACTCATTATCGGAAATGAAACAAAGGTATTGTTAGGCATAAAAACCTGGTTGAGCAAGCATTTTGATATGAAAGACCTGGGGGAAGCCAATTATATTCTTGGTATTAAACTCTTGCGAGACCGGAAGAATAGGGTTTTGGCATTATCCCAGCCTAAATACATCGACAAAATACTTGACTGGTTTAGCATGGAGAATTCCAAGAGGAGAATTATACCCTTCAGGCATGAGATTCATCTCTCTAAGGAGCAATCTCCTAAAACTCTTGAGCAGAGAGAACGCATGAGTAGGATACCTTATGCTTCAGCAGTAGGTAATCTCATGTATGTTATGCTTTGTATCATACCAGATATATGCTATGTAGTGGGAGTAGTAAGCCGGTACCAATCTAATCCTGGAGAGGAACACTGGGTAGCGGTTAAACATATACTCAAGTACCTACGGAGAACGAGAGATTGTATGTTGGTCTATTCTAGTGGGAGTCTTGAAACCATTGGTTATACGGACTCAGATTTCCAAGGAGATATTGAGTCAAGTAAGTCCATGATGTAACCATATTTTTATATGATTTTTTCATGATTAAATTGAGATTTTTAATGCATTTTTTGGGACATTATTGCATGATTAAGCACTAATTTGA
The DNA here is from genome assembly GCA_025563575.1 of Acacia pycnantha. NCBI lineage: Eukaryota > Viridiplantae > Streptophyta > Magnoliopsida > Fabales > Fabaceae > Acacia > Acacia pycnantha. Next base: position 1,107,630 of record JAMWYP010000060.1, read on the forward strand.
GTTAGGGACATTTGTATTGAATTAAATGTAATTAGGAGTAAAATAGTCATAATTTGTTAATTATTCATGCAATTGATTCCTTGGACTTTTGATGCTACATTGTGTCTAATATTGCATTGTAGGTGTTTAAGAAGAAAATAAAGATTTTTGAGGGTTAGAATTAATGTTTTGAGGACTGGGGAAAATTACAAGAAAGTCCCCAACAATTTCTAAAAACTGGAAGTCAATGAAGAAAAGGGTCGGAGACAACTTACAGCAAAGGACCCATTTGTTTTGTGAAATCTCATTTCTGGCCCAAAAAGATTTTTGAAATTTTCACTTAGGTCCCTCTCCAGAACTTTTATTTCTTCTCACTTTAGTCCCTGGTCAAAACTTGCGTTTTGACCAGGGCTAGGTCTGTTTCAGCGACCCGGAAACGCAGAAACAGGGACCCTGAATGGATATTAAAACCAGCGCCGCGAACACACCAGGGGAGACCGAGATCTTCATCGATGTTCTACTTCTTCTTCTTCTTTCCTCGCTAGACCTTCCTCATCATCGCCGGCGGTCACCGTCACCTTCATCACCGCCGGCGACCTCCTCAGCCTCACCACCACTGAAGAGCCAGAACAGACCAGAGAGAGGAGAGCACAGCGCCACGAAGAACACCTTGCAACTTCACCACGGCCTTCGGCTTACTCTGTTCTTAGTGTCGCCGGAAATCATCATTCACCACCACTCTCTTTCATTTTCCAGAGTCCTGTACCTTCCACCTCCAACTTCGATTCTCATGGTAGCTGCATTTTACTGTTCCTTGGTGACAGAAAGGAGCTTTATGTGTGGCTAATCATTTTGCTTCGTGGGATGGATTTTGACTGGAGTTTCAGAGCTTTAATTGGGAAGTATTTTGTTCAATCTATTTTCTCTTAATTACATTTTAATTTCCTAGTTTTAGGAATATTGTTTTGTAATGTTGAGACTTAGTTTACCCTGTTGGATAACTTTGTGGTTTGAACCTTTGTGATTGGATTGAATTTTGTAGCTTGTTGGATTTATATATGTATTTCCTTATTGATTCAATGATATTGTGTTGTCTACGTGGTATTGTTAGATAATATGATTTAATTGAATTAATTGAGTGACGTGGTATCGCATTCATATGAAGAGGAACCAAGTGACATTAATTTAATCCTAATCACACACTAAGTGGTTTTAAACAATATCTCAAGAAATAGTAGTTAGCTACGGTAGTAGGAGCTACTATTAATTGGGAATATTGGACTCAAGTGGTATCTTGAGGTTTTTCATTTAGACTTAGTGAAAATTTACTCCTATATTTAATTGAACTATGATAGTCATTATTCCATTTCCAAGAGCATTCATACTCATTTTCATACTCCATTCCATTTTATAAAGAAAATACCAAAAAAATAATAGTTTAGCATTTAATTTAATTGCATTCTTATTTTAGTTTATCAATTGAAAAACCCAAAACCAATTTACCCCTTGTTTTAATTGCATTTGCATGTCATTTAGATTACTTAGGATTCAATAAAAGGCTCCTCGAGAGAGAGAACGATCCTAGGTTTGCCTGTACGCAATCCTTGGTTATTTTTTATTGTGGACCCCAAGGCTAAAGACAAAAAGGCCCTCATCAAATGCCTCAGGATATGTGTACACCCTTAATGGCGGTGCCATTTGTTGGAGAAGTGTAAAACAATCATGTGTGGCTGACTCTGCCACAGAGGCTGAGTGTGTAGCTGCTCGAGGCCGCAAAGGAAGCCGCATGGTTAAAGAAGTTCCTAACGGACCTTCGGTGATACCGGTGTTAATTGTCCTATCACACTTTATCGTGACAACAGGGGGGCGAGAGCACGTCCCAAGGAACCAAGGTATCACAAGAGACAAAAACACATATAGAGAAAGTACCACTTGATCCGAGACATAATTAAAAGAGGAGATACATTGGTAGCAAAGATAGCATCGACGAGAACCTTGCTGACCCTTTTACTAAGAGTTTGCCTGAACGTGTGTTCGAGAGGCATGTTTCATTAATGGGTCTTAGGAGGATTCCAGATTTGCTATAGCTTTAGGTAGTTGTTATTTCACTTTTTTATTTTGTACTTTTTGAGCAAGACATTATGACATTGCATTTTTTTTTTTTCTGAATGTTAATAAATGAGGTCTGTTTCATTTATTTCGCACACTATTTACAAACTCTAAGGTCCGGATCAATTGTGGAGTATATGATCATATGAATACGTTCATAGAGGACATGGTCATAGGTTGTCACAATTGATGAATTGGTTCACAGCTATTAAATTTGGTCACTTTCTTTAGGCTGCAATATTTTATGAAATGGTTTTGTCCGAATCATTATAAAATATTGGTGTGAGTTAATACTTACATTGAATAGATCAATGAGAGATTTGATTAAGGTTGTCCTTTCTGTCATAAGGAATCAAATCTCCAGATAACTATAGTCATGTAGTTGCTCTTAATCCTGAGTTTATTTTAAATAGGTAGTCGAATAGTTTTCATTTTTTGATTTACCAACGGGTGAGGTTTGATCTATATGACGACCAATAACTTGGTATTTTGGGATTGAGACTTTTTGGTTATCAGTGTTTATGAGATAAACAACATGGAATTTATAGGAAATGTCCCCCTGATATGTTTTGGTACCTGGATATTGAAGACACTGGCCAGTGCATGTAATCCATTAGAGAAACTATTAAAGTCAAGGAAATAAATAATTGATTGGGTTACAGAAAACTAGTCAATCAAATTATAGACATTCTATAAAGGGGTAATACATATTCTTATTATAAATGTCATTATTCTTGGAGATCACGTTCGGGCTTTTAGTGGAGTAGCACCGAACTAGATAATATTCTGTAGATTATTATGAGCCTTGATGAATGACAAATGGTAGATCCCAGGCTAGCTCGAGACAAGGGATAGGGTATATTATCAGATGATGATGGCTTACGGGCTACATGGTCTTGGGTTTACCAACTCAATTTTGTATCTTAAAGAGCAAGTGGGAGATTGTTGGGTTAATGTGCTCTTTAGTCACTTAAGCCCAATAAGGCTTAAATGAGACTACAGCCCAAGAACTCTATGGCCCATGTGGTTTAGGGTTAGGTCTTGGATGTAGTAGTATATAAACCCACTTTCACCTACTTGTGAAAAAAAAGTAACAAAAAGGAGGCTTTCATCAGAAACAAACCCTAGAGGAAGACGTTCATCATCTGAACGGTTGCCCACACAACCATCCTATCCCCCTCGAGAGATAGTCTGGAAGATCGATCATAGAGTGGACTATGACTGTTCGTGGAGAGGCTTTCAGATCGCTGCATCTTTCCAGGTAATCAAAACGATGAAGGTTTTAACTTTTCCTATATCGTGTCGGTACAATTCGCTTCCGCGTTTCTGGTGAGTTTCCTACAATATCCTTAAGTTCATTACCTTAGCTATATCGTAATTAAAGATTTAAGTAGAAAAACAAGCTTCATAAATCTTCCATCAACTTGCACCATCTTCTTATACATTTTAGCTACAAACTTAATCCTCTCAAATCCCAGCATATTTATCAAATAGCAATTATATTAACTTTGGTTCTTAAATAACAATACTTATTTTTCCTATTTAATCAGTAGGATACTTTTCCCAAATGGTTACCAACCAAAGTCCTTTCTTTGTTCTTATTATTTCCTTGCCAATACGTACAGTGATAAACCATTCATGTCACATCTCTTAGATATACTAAGGGCCCGTTTGATAGACGGATTTCACGAGAGGGAAAGGGAATATGGCAGGCTTCCCACGCAGAAAACCGTTTGTTGCGCAAGTCTCCCGTCAATCTCACTTCCCGCCTGGTCCGATCTTTCCTTAAACGTGGGAAAATTGAATCCCTCAAAATGGCGGGATTGTGAAAGTTTCCCGGGAAAGTGAAATCATTGGACCAAAAAACCCCCTATCAACAATGGATCTGTTTTAAAAGAGGAAGCAGAAGTTTAATCAGATCTGATCCTTCTTCCTCCGCATTCCTTCTCCATTTTTGTCACTGTCGACTCTCACCTTCTTCATCATCGTCACCAGCGACATTCCTTTCTTCCCTCACCCTCCACTACAGCTACAACAGACCCAACGTCCAAAGCGTAACCCGAGCATCGAGGAAAACAGAGCTTCGACTCTCTTCCATCATCTTTGTCGTCTTCTTCCTTTCTACCAAGCACCGTCGCCGGAGAGGAAAGGCTAGACCACCATCGTTGGCCTCCTACGTTTCTGAATTCTTAGATTTTGCGTTCGAACGCGCAGGCGGTGGGTGCCTATCACGTTCGAACGTAACTGTTACGTTCGAACGTCCGAACAATCTGAGGGGGGCATCTTAGGAATTTCACCTCACCTTCCCACTTAACCAACACCCAATTCTTCATACCAAACAAATCATTCTCCCTCAACTTAAGTTCATTTCCCACGTCTACCAAACAGTTTAACTTTTAAAGTTTCCTCCCAATCTTCCCTTCCATTCCTTTCCCTCCTTTAAGTTCCTTTCCCTCCTTAAATCTTCCCTGTACCAAACGGGCCCTAAAGAAAAAGCTGGAGAGCAGTTTTTTTTAAAAAAAAATCACAAAATTCAGACCCCATGTTCTCTAACATCATATACGGTCTGACTTGTAATGACCCTATTTTCATGAAAATTATTATATAAAATTAATTAATATCATATTATTGGGATATATGGAATTTTCATTAAATCCATGACAAATAATATTTATTCTAATCTAATTGGCTAATAAAGGATGATTATTGCACCTTAAAAGAAGTGGCACAAGAAGACAAAGGAAAGCTCAAGAAGCACACATGACAAAATTAAGAGGGTTATTAACAAATATCTCTTGACTTTGAACATGCTTATGTCATTGATGATGTCATCATAAATTGACACATGAGCATGAGTACAAATATGAATAAAAAGCATCAAATATTCCATTGGCTCTTGGAGAGTGACACATGGTTAGGAAGAAAAGAAGAAGACAAAGCAATTTACATAAAGTTGGAGATAAAAATCATATAGGAAACCCTAGAAATACAAGTGTCATGATATGAGGTTATTTAGCTTTATGGAAAAAGACACTTATTTATCTATAATTAATACAAGTTGGAAGACATAATTATCCTTTAAAAAAAAGCAAGAATTTCGAATTGATCAAGGCAAGGAGGAAGAAAATAAATTTATCACATGATTAACAAGAAGACATCTAGAATATGGCCACATGTCTTCACATGAATTAAAGATGTATTAGAAGGGACACATGGAATACTAGGAATTAAAGAAGGAGACACCTAAACTACCAAGTGTCAATATAATATTTAAAGAAGATTAGATAAGGACACTTGTACATATTTGATTAATTATATGTGACACCTAATCTTCTTCTTCATTAAGCAAAGGATTACAACCACAAGAGGCATATAATTGAAAGATATTTTGTGCCCATGGGAGGACACATGGCGTGACATGGGAAAGGAGGAAGAGAAATGAAGATTTCTCTAGAAAAAGGAAGAGAAGCCTAGAGATTTCAATGAATAATTATAAAGGGTAAAATGGTAAAAATCCTAAGGAGATATTTTGAAGCCAAAGACCTTATATAAAGGGAGCTTCACCCCCCTCATTTGGCACCAAGAAGGTGCCACACACGCACACACATAGAAAAGAAAAAGAGAGTAGTGAGCTTGAGAAATAGAGACAATTGAAGGAGTACAAGAAGAATTGCAAAGAAGGTTGTGGTAAGGAAGTTGTGAAAATTATTCTACTTCCTTTAAATTCATGTAGTTATGATTAAAGTCTTAGTTTATATCCATATATGATATTCTTGAAGCCCTAGTCATCCATATGAAGAAGTTCAAGAAGAGGAAGGAGAAAGAAGTGAGAACTTTGGACAAGTAAGTTACCTTCCTAATCTCTTGCAATTTTGAAAGGGGTTTTGGCCAATAGTTGGAAACATGATGTTATGATTTTATTTTGGTAATTTTGATGGTTTTAAAGTGTTCAAAATGAAATTTTGTATAAGGAAGAGTATAGGGCATAATTTTGAAAGTGTTAGGGTTAAGATATAAGGGAATACAACTTGAAAAGCTGAAAACCCAACAAGGCCATTTTTGTAAACTGAGAATGATTTGAATGTCTCTTGAAGGTGGAATATCACCTAGAGGGGGGGTGAATAGGTGATCTCAAATTCTTTTTGAAAGATACATAGAAACAGAATTTAATCTAAGACAGAAAGAAGAAATGGACACTGAACGATTTATACTGGTTCGGTCTAATTCTTCGACCTACATCCAGTCCCCAAGAACACCTTGGGATTTCAACTAATTCTGTCAAATACGATTACAACTCAAGGATGATCCTTTCTCACTTGGACTCACTCCCCCTTAGAAGTTGCAAACGTACACCCACACTTAAGGTCCCACAACCTTAAGTTTTACCGACTAATCAGTAATCAAATAAATGTTTAAGAACAAAAACTCCTCACTGAGTAGATAATTGATAATCACTGAAGTGCTAGATATCTGAAGATATTAATGATACAGTTGAAACAATAAATACAATAATCTCAAATTGAATGCGCAGAGTGTTTCGGTAGTTGGCAGAATTGAATGTGTTGAACTTTTATAGTGTGCGCCATTAATGCCGTTGTGAAGCTTCAACAAATAGCCGTTGAGACTCTTTGCATTTCCATTAGACACAGAAGCTGGATTTTCAGGAATATTCGAACGTTGCTTCATTAAATTCTCTCGGCGGTGACGACCTTGTGCAGAGCGATATCAGAGTACAAGCTGGAATAAGTATTCCTCGAAGGAATGTTTTCGTCTGCTGCACTCGTTAATTCCTAATGTTGCTCTTTTTCTCTGTCTTGCATTTAATGTTCTGCCACGTTGGATCGCCTTTTGCTCGAATTCAAATTTAGCATGGTTAATCAATCTAAAACTCAAACAAAGAATGATTAGATATGATATAAATAAGTTTGAAGATGATTAATAAACAATGGATAGTAACCCATGAATTTCAAGAAGATTTTGAACCTACGTAAATTCATCGTATATTTTCCAGAAAAACATTCTCGAGAATTGATCCTTCATTCTCGAGAATCAAGCTTAAGACATAAAGCTGAGAAGACAAATCTTTAGGTGTTCTCGAGAATTGATTATGTCATTCTCGAGAATCCTATGTCCAGAAGCCTGTCGTGAAGTTTTATGACACCATTCTCGAGAATTGAAGTATTACTCTCGAGAGTCAAGCGTTAATGAAGTTTCGTAGATGGAGGCCATTCTCGAGAATTGATGTTGTATTCTCGAGAATCACTTCCATTCTCGAGAATCATTTGTCATTCTCGAGAATCATATATTGGGAAGCATTTACTCATTCATTAAGCATTCTCGAGAATCGATATGGTATTCTCGAGAATCACTTCCATTCTCGAGAACCAAATTCTCATTATATTCTCGAGAATCACATGATAGGAGGTAATCTAATCATATTTATTCACTGAGCATTCTCGAGAATCCTTGGCTTATTCTCGATAATTACTTCCATTCTCGAGAATCGAATTATCATTCTCGAGAATCCTACGTTGGGAAGTAATTAATCATTTATTGAGCATTCTCGAGAATCCTTAACTCATTCTCGAGAATCACTTCCATTCTCGAGAATTCAATTACATTCTCGAGAATTATACCAACAACTTGAATTCTTTCTCCTTGTTTTGCCAGCCCAGTCTCGAGAGCATAAGTACATTCTCGAGAATCACAAGTGCATTCTCGAGAATGATTCACTTGTGATTTACAAATATTGGATGAATTAATTTCTTGTTTAGTTATTCTTGCTTTCTGTTTTGAAACCTTTAATTCTTTTGTTATCATCAAAACACTTGGGAGCTAACATCTCTGGCCTTGACAAGTATTTTTAGTCAAAAATAGATATGTTAAGGGTCATGTAGATTTTTGGAACACCTCAATCAAATTTTTCTACAATTAGTTATAAATTAATGAAGTTGGGTCAAATTTTTGAAATTTTCAGGGCTTTATGCGAAATAATGAAGGATAAGTTACTAATGAAGGGATACTCATTAACAAAGAAAATTAGTGAGTTTCAAATAGTGAAAAGACCCTTCATAGAAGTGTCTAGTTACATATTTCAAAGGAAACGATTATATTGGCAATGACACCGTTTATATATTGTATTACTTTAGGTCTATCATTCGTATTTAGTAGCCGGGAGTTTGTTATCATATTAATCAGCTACTTGCAGGTAAATAACCTTAATCTCATATGCTTTGTATGTATTTGTATCTATGTTTTACTATGATTGTGTATACATTTGGTGTTATTATGTTTTCCAAGCTCTTTGGTACCGGAACCCATTGTGTGCGACCCTTGGCATTGATGTGTACCTTACTGATGAGTAGTCTGTGTTATGTGTTATAAAGACTGCTTGTTCCGGATTAGGCTTTGTGTCTCGTTGTGTGTGATAGATTGAATGCTGTATGGTTTATGTTTATGGTTTTTTCTTACATACTCTATATATACTTTGAATATGAGATTAATAGTTACTCTAGTTCAGGTAGTGCACCTAGGTTAGAGCTGAGGCCAGAGGTAAGGTGGTGGAGTATGATTGAATATTTGTGTGGAGGCTACTTGAGATGACTTTTGTTATCTTTTATACCCCGAATTATTGTATAATACTTTTTGATATATTTTGGCATTTACACTGGATGACTGTATATTAACCCTTTGGGGAAACTTATTCTTTTTGAATACTTATTTACTTTACCAGCATTGTGTTGTCAAATTGTTTAACATCATCTGCTGCGTGGATACTCTGAAACATATTTTACTAATATGAAGGTAAGGATCACACTACCCACTACCTACAAAGAAGACGGGGTTGGTAGGGGTGTAACATGACTAATGCATACATATATAAGCATCATGTTCTCTCTACTCTATTTAGACTTCCATTAAAAATATTTCATTTAAAAACCTGACACTAACCCACCAAAATAGGGGCTTCAGATTCGGCTATTACAAATCAAAACCAATAACATATGCAACCTCAAATGTTATCTTTAATCTACTCAAATATACCATTACAACCTCCATCCGGTGGAATCTCTTTACTGAGCTTTGAATTTCATCAACCCTAAACTCTCAAACATCACTCAAATGACGAAATAGATGACAGGAGAAGGATTAGGAGTCTTACTATAGCTGAAATTTAAGGTTACATGCGATTTCTTCAGCTCCTCCTTCCTCTTCCTCTTCCTCTCTTCCCTTCCGACTCGTCTCGTACTCTCTCTGTCTTTGTTTTCTATTTCTTTTTTTTTTTGTGCTGACCGAAATGAATGATCAAATGGAGAATAAGGCGTTGGCCGAATATAGCCATTGCAAAGAAAAGGTTACAGTTGTGATCTCTTGCAAAGAAAAGGCGTTGGCCGAATATAGCTGAAATTTAAAGTAAAGGTTCATTTGGATATATTAAAGGGTTAAATGGCTGAGATGACATTTATTCCATAGTAAATAGTATCTAATTAAATAAGTCTCAATTAGTATACATCCCTAATCATAAGGATACTAAAGAATAAATATTTTGGGGTGAGTTTCAGGGAGTTAAATCCTAATTATGTTATTAAGGTTGGATTGGCTAATGACCCATTCTCCATATCAATGATAATTACAGGAAAAGATACTTGCTCAAGCGTAAAGGATAAACTAAGCGAAAGGAGCCTTGTGGAAGGTGAAGTGTCGGTAAGACCAACAGTTAGTAACTATAATCTCACATTTGCATTGCTATATATGTTTTTGTATACCAAATTGTATGTCCCGCCTGTATTGGCCAACACCACTCGTGGCTCGATTGAGCGGAAGAGCCGACCATGGGGCTAGCTTCCCGGTGGCTAGGCAAGGCCTAGAGCATTCGTTATTTTTGGTATTGAATTGCCGAAATGAATTTCCTTGTGCCAAGGAATTTGAAAATCATTAAATGAGCTCTTGTATTACAAGCTGCATTTGGTATGTAATACTTGAATTTGAATGCTTTTATATGCTGTGTGGACTACTCTGTTTGGTTGATTTACATATATATTGCATATGCTCGGAATTTGATATTAACCAGTTATTCTAGGATTCATTCATTTGAATCTCAGAGCCTTCCTTAAATCTAGGACTTGGGCAGTCTAGTAAGTAAGGAGGAAGAAATAAGGCATAGTAATTGCTTGAGATTGAGAAGAAGGTGGTGATAAAGATGCAGTTGAAACATTTAGTTTCACTTTTGTATTACCTTATGACTTAGTTGATATTTTGATATAGCCGTGTATAGCTATTGGGATGTATATTTAATTAGATACACATGATTACGTAGAAGTAGACAAGATATATTTATATACTGCTAACTATTGCTGTAAGGACGGGCATGTATATAACAAGCCCAAAAATATGGTGAATGATTTAGTAGAGCACTAGATTAATTGGAGAAATAAGGAATTACTTTGATAAAACCTAACAAGGTTGCAGGTATGATTATTGTTAACGATAAGTTTGAACCACTAATAAAATGTTTTCAAATGTTTTTAAATGTATCAGAAAAGCTCATTCGAACTATAATATTATTTTGAACTCTTTATAAAAAGGGCTTTCATTTCCAAGATCAAACTTGACCTAGTGGTTTAAATTTTTATTAAATAATTCATCAAAATACATGATAGGTGAAGATGCCACTCTGTTCTGGGCTCGGAACAATGGGATGTTACCGTTTCTATATGAAGCAAGCAAGTGATGATTCACAACATGATGAAATATGAAAAGTAGGGCATAAAATCCTTCCTTTGTTCATCCTATGGACAGAAACAAACATATTATCCATCTAACACAAGCATATATGCACTTATAATCAAAATACAAACTAGAAGCAGCATCTCAAAGTGTAGCACAAGACTTCATCTAAAGACCTGAGATTTGTTCTTGTATAGCATCACTGCCTTTGTCACTTAGTGATTCACTTCCACTCTCTCCAGTGTTGTCGGAGGCCTTACCAGGAGCACTTACAGCCTTCTTACCTTTGCTCACACGATCTTCCTTCTTCTTTTCTGATCTTCTCTTTTCATCATTCTTCTTCCCTGATCTGCTCCCATTTTTTCTCTGCTTTCTCTTCTTACGCATATCAAAACGCAACCTAAATTTAACGCTTAAAGTATATGCCAGTCCTAATATAACTGCAGATCCCCCTACCGTTCCTCCCACTATGGTGCCAACTTTCGTGGCTTTGCTCATCCCAGGTTTTTTGGGTTTCTCCAACTTATCATCAACACTAGCAAAATTAAAAAATAATAAAATCAAAGAAGAATTCAATATGGTAACCAAAGATTACATCTTATACTACAAACAAAAAATTTGGTCCAATTGGTAGGGAGTTTACCCATAATCCATAACATTGTCAGTTCAAATCCTGCCATCAATAGAAGGTTGTCCTTATCATGGACAATTTGTAAATATATTTATAAATGCTATAGCTAATACACATTTGATATAAATAACTAACTTAACTAATTTTAATATTATTAGAGCAAACCTTATGTTCAAATTGCCAGAGTTCATCTTCTGCACCAAACGTGGCGGAATTGGACCTTTGATTTCATTCCCAGTCAAGATACTGCAAATCAACTCATTACTGTAAGATGTGTGTGTTAAAAAACAAAAGGATATGCTAATTACAATAAGAGTATGGATGATGGAAATTAAAGTTACTCTAATCTATATTGTTACCATGCATGAGCGTTACAACTTACATATACATTAATTTTGGTGGTTCTGCTAAAGACTCTGGTATTTCCCCTGTCAAACTATTGTTTGACAAATTCCTGGAAACATGAATGAGAAAGTATTAGATGAACAAATAGATGACAATAATACTTAATGTGACTGAGCAAATTCAAAATATGGTGACCGATTACTTACAACACTTTCAATTCTGTGAAATTAGAGAACGAACCAGCTATTTCTCCGGTCAGATAGCTAAAGCTTAAGTTTCTGCAGCTCATATCTTATCAGTTTAAGAATGAAAGTTCCTAATTGCTTTGATACCAAGTGAAAGCAAAGAAGAAAATAGAGATTGTATAAACTAATATAGTTATGAACATAAGTTTAAAGAGAACCCAATACCAAAATATTAGCCTATTCGGTATGAGAGTCCCTTAGAATCTTCCATTGAAAGAACTTTTGTTACGAACACAAATCTAAAAGGAAAACTCAATCCCAAAAGACTAGCATATTGGGTGGAAAAGTCCATATAAACCACGTTTCACTTATGAGGCGTCCCGATGCAAGACTCATAAGTCATAACATAAACTCTAATTTTGTCTGGAAGTTTAAGAAAACAAGAATTTATCCTCTACTCACATTGAAGTGATTCTTGGAGTGCCAGTATCGTTGCAAATGAGACCTTCCCATGTACAATCATTTGGCCTGCATGGATCTCCTTGCCAACTGATTCTTTTGATACCATACTCTCGTTTTATGCCTTGGATAGCAACAACTGTTATAAATCATTATATTAACTTGGAAGACATTAAATTTTATATATAAAAAAAATTAAACAATTAAACTCATATCACCATCTCCTTCATCAGTTGTGGAATTAAATTGCTGCTGGGGAAGCACTCTGTAGATTTCATAAGCATTGAGCATGGCACGTAGAGAGTCTGAGGTTGATCTGATGGAAATATTATTAATATCTTCTCCTCTTTTAATATTCCTCACCAAAGTAGTGGGCTTCAAATGTTCAAGAGAGAAGGACACATTAACCCCATCACTGAAACTAATAACCATCTTCCTCTGCTGATTCTGTGACTTGTTCACAAAGTCATAAAAATGAAGGTACACATAATAATCATAACTGCGATGACTATATGGATCCATGTTGATGACTAAGGATGAATATGCATTCACAGACTGAACTGCACTACTCAGAACTTCTTTTGGTAGTTTGTAAGTATTTTCACTTGTATCACTGTCAATAGCCATAGATGTATTGATTCTCACTGAGTTTTCCATTTGTCTGTTGAACCAGGACCTTCCATAGATATCATTTGGGTATCTGCATAATTGGAAAAAAAAAATTTATTTATTTGTTATGAATACATGTCCAAAGTGAACGCCTAATCTCAAAAAAATCGTCAATTTATGAACCACTACACTTGTGAGGCTCCACAATGTGGAACTCATAACAATGAGTTCTCTTTGAGAGAGATTTCCCAATCACTACACGCCAAGACACTTACCTCACTCTTGCTGATCAGAATTCTCCGTGGGTAGTTCTGTTTATGAACATTGTGCTCTCAGTGATTGTAATAAACACAAGTTCAGAGGGAAAATCTAATCCAAAAGACTAGCTCATTACGAGGAAGAACCTTGGCCTATACACGATATCACACTTATGAGTTTCCCGATATGGACTCATAACATTATTATTACTTGTACTTTACACATGAATTTAATGAAGTAATGAACAAAAGGCTAAAGTAATTAACCTGATGTAGGTAGTATCATCTTCTGACATACCCAGCTTGGAGCGTGACATGAGTCTTAGGAAACTCGAAGCTGTCTGATCATACCTGGAATTCTGCCATGGAAATACTTCCAACAATGAAATGAAAGGTGTTCCGTGACCTGTGTTCACAAGACATACGTTGATTTTATCAGTTGAAGAGACATGAATGACCTCGAAACGTACGATGTCTCCTTTTGATTCGTTAAATGTTGCCCAGTAATTGACACCAATGTACAAATCAAAAGATGGGACTCTTCCTTTGTTATCATAGTTTCCATATGCGAATAATGTCCGTACGAGATAGTATGTGTTTCCATTATTGCTTGGTGTGATGGGCACTGTATAGCAATTCCTTTTCCCATCTGGAAAGCTTCTTAATGTCTTGAGCTGATTCCCAATCTGTTCTTTAGTGTAATTCGACGGTACATTATGGGCTTCGCCGTATTCAACGAATCTGAAATCATCTGCTTTGTAAGAAGATTTGGTTTTCGGGTCTGTGTAATTCTCACTTGCCCCACAATCAATCCTTATGCCGTCTGCAACTAGCAAATTAGAGTATAAAAACCAATATCAATATTAATACACCCCTGTTTTCAAATAATAGCCACTTTGGAGTTATTTATATATTACTTGGCTTAATATAACATATATTTACCTAATTAGATTAGATTAAGAAAATTAATTAAATAAAGTAATATGATTTTTTTTAAAAAAAAAAATATTATAGTCATCTTCCTTCATTCATTTGCTTATTTCCTCTCCTCTTTGATTTTTGTTGAGAGAATATTAGGTAAATTAAAAAAAATATTGATAAATATAAAAATTATATTTTATATTTAGAATTAAGAAGATGAAGATGCAAGGGAGAGAGTACTTTAAAGTAACTTCTCAAATAGCCTATATTCTTTCAAAATGAAATCATATTTTATTAAATGAAAAGTGTCTGTTTGGGGTTCCCAAAACTTAAGTTTTGGAAAAAACCTAGGTTTTGTCACAAATATGTCAAACATCGGGTGTTTGGCAAACTTTTATCAAAACCTAGGTTTTGATGTATAATAACTTTTGGACAATTTTAGGGTGTTTAACAAACTTTTGTCAAAACCTAAGTTTCAAAGTTATCAAAATACTTATTTTTATTCAAAAACTATTTTCAAAAATTCATTTTTACCTCGTAAATCCCTAAAACTATTATTCAAAAGTCATTTTTACCGTGTCAATCGTGAAAATCATTTTCTCAAAGCTACATCCAAAGAGGCTCTAAGTCAAACTTGTAAACAATGATACTTAAACCATAAAGCTCCGGGAAGAAAGAAGAGCTTAATTAATTGCAATTACCAGAATCGCTTGTATCTGCCTGAGCTTCCTCTGAGCTGGTAGGAAGAAAGAAGGAGGAGGCAAGAACAAGAAAGAGGGGAAACCATTGTAGTGTCTTGTTCTCCTTCATCTTCATGTTATTATTGATTAGCTAGCAGTAAACCAAGTTGAGAGCTGAGCCGCCTCGATGATCGGGTTCTTCTGGAAAGCTGGAAAATGGTGGCTGCTTTAATATTCAGTAGAAATTATAGGAAGGTACCTGCACGTTTCTTTCCTCATCCATTATTATTCCACCTTCTTCACTGAGCCAGAAAACGACATATATTATGATATTATATTCTCATATTCTCTTTTGGCTCGTTATCTTATCAGTATAATAGAGCCAATGACATCATCATTCATTAGCAATTTGTGAGAGAGATGTTTAAGACGTCAGCGTTCCACGGCAGCTATATGTCAGTGCATGACCTATATGAGATGTGGGGCAATAAACACCTACCACAAATTTCTCTCATCTTTTTCTCTTCCTAACATAGCTAGTCAATCTCTCTCATCATCATTAATATGGGCAAAATTGGCACAATCTTATTTATTTGGTCAAAATGGACTTATAAATAGGACCAAAATTTTTTTTTTTTTTGATACAATTGAGAAACCACACAATATCTAAGTTATATCAGCAACCATAAACCTTTCCAAATGTCCCTATCGCTATGAGAGAATATGAAGCCCAGGCATCAGAGATAGACTTCTCTTAGCAAGGTGATCCGCGACAATATTTGCCCATCGACTAATGCGCCGAAACTCCACATTCCAGTCCCGCTCTAGTAGTTCTTTCATCACCACCGCCAGACGACTATCCACGTGAGCATCATTAACTGGGCTCTGAATCAAGGCCACCGCGTCTGCCGAATCCACCTCCAGGATGACATGCCTGAACCCTAGATCCCAAGCGAGTTTGAGTCCATGAATGCATCCCCACATCTCAAGCAGCCGGAGCAGTCCCCATCCTCGCCTTTGAACATGAAACCCGCAAGGAACTTGCCAAACTCATTTCGCGAGAACTCCTCCACTTGCAATCCCAGAGTTCCTGAATGAGAATGCTCCATCGGTGTTCACCTTTACCCAGCCCGAGGGTGGAACTTGCCATTTTCCTCCAAATGAGCTAGGTACCAACGTTTGAGCGAAATCCGGCTGCAAGCTTCATTTAAACTTCCGATTAAAGCATGAACGCTCGCTGATAATTGGGAGTTCGAGACCGTCTTGTTCTCAAAGACCGCAGAGTTTCACCTTCTCCATAGCCACCAACACACAACCACAAAGAATTGCCTCCATTCCTCGGTTTGCTGTTTCCCCCCTTTGGCTTTAAGATTCCAGCGAATCCAAGGCTCAAACGGTAAGGAGCTGAAATTCCGCCATAGGGCCGGAGGCACAAGCTGACGCCAAAGCTTGAGGGTGTTTGGGAAATCCCTAAGCACATGTTGGATGTTCTCTGATTCCCTATGACAAATAGGACAGAAGTCATCAAGAGTCAAACCACGCTTGAGCCTCGATGCATTAGTGAGGAGCCGCTTATGAACAACAAGCCAAATGAACAGTTTACATCTTTCTGGCACTTTAAGTTTCCAAATAATCCCCATAAAGGATCCGGATGAGAGTTATCCTGGTTGCAAGCATTGTATGCTGTTTTCACAGAAAAAATACCATCCTTACTCCATTTCCATCTCAAATGCCCATTAGGCAATTCTTCAATACCATCACAAACTTTACTCCATGTACGCTTTATCCCACTCCATAGGTTTGATCCCTGTTTACTCATTGCGATTCTAGGGAGCACGTCCTCACCACAATTATATTTATTTCGTATGACTTTCACCCAAAAATCATCACGTCTAGCTGATAAATTCCAGCCAACCTTCATGAGGTAGGCTTGATTTGACTGGTTAGTGTGACGGAGCCCCAGACCGCCTCTAGCTTTAGGTCTACAGACCGCGTCCCAAGCCACCAGCGGTATTTTCTGTTGCTCATCCGTACTTCCCCAAAGGAATCTCCTATTACACTGGTCCAAAGTCGCACACGTGCTAGCCGGTAATAAAGAAGTTTGCATCACATAGCCAGGAATTGCTGAAGTTACCGATGAAATAAGAGTGGATCTCCCTGCCGATGAGAGTGATTTAGCATTCCAATTTGATAGCCTTACCTTGACCTTGTCCACCATATAATGATAGGACTCCTTGGTGACACGCTTGTGGTGAAGAGGAACTCCCAGGTATTTACCTAAGTCACTTGTAATGGAGAACCCAAGTGACTCACACATTTCTGTCCGTATCACATGATGGACATTCTTAGAAAAAAACACACGGGTTTTTTGCTGGTTAATCTTTAATCCAGAGCTTTCACAAAAAGTATTAAGGCACGTGTTGATCAAATCAACTTGGTCCATGGAGGCTTCTGCAAACAATATAATGTCGTCTGCAAAGAAAAGGTGAGAAATAGGGGGGCCAAATTTTGTTAACCTGATAGGCTTCCAACTGCCATCCTAGACAGCAGCTTGGATGAGGTGAGACAATTTCTCCATACAGAGGACAAACAGATATGGAGAAAGCGGGTCCCCTTGCCTTACTCCTCTTGATGGTTTGAAGGTCTCCGCTTTATCGCCATTCCACAATAGTTGCATACTAGAGCTGGAGACACACTGCCCAATGACCTCATTAAGTTGAGATGGAAGCTTCAATTCTTGAAGGCAGCACTGTAAGAAATTCCAATTAACTCGATCATATGCTTTTTCCAGGTCAATTTTAATTGCCAAGAAACCCTTCTTCTGTTTCAAACTCCTCATGGTGTGGATGACCTCCTGAGCTACAATTATGTTGTCACTACTGTGTCTTCCTGGAACAAAGCTACATTGGTTTGGGGCAATCACTTGAGGTAAAATGGGCTTCAAGCGCTTTACAATAATTTTTGTGAGAGCTTTATACACAACATTGCAAAGGCTAATTGGCCTTAGATCACCCATCACCTCTGGGTGATCTTTCTTGGATGAGCACCATGAGCGTTCCATTAATCTCCTTAATATCCTCGCGGATTAGCAAACAAATGTTTAACATAAGTCACCACAGATGAGCAAACAGTACTCCATTGATTCTGGTAGAAAAGAGCGTTAAACCCGTCTGGCCCCGGGGATTTTAGCGCACCCATACTAAAGATGGCATCTTTGATTTCAATGTCTGAGACCTCTCTTTTGCACCAGCCTAGCAACCCCTCATCTACGCTAGGATAGGATGTGTGGCAGTGTAATAGTTGGTCGGGAGATGCTGTCTTCGATTAGAAGAGTCGAGAAAAGCTAGTGGCCAAACCTTTAATTTGTAAGGGGTCATAGATCCATGAACCCTCCCCATCTTTTATAGCCTCAATGCGCTGGGACTTCGCCGCCTATTGGCACGGCCATGAAAGTACCTAGTGTTCCTGGTCCCCCAAACACGGACCAATCCGCCTGGACTTTTGAGCCCAAATGAGGGATTCTGAAGAAGAACATCTTCAAGCTCCTTCCAAATGGTAATCTGCAGCTCCTCATATTTAGGCAACAAGCCATGCAAAGAGACAAACCTTATTTAATCCATCAAGACGTCTTAAGAGATGCTTTTTCCTACCCACCGTATGTCTAAAAACTTCTTTGTTCCATTTAGAGCATGCCTCAGAGAATTGAGAGATGTTTGACAGCCAAGCAGCATCAAGAAGCCAAGATTGACGTACAAAGTCATCAAAATTTTCATGGAGGGCCCAAGCCGCAATAAAGCGGAATGGCCGATTAGATCTAATAAAGTCTTTGGTCGAATCAAGCCGAAGAAGCAGGGGCCGGTGATCCGATTTAAAAAAAAGGCAGGTGAGAAACTGAGGCATTAGAGAATTGATCATACCATGATTGTTCACCGAATCCTATCTAGACGTGCCTCGACATGCCTCTTTCCATGTGAATTCAGGTCCAACAAACCCCATATCTCTTAGATCATGCGTATCCACCCATCTAGAGAAATCCTGGTCAATAGAGCGCCGAAAAGTGGCATTTGAACGCCTTTCACACAGGAGAAGCGTACCATTAAAATCACCGCCAAGAAGCCAGGCACCCTGTACCGATTGGGCAAGCCGAGAAAGGTTATCCCATAACACTCGGCGAGATATACATGAAGGACTAGCGTATACAACAGTAAGAGTCCAGGAGTGGCCTGTTGTACCATTAACCTGTAAGTGAATAAATTGGTGATGTCTTTCTAAAACAGTAAATAGAGGCAATGCTTGGATTCCATAAGCACCAAATTCCTCCACTATAGCCCTCACAATCAATTAATTCCATGTTCGAAAAACCCAACTGACTAGCTCGTACTACAGAAGACTCCTTAGCACACCTTGTTTCCACAATAGCAATAAAATCTAAATGATAATGGGATTTGAGGTCACGTACTAGCGCAGGAAAGCTTTTAGCACCTGTGCCTCTAGAATTCCAGATTAGGAAATTCATAAGGAAACAGTAGGTGCTTGTTGGGGTATTGCAACCTCCCCCTCGGCCTTATCCTGATCACACATGGGCTCATCTAAATGTTGTTGTTGAACCAAATCAATACCTTGAAATTCTGCATTACCTACATTATATCCCAGGACCACGTCCTTCACCGAGAGAGCTTCTCCAGGTGGAATTAAAACATCTTCATTCATGCGCAAGTCTTGGGCTTGGATTTGTTTTCTTTGCCCTTTAACTTCCCTTTGCTTTCACCTTTTCTCTTGCTTCCCACTTGGACCCATTCTGCCGATAGTGGGCATTTCTCCCTAGTCGATGCTTTTTTGTTTTCGTTTAAACCTGGAGTAGCTTCTTTCTTCATCTGTTCACGCCGCAATATCCGGATACCATCGCTGACCCCTTAACCTCGCCTAATACCGGATTTTCCTGAATTCCCTTCTTTACACTCGCCTCACTTAAATGCCCACTTAAATTTCTGCGAAAATCCCGCCGCAAGAGTTTAATTTTCCCAAATGGGCTTTCATCAATCTTCTGACCGCCGTCGGACACAAGATCGGGTTCACCACCGGATATTGAATCCTTTTCCGCGATTTACCACCGTTACCCCGACCACACCACCGACACTGCTGATTCCTTCTTCCACTCCCTCCTTACCGTTCACATCCTTCTCCGGTTTGCTGCTACTGTCACCCACTGGGACTTCTTCCACCTTCTCCCGCCGTAGACCGGATTTGTGGCTTTGCATACATTTAAAGGGCAGCCTTCTTTCGATGTCCATATTTACCACACATGAGGCGACTTGATGAAGTCCCTCATAAATAATAGGTCGTTCCTCCCCGAAGACCAGTGCACGTTGGAATTAGAGGTTTCTTCAGGTCAATTTCCACACAAATACGTGCAAATCCTCCTTTATCATATACCGAAGTAGAGCGGTCAACTTTAATCATCTTTCCAATCATGTTCCCAATTCTTCGAAGCGATTCCACATTGTAAAACTCAAATGGTACATCTCGGTAAGCGGATCCAGCAATGATATTACACTGCACATCAGCCTTCCATGGGTTGAAATTAGGACGCCATCTCTGAACAGTTAAATAATGATCATCAATCATCCATGGTCCCTCCTGAAATGCGTATGCTCTGTCTTCTTTGTTGGAAAAAGACACTACGAAATATCCATTATTAAGCGGGATCAACTTCAGAGGGTCTTTCGGTCTCCACATTTGATTGATACGATCCCGGATAACATACGTGGGGAAACTCGCGCCTAGCACTTTTATAATCAGCGAATTCATCCAAGGCAAGCACCATGCCGTATACTCTTCAGCAGTGAAAGAGATTTTGCCTGGCTTCCCCTCCAGCCTCCTCGTTGTCGAGCTATCCTCACCATCCGACTCTTCCAGATCGCCATGTTGCTCCTTCTCATTCATTTTGTGAAAATACTCCTTCCATCCCTGCATGATGTCGTCTTCCTCAGAGTGTTTCACCAAAAAACCTGCGCATCCCGGAGATAATAGCTTATCCCGATAGGATAGAACAGGAGCACCATTCCTCAGGTTTGGAGGTGATCCGCTAGGAACACTCTCAGCACGACTCTTTCCCTCACCCTGTTGGCCGAATAACAACCCCTTCCCTCCTTCAGAATGGACATGCAGGTTTGACGTCTTCCCGCCATCCCCCTCTCCGTCACCTCCTCCTGAGCCCTCCTGGCCGCCGCTCTCCTTTCCCTTTTTCCGTCCCCGTTCGCTCATCTCGCTCTTCTATTCTTAGGACCAAATTTTTTAATCAAACTGGACTTATAAATATAATCAGAGTGATAATGCATATGACATTAATTAAATAAGGATGAAACGATACGTAACATTTTTACCTTTGAAATATTTTGTGAAAACAATTAATTAATTGGAATTCTTAAAGGAGCAATGTCCGTCTAATGTTTCAAAAAAGTAGCATACGCTCCCTCAGGTTTTATTTATAAAAAATAACTATCTAAATCACACAAAATGAATACCGATTAAAATTTTAACTTAAAATTAGTTAAAAGCAATGAATTTGTAATATATATAATTTTTTTAAAAATATATCCTTTTTTTTTTATACAAAAATTTTAGGAAATTGGTAATTGGGTTCACTCACGATTTAAGGGTATGGCGAAATCTCCCTTCCTTCTAGGTGATACCGATGTTATGCAGGGCGAGTCATCTATTACCCTCAGGTGTTTACCTAAGCACTTAAAAGCTAAGATGATGAAAGAGAGAAATTGAGTGAGAAAAAAGATGAGAGAAAATAAGTGAAAAAAATAGATGAAGAGACCTGCAATTAATTAAAGATAAAAATAAAAAAGCTTATTAAATTTTTAAACCAAACCAATAGGAGAGAATATTGTTTATAAATAAGACTGGAGGGAGTAGTATAACACTGCTCAAATTTAACGGTGCTTTCGGTGGCATTAAACGTGTAGGTTGGGGACATGAAATAGAGAAACATGTCATGTCTATGTTAAAAACTTTTAAATTAAAAAATATTTTACTCTGAGAATATTCATGCGAGAGCAATTATTGACACCTTAAAGTCAAATTTAGGAATGTGAAGCAGTTATTAGTACTTTCACACTTTTTTCCAACGCATGGGGCATCATGTCGACCGGCAAATGACTAATTGATCCTTTTTTTTTTTTCATCGCTCGTCAATTTCGTTGAACTTTGAGGGGAAAAAAAAATTTGTTGAACTTCTTTTTCCTTTTTTCTCCCTCCAATCAATCTCATCACCATCTCTCTTCTTCCTCGTTAGCTTGCATCAGGCATATATGGGTCCATTTGGTAAGGGAAGATTTAAAGAGAGAAAGGAATTTAAAGGAATGGAAGGGAAGATTGTGAGGGAAATTAAAAAGTTGAGCTGTTTGGTAGACATGAGAATGCAAATTAAGTTGAGGCAAAATGAATGGTTTGGTATGAAGAATTGAGTGTTAGTTAAGTGAGAATATGAGGTAAAATACCAAAAATGCCCCTAAATTAAAAAAACAAAATAAATTCCTGTAATTGAATTTTGTTTTTTCACAATGACCTAAAATGAATTAAAAAATGCCCCTAAATGAATTCTCGAGAATTCACATTCTCGAGAATTCATCTTGAGAATTCAATGTGAATTCTCGAGAATTCACATTGAATTCTAGAGAATGTCTCCTTCGTCCCTCACTCTCGTGGCCAACATCCAGGGAAAAAAAAAACCAGTCCTTCATCCTTCTCTTCCCTCTCATCTCTGCCCTCTCCGTCGCCTCTCCTTCACATCGCTGACGCCGATCGTTCGTCCACCATCACCGGTGCTGCTCCTTCATCCACCATTGCCGGCGCCGCTCCTTCATCCACCATCACCGGCACCGCTCCTTCATCCACCATCGGAACTTGGGACAGAGATGGAATGAGGAAGAGAGAGAGAGAGAGAGAGAGAGGAGGGTCGAAGCTTAGGGGCTTTTTTGTCTCACAACATGACTTTCCCGGGAAGATCTTCAAATCCCACCGAAAATGGAGGGAACCAACCTTCCCATGAATGAGGGAAGATGGAGCGCCGCCGGAACTTACTTTCCCGGAAGATGGAGCGTCCAAACGGTTATCTGCGAAGGAAGATGCTGAATCTTCCCTTCCCTTCCTGAATCTTCC
This sequence comes from Acacia pycnantha, assembly GCA_025563575.1. Lineage (NCBI taxonomy): Eukaryota > Viridiplantae > Streptophyta > Magnoliopsida > Fabales > Fabaceae > Acacia > Acacia pycnantha. Next base: position 1,130,701 of record JAMWYP010000060.1, read on the forward strand.
GCGTACCAAACGGGCCCTATCTCTTCTTTCTTCCTTTCTGGAAGGACCGGGTCCAGCCTTTATAACTTTAAAAATAACCAGAAATTATTATACAAGATGCAATCCTAAATCGTGTTTTGAGGAGTCTTCTATTAACTATTTGGCGACTAAGTATAATAATCGGCATGAAATAAGTAAAATGTTTTGAGAATTTTATTTATCAACTAGGTTGTAATTAAACTAAAATGCTTTGAAACAAATATTTTTGAATTTTTGGGATAAAAATAGATGAAATAGAAATTAGTTTTCAAAAAGATAATGAAGACATGGAAATTAGTTTTGAAAAATATAATGAAGACCTCCTAAATAAATGGACTTTATCCATTCTTTGCTTAAAAATATTTTTTAGAGGTCGTTAGTTTAACAAAAATGCCCAAAAGTTTTATTGAGCTAGTTTGGATTAATAAGTGAATTAAATCTCTCACCCTGGGCAAAATTTAATTCTCTAACCTAAACATAAATTCAAAAGTCTAACCAATTTAATTCTCTAACCTAAACATAAATTCAAAAGTCTAACCAATAGAATCAACAATATGCAAAACACAAGTAACAAAGAATCTTGAATTACAAGCATAATATATTATAGTAACTTCAAAAATAAGTTTAACCAACTGAATATCCAAGAAATTATTATTCAAAAAGTGTCAAATGCACAAGTTACTAATATAATCAATTATAAGTAAACCAATATACAATTTCAATCTAATATATAAAAATCAAACTCTAAACCTAAAATTTAATAAATACAATGGAAAGAAAAAAAAAATTTAAGTGTTAAACGCTCCCTGTGAAGCTCCGAACATCAATACTCGCTCTAGGAGAAAAGATTCAGCCACGGTCAGCCTCCATCACAGCTTTCACAATTGAATTAAGAGTACCAGCCATGAGGAAAAAGATAAAAGAAATTCGGATTAAAGGAAGAAGATAGAAGATTAATGGGTGGCAGTGAAAAGAGATAGAGAAAGCCGCGGCTGGTGGAAGGGAAGAGAGCTCGCTGCCTGTGAGCCAGAAGTTTTGGTTTGTGTCTGCACAATTAGTAATTTTTTTAAGAAAAGTTTTAAATGCAGTAAAAAACAAAATAATATTAAAAAAAAACTTGAACTTGAACATAGAAAAATAATAATAATCAAGAGTCAACTACTAAGCTACATAACAATTATAAAATCATTCTTTGATGACTTCCCATTTTTAATATATTTGAGATATATTTTGACATATTTGGGAAGTCATTAATACTAAATTTTAAAAAAAAAAAAAAATCTTAAGATTTTAAGAGATATCAATATGGATATATTTTTTTGTGGGATTTCAATTTAAAATAAAAGTTTTTTAGTGTAGGAAATAATTAATAGTAATTAGAAGTTTTATATAAGAAAAGAAAAAAAAAAGGTTATTATTATTATTATTATTATTATTATTATTATTATATAATTTTTCTTTTCCTCAGTTTGGATCTTGCGTCGCCGCATTCTTTTTTCTCATCGCATCCCTGTTGATAAAAGCATAGACTCTGTGATCGATTTTGAAATATTGCGTGAAATTCCAGACCCTAACAACACCTTCATGAACTCCAAGGATAATTCGACCAGCCGCAAAATCGACTGAGGAAAGATTGCTCTTAAATCCATGTCGCATCCTCTGTGGATATCTACTTTGCTCTGATCCAAACGCTTCGGATCTTGAAACTCGCTTTCATTCCCCCAAGCATTCTTGCTAGTTCAAATTACTAAATTATTACTCTCACATTAATTAGCAGTTCCATCACTAGTTGAGGAAACAACCTAATGGAACTCAAAAGCAAGCGAATGTACAAGACCAGTGTGAAGAATCGTCGTAAAAAGACGATGAGAAAAGGGATCGCACAAAGCCACTGAGTCGTTTTGTTTGACCGTTCGAATCGTATCTTGAATCATATGGATATTCGGAAAAAATTTGTTTATATTTTCATGTCTGCACTTGCAGTCACTGGAACCAACGTGGCTCCGCCAATGCCTGTGATGAATGTAGGTGACGATGGTGACGAAAATGGAAGAAAGCAACGGCTCTGGAGTTGTGTAGACGAAGATGATGATGAAGTATGTGAGGCGTGAGAGAGTTCCTTGGAGGCCGAGAATCAGATCTGAACCTGCTCTCTCTCCTTCCTTAAGCTCGTGGCTGAAGAAGACGAAGGTAATGGCGGACAGTGATGGAAGGAAGCTCGCTGGCGACCGTGAAGGTGAATGTTGCCGCCAGCGAGGAAGAAGAAAGGCGAAGGTGAATGGTCAATTTCCCTCTGAGCTGTTCGCGGCTCTGCTCTCTCATTTTTCGCTGAAGATGCTTGCGGGGAAAGCCCCTCAATCAGCCCTAATTTCCACTGTCAAAACACTGTAGATGTGACAGTGGACTAGACTTTATTTTCTAAAATTTGAGAGACTAATCTGTTATTACTAAAATTCATGCTCCAAACTTCTACTTTTAGATTTGATCCAATTTTTTCAAGCATCTACAATTAAAAATAATTATACTAATATCAGTTCTTCCGAAAAATTAATGATGAAGAGTAATTACAATTATTATGATAATTTTTCCCTTTTTAGTTCTAATCTAATATATTTACCTTTAATCTCAATTAATCATAATAGTGGCATTTAGTATTAAATAACTATGACAAAATTCCCAAATGAAGTGAAAACATATACAGCAAAATAGAGATTTGTCACTTTTCTTTGTAATTTTTTAAGGATATCTTTCTTTTTCATGAAGTTTTAGAAAAAATCGACCTTTTTGCACTTATTAATTAATTCCTTCAGTCCTTTTTATAAACAATTTTTTTAGTAATTGTGTAAAACGAGCTCATAGTTAAGACTAGTTAAAAACAATAAATATGTTTAAATATGTCCCTATTTATGAAAAGAGAATAGAAGAGAGAATGAGTTAAAAATATGAGAGAGAATGTATAATAAATGATTGAATGAAAGAGAATTAATAGTGAGTGCATGTAATTAATATTAAGTTATGCATTTAATAGGGGTAGAAAGGGAAAAAGTAGTTTAAATTTTGCGATAAAAAAAATATATTACTTATATTAAGGATTAATCTCATGAGAAAGAAAATTACTTATAAAAGGAGGGAGAACCTTTTATGCCCTCACTGTTCTTAAGTTGGAAAAAGGAACCTTCAGTTGCAAAATGCCGCTTCCCATGTTCTCTCGGGGCCTGTTTTGTACATGGATTTGGTGGGAAGAGAAAAGAAAATTAGCAAGTTTAATTGTTTGGTACGTTTTTTGTGTTAAATCTTTCCAAAAACTCAAGTTGCTGAGCCTACGTCGGCTCCACCAATCTTCCCTTATATGTGAGAAGATAAGATCCCACCAAAAATTGGTGGAATCTCAAGTTCCCACATGAGCAGTGAAATTTTTGGATATATTTACCCTTATAAAATATTTTTTTATAATGCAAGAAAATATGATTAAAGTAAAATTTATGCGATAAGTTCGAATCTAGCAAGAATTTTTTTAGATAAATTCGAACTTTGTAGGAATTATTTTTAGACAAATTCGAATTGGGTTAAGGTGCAATTTTACACATGAAGTTTACAGGAGCCACACGACGTTACGTTTTGGGAGCAAAAATACCACGGGCCGTTAGTTGACTAACATCCAAGTTAACGGTCAACTAACGGCCCGTGGTATTTTTGCTCCCAAAACGTAACGTCGTGTATTTTGCTTCCTAAAACTTCGCGCATGTCAGCATTCCCGGGGTAAACTTCATGTGTAAAATTGCACCTTAACCCATTCGAATTTGGCAGGAGAATATTTTAGACAAATTCGAACTTGATAAGAGGATATTTTTTTAAAATATATTTTAGCAAAAAAATTATTTTCCATTTTCATTTTGAATTAATTACTTTTGAGGATAAAATAGGTATTTCCTAATTCTTTACTAACTATTACCCCTTCATTTTCTTCCTACTAAATAACTCATCTTCCCTCAAGTCATCTTCCTTTTATCCTCAAAATCTTCCCTTCCATACCAAACGACCCCAGTAGTCTCCTCCAAATGCTACTTAGCAACATTGTGCAAAATTTATACTATGCTATAAGCATATAGTTTAATTTCCACTTTTTAATCAAACCATTAAGCGCTAATAAATTAGTACGTTAATGAAGTGCATGTTTGGCCTAACTTATTTTTAGCTTATCTTCTACTTATAAGTATAAGCTAGGCCAAACATGATTTTATATAAGCTCTTATAATTATAAGACCTTATTTTATAATGAAGAAAAAAAAGCTTAAAAATAAGTTTCTATTAGGAACTTATTTTTAAGCTCTTTTTTTATAAGCTCTTTTTTAAAAAAAAAAAAAAGAAGAAAAAGAAAAGAGAACCCATAATCTCTCGATCAAACAATATTGCCGCTTGCCGCCGCCGCCACCACCACCACCCCCCCCCCCCCCCGCCGCCGCCGCCACCACCTCCGCCGCCACCACCACCACCTCCGCCGCCACCACCACCACCTCCGCCACCACCTCCGCCACCACCACCTTTGTCGGTACCACCGCTGCCACCACCCTATTATAATATACCTTTTATGATAATTTTTATTAGAAAAAGTGTTTATGACAAAAATTTGATCAAACAACTTATTTTTAATTTCAGCTTTTAAGTAACTTTTAAGCTAAAAAATTTATATAATCACCAAACAGCTTTTGGCTTTTTTTTTAAAGCTCTTTTTTTAACTTTAGCTTAAAAGTAGCTTTTAGCTTAAAAATAAGAGGATCCAAACGGGCTCGAATGAAAGTTCCTAATTGCTTTGAAACCAAGTGAAAACAAGGAAGAAAATAGAGATTGTATAAACTAATATAGTTATGAAATTAAGTTTAAAGAGAGAGCCCAATACCAAAAAACTAGCCTATTGGGTATGAGAGTCCCTTAGAATCTTTCATTGAAAGAACTTTCGTTACGAACACAAATCCAAAAAGAAAACTCAATATATCCCAAAAGACTAGCATATTGGGTGGGAAATTCGCTTAAACTTATAAACCCCATTTCACTTATGAGACATCCCGATGTAAGACTCATAAGTCATAATATAAACTCTATTTTTGATTGGAAGTTTAAAAAAATAAGAATTTATCCTCTACTCACATTGAAGTGATTCTTGGAGTGCCATTATTGTTGCAAATGACACCTTCCCATGTACAATTCATTGGCCTGCATGGATCTCCTTGCCAGCTGATTCTTTTGATACCATGCGCTCTTTTTATGTCTTGGATAGCAACAACTGTTATAAATCATTATATTAACTTGGAAGACATTAAATATATACAAAAAAAAAAATTAACAGTCTCCTTTCATCAGTTGTGGAATTAACTTGCTGCTGGGGAAGAACTTTGTAGATTTCATAAGTATTGAGCATGGCAAGTAATTGAGAGTCTGAGGTTGATCTGATGGAAATATTATTAATATCATCTCTTCTTTTGATTTTCCTAACCAAAGTAGTGGGCTTGAAGTGTTCAAGAGAAAAAGGACACATTAACCCCTTCACTGAAACAAATAACCATCTTCCTCTGCTGATTCTATGACTAGTTCACAAAGTCATAAAAATGAAGGTACACATAATGTTTTAAAACAAATGTTTTTTTTTTTGGAAATAAAAACGAATGAAATAGAAATTAGTTTAGAAAAACATAATGAAGACCTCCTAGATTAATGGACTTTATCTGTAATACCCGAATATTTATCTGGAATATTATAAATAAAAAGTTGATATTTCTGATAAGTGAAATTTCAATCTCCGGTCTTGTATAAATACAGTCTATTTTCTAAGTAGAATTTCTGTAAGAAATTAGAGAAATTTAGGGCCAAAGTGCCAAAATGACCAAAATGCCCCTAAGGGACATAATTAACTTAGAAAATTTATGGAAAAATCCTAAAAGACAGTTAAATGACCAAGTGAGTTAGGAGAGTATATAATCTCTAATTATTGTAATTTTATAAATTATGAAATTGGAGAAATTGTTGGAATATACTCAAAAGAAGTAAAAGACCAAAATACCCTTGTAATTATGGAATAATGCAGGAGGCATGAAAATACTAATGTTAATACAAGTGTATGAAGGTAATGAGGCATAGTAATTAAGAAAATTATCAACAAGTGATAATGAGGTAATTAAGTAATATCGGACTAATTACTTAAGCATAAGCAAAGGAAATTCAGTAATAAATATGTGAAGCTCAAAAATTAGTGGAAATTGGTTGAATATTAGTAAAAATATATTTACTAATTAATTGGAAATTTTTGTGAAAAATAGTTGAGTTTAGGTATTTTTAGGCCTAAATACAAGAATGGACCAATTAGATAATTTTGTGGAATTTTTGGGAAAAATAAATAAATAAATCATAAATTAAATATTAAAAAAAATATAAAAAAAAAAAAGAGATGGTCCAGCGAAATTTTCAAAGGAAAATTAAAAAAAAATGAAAAAGGAAATAGAACACAAGTTGGCAAGTTGCATATTAAAATAATAATATAATTAATTAAAGTAAAATATGTGAATAGTAATTTTAAAATTAGGAAACGGATCCTATCTAGAGATCTAGGAATAGGAACTCCAAGGTCAAGGTAAAATATTGATCGGTGAGTTTTTACCTTTAAGTGACCTCTTCCTAAGTTAATTAGAGGCCGTTTGTGCATTTTCCTAATAAAACAAAATAGGGAAAAATGCATATAGGCATATTTTTGGAAATAAAGAAAATAAATTCTAACTCAATATCTAGGAATGAGTTTGAATTTATTTAGACATATTTGGAATCAGTGAATTTTTCTCTAGAGGTTGGTGATTCCGAAAACGCGTTTCGTAATCGGACCCTAAATGATGATGTCAGCTGCCAAGTGGCCCGGTGAGGATCGTGACATGTGGCAAAGTGCGATCCGTGGCCGATATCCGATATGAAAAAGTAGTGAATAGTGTCACATTTTCTTCTATAAATAGCCAAGTTTCCTCTTCATTTCTCACACCATTTTGAAGATCAAAACCGATTCTAGAGAGAGGATTTTAGAGAGAGAAGATCTGGGGAAAATTGCAGCGAAGATCTGGGTAAGTCTTCCGGTACCGAGCTTTAAGCTTTCATAGTTCTTTCAATAGTTAGTAATGCTAGAGTAGTCTGTATTTTTATGATTGGATATCATATGGGAGGGCTATTTTAGTCTTTATTTTCGAAAATCATAATGGCGTCGAAGTTCTGGCAAAATTTTGGGAAGAAAATAGCCTATGTAGCGGAAGCGCCAATGCGAAATTCCGCCAAGTAGGGGTATAGGGGCAAAATGGTAATTTTTACCTAAAATGCCAGTTATAATGTCAAATTACTAATAGAAGTGACATTATTCTCATAGGATATCTGAAACGCTGATTCTGCTGCCGTTACGCTGTCCGACGAACCGCTGTTTGAAGTTCACGTTTCTCCGTAGAAAGTACGTTTTCCGCCGGTAGTACCTAACGTTGCCAACGAAGGTACGGACGCGTACTGTAACACTAATCTTGTGCTTCTTAAATGCATATATGTCAAGGATATGTCGTAGACCGTTATACAGACAGTTTTAAACGGGTTATGTTTGGAATGCCGTTATGTTTTCCTAGCGCTGAGGACACGAGTGTTTATCGTGGCACTGGTGAATAGTGCAGGTTGTTGTTGTTATTTACCCTATGGGGCTTTACATATTGCTCTGTGCTTATGTTTTGTCGGCATAATGATCATGCATCTCTAGTATGCTTATGATATCTTGTTGTATTAGCTCTAGAATATCTCATGGTATATATCTTGTGTTGTTTGGGTATGAGGTTAACCGTTACCTGAGATTCAATACGTTGAATTGAATCTCAGCTGTAGCTTCAGGGTCAGGAGGACCACGGTTCGTGGATCGAGGCAAGTACCCGGAGTAGGCATGCAGCTGAAGATTTATCTATCTTATCGCTTTCTGTTTCTTTCTGTCGTTTCCTTTCTAAACCTTAGGATTACTGTAATCATTACAATGTTACACAATGGTTGATGTTTTGGCTAAGAATCCAATTACTCTTTCGCTCTTTTGCTCTACTCTGATTGCTTGTTTGAAAAAAAAAATCTCCGCATTTCAAACATGGGATGTTACATTTTATGGTATCAGAGCAAAATTTTCTGGCAAGTATTTAACTATGTTACCACGGACAGTTTGGTGCCGAAGGCAAGGCTAGTCTACGTGGGTGTGCCATAAGTCACCGCTAACCCGGTGAGGCCCCATGGTAGACACTTACCTGGCCATTCTGTTCGGATAACGGAGTTAGGTTCTTAAGCCTTTTAACTTTGAGCACATTTTTAAAAACGAGTATTGATAAGGCCATTGGTGTAAATGTGTAAAGATGAACAGAGATAATGGCTAGTACGCCTTTAGAGCCCGATGATGACAACTATAAGTATTTCAGTTGTTAAGTCGTCAAGATGATTCGAGTGAATCTTTCTTTGAACTTAACATCCTAGACAAGTTCTAGCTACGAACGAACGGCGATAAGCACTATACGATCAAAGCATTGGATGGCGGAACAACGCAGCAAGACTATTAGAAGAGCGTACTCCGATATGAAGTTATGAATTACAAACGCGAAGGATTTTAACCACGGTCATAAACCGGTGGATGATGTAATATACGTTAACATGTATATTACATCTAATATGAAAATATATAGGTTTTGATGCCACGTGTTGTGTTATTTTTCTGACACATATATCCGTTGTTTGATAAAGGAAAGGAATTAAAAACAAATGGCTATACTAAGAGGTGCTGTGCACCAAGAGGCCGAGGCGTGGACGAGGCCGAGGTCGAGGTAGAGCGAGATGACCTCAAGATAGAGCAATACCGAAGTTGGACGAAACCAAGAGGACCAACATGCACGAATCAAGAGAGCTCTTATCGATGCATTAATGGCAGAAAGGCTGGAAAGACAAAGACAAGATGAAGTGCGTAACAATGAGGAACATGAAGAAGATGACCACAATGATAATGAAGAAGAGTATGATGACAACGAGAATGATGAAGAGCCTGAAGGGTCTGAGAGATCCCAATCACCACCTAGGCGAAATCAAAAAGAGAGAACCACTGAGAGCTGGGTCAACCAGATTCGGGTGATTAAAGAGGAGGAATTTCGCAGATACAACAAGGGAATGAAGAGTCATTTGACGACTACTTCGCACGTTTCACCAACTTGTCTCGATACTCTTCGTATCTGAAGAGCAATGTGAACGAAAGCTGGAAGCGAACCGATTGGTGAGCGAGGTGAGGTACGACATAAGAGCAAGGTTGGTATCTCACAATTTTCTAAGATGGCCCAAGCCGTAGGATCTTGCGGATCGACGGAGCGCAACTCGAAGGAACTGCGCAAATCCCGAAGCCAGGACGGAAATAATGCAAGTCGCGGTGGATCCAACCGCGGAGGTTCCTCACAGAAGAGGAAGGCACCTTGGAACAACAACCAGGGTGGAAACAAGAGACCCTACCAACCGGCAATGAATTACCCAGACAGCCGGGATCCCAGACGTGTCCCAAATGCAAGAAGTACCATCCAGGAGCCAACTGCGATGGGAAACAAGTCTGCTTCAGGTGTCAGAAGCCTGGACACATTAGCCGGGATTGCCCCGAGAAGGCTGTAGAGGCGAGACCTCAAAGCGCTGGCCGAATCTTTGCATTGACAAACACAGAGGCCAAGAAGTCCCCAGAGATGGTTCAAGGTACCATCAATCTCAATGGAAATCTACTTGAAGCATTGTATGACTCGGGTGCTAGTCACTCGTTTATTTCCTATGATTGTGCAAGTCGTTTAGGATTGCATGCCTGTAGATTACCATTTGATCTTGTAGTATCTACACCGTTGGGTGTAAAGTCTTTAGCTTCTGATGTGTGTATAAATTGTCTGGCGCGTGGATGGACGAGTTTCTAAAGTGGATCTTATCCGTCTACCTCTTCACGGCATCGACGTCATATTCGGTCTAAAGCGGTTAACGGCCAATGGCGCAATGATTGATTGTGGAAAAAGGAGATATCATTTGCCGGAGACAAGGTTGAAGTGAGCTGAACTTTCTCTCCGCCACGAAGGCGATCGGTGCGTGAAGCAAGGATGTCATGCTTTCATGGTATTCTTTTCGGTCAAAGTGAAGCTCACCTTTCACTTCGTGACATTCCTGTGGTGAATGATTTTCTGATGTATTTCAGGAGGATCTTACCGAGTTACCTCCTATCCGAGAAGTGGAGTTCAATATTGACTTGATGCAGCACAGATCAATATCAAAGCGCCGTATCGAATGGCTCCTAACGAGATGCAGGAGTTGAAGAAGCGGTTGGAAGAGCTTTTGAAGAAGGGGTTCATTCGACCCAGTGTATCACCATGGGGAGCCCCAAGTGCTTTTGTAAAGAAGAAAGATGGAAGCTTCCGACTACGCATCGATTACGCGAACTCAACAAGGTGATTTGTCAAGAACAAGTACCCACTTCCCGGATTGATGATCTTTTGGATCAATTATGCAGTTCCACGATCTTTTCGAAAATTGACTTGCGTTCGGGATACCATCGGTTGCGAGTTAAGGATGGCGATGTTCCCAAGACGGCTTTGAGAACCGAGATATGGGCATTATGAATTCCTTGTGATGCCTTTCGGATTGACAAATGCACTGCGGTATTCATGGATTACATGAACCGTATCTTCCGGCAACACCTAGACCAATTTGTGGTGGTGTTCATCGATGACATTTTGATCTACTCTAAGAGTAAAGAAGAGCACGAAGAACATCTGCGAAAGGTGTTGAGCATACTCAGGGAAAAGCAACTATATGCTAAGCTGAGCAAATGCGAATTTTGGTCAGGAAGTTAAATTTCGGGCCATGTTATATCTAGCGGCGGAGTTGCGGTTGATCCAAGCAAAGTAGAAGCGATTACGGGTGGAAACGGCCGAGAGCGCGACGGAGATCCGTAGTTTTCTTGGTCGGCGGGATACTACCGCAGATTCATACGGGATTTCTCGCGTCTTGCCCTACCATTGACAAAGCTTACGAGGAAGAATCAACCCTTTATATGGGGAGATGATTGTGAGGAGAGCTTTCAGTACGAGGAGAGGTTGACTACGGCACCGTGATTGATTATCCCGATCCGGATGAGACCTATGTTGTCTACAGTGATGCCGGTGGGCAAGGATTGGGATGTGTCCTAATGCAGCGGGCGGGGTGGTGGCCTATGCCTCTCGTCGTTGAAACCTCACGAGCTAAACTATCCTACACACGATCTAGAGTGCGGCTATCGTGTTCGCTTTGAAGATATGGAGGCATTACCTGTACGGTGTAACCGTAGAAGTGTATTGTGACCACAAGAGTCTAAAATACTTGTTCGATCAACGAGAACTCAACATGAGACAACGTCGTTGGATGGAGCTGATTAAAGATTACACCCTGGAGATCAAGTATCATCCGGGTAAAGCAAACGTCGTTGTTGATGCTCTTAGTAGGAAGACGGTGCAGGTATCATACATGATGATACAAGAGCAGCTATTGGAAGATTTCAGAGATCTGAATCTATCCAACCAAATTTGCATGAGTCTTCATGCACCAGCTGATGCCTATCTTGCAACTCTTTTTGTTAGTCAAGGGGAGTATGATCTGAGAGATGAAGTTGAGAAAGCTCAGCAGCAAGATGATTGGGCAAAAGAGATACGTGAGAAAATCTCTCGAGGTGAGACCCAAGACCATGACCTATCACTTAGTGGTTTGGTCGAGTACAAGAAGCGAATCTATGTACCGCGGTTGATGAATTAAGGCGGAAGATAATGGATGAGGCTCACAAGAGTAAATATACTCTACATCCGTGCATGGTCAAAATGTACAGTATGAAATCCGAACTTTGGTGGCCGGAATGAAGAAAGATGTAGCGAGAATACGTGGCCAAGTGCTTGACCCGCCGTAAAGTAAAGATTGAACACCGTCGACCCCTGGTCTTTTGCAAGGACTAGAGCCGCCAGTGGAAATGGGAGAACATAACCATGGATTTTGTGGTAGGTCTGCCCAAAATCGAAATCATGATACAATTTGGGTAGTTGTTGACAGATTAACCAAGTCAGCACACTTTATTCCCATCAGTATTCACTATTCTCCGGAACGATTGGCGGAGATTTATATCAAAGAGATAGTGAGATTACATGGTGTTCCTAAGAGCATTGTCTCCGATCGTGATACACGATTCAAATCCCGTTTCTGGCAAGCGTTACATGAAGGTATGGGGACTAAGCTAAGGTTCAGTTCGGCTTATCACCCTCAAACTGACGGTCAATCTGAGAGAACAATACAGGAGGAGACCTCTGACGTTTTATGTCGGCGACCATGTGTTTCTGAAGTTATCCCCAGTAACTGGTGTCGGCAGAACGCTTAAGAGGAAGAAACTGAGTCCACGGTACGTAGGACCCTTTGAGATTTTGGCAAAACGCGGAGAAGTAGCTTATCAGATAGCTTTACCCCCGAACCTGAGTAATCTCCACGACGTTTTCCACGTGTCGCAATTGAAGAAGTACCAACCAGACAGTGATCATGTCATCGAGTACGAGGATGTCGAAGTACGACATGATAATACCTTCATAGTCGAGCCAGAGCAGATCATTGATCACAAAGAGAAACGGCTCAGAAATAAGACTATTTTGATTGTGAAGGTGGTCTGGAAGGGTTTGTCACCCGAAGAAGCGACTTGGGAAACCGAGAGTGACATGAAAGAGAAGTACCCAGAGTTCATGGCCCGAAGTTTAGTTAGTATAGACTAAATTTCGAGGGCGAAATTTTGTGTAAGGGGGGGAGAAATGTAATACCCGGATATTTATCTGGAATATTATAAATAAAAAGTGGATATTTCTGATAAGTGAAATTTCAATCTCCGGTCTTGTATAAATACAGTCTATTTTCTAAGTAGAATTTATGTAAGAAATTAGAGAAATTTAGGGCCAAAGTGCCAAAATGACCAAAATGCCCCTAATGGACATAATTAACTTAGAAAATTTATGGAAAAATCCTAAAAGACAGTTAAATGACCAAGTGAGTTAGGAGAGTATATAATCTCTAATTATTGTAATTTTATAAATTATGAAGTTGGAGAAATTGTTGGAATATACTCAAAAAGAAGTAAAAGACCAAAATACCCTTGTAATTATGGAATAATGCAAGAGGCATGAAAATACTAATGTTAATACAAGTGTATGAAGGTAATGAGGCATAGTAATTAAGAAAATTATCAACAAGTGATAATGAGGTAATTAAGTAATATCGGACTAATTACTTAAGCATAAGCAAAGGAAATTCATAATAAAAAAATAAATAATTAAATAATAAATTAAATATTAAAAAAAATATTTAAAAAAAAAAGAGATGGTCCAGCGAAATTTTCAAAGGAAAATTAAAAAAAAAAATGAAAAAGGAAATAGAACACAAGTTGGCAAGTTGCATATTAAAATAATAATATAATTAATTAAAGTAAAATATGTGAATAGTAATTTTAAAATTAGGAAACGGATCCTATCTAGAGATCTAGGAATAGGAACTCCAAGGTCAAGGTAAAATATTGATCGGTGAGTTTTTACCTTTAAGTGACCTCTTCCTAAGTTAATTCCGAGGCAGTTTGTGCATTTTCCTAATAAAACAAAATAGGGAAAAATGCATATAGGCATATTTTTGGAAATAAAGAAAATAAATTCTAACTCAATATCTAGGAATGAGTTTGAATTTATTTAGACATATTTGGAATCAGTGAATTTTTCTCTAGAGGTTGGTGATTCCGAAACGCGTTTCGTAATCGGACCGTACGGACACGTTTTCGAGAAACTTCTACTGAACACGGAATGCCCTGTATGGAATCAAGGTTTAGATTAGAATAGACATTTCTAGTAAGTAAGAGGAGATCTTCAAAGTTAGTTAACCAGAATTTTGAGATTTCTCCGAAAGTACGCGATCGGACACCGATCGGAAACGTATCGGTAAGACACCTTCTTGAGGAAGTAAGTGACATCACCACCATGACATCATGGCTTTAAATGATGATGTCAGCTGCCAAGTGGCCCGGTGAGGATCGTGACATGTGGCAAAGTGCGATCCTGGCTACCGATATCCGATATGAAAAAGTAGTGAATAGTGTCACATTTTCTTCTATAAATAGCCAAGTTTCCTCTTCATTTCTCACACCATTTTGAAGATCAAAACCGATTCTAGAGAGGATTTTAGAGAGAGAAGCTCGGGAAAAATTACAGTGAAGCTCTGGGTAAGTTTTCCAGATCGAGCTTTAAGCTTTCATAGTTCTTTCAATAGTTAGTAATGCTAGAGTAGTCTGTATTTTTATGATTGGATATCATATGGGAGGGCTATTTTAGTCTTTATTTTCGAAAATCATAATGGCGTCGAAGTTCTGGCAAAATTTTGGGAAGAAAATAGCCTATGTAGCGAAGCCGGCGAAATTCCGCCAAGTAGGGGTATAGGGCAAAATGGTAATTTTTACCTAAAATGCCGCTTATAATGTCAAATTACTGATAGAAGTGACATTATTCTCATAGGATATCTGAAACGCTGATTCGCTGCCGTTCTGTGTCCGACGAACCGCTGTTTGAAGTTCACGTTTCTCCGTGAAAGTACGTTTTCCGCCGGTAGTACCTAAAGTTGCCAACGAAGGTACGGACGCGTACTGTAACACTAATCTTGTGCTTCTTAAATGCATATATGTCAAGGATATGTCGTAGACCGTTATACATATCTTATCGCTTTGCTTTTCTTTCTGTTTCCTTTCTAAACCTTAGGATTATCGTAATCATTACAATGTTACACAATGGTTGATGTTTTGGCTAAGAATCCAATTACTCTTTCGCTCTTTTGCTCTACTCTGATTGCTTGTTTGAAAAAAAAAAATTTTCCGCATTTCAAACATGGGATGTTACATTATCTATGCTTTGCTTACAAATATTTTATATTTTTGAGAGTGTGCTAGTTTGACAAAAATACCTAAAAGCTTTGAATTATAAGATATATAATATATTCTTGGCAACTCCAAACATAAGCTTAACGAAGTCAATACATAAGAAATTGCTACCACTTAACTCAAAGTCGCAAAGTTAAAACCAAATACACACTAATCTCAACAAGTACATGGAACCCAGTACATATATATTCTCCTTCTAACACAAGCATATATTCACTTACAATCAAAATACAAACTAGAAGCAGCATCTCAAAGTGTAGCACAAGACTTCATCTAAAGACATGGGATTTGTTCTTGTATAGCATCTCTGGCTTTGCTAATTAGTGATTCACTTCCACCCTCACCAGTGTTGTTGGTGGCCTTAACACGAGCACTTACAGTCGTCTTATCTTCACTCTCACAGTCTTCCTTCTTCTCTCCTGATCTTCTCCCCTCATCATTCTTCGTCCCTGATCTGCTCTCATTTTTTCTCTGCTTACATATATCAAAACGCAACCCAAATCGAATCTTTAAAGTATATGCCAGTCCTAATATAACTGCAGATCCCCCTACCGTTCCTAAAACTATGGCGGCAACTTCCTGCTGCGGCGGCGGTGGCGGCGGCGGCTCCGGACTAGCCAAATTAAAAAAATAATAAAATCAAAGAAGAATTCAATATGGTAACCAAAGATTATATCTTATACTACAAACAAAAAATTTGGTCCAATTGACAAAGAGTTGGCTCATAACCCCATAAGGTTGTCAGCTCAAATCTTGCCCTCAATAGAAAGTTTTCGCTAAGGAGCACTCAGCATCCGAAAGCTTTTTTTGGAGCAAAATTGCTCTAGAAGTTTAAAAACGTAACAATCTTGCCCTTCTGCTAATCTTGACCGTAAAATTATTGCTCCAATTTGTAAACTTCCAGGGAAAAATTGCTCCTAAAAAAACTTTCAAGACAAAATTGCTTCTAAAAAAACTTCTAGGGCAAAATTGCTCTATTTTGTTATTAACTTCCGGGGTAATTTTGCTCCAAAAAAAACTTTCGGGTGCTGAGTGCTCCTAAGCAAAAACTTCCGGGGAAAATAAGACCCTTGTCCCATGTTATAGCTGATACAAATAACTAACTTAACTAATTTTAATAGTATTCGTAAAGAAGAGCAAACCTTGGAGTTGGAGGATTGCTCGTTACACTATTTGGTGGAACCTCCACACTAGCCAAATTAAAAAATAATAAAATCAAAGAAGAATTCAATATAATAACCAAAGATTACATCTTATACTACAAACAAAAAAGTTGGTCCAATTAACAATAAGTTGCCCCATACTCCATAAGGTTGCCGGTTTAACAATGACTTGGTCCACTTAACAATGAGTTGCCCCAGAAGTTTTCGCTCAGGAGCACTCAGCACCCGGAAGTTTTTTTTTGAGCAAAATTGCCCCGGAAGTTTAAAAACGAAGCAATCTTGCCCTTCTGCTAATCTTGACCGTTAAATTATTGCTCCAATTTGTAAACTTCCAGGGCAAAATTGCTCCTAAAAAAACTTTCAGGACAAAATTGCTCCTAAAAAACTTCTAGGGCAAAATTGCTCTATTTTGTTACCTTCCGGGGTAATTTTGCTCCAAAAAAACGTTCGGGTGCTGAGTGCTCCTAAGCAAAAACTTCCGGGGCAAATAAGACCCTTATCCCATGTTATAGCTGATACAAATAACTAACTTAACTAATTTTAATAGTATTCGTAAAGAAGAGCAAACCTTGGAGTTGGAGAATTGCTCGGTACACTATTTGGTGGACCCTGCGCACTAGCCAAATTAAAACATAATAAAATCAAAGAAGAATTCAATATAATAACCAAAGATTACATCTTATACTACAAACAAAAAAGTTGGTCCAATTAACAATGAGTTGCCCCATAATCCATAAGGTTGTCGGTTTAACAATGAATTGGTCCCCTTAGCAACGAGTTGCCCCGGAAGTTTTCGCTCAGGAGCACTCAGCACCCGGAAGTTTTTTTTGGAGCAAAATTGCCCCGGAAGCTTAAAAGCGTAGCAATCTTGCCCTTCTGCTAATCTTGATCGTTAAATTTTTGCTCCAATTTGAAAACTTTCAAGGCAAAATTGCTCCTAAAAAAACTTTCAGGACAAAATTGATTTTAAAAAAACTTCTAGGGCAAAATTGCTCTATTTTGTTAACTTCTGGGGTAATTTTGCTCCAAAAAAAATGTTCAGGTGCTGAGTGCTCCTAAGCAAAAAATTCTGGGCAAATAAGACCCTTATTCCATGTTATAGCTGATACAAATAACTAACTTAACTAATTTTAATAGTATTCGTAAAGAAGAGCAAACCTTGGAGTTGGAGGATTGCTCGGTACACTATTTGGTGGACCCTGCGCACTAGCCAAATTAAAACATAATAAAATCAAAGAAGAATTCAATATAATAACCAAAGATTACATCTTATACTACAAACAAAAAAGTTGGTCCAATTAACAATGAGTTGCCCCATAATCCATAAGGTTGTCGGTTTAACAATGAATTGGTCCACTTAACAATGAGTTGCCCCGGAAGTTTTCGCTCAGGAGCACTCAGCACCCGGAAGTTTTTTTTGGAGCAAAATTGCCCCGGAAGGTTAAAAACGTAGCAATCTTTCACTTCTGCTAATCTTGACCGTTAAATTGTTGCTCCAATTTGTAAACTTCCAGGGCAAAATTGCTCCTAAAAAAACTTTCAGGACAAAATTGCTTCTAAAAAACTTATAGGGCAAAATTGCTCTATTTTGTTAACTTCCGGGATAATTTTACTCCAAAAAAACGTTCGGGTGCTGAGTGCTCCTAAGCAAAAACTTCCGGGGCAAATAAGATCCTTATCCCATGTTATAGCTGATACAAATAACTAACTTAACTAATTTTAATAGTATTCGTAAAGAAGAGCAAACCTTGGAGTTGGAGGATTGCTCGTTACACTATTTGGTGGACCCTGCGCACTAGCCAAATTAAAGCATAATAAAATCAAAGAAGAATTCAATATAATAACCAAAGATTACATCTTATACTACAAACAAAAAATTTGGTCCAATTAACAATGAGTTGCCCCATAATCCATAAGGTTGCCGGTTTAACAATGAATTGGTCCACTTAACAAGGAGTTGCCCCGGAAGTTTTCGCTCAGGAGCACTCAGCACCCGGAAGTTTTTTTTGGAGCAAAATTGCCCCGGAAGCTTAAAAGCGTAGCAATCTTGCCATTCTGCTAATCTTGATCGTTAAATTGTTGCTCCAATTTGAAAACTTTCAAGGCAAAATTGCTCCTAAAAAAACTTTCAGGACAAAATTGCTTTTAAAAAAACTTCTAGGGCAAAATTGCTCTATTTTGTTTACTTCCGGGGTAATTTTGCTCCAAAAAAAAACGTTCAGGTGCTGAGTGCTCCTAAGCAAAAAATTCTGGGCAAATAAGACCCTTATTCCATGTTATAGCTGATACAAATAACTAACTTAACTAATTTTAATAGTATTCGTAAAGAAGAGCAAACCTTGGAGTTGGAGGATTGCTCGTTCCACTATTTGTTGGACCCAGCGCACTAGCCAAATTAAAACATAATAAAATCAAAGTAGAATTCAATATAATAACCAAAGATTACATCTTATACTACAAACAAAAAAGTTGGTCCAATTAACAATGAGTTGCCCCATAATCCATAAGGTTGCCAGTTTAACAATGAGTTGGTCCAATTAACAATGAGTTGCCCCGAAAGTTTTCGCTCAGAAGCAGTCAGCATCCGGAAGTTTTTTTTGGAGTAAAATTGCCCCGAAAGTTTAAAAACGTAGCAATCTTGCCGTTCTGCTAATCTTGATCGTTAAATTGTTGCTCCAATTTGTAAACTTCCAAGGCAAAATTGCTCCTAAAAAAACTTTGAGGTCAAAATTGCTTCCAAAAAAACTTCTAGGGCAAAATTTCTCTATTTTGTTAACTTCCGGGGTAATTTTTGTCCAAACAAAAACTTTCGGCTGCTGAGACCTCGTAAGCAAAAACTTCCAGCGCAAATAAGACCCTTATCCCAAGTTATAGCTGATACAAATTTGATACAAATAACTAACTTAACTAATTTTAATAGTATTCGTAAAGAAGAGCAAACCTTGGAGTTAGAGGATTGCTCGTTACACTATTTGTTGGACCCTGCGCACTAACCAAATTAAAACATAATAAAATCAAAAAAGAATTCAATATAATAACCAAAGATTACATCTTATACTACAAACAAAAAAGTTGGTCCAATTAACAATGAGTTGCCCCATACTCCATAAGGTTGCCGGTTTAACAATGAATTGGTCCAATTAACAATGAGTTGCCCCTGAAGTTTTCGCTCAGGAGCACTCAGCACCTGGAAGTTTTTTTTGGAGCAATATTGCCCCGGAAGTTTAAAAACGTAGCAATCTTGCCCTTCTGCTAATCCTGACCGTTAAATTGTTGCTCCAATTTGTAAACTTCCAGGGCAAAATTGCTCCTAAAAAAACTTTCAGGACAAAATTGCTTCGAAAAAACTTCTAGGGCAAAATTGCTCTATTTTGTTAACTTCCGGGGTAATTTTGCTCCAAAAAAAAACGTTCGGGTGCTGAGTGCTCCTAAGCAAAAACTTCCGGGCAAATAAGACCCTTATTCGATGTTATAGCTGATACAAATAACTAACTTAACTAATTTTAATAGTATTCGTAAAGAAGAGCAAACCTTGGAGTTGGAGGATTGCTCGTTGCACTATTTGTTGGACCCTGCGCACTAGCCAAATTAAAACATAATAAAATCAAAGAAGAATTCAATATAATAACCAAAGATTACATCTTATACTACAAACAAAAAAGTTGGTCCAATTGACAATGAGTTGCCCCATAATCCATAAGGTTTCCAGTTTAACAATGAGTTGGTCCAATTAACAATGAGTTGCCCTGAAAAATTTCGCTCATGAGCATTCAGCATCCGGAAGTTTTTTTTAGAGTAAAATTGTCCCGGAAGTTTAAAAACGTAGCAATCTTGCCCTTCTGCTAATCTTGACCGTTAAATTGTTGCTCTAATTTGTAAACTTCCAGGGCAAAATTGCTCCTAAAAAAACTTTGAGGTCAAAATATCGTCCAAAAAAACTTCTAGGGCAAAATTTCTCTATTTTGTTAACTTCCGGGGTAATTTTTCTCCAAACAAAAACTTTCGGGTGCTGAGACCTCCTAAGCAAAAACTTCCAGGGAAAATAAGACCCTTATCCCATGTTATAGTTGATACAAATTTGATACAAATAATTAACTTAACTAATTTTAATAGTATTCGTAAAGAAGAGCAAACCTTGGAGGATTGCTCGTTCCACTATTTGTTGGACCCTGCGCACTAGCCAAATAAAAACATAATAAAATCAAAGAAGAATTCAATATAATAACCAAAGATTACATCTTATACTACAAACAAAAAAGTTGGTCCAACTAACAATGAGTTGCCCCATAATCCATAAGGTTGCCGGTTTAACAATGACTTGGTCCAATTAACAATGAGTTGCCCCGGAAGTTTTCGCTCAAGAGCACTCAGCACCTGGAAGTTTTTTTTGGAGCAAAATTGCCCCGGAAGTTTAAAAACGTAGCAATCTTGCCCTTCTGCTAATCTTGACCGTTAAATTGTTGCTCCAATTTGTAAACTTCCAGGGCAAAATTGCTCCTAAAAAAACTTTCAGGACAAAATTGCTTCCAAAAAAACTTCTAGGGCAAAATTTCTCTATTTTGTTAACTTCCGGGGTAATTTTTCTCCAAACAAAAACTTTCGGGTGTTGAGACTTCCTAAGCAAAAACTTCCAGGGAAAATAAGACCCTTATCCCATGTTATAGCTGATAAAAATTTGATACAAATAACTAACTTAACTAATTTTAATAGTATTCGTAAAGAAGAGCAAACCTTGGAGGATTGCTCATTCCACTATTTGTTGGACCCTGCGCACTAGCCAAATTAAAAAAATAATAAAATCAAAAAAGAATTCAATATAATAACCAAAGATTACATCTTATACTACAAACAAAAAAGTTGGTCCAAGTAACAATGAGTTGTTCCATAATCCATAAGGTTTCCAATTTAACAATGAGTTGGTCCAATTAACAATGAGTTGCCCCGAAAGTTTTCGCTTAGGAGCACTCAGCACCGGAAGTTTTTTTTGGAGCAAAATTGCCCCGGAAGTTTAAAAACGTAGCAATATTGCCCTTCTGCTAATCTTGACCGTTAAATTGTTGCTGGAATTTGAAAAACTTTCAGGATAAAATTGCTCCTAAAAAAACTTCTAGTTCAAAATTGCTCTATTTTGTTAACTTCCTGGGTAATTTTGCTCCAAAAAAAAACTTTCGAGTGTTGAGTGCTCCTAAGCAAAAACTTCCGAGCCAAATAAGACCCTTATCCCATGTTATAGCTGACACAAATTTGATACAAATAACTAACTTAACTAATTTTAATAGTATTCGTAAAGAAGAGCAAACCTTGGAGTATTTCTCGTTCCATTATTTTTTGAATCCTCCAAATTGTCCACACTAGCCAATTAAAAAAATAATAAAATCAAAGAAGAATTCAATATAATAACCAAAGATTACATTTTATACTACAAAGAAAAAAGTTGGTCCAATTAACAATGAGTTGCCTCATAATCCATAAGGTTGTCAGTTTAAATCATGCCCTTAATAGGAGGGTAACCTTATTGTGGACAATCTATAAATGTCTTCATAAATGCTACAGTTAATAGACATTGATACAAATAACTAACTTAACTAATTTTAATAGTATCCGTAAATAAGAGCAAACCTCATATTCAACTTGCGAGCTTTTATCTTCTGCTCCAAACATGGTGGAATTGGACCTTTGATTTTATTCCCAGTCAAGATACTGCAAATCAACTCATTACTGTAAGATGTGTTTGTTAATAACAACATTGAGCCCAAAAAAACAAAAGGATATGCTAATTACAATAAGTGTATATATGGTGGAAATTAAAGTTACTTTGATCTATATTGTTACCATGCACGAACTTTACAACTTACATATTGATTAATTTTGGCGGTTCTGCTAAAGACTCGGGTATTTTTCCTGTCAAATTATTGTTTGACAAATTCCTGGAAACATGAATGAAAAAGTATTAGATGAGCAAACAGATGACAGTAATACTTAATGTGACCAAGCAAATTCAAAATATAGTGACCGATTACTTACAAGACTTTCAATTCTGGGAAATTAGAGAAAGAACCAACTATTTTTCCGGGCAGACTGCTAAAGCTCAAATTTCTGCAGCTCATATCTTATCAGTTTAAGAATGAAAGTTCCTAATTGCTTTGAAACCAAGTGAAAGCATTGAAGAAAATAGATATTGTATAAACTAATATATTTATGAACACAAGTTTAAAGAGAGAGCCCAATACCAAAAAACTAGCCTAGTGGGTATGAGAGTTCCTTAGAATCTTCCATTGAAAGAACTTTTGTTACGAACACAAATCCCAAAGGAAAACTCAATCCCAAAAGACTAGCATACTGGGGTGGAAAAGTCCCTTAAACTTATAAACCACGTTTCATTTATGAGGCATCCTGATGTAAGACTCATAAATCATAATATAAACTCTATTTTTTATTGGAAGTTTAAAAAAATAAGAATTATATTTATCCTCTACTCACATTGAAGTGATTCTTGGAGTGCCAGTATTGTTGCAAATGAGACCTTCCCATCTCCAATCCATTGGCCCGCATGGATCTCCTTGCCAACTGATTTTTTTGATACTATACACTCTTTTTATGTCTTGGATAGCAACAACTGTTATAAATCATTATATTAACTTGGAAGACATTAAATTATATATACAAAAACAAAACAATTAAATTCATATCACCATCTCCTTCATCAGTTGTGGAATTAACTTGCTGTTGGGGAGGAACTCTGTAGATTTCGTAAGCATTGAGCATGGCAGGCAATTGAGAGTCTGAGGTTGATCTGATGGAAATATTGTTAATATCATCTCCGCTTTTAATATTCCTAACCAAAGTAGTGGGCTTCAAGTGTTCAAGAGCAAAGGACACAGTAACCCCATCACTGAAACTAATAACCATCTTCCTCTGCTGATTTTGTGACTTGTTCACAAAGTCATAAAAATGAAGGTAGACATAATAATCATCGTTGTGATCATTATATGGAACCATGTCGATGACTAAGGATGAAGATGCATTCACAGACTGAACTGCACTACTGAGAACTTCTTTGGGCAGTTTGTAAGTATTTTCACTTGTATCACTGTCAATAGCCATAGGTGCATTGATTCTCTCTGAGTTTTCCATTTTTCTTATGAACCAGGACCTTCCATAGATATCATTTGGGTATCTGCATAATTGAAAAAAAAAGTATTTATTTATTTGTTATGAAAGTGAAAGCCTAATCTCAAAAAAATCATGAATTTATGAACCACTATACTTGTGAGGCTCTACAATGCGGAACTCATAACAATGAGTCCTTTTTAAGAGAAATTTCCCGATCGCTACACACCACGACACTTACCTCACAACTCTTACTAATTGGAATTCTCCGTGGGTAGGTCTCTTTATGAACATTGTACTGTCAGTGAAAGCACTTTTGTAACAAACACAAGTAGAAAGGGTAAGTCCAATCTAAAAGACTATCTCATTACTAGGAAAAACCTTTGACCTATACAATGTATCACACCTGTGAGTTTCCCGATATGTACTCATAACATTATTATTACTTGTAGCTTTACACATGAATTTAATGAAGTAATGAACAAAAGGCTGAAGTAATTAACCTGATGTAAGTAGTATCATTATCATCTTTTGACATACCCAGCTTCGAGCGTGACATGAGTCTTAGGAAACTCAAAGCTGTCTGATCATACCTAGAATTCTGCCATGGAATTACTTCCAACAATGAAATGAAAGGTGTTCCGTGGCCGGTGTTCACAAGACATACGTTGATTTTATCAGTTGAAGAGACATGAATGACCTCGAAAAGTACGATGTCTCCACTTGTTTCGTTAAATGTTGCCCAGTAACTGACACCTATGTACAAATCAAAAGATGGGATTGTTCCATTGTCATAGTTTCCATATGCGAAGAATGTCCGTACGAGATAGTATGTGTTTCCATTATTGCTTGGTGTGATGGGCACTGTATAGCAATTCCTTTTCCCTTCTCGAAAGCTTCTTAATGTCTTGAGCTGCTTCCCAATCTGTTCTTTAGTGTAATCCGACGATACATTATGGGCTTCGCCGTATTCAACGAATCTGAAATCATCTGCTTTGTAAGAAAATTTGGTTTTCAGGTCTGTGTAATCCTCTCTTGCTCCACAATCAATCCTTATGCCGTCTTCAACTAGCAAATTAGAGTATAAAAACCAATATCAACATTAATACACCCCTGTTTTCAAATAATATCCACTTTGGAGTTATTTATATATTACTAAGACATATTTACTTAATTTAATTTGATTAGATTAAAAAAGTTAACTAAATTAATTAATATGACATGTATTTGCTAAAGTATCTTAATCAACTTCTTTTATTTGCTCATTTCATCTTATTCTTGATTATTGTTGGGGAGCATCAGGTAAATTAAGAAAATATTGTTAAGTATAAAATTTGTATGTTATATTTAGAATCAAGATTAGCTTCCCAAATATATTTTAAGGAGAGAGGGAGTACATTAAAGAATCTTCTTAAATAGCCTATATTCTAACAGAATGAAATCATATTTTATTAAAATGACCTAAACTTAGACTTGTAAACAATGATACTTAAACCATAAAACTCCTGGAAGAAAGAAGAGCTTAATTAATTGCAATTACCAGAATTGATAGTATCTGCCTGAGCTTCCTCTGAGCTGGTAAGAAGAAAGAAGAAGGAGGCACGAACAAGAAAGAGGGGAAGCCATTGTAGTGTCTTGTTCTCCTTCATCTTCATGTTATTATTGATTAGCTAGCAGTAAACCAAGTTGAGAGCTGAGCCGCCTCGATGATCGGCCGGGTTCTTTTGGAATGCTGGAAAATGGTGGCTGCTTTAATATTCAGTAGAAATTATAGGAAGGTACCTGCACGTTTCTTTCCTCATCCATTATTATTCCACCTTCTTCACTGAGCCAGAAAACGACACATTATGATATTTTTCTCATATTCTCTTTTGGCTCGTTATCTGTATAATAGAGCCAATGACATCACCATTCATTTGCAATTGGTGAGAGAGATGTTTAAGACGTCAGCGTTCCATGTCAGCTATATGTCAATGCATTATGAGATGTGGGGCAATAAAAACACCTAGTCCATTTGACCTTAATTAAATAAGGATGAAACGTTACGTAACATTTTTTGGTCCGGTTTCTCTCACATGCATTTTTCTCATCATCCCTCCTCACCGTTAAAATCTTGATCAAAGGGCCCAGAAATTTTTTGGAAAAAACCGCATGCGGTTTTTTCCAAAAATTTTCTGGCCCTTAGATCAAGATTTTAACGGTGAGGATGCGCCTGTGAGAGATGGGCAGAAAATCTGCCAATGAGAGAATCCCCTTCCAACATTTTTACCTTTGAAATATTTTGTGAAAACAATTAATTAATTGGAATTCTTAAAGGAGCAATGTGCGTCTAATATTTCAAAAAGTGTAACATCCAAACTTTTTAAAAGCAGTATAAATTTTTTCATTCAAAATCATCAGAGTAGAGCAACAGAGCGATTGAGTAACTGATATGTATATATATAAAACGCCGTAAGTCTGGCTGGTTACAACAGCGGTACAGAAACCGGGTGGTTCAAAAGTAGATAACAACATCAAAAGAAAGGCTTGAGCATGAATGAAAAGAAATCTTCCACGGGTCTCTAAGCATGCCGCTTCCTCGCTCCTTGGTCCTTGGTCCTTCCGAAACGAAGCTAAGTTAAACGCTGGAGTCCATGCATCGAACCCTGTAACAGCTTAACCTCATATTTACATACACAAAGATATGGACTACGCACAATTATATTAACAACGGTATATGTGCATTCATCGCCCAAAAACATGCATACATATATCGCCCAAAAACATCTATACATATATCGCCCAACAAAGATGTAGATATATCGCCCATAGCAAACGTAGACATATAAACAGCACATAGACATACCACCGAGCCATAAGTTACCACATACACTATACCTAACACATACATGCATACGATAAACATCAGCGTTAAGGTTACCAGTACGCGAACGTACCTTCGTTGACGAACGTCGGCAATTCTGGCAGAAACGACACGTTTACTTAAAAGCAATAAACGTCCTACAATGCACGTCGGACAACAGAACGACAAGAAATTAGGATTTCGACGTCCTATAAGAGTAATATCACTTTTATTAGTGATTTGATACTATATCTGGCATTTTAGGTAAAAATTACCATTTTGCCCCTATGCCCCTAATTGGCGGAATTTCGCCAGCACTTCGTTACTCTTATAAATTTTCTTCCCGAAATTTCGCGTAACTTCGACGCAATTATGATTTTCGAAATTCTAGACTAAAATAGCCCTCCCATATGATACCCAATCATACTTGAAATTTAAAGGCTATTCTAACAAATTCTACCCTTACTTTTGAAAAACTCACAAAGCTTCAACTTTTCGGCGACTCGATCCCTACTATGTTTACACCTCTGCATATTTTTTCAACGCAAACAAGGCTTAAAACAAGAATAGGAATCTCGTCACCTACTTCCTAAATCTAACTAACAACTCTACTAACTACCGAACTAAAACTCGAACTTAAAAGCTAAGGCCCGAAAGACTTACCCGTTGAAGACTTCTGCAGAAATTTTCCCAGAGCTTCTCTCTCTACTTTCTCCCTCTAGATTTCGGCTAAAGGAAGAGGATTTTGGTGTGAAGAAATCCAAGAGAACCATGGCCTATTTATAGAAAACCAAAGGGATACAAAGGGAATTCTTGAAGTTGTTTATAACCATGGAAAACCAAAGTGAAAATGGTGTTTAATCCTTGACCATGGGAGCCTCTTGGACGAATTAGAGAGCTGATGTGGCTGCCTTGGAGTGGTCCAAAAGTGGTGATTTGGGTTGCTTTAAACCCGGTCTAATAGAATTTCCCCGATCGGTACCCGATTCGCGTGATTTCGGAAAAATCTTAAACTTCTGGATTTACAACTTTGAAACCATTTCCTTACTTATTAGAAATGTACAAGTTAACCTAAATTTTGATCCCATATAGGGCTCCAACTGTCCAGTTGAAGTTTTCTCGAAAAACGTGTCCAAACGCGTCCGGTTTAAGAATGCATTTCTGAAATCATCAACTTCTTCAGAAAAATTCACTGATTCCAAATATGTCTAGATAAATTCAAACTCATTCCTATATGTTGAGTTAGAATTTATTTTCTTCATATCCAAAAATATGCCTATATGCATTTTTCCCCATTTCGTCTTATTAGGAAAAAAACACAAACGGCTTCAGAATTAACTTCCGCAAGAGTTTAACGGAAGATAAAATTCCACTGATCAATATTCTATCCTGACTTTGGAAATCTCATTCCTAGATCTCTAGATAGGATCCGTTTCCTAATTTTTAATTTACTATTCATCAAATTTTACTTTAATTAATTAAAATATTAAAATATTACAAGTTGATATAATATCTAGATATTCTCATCTTCATTTTGCTTGCACAATTTCGGTCAACATCTGATCCATTTTTTTTTTATATTTTCGTTTTATATTTTATTTAATATAAAATAATTATTTAATAATTATTTTATATATAATTTCTTACATAATTTTCCTATTGGTTCAAACTTGTACTTAGGCTTAAAAATACCTAAACTCAACTATTTTTCTCCAAAATTTCCAATTAATTAGTAAACATGTTTTTACTAATTTTAAAACAAAAACCACTAATTTTTGAGCTTTACATAATTATTTCATAATTTCCTTCGTTTATGCTTAAGTAATTAGCCAATAATTACCTAATTACTTTATTATCACTTGTTGATAATTTTCTTGTTTTGAACACATTATTACCTTCATATTCTTCCATTAACCTTAGCATTTCCATGCCTCATTCATTATACTAGAATTTACAAGGGTATTTTGGTCATTTAATACTTTTTGAGTATTCTTCTTCAATCTCCCCAAGTTTGTAATTTATTAAATTACCAAAATTAGAGATAATATTCTCTCTTAATTCAAATAATTATTTCACTGCCTTTTAGGATTTTTCACAATTTTCCGAAGTCATTATACGCTCCCAAGGGCATTCTGGTAATTTTGGCCCATTATTACTATTCTTTCCTAATTTCCATAATATTTTCCTTAGAAAATAATATAAATTTAACATATTCTTTGAGAACACATATTCACCTATTTTTAATAGGTATTTCCCCTAATTTATGATATTTATCATAATTACGATTTTTAGGGTATTACAAAAAGTAGCATATGCTCCCTCAGGTTTAATATATAAAAAATAACTATCTAAATCACCAAACTGATTACTGATTAAATTAGTTAAAAGCAATGAATGTGTAAGATATATAATATTTTTTAATATATCCTTATTTATGAAAATGATGAGAGAAAGAAGATGAGTGAGAAAAAAGATGAGAGAAAATAAGTGAAAAAAAATAGATGAAGAAACATGCAATCAATTAAAGATAAAAATAAAAAAAATTTATTAAATTCTTAAATAAAATAAATTGCTGATTATATGTAAAACCAAATCAATATGAGAGAATATTGTTTATAAATAAGACAGGAGGGAGGAGTATAACAGTGCTCAAATTTAACGGTGCTTTCGGTGGCGTTAAACGTGTAGATTGGGGCCATGAAATAGAGAAACACGTTGTCTTTGTAAGAAACTTTTAAATTAAAAAATTATTTTACCCTGAGAATATTCTCGTGTGAACAATTATTGACACCTTAAAATTAAATTTAGGAATGTGAAGCAATTAGTAGTACTTCCACACACTGGTGGAGCCAGGAATTTAAATTTGTGGGTACACAAATAATGATGGGATTTGGGGATTTGAGGGCAACGCCCCCGAATTTTTTTTTAAGGAGGATAAAAGGCAACCCACTCATTCGTAAAGTTTAGGACTAGAAATGTGGTTCAATTGAAAAGTATTTCCGATGAAATCAATTTAAACAGAACAATATACTCTAATCTCATGACATACATATACCCAAATGTTACACAATCAAATTCCAAAGCAACATGTAAGGAAAAATTATTATGGTTTGTCATATGTGATAGGATATTATAAAGTCAACTATCAACGAAGGAGTAAAGGAGTATAACAAATGCTAAAAAAGTCTAATAATATTTATATTTAATTTAATCAGATGGTCATATTAAAAAAAATGTCATACTAAAAAAGTAAAACATTGGCTCTGGCAGTGGGTAGTAAAGCTTGGGCCCCATAAAAATAAAACCACCAATGGGCCTCAGCACTATATAATAATGTCCCATGTTTTGAGAGGGATTATGAGTGTTTATGCTAAGATATGTAGTAACTCAATAACCACAAAAAAAAAAACTCAACATTCACAATTTTATGGGTGCACTTGCACCCACATAGGTAGAGCTGGAAAATCGAGCTGATCCCGTTGGACCGTCTTAACCCTTTAAGGGCCAAGTTTAAAAGTTAGAGGAGTTTAATGAAATTGGCCTTGTAGGGCCAGTTCTGTAAGGCCTCGGGCTTAAAAGGACCGGCCTTGCAAGGCCTCGGGCCGGCTCGTTAGGCCCTACTAATTTTTTTTAAAAAAAAAATTTAATAAGGATTTGGAAGAGACATCCCCCATTTGAATATTCATTAAAAATGAAAGTCAGCTTGCTCCTTATATTGACAACCTTCTCATCACAAGTCATAGGGTTAATCTTGTCATAGAAATATTGTATAATAGTTTAAATTTAAAACCTAGGTATGCTTTTTAGATTTTATGTGAGTTATTTGTGAACAACAGTTTGCTTTTAATTATGAATTACTGAATGTGTTTATTTGTTGGATAATTCATATTGTTTAGATATTAATGATGATGACAACATTTATTTGATAAATTAGAACTTTAATTGTTGTAATTTACTAATTATATTTCTTTAGAAAAAAAAACGGAGGAGAAATAGTTAAAATTTGGAATAGTAATTTCCAGGCCCTGTAGGGCCGACCCTGACCCGGGTGCTCTTAGGCCGAGCTTTGAAAAAAAAAATGTTTTTTTTTTTTACCTTGACCTTTAAGAGTCGGCTCTGATTGCTAACTCTATTCATCGGGCATCATGTCGACGACAAATGACTAATTGATCCTTTTTTTTTTTTTATCTCTCATCAAATTCGTTGAACTTCTTTTTTCCTTTTTCTCCCTCCAATCAATCTCCTCAACATCTCTCTTCTTTCTTTCTTTAACTTTTGGACGGACCGTATCCAGCTTATGCATATGTTACTTCTTCAAAAGTAATTAAGGATTGTAATATATTATGGTGCAATATCAAATCATTTTTTTAGGAGCTTTTTATCAAAACAAGTAAAATGACTAACGTTTACCGTTAGGGTTTCTAACAGAATGTCAACATTGCTCCGTTTTGATATTTCAGGGGCAACATTGCTCCGCCTAAAACTTAAGAGGCAAAATTGCTCCTGGACGCGTACTTCAGGGACAAAATTGGTACTTAACCCTTTTATTTATCAACTAGGTTAAAATTAAAATAAAATGTTTTAAAACAAATGTTGTTTTTTTGAAATAAAAACGGATGAAATAGAAAGTAGTTTAGAAAAAGATAACGAATACCTCCTAGATTAATGGACTTTATCTATCCTTTGCTTACAAATATTCCTGAGAGTGTGCTAGTTTGAAAAAAAAAATACCTAAAAGCCTTGAATTATAAGTATATATAATATAATCTTAGCAACTCCAAACATAAGCTTAATTAACAAAGTCAATACATAAGAAATTGCTACTAATTAATTAAACTCAAAGTCGCAAATTAAAACCAAATACACTCTAATCTCAACAAGTACATGGAACCCAATACACAATTTCAATCCAATGTATATAATCAATCTCTAAACCTAGAAGAGAGATATTTGTGAAATAAATGGTTGCTTGGAGGAAGAGATAAGAAATTAGTGGTTTGAAGGAGTAGTGACCCATATGTTATTGTCCAAGCCTAAAAGAAAAAGAAAGAAAAAGGAAGGGGGATGAGTTGTCCAAGGAAAGCAAACAAATTGGGAGACATGATATGTTTTGATGACTCAGAAAGTAATTTACTTCGTTTTTTCAGAAGAAATATGCATACACAAAACAAACTTGATAGATGAGGTTTTCATGCTACTGGAAATATATATTTTCTGATATAGATATATAGTATATGTTTTTTTAAAAATAAACCATAGTAGGCGTGGCTTTATGAATTATGAAACTTATCTCAATGATATTTTCGGTTTGAAAGTATCTTTGGCTGTACTTCTTTGTAATTTTCTGATGTATGATCACTAGTCATTGCAAATACTCCATAGAACTCATTTGGCACAGAAGAAAATAAAGTAAAATAAATAGAAAGAAAGGGAAAAAAAAAGATACCACTCTGATCATATTTATGAGTCTCTTTTAACAAAAAAATTTGGTCTTAAATATAAGTATCTTTTGACCAAATAAATAAGAATGTAACAATTTTACCCATATAATTGTACTAATAAAAATAGAGAGAGAATAAAGAGTTGAAAGGTACTCATTTATAAATGAGGGTAAAATTAAAAATTTACCTTATAATCATTAAGCTAACTACATTTCCTTGGTATGTGTGATTTAGTCAAAATATATTTATAAATAGGACCAGAGTAATACCTATGACATCATCATTTGGCTGTACTTCTTTTGGCTCGTTATCTGTATAATAGAGCCAATGACATCAACATTCATTTGCAATTTGTGAGAGAGATGTTTAAGACGTCAGCGTTCCACGTCAGCTATATGTCAATGCATGACCTGAATGTAGAGCTGTGAGTCAGGGCCGGCCCATGAAGGGCCAGGGCCAGCCCTCCAGGGCCCGAGATAAGAAAAACACCTGTTTTTCAAAGCCCGGCCCGAGAGCACTAGGGTCAGGGCCCGAAAATTACTATTCCAAATTTTAATTAATTTTCCTATGTTTTTTTTTAAGAAATATAATTAGTAAATTACATCACAAATCATCCAACAAATAAGCACAGTCACTAATTCATAATCAAAAGCAAACTATGTTCACAAATAACTCACATAAAAAATAAGAAACATACCACTAAACGACATTAGTACGATGACTATTATTGTAACAAATAATTTAATCTGTTAAACATAAGAGTAATTTTATTTGCAACAAATAATAAACCAAATCATAAAATTATAGTATAATTATTATGTATTTGTAGTTAAATGGATAAACAACTCTATAACAAAGACAATATATATATAAATTAAAAAAGGGGAAAAAAAGAAAAAGCTACAGTGAAAATGGCCTGCAAGGCTGGCCCGAGGCCCTCCAGGGCCGCCCGTTTAAGCCCGAGGCCCTCCAAGGCCAATTTCAAATATCTTGTCAATTTTTTAAGCCGGCCCTTGACGGGCCAGGGCATAAACGGGCCGGCCCGATGGGCTCGGCCCGATTTCCCGGCTCTACCTGAATGAGATGTGGGGCAATATGAGAATATTTGTTTATAAATAGGGTTAAGGTGCGATTTGACCAATAAACTATTGGCTCAGGAGCGTCCAACACAATTAACTATTAAGTAGACCAAAAATACCAACAAACTTTTAAAAAGGTGCAGTCAACACAAAATGGTTTTACTCAGGAGCACCCAGCATAACGCCGTTAGACAAAAAGTTAACGTCTGTTATCTAAGGTGCAAATTGGCCAACGAACTTTTACTCCAGAAGCGTTCAACACAAAAAAGTTTTACTCAGGAGCGCCTAGCACAAAATTTTAAATTTTACTAAATTAAATAATTTTTTCTCAATTGTCATTATTCAAAACTACTTGTATAGATATCTATGGACAAAAATTACTCATTCTTCAATTTTGTCAAAATTATAATTTGCTAAAATAAACAAAAGTTTTAATTAAAAATATAATTATATGATGGGGGTTTAAACTTCTCATGTTGCATAAGAAGAAGAAAATTCCTACACACACATGAAATGGCGGGACTCACATATATATAATGCTAATTATATATATATGTGGGTCTCATCATTTCATGTGTGTGTGACATGAAAGAAAACACTTCTCCTACAACATGAGAAGTGTTTTATAGTTTATTATATATGTTAAACAAAAACAAAATTATATGATTTATTTTTATTTTAGAAGAAATTTATGTGAGTTAAAAAATTCATTTAATGTTAATAAAATTTTCGTAGGCCAAAATACTCTTTTACCCATTATAATTACTCTTTAACCTATTATTAAATTGTCCTTCATCAAGCCTCTTAAGTTATCTTTTTTTTTTTCCAACAAGTCTCATATTCATATAATCAATAGATCATTTAATTAACAAATATATCATCAAGTTGCCAGATTTATATTATTAAGTATCAATGTTAATATCCATTAAGCTCTTTTTATAAAAATAAAAATTAAACTCGTTTCATTTCTTTCAGGATATAATAGATTTTTTAAATTTTGTTAACATTAAATGAATTTTTTAACTCACATAAATTTCTTCTAAAATAAAAATAAATCATATAATTTTTTTTTTGTTTAACATAAATAATAAACTATAAAATACATTGAGTTTTATTTAAATCATATAATTATATTTTTAATTAAAAAATTTGTTTATTTTATCAAATTATAATTTTGTCAAAATTGAAGAATGAGTAGTTTTTATCCATAGATATCTATACAAATAGTTTTAAATAATAACAATTGAGAAAAAAATTATTTAATTTACTAAAATTTAGAATTTTGTGCTGGGCGCTCCGGGAGTAAAAGTTCGTTGGCCAATCTGCACTTTAGATAACGGACATTAAATTTTTGTAACGGTGTTGTGCTGACTGCACCTTTTTAAAAGTTTGTTGGTATTTTTGATCCACTTAATAGTTAATTGTGTTAGACGTTCTTGAGCCAATAGTTTATTGGTCAAATCGCACCTTAACCCTTATAAATAAGACAGGAGGTTTGAGCCAAAAAAAAAGATAGGAGGGAGTAGGGGTGAGCAAATCAAAACTGAAAATCGAACCGAATAATTCGGTGTTTGGTTTTTTCGGTTTTTCGTTTCGGTTCGATTTTTTAAACTAGCTTAGCTTGGTTTTCGGTTCGGTTATTGCAAATTTATTTTGGTTAAAACCGAAAAACCAATTTTTTTAAATTATTTTTATGTAGAAATAACCGAAATTAATTAAAACAACGATGCATATGTATGAGTCAGACCCAACCTTATGAGTCATGACCGACCCACCACAACTAAAGACTAGTACCAGACGTCCAGACCCAACCCAATTCCTCTTTCCATCATTATTCCATGTTTTGATTTTAAAATCTGCAACCTATTGTCATACAAGTAAAAATCGATATATACAATGTGCTTCATATAAAATATACTATAGCCAGGTTGCACTCAATAGTCAATATTGTAGATTGATTCAGCAAAAAAAAAAAAGTAGATTAACCATTTTACAGAATTAACCCAAACAAGAAGGCTCACAAGAAGGCCCAATTTAAGCTCAAAAACCGAATTAACTACAAAATTTAATTTAATTTTCACGGGTGAGCAATTATTGACACCTTAAAATTTAATTTAGGTATGTGAAGCAATTAGTAGTACTTCCACACTTTTTTCCAAGACATGGGGCATCATGTCGACCGGCAAATGACTGATTGATCCTTTGCTTTATTTCATATCTCATCAATTTCGTGGAACTTCTTTTTCCTTTCTCTCCCTCCAATCAATCTCCTCACCATCTCTCTTCTTTCTTTCTTTCTTTATATTTTGGACGGACCGTATCCAACTTATCCGTATGTTGCTTCTTCAAAAATAATTACGAATTGTAATATATTATGGTGCAATCTCAAATCATTTTTTGAGGAGCTTTTTATCAAAACAAGTAAAATGTTTTGACCTTTTTATTTATCAACTAGGTTACAATTAAACTATAATATTTTAAAACAAATGTTTTTTTTATTTTGTTTTTGAAATAAAAACGGATGAAATAGAAATTAGTTTAGAAAAAGATAACGAAGACCTCCTAGATTAATGGACTTTATCTATCCTTTGCTTACAAATATTTTTGAGAGTGTGCTAGTTTGACAAAAATACGTAAAAGCCTTGAATTATAAGTATATATAATATAATCTTAGCAACTCCGAACATAAGCTTAATTAACAAAGTCAGTACTAAGAAATTGCTACTAATTAATTAAACTCAAAGTCGCAAAGTTAAAACCAAATACACTCTAATCTCATCAAGTACTTGGAACTAACGGGAGTGGTTTCGGTCCACTGCAGTGGACCGTCCACTGCCCTCTTTTAGTCATTAAATTTGCACACCGCATGCGGTACAAATTTAGTATAGAAAACCGCAGTGGACCGAAGCCACTCCCGGAACTAACCCAATGCACAATTTCAATCCAATGTATATAATCAATCTCTAAACCTAGAAGAGAGATATTTGTGAAATAAATGGTTACTTGGAGGAACAGATAAGAAATTAGTGGTTTGAAGGAGTAGTGACCCATATGTTGCCCAAGCCTAAAACAAAAAGGAAGGGGAATGAGTTGTCCAAGGGAAGCAAACAAAAAAAGGTTCATAGTGGGAGACATGACATGTTTTGGTGACTTAGAAAGTAATTTACTTTGTTTTTTCAGAAGAAATATGCATACACAAAACAAACTTGATAGATGTATGATGTTTTCATGCAACTGGAAATATATATTTTCTGATATAGATTTTTTTGTTTGTCAAAATTCTGATATAGATATATTGTATATATGTTTTTTAAAAATAAACCATATGGTAGGCATGGCTTATGAATTATGAAATTTATCTCAACAAGCTTATAATTATATCATGTCGATATAGTGATGATTAAATTAGACTTTCTTTCATTAATTATTGAAGATTAATGTCACTGGCATAGACTGCAGATAAAGTGAGTTTACGAGGCCTTCCCTTCATTGATACTCCCTCCTGTCGATATAGGACGAAATATAAAATATATTTTTTATATTTGTCAATTTTTTTTATCCCTATTTATGCT
The DNA here is from genome assembly GCA_025563575.1 of Acacia pycnantha. Lineage (NCBI taxonomy): Eukaryota > Viridiplantae > Streptophyta > Magnoliopsida > Fabales > Fabaceae > Acacia > Acacia pycnantha. Next base: position 1,166,936 of record JAMWYP010000060.1, read on the forward strand.
TCCTCAAAAATAATTAAGGAGAAGAGAGAGTGAAGGAATTAAGGAAAATGACTAGGGGGTTTTAGAAAATACATTTCATATTAACTAACTTCCTTAATCTAATTAAATTATATAAATATATCTTATATCACCGGATGGAGTATTCGATTGAGCTATATTTTTATGTGATTTTTCATAGTAAAATTGGGATTCTTAATGCATTTTTTGGAACTTTATTGTATGATTAAACACTAATTTGATGTATGGACATTTCTATTGAATTAAGTAAAATTAGGGGTAAAATGGTCATAATTTATTAACTATTCATGCAAATGATTTCTTAAACTTTTGATGCTACATTGTGTTTAATCTTGCTTTGTAGATGTTTAAAAAGAAAATTTGAGATTTCGAAAATGTCAATTGGGGTCGGAATTAATATTTTTGAGTAAGGGGAAAAGTACAGAAAAGAGCCCCATAATTCATGGAAATTACAAATCTACGAAGGAAAATATCCAGATAAAATTACATAAAATTACCCCAAATGGTTATAAATTATAATATGACCCAGAAATATTCCAAACACTTTCAGTTTAGTCCCTCGAGAATTTGCAAAGTTTGCACTTAGGTCTATCAGACCTAAAGTAGAGACCCGAGACTGGATATACAACACAGTGTAGCGCCGCGGCAACGAGATCGGGGACTCACGCTCTAATCACCATCCTTCTCCACGTCCGTTGCCGGTGACTCTCGCCTTCATCACTACCGTCAGCCGGCGACATCCCTTCTCATCACCTTTCCCTTTCACCATCGTCTCTCTCCGGCTTCACTGTCACCATCAGAAATCTGAACTGGGGGCGGCGAGCGTGAAAACAGAGCTCGACAGAACGAGCTGCAGAAGAGATCACGCCGCGGACTGGCGCCTCCGACCACTGCCGTCAACACTCCCCCGTCCTTACCTCTGTTATTACGTCACCGTTCCCCTGTTTCCCCCATAGCCGACAATCCCATTTTCTTCAAATTCCAGATTCGGTTTTCACTCAATTTCCATGGATTCTCAATGTCCAGATGAAGCTATGGCTAAGTTTAAACTCATGAGTGGCTAATTCCTTTGCTTAGTGATGAGGGTTTGTGTTTAAGATCAACGAAAGTTTTCTATCATTCTATTTGTCTAGAATTATATATTTAGATTGGAAAGTTTGAGAGTGACTGTAAACTGATATTGATGTTAATTATCTTTATTAGTTTGATATTTGTAGTTGAGATTGAATTTTGTATTGTGAAGATTATATGTGTTTTAATTTCTTGTGGGGACTGTATAATACTCAATTTCAAGAAAACTCACGTTATATTATTTCAATCTTAATTACACATTAAGTGGTTTTAAACAATATTTGAAGAAGTAGTAGTTAGCTATGTTTATAGGAGTTATTATTAATTGAAAATATTTGTAGTAGTTAGGAGCTTTTCTCTCTAATTATTAGACATTTTTTCTATTTTTTTAAATTTTTTATATATGTTATCTTGGGGTTTTTTCTTTAAAATCTGATGAATTTTAACTCTCATAATCTTTTTGAGCAAAGATAGTCATTTCTTCATTACCAAGAACACCATTATTCATATTTTCAATTTCATACTCATTTTCATACTCCATTCCATTTTATAAAAAAAAAAATACCAAAAACAATAGTTAGCATTTAATTTAATTGCATTCTTATTTTAGTTTATTAATTTGAAAATCCAAAACCAATTTTTCCCTTTGTTTTCATTGCATTTGCATGGCATTTAGATTATTTAGCATTCAATAAAAGACTCATTGAGAAGAGAGAACGATCATAGGTTTGTTTATACGCAATCCTTAATTAATTTTATATTGTGAACCCCAAGGCTAATGATAAAAAGCCCTCATTAGTATTTGATTAGGAAATTCAAAGTGGCCGGTGATGTATGATTGAAACATGTAGAGGATACCTGCAAGAGAGATTATATATAATTTGTAAAAGAGATATAGTAAACGTGCAGGCTTTGAATGAGTGAGACATATGTTCGAACGTGGCTTAAAGAAAGAAAGAAAATGAAGGGGACTCAGATGTCGTTGTTATTGTTATGTTAAAATTGTTTTTGTTTGAAAGTATCTTTGGCTGTACTTCTTCGTAATTTTCTGATGTATAATCACTAGTCATTACAAATACTCCTTAGATCTCATTTGGCACAGAAAATAAAGTAAAATAAATAGAAATAAAGGGAAAAAATTGATAGTACCTATACCTCCTGTTCTAACTTCTAAGTACGTATTAGTAGTTAAAATCTCGATTTATCACTACGATTTTACGTTTTTACGATTTTCTTTCATTAAAACGATTTTACTAATTTTCCAAACGCTTTTATGTTTTTACGATTTTTTTACGTTTTTACTACTTTACGATATTACGTTTTACGCTTTTTTATCCCTCTTCTGATTTTACGTAAAATCTCAATTTTAACTACCTCGGTATTCCTTTTAAACTATTTCATAGAAATTAACCAATTTAGTTAATTTAGGTAGTGGTATTATATTTGTCAGCAATTTGTATGATTTTCAAGAATTACTCTTTAAAAGTAATGGGTAATCTCTTTCCATCTAACTAATGAATCTTCACTTTTTTAATTAATCAATAAGGGTATTTTTATGGAGAAAACATTAATGGACTAGATAATTTGAAATGGGTCTTATAAAAGGATTAAGGAAATTATCTTCCCAAAAAGACTCCAAACAAAATGATCAGAGGCAATACTGGAATATTAGATTATTGTCAAAGCATTTTGCATGTCCCTCTGGATCTACGTATACATCCCCAGCAGTATCAAGCCTTAAGTTTCCAAAAGAGATTATCGTTATTATAACCAATATTATGGCTCACAATTCACAAACAGATTCAGATCCTTAAGTTTATTAACGCTTCTGACTCATAGTTAGCAATATGTGGCTCCTATATATATATAATATAACTTTTTTGTGTGTCAAGTAGCTCCTATAAAACAACAAATACAGAACCTTTTAAATTGCATGCATATTGACTTGGAAATTTCTCTATCTCTTGAACCAAGCTTGATCACTCTATATATAATAAATGATTTTGTTAGAATAAAGCAAATGAAAATAACAATTTGACAAAACAAAACAAATATCTCTGGTGGGATTATGGATCATCAATTCAGAGAAAGAACACTCATGCCTCTAACACATTAACAATATCCTACCTAGCAGATGGAGGTGAGTATGATGATCCAGACTGAGAATAACCTGTTTCCAATGTAGTTCTAGAGATTAAACTGCTGTTTTCTGCACTTTCAACAAGTGATGTTTCCAAAGACAAACAATGCTTTAGATCAATTACAACAGAACTTATATCAGGCCTTTTGATTGCTTCTGGTGTAATGCAAGAAATGGCTATCTCTAGAAACGTCCATGCTGAAGCAGTATTGAATTTTCCTTCTAATCTTGGATCTACAATAGATTGTATATCCCCAATCTCAAGCTTTGGATTGACCCAATCAGATATGTGACGTGTCCCTTCATCAGATGTTTCGGTTATTGCTCGTTGTCCAGTCATTAGCTCAAGCAGAACTATCCCAAAACTATAAACATCACTTTTTTTGTTCAAGTTTCCAGATTTATGGAACCTGAAAATTTTGCAAGATTTATTAGTCTTTGAAGAAATTGGTTAAGCTAAGCACGTAGTTTATGTTTAACCATCAATGCCAAATTTCAAGGCTGTAGATATTACTTTAAGTTGCAATTGCATGTATTGCAGGATGGTTTTGAATGATGAACAGTATGTAACATTTATAAGCTATTCTATTATATTTTGCTGAAGTTGAGGAAATTAGAACAAATTTATATTTTGGGCATCAATAAGGAGTGGAAAGAAAAAACCATAAAAAAATGTATGATATATATAACAGCATACTCAGGATCGAGGTAGCCCAATGTTCCAGCAGGACGAGTTGAAATATGAGTATCAGTATCATTAGCAAAAGCTTTAGAAAGTCCAAAATCAGCAATCTTGGCATGCATGTTTTCACTTAGCAAGATGTTAGAAGATTTTAGGTCTATGTGAATTATTGGTGGTTTACAACCATTATGTAGATAGTCCAATCCTGCATTTCCATTGACCAATTAAAGTGAATACTTAAGCTATATAATAAAGGTAAAGAATATAAATTGAACAATAAAAAGGAATATGCATTGCCAAAGCAATATGGGAAGAAACAAAAGTCTACAAACCACATGCCGCATCCAATGCAATTTTAAGTCTCTCATTCCACATCAAAATATCTGGGTTCTTCTCTGCAAAACATTTGATTTTAACACCTCATCTTAATATATATATGTGTGTGTGGAGAGAGAGATATAGAAGGACCTAAAAGAATTAAACGTAAAAATTAAGACTTAACAAACCTGATAGCAGGTTCCGGAGATTTCCCTTTGCCATGTATTCATAAATCAGTGCTCTCATGTCGCCATCATCACAATAACCAATATAAGAAACTAGATTTTTATGATAAATAAAGGACAACAGTTTTGCCTGCATTAATTTTGAATCGTGTTTATATATCATGATTGGATAAAATTATCTAGTAGTACTATAATATAATATAAAAGAAATAGATAAAAATTCAAGATAATTCATTAATGATAATTTTCTCTTATAACCTCTGATTGAAACTCTTTAAACCCTTGCAGTGATGAATTGGAAAGTAACTTGACTGCAACTTGTGTACCATCTATTAGTCTTCCAAGGTACACCTTTCCAAATCCCCCTGCTCCAATTTCAGTTGCAAAGTCATTGGTAATACCATGAACTTCAGCCTGAGAAAATCCTTGATTATTTGATTTAATCTGACCATCTTTCTTGGACGACAATACTGCAGCAATATATGTACAATAGAATTTCAATCTATATCTGTGTATATGGATTTTTCTTGAATTTAGAAATATAATACAATGGAATATTATTTGGCAATATTTCACAGCAAAATTTTCCATTTCACATAAAAGAAAACTAAGGGCCATCTATACAAAATATTAATCAAAAGGACAGATTTACATAACATTTCAAAGATTCATACAAAATAAATAAATACAAATAATATAAAAGAAAATTGGGGCACTTTATCACCTTTCTTAATTCTTTTATGTTTGGAGAGCATCAAAGTAATGCAGACAATTATTACAAGAACTGCTACAGAAGCTAAGGATGCAACAAGTGGTTTTATGAACTTTTTTGTAATGGTTTTGCAAGAATCTGCCTGACAGAGATCTGGATTTCCATCCGAACTAAGAAAACAGAACATCAATATACAAGTGTCAGTTTTAATGTATGAGTAATGAATTGATGCATCACAGAGAACATGGAAAGTGAAAGAAAAATGAGCTGGTAATAAATTTTAGGGGGAATTACTATGAGGTCCCAAGGAAGGGACTTCATTATCAAAAAGTCCCAGTGATGAGTAAGATATTATCATTTTTAACACTACAATTTGTCATTGCAGATGTCTCAATTGTCATTGGGACTTCATGGTAATGAAGTTCTTGGGAGTGGGACTTCATTATAATTCCCCTAAATTTTAAGGGTTTGTGTTGAATATAAACATACATCAAAGTTAAATATGACTTCTTCCTCAGAGCCTTCGGAATTGTGCCTGCGAGATTATTCCCTGTCAAATTACTGAAAATGCATCACGTAAGATAATTTGCAAAACTTTGTAAACAAGAAAAGAGTATTGCTATGCTCAAGTGTTGCAACTCACAGCAGATTCAAATTGGGTAGTTCTGCTAAAGATTCTGGTATTTCTCCTGTTAATTGGTTGTTCGACAAATCCCTTCAATGTGAAACTCATTATTAGTACCATCACACATAATTATTAAACCAGAGGCATGCCTTTTAGACAGACAATGTGAATAGAAGTTGACCGTAATTGCATATATAGATGATACTTACAAGGCTTCCAACGTCATGAGATAGGAGAATGAAGGTACAATCAGTCCTGTCAATTTGCTTGAGCTTATGTTCCTGTTTACCAATTGTTAACAATAAAAATGTTGCCAAGAAAAACACAAGCAGAGAACCAGAAAGATTGAAGTCAAAGTAAAGACAAACAATTTTTATGCTACTTAAATAATATTACACACAGACACATATAAAACAGAGCAACAGGGGATATATATACTCTTGAGCGAGATTGTTTAGCTACTTGGTAAAGTTCACTTTCCATGAAAATCATCAAACATTACAACTCTGAAAATTATAAAAGGTCAAAAGATCATTATTACTCACAAAGAAGTGACCCTTGGAATGTTCTGTGAGTAATTGCAAGTCACACCTTTCCATCTATACTCTTTTGGCATGCAGGGATCACCTTGCCAACTGATTCTCATGATGTTATAAGCATGCTTAATGGCCCGCATAGCATCAACTGTTAAATGAAAGTAACCTAGTGATCTTTCAAAATATAACAAAATATGAAATTTGATAGAGAATTGTGTTGAGGAACAAAAAAATTTTGGCTTCTATAGATGAAAAACAACTAATAAGATATGATATGCCAACTTGACACGAACAGCCACTATTCTCAAGTAAACAGAGAAAGATGATAAGATACTCCCTCTCTAGTCTTTAATATAAGACATAATTATCTAATTTGATTACATCAAAAAGGAAGTTAGTTAAGTTAGTTAATATGATATGTATTTTCTAAAATATCCTAGTCAACTTCCTAAATTCCCTTATCCGCTCTCCTCCTTGATTATTGGTGAGTGATCATTAATAGGTGTAAATTAAAAAAAGATTAACAAATGTGAAAAACATGTCTTATATTTAAGACCAACATGAACTCTCCAAATTTATGTTATATTAAGGAGCAGAGATAGTGATAAAATCAATCAATCAGTTTATATACTTGCCATCTTGTTCATGAGTTGGGGTATTTGGTTGGGGTAGTGCTTCATAAACCTCATAAGCATTGATCATGGGAGGTAAACCAGAACCCGGGGCCGATGTGATTGAAATACCCTTTAAGGCAACCCCTTTTGGAATTCTCTGAACCAAGTTATAAACATCCTGGTATTTAAGAGTTACAGGCTCTCGGATCGTATCAGTGAAAGTAATTTCCATGCTTCTTACTTGACCCTTAGAATGCTCCTCGAAATCAAAAAAATGAAGGTAAACATAGTGTTCGCTATCTGCTGTAACATTAATGGAGGTCAAGTTGATATATAAGGAAGACGAAACATTATTCAGTGGCCGCACTGCAGTTGTTAACACTCCAGTTGGTAATCTGTACTCTTTCACATCACTTTCAATTGCTTCTGATGTGGAGAATCGCTCTGAGTTGTCGATCTTTCCATTGTACCAGGACCTACCATAGATATCATCTGCATAGCTGCATGCATTATTGTGTCATCAAAAGGCGTCAATGAACTCTACTTATTATAAGTATGACTTTTTACACTAAAAATTGTGACGTAGGCTCAGTAGGTTTAAAAAATAGACTTTATAGACTTGACCTTGAGAACTAGTCTTGATAGTGTCTGACTTTCTAAACCGCCCTTATCTAGACCAGTATGAGGTGAGGTCTATAAAGTTATTTTGCATGGAACTGGTTTCCCTACTAAGCAAAGTGTTTAGAAGGGAGAATTAATCAGATTTGGACTGTTGAGATCTGATTTGATGGTTCATATTTGTTTTTTTAAGTTTGTATTTTCTTTAAAAAAGTATTTTAATGGGTATAGAATTTAAAATAAAGACAATCTCTTAACTATTGTTTTTTTTAAAAAAAAAAAATTTATTTAATAAACCATCATTTAAAAAAAAAAAACCTTAAATCTAGATTGCATAGATTAGATCTAGATGGTTCAGATTTGATTAGTTCTCCCTACTAAGCAAAATGCTTGTTAGGGAAACTGAGTCCCATTTGGAACCAATCTAAATGTTCATTTTTGCACCAGTCTTATAAATTCAAGAGCAACATTAAATGAACATATATATGTCAAGAGACACATACCTGATAAAGTTAAGGCCTTCAGACATACCCAAATTAACACCTGTCAAGAGACCTAATGGCAGCAAACTAGAGGCAGCTCTGTATATAGAATTTGACAAAGGCCATAGTTCCAACAATGAAATAAAAGGTGTCCCTTTACCAACGTTTATAAGACACACATCGATGTAGTTTGTCGGGGACACATGAACGACTCTTTTTCGTCGAATTACATTGACATTTTCGAAATCAACTTCTGCCCACAAATTAACGCCAAGATGTAAATGGAAATATGGAATAGAGCTTTTGTTGTCATAGTTTCCATATGACATGAAAGTCCTAATGAGATAGTTTTTGTTTTTGCCTTGCTTGGGTCTTAGTGTGTAGCAATTCCTTTTCCCTTCTGGAAAACTCCTCACCGTTTTCATCTGTTCCGAAACTTGCTCTTGGCTATAATCAAAAGTGTCATTAGAAGATACATTATATATTTTGCCAGATTCTACAAACTGTGCGTCATCTGCCTCATGAAAGAATCCATTTGTATCCCAAATTTCTTGAGTTACCCCACAATCAATGCTTATCACCCCTGATTAAATTGGAAAACAACAACAAAATATTAAATTTTACGTATGTTTAGTGGGGTGTAGCTAGACAAATACATATATATGTCAGAAATGAAATCCATTAATGCTGGCTCATTCTTCAAATTCCATGCAGCTGCAAATTATTGTGTAATTAATATCCCTACCATTCTTCTCGTAACGAATTCTTAACCACTTCATCAAGATTAGATAAGTTTGTTAAAATTGGTTAAAGTTATTGAATCTGTAAATTTTTTTCCTGATATTTCAATGCTCCCCCTATTTTATTTTATGAATGATCATGTTCCACTTAATTATATTAATTCATATATATGTCCAAAGATTGATTAATGCTTCAGAAAAATTGTGCCAAGTCACACACACGTGTATGTATGTATAAAATAACTTTCTCTGCCTTTGGGCTAATATTACACACACAAACAAACAGATACATACATACATACATACATACATACATACATACATACATACATACATACATACATACATACATAATGATTACCGACACAACAAATTTTAAGAAAAATGTTTTCCTTTCCTATATATGAAGCACAATAGTTAACAGTGGTGCTGTTTCAACCCTTTAATTGAAAGTCAAATTTTGGATTTGGATCATTCTAGCTAGTTGAGTTTTAATTGAGGATATTTACCATATAGATTACAATGTAATGGAAAGTTGAAGGGTGGAAGTAGGTGCCCTGTCAAGGGTTTACGACTTGACTTATTTTGAGTTACCCTATTTAGTAAATAGATTAAGTTTAGGCTTAGATCTATTGCTAAACCTACTTAGGCAAATAGGCCAAATATATTTTGATAAGGCCTAGCCCTTAAGTCTACAAGTATGGTACTGTTTATCTTTTTCTAAAAAATAGTTGAACTATTATATATAATTATATACTAATTTAAAACAATATTATAAATTATCTATAAGATTACCAATTTAGCCTAACCATGAGTTTTATGTCAATCACTCACTTCTCCATTTCTTCTCTTCAACCACTCAAGACAACAACACTACTACTGGTCCCTCTCTCCTAAATTGCATTATTCGTTGAGGCATAATAATTGTTGTGAGTTTATTTTAGTGATGCTAATGAAATATTATAATATCAATAGGAGGAGTTTATCCTAGTTTCTATGGAAAAACCCAAAGAGATAAATATAGTTTTACACGCCACTTGTAGTGTTTGGTTGATTTTAATAGAATATATCTCCTTGGTCTTAAAAAAAGGCCCAATTGTTTAAAATTTCCCTATGGAATTTGGAAGGGAATTACCCTTGTTTGAAGTTGAAGCAACAACTATCAAGTACATATTCCAGAGGCTTTTTGTATTCCAAATATATCTTACTCATTGTCGCCAGGCTTTCTTTTCTTTTTCTCACTAAACTCTTATGTTGCATGTGAGAATCTAGGACTTAGGAAATTATTCCAATTATTAGCCAAAATCGGTTTCCAATGAGTATTGAACATACTGGCCAAAATACTAGCCAAATCCTATTGTATCAAAACTTCAATATAAGATATGAAATTCATGACAAATTACATTAAGCATATGTAAGTCACCAAATGATTTTTCTTATACACTCCATGTAATGCCCATAAAACATATCTAGTTATAAACTAGTAATACCAAAATTAGTGAAGACATTTAAAATTTTATAAAGATAATATTTTTTTCCATATATCAAAATTACACAACTTAAGTTAGTTTAAAAATCATTGTCTATGGTAAACTCCAAAAGCGTTTCGACATATGTTTAAAGGAAAAATCATAAAAACCAATCACAGATTTCAACTTGGTGTTAAAAATAATTACGCAATCATAAGAAAACTTAATAATGAAACGAGTCCTGAGAATACAGGAATCTAAATTCCAATTTAAAGAAGAAATTGAAGTGCTTACGGCTTGGATCAGTATCACCACCATCTGATGCCGGAACAACCTGTGCTGAATTTCGAAGGTCAATGAAGCAAGACACAGATACAAGCAAAGCCACAATCCATAGTGGTGCTATCTTCATGGTTTTCTTAAAGTTTTAAGCGCAGAGAGAGATAAAGAGAGAGTTGAGGTGCATGATTTGAGACCATTATCTATTGGAAAAAAGTTAGCCCCAAATTACTAGCATGCATGCAATAATTAATATTATGGGGAAAAAAAGTGCCTGGGTTTAGAAAATTGGGAGAAAGGAAGCTAGCTAGATTGCAAAAGATAATTAATAACAATTAGGGTATTGGATGATGCACCTTAACCCTTTAAAAAGAAAATAATATCAATTTTGATATATTTGTAAATCCAGGAGTCTTCATTGTTGATATGCATTTAAGTGTTACATGCAATTCTTTATTTATATTTGAGATTTCAACTTATAACTGTTTGAACTGATTTTTACAACTTAATTTTATTCTTCATATAAAATTAGCACTAATTGCATTTACACCTCAATCACTTAATTACCTCGAGATTTCCAAAGAGGATACGTGTTGACTCAACCAAATTTCCTGAGACAATACTCCAAAGCCCTAACAACCTTTTTTGGTAGCCATTCCTATTTCCTAACAACCTTTTTTTACCTTTATTTCTAATTCATTTTACTTTATCCGATAAAATGATAAGATCCACTACTTCTGCAGATCTATTTACTATTTAAATTATTTAATTAATACGTAAAATAATTGAGTTGCTTTTTTTGGACCGACTTATATAATTGAGCTGATGTGGGACCAGTATAAAAGAATTTAATACCTTATGGAAAAGATAAGAAATGCGGTGTTCGAATGAGTCTCTCACACGTACACGGTGGTGCTAAAGATGAAATGAAAGCAATCAGTGGGTTGGAGAAAAAGATGATCGTGAAAGGCATGAAATGTTATTGAGAAAAAGATAGTCATGCACTTAAAGTATAAGATCATATATAATACGAATTGTTGTATGCTTAACGATTATCTGTTCATAATATTTAAAGGGCAAAAGAGCCCAAGCGCATCTCCCACAAAAGGGAAGGGGAGTGAGTTGTCCAATAAAAAGCAAAACAAAAGAAAAAGATCATACTAGGAGTCATGATTAGTATGCAATTTACTTTTTTTTTCTAGAATAAATATGCTTGCACAAAACAAACTTGTAGATGAGGGCTTCAAATATACTGCTAGAATTTTTTTTTTTTTATTGTATATGTTTCTTTTTTGCTCGGAATGTATTGTATATGTTTCAAAAGTACATACTAATCATGACTTTTAAATAATGCATCTCATATCAAGTTGACAATGACATATATGAAGGTTGTTGTTAATCGTTATTGTTGGTGAGAGACAAAATAAAAAAAGCAGATAGTGATAGAGGCATGTAATATGCTAAAGTTGTTATTTTTAGAAAGTATCTTTCATTCTATTGTTTTGTAATTTTCCCATGTATATACCTTTCAAAATCCATTATCATTGCAAATACTTTGATCTAATTTGGCACAGAAAATATATAAAGTAAAATAAATACAAATAAGGGGGGAACATGATAGTACTTCTACTTCATAGAAATTAACCAATTTAGTTAACCAATATTTCAACAACTGGTGATTACTTATTACAGTACAACCAATATTATATGGCTGACAAAGAGCTCAAATTCTGAAGTTTGGCGTTTCTTACTCAAAGTTAGCAATATGTAGCTCCTATATATAACTTTTTTTGGGTCAAGTAGCTCCTTCAAAAAAAAAAAAACAGAATCTACATTGAGCATATATATATTTGAACTTGGCTTAGTTTATGCAATTTGTAAATTTCTCTATCTCTTGAACCAAACTGTAACATCCCATTTTTAAAGCGGATTTTTTTTTTTTCAATCAGAGTAGAGCAATGGAGCGAAAGAGTAATTGATACATAATCAAATATAAACCAGAGTGTAACATAGTATGGATAATACAGTCATCCTACTGTTCCAAAAGTGAATACAAAAGCGGAATAGAAAATTCTCCGGCCAGTGGTCTAATCGTGCTGCTTCCCTCGATCTCCAACTCTCGGTCCTCCGGACCCTGAAGCTACAGCTGAGATCCAATTTACCCCATTGGATCTCAGGTAACGGTTAACCTTATACTCAAACAATACAGTATACAGACAACAGATATTCAAGACAATACAACAGTATATATATCAGTACATAAGCATACAGCAGATGCATGATTATCATGACGACAGAACATAAGCACAGAGCAGTATGTAAAGCCCCATAACATAACAACAACAACAACAGCTTGCACATAACCAGTGCCACGATAACCACTCGTGTCCTCAGCGCTAGGAAAACATAACGGCATTATTATGACTATAACCCGTGTAAAACTGTCTGTATATTCGGTCTACGAACGTATCTATCACATATATGTATTTAAGCAAAGACATGATTAGTGTTACAGTACGCGTCCATACCTCTGTTGACAAAATACGGTACTTCTGGTACGTTTGACGGAAAACTGTACTTTTGACTTAACAATGGCCGACAATGCACGTCGAGCAATGAACAACAGCGGTATGACGGCGGTTCGTGATCAACGATTTCCTATAGGAATAATATCACATTTGTCAATATTTGACATCATAACAGGCATTTTAGGTACAAATTACCATTTTGCCCCTATTCCCCTAATCGCCGTAATTTCGCCAGCGCTTCGCTACTTTAACTCTATTTCTCCAAAATTTTAACATACCTCTTTCTCCAACATATTTTTGAAATAAATATCATATCTACCCCTAAAACATGATATCTAAATCATACTTGAAAAACTAAAGATCTAACACTCCTACTATAACTACCGAAAGAACTTCAGACTAAAGACCGAAAAACTTACTCAGAGCTTCGCTGCAAATTTCCCCGGACTCCTTCCTCTTCCTCTTGCTCCAAATTTTCGAACTTGGCTTGTGGTTTTGGTGTGAAGAATACAAATGAGGCAATGGGCTATTTATAGGCAATTCTAGTGCACTATCACTACTACAAAATAGGGATACGGCGTCCTATTTTCGGTACATTTAACGTCTTTTTTCTATGAGACGTCTATTTGGGGGGCGTTATAGGCGGAACTTATGGCGTCTAATTGTCTAATTTTTTAATTAGACGCCATAAGTTCAGACTTTCGGCGTCCTAAAATTTTTAGGACACCATATGACTTTAAAAAAAAAAAAACCACGAACCTGAGGTGGGGTTGGCCGTGGAAAAGGAATCAGAAGTTTAATAACAAGAACAACATAACAACAATCAACATATATACTTCCAGAAAAACCAGCAACAACAACATATCAACAAAGACAGGAAAAGGAAAAACAGCATAGATCCAAAATTCAGTCCAAAAATCTAGATACAATTAGAAAAACAAGCTGCAAATGAAGTTGAAAGAACTAAAAGACTCACAAATGGAATCAAATCCAAAATCAGAATCAGATTCGCACCCCACACAAAGAAGGCACAGGGTAGAGAAACATAATCAGATCCAAAATCAGAGATGAAAGGGTGAGCGACGGAGGTACACGAAAGGTTCTGAGTCGAGACCCAGGCATATCCGAGGGTTTGGTCTGGCAGAGAAAGGCGGAGATCCGACGCCTTCATCGCGACCCAGGCCATAGATCCGACGAGTTTCATCACAACCCAGCAGATCCGTCGAGCTTCATCGTGACCCACTCCGGCGAGCTACGGGAGTCGGGAAGATGATGAAGTTGGTGGTGTCGGCTGAGATCCGGCGAGATGAAAGAGAGAAGGCGATGGAGATGAGAGAGGGCGATGGAATCATGGAGCGCAGAACGAAGAACGAAGTGAAGGTTGAAGGTTATCACGCGCGCCGGGGGGGATATTTCAATATTAAAGAATAAAGGTTATCATCAATCACGTGCGCGCCGGTGGGGGGGATATTTCAATATTAAAAAATAAAAAATAGAGAGTGAGGCCCTGTATATATAAAAAAAGTCACTTTTTGGTGTCTAAGTTTGAAACTTAGACGCCAAAAGTGATTCTTTTGGCGTCTAAGTTTCATAATTAGACGCCAAAAGTGATTCTTTTTGGCGCCACACTTTTCATTTACCGCATTTTTTCTTTTTTGAATCACTTTTGGTGTCTAAGTTTAAAACTTAGACACCAAAAGTGATGCTTTTGGCGTCTAAATTCGAAACTTAGATGCCAAAAGTCAGCTTTTCTCACATTTAATTACAAGAATGCCACCGCCTTTATTTTTTACTTCCTTTTTTAAAAATAGGACCCCAATTAGAGAAGTAAAAGCTATATTTTGTAGTAGTGTATTCACCCTTTGTCAGACCGGATCTCAACCGTCAGATCGCACTTCTATGTGTTGGCTTCATCTTGGCCCTCAAACACACCTTGGCCGACCTCCCCCCCTTAGGTGGCACAAAGTGACATCATCTTTGATGATGTCACAAGTTGCTTTTTGCCTCCGGCCCGATAAATTTCCCCGATCGGTGTCCGAATCGCGAAATCTTGCAAAATCTCAAAATTCCGGGGATATACCACTGAAGATCTTTTTTCCCTCTTTCAAAATACTTGGGTCAACTAAATTTTTGATCCTATTCAGGGTGTCTTCGGTTCCGCTGAAGATTTTGGATATCCGCCTTCGGTTGCAGAAATCACTTCGGGTAACAACATCTTCGGGACAAAAATCTACTGATTCATAAAATGCCCAGATGCTTACCAACTCATTCTTGGATTTCAAGTTATGGCTTGGTTTCTATAGGTTTTCATTTATTTGATTTGCTTTTTGAACATCAGATTGATTCACAAAATAACTTCGGAGACAGCCTACTCCGAGGTAAAAATTCACTTGTTTAGAATATACTCTGGTTTTAGAAACCTTGTTCATGTTTTTCTAGATAGGATTTAATTTCTATCGGTTCTCGTTTATCCTATTTGCTTTTACAACTTGACTACTACTTAACCATAGTTGCATGATTTTTAATGGAAAATCCTATCCCCTTATCCTCTTGAGATTTTCGGTCCTTTTTATTATTATTTTATTTATTTTCTGTTTTTATAATTTATTTAATTATTTAATATTATTTAAAATAATTATTCAATAATTATTTTATATAATTTTTTACAACATTTTCCTATTGGTCCATACTTTTTTTTAGGCTTAAAATTACTTAATCTCATATATTTTTATTAATATTTTTCCAATAATTAGCAAATATATTTTATGCTAATTTTAGCCATAAACCACTAATTATAGGGTTTTACATAATTATCTTTGGATTTTCCTTTGTTTAAGCTCAACTAATTAGCCAATAATTATTTAATTAATTACCCACTAATTTTTGATAATTTTATTAATTAAAATAACTCATTACCTCACAACTTTTATACTGACATTAGTATTTTATGTCCCATGCATTATATCAAAATTCACGGGGGCATTTTGGCCATTATAATACTTTTTGATTTTCCCCCTTTATTTTTTCAAGGTTATATTTTATTAAATTACCAAAATTAGAGACAATATACTCTCTTAATTTTAATAATTATTTTACTGCTTTCTAGGATTTTTCATAATTTCCTTAGGTCATTATATGCTCCACAAGGGCATTTTAGTCATTTTGACTCCTTATTATTTTTCCCTAATTTCTAAGAGATTTTTCCCTCATAAATACGATAAATATAACATAGAAATTGAGACCGCAATTTTACTTATCAGAAATAGTCATTTTATTTATCCGGGTATTACACAAACAAGCTCGGTTTATATAAGAAATGAGTTTGTTAGAACAGAGCAAGCAAACAAACAGTTTGACTAAGCAAAACAAATCTCTGTGGCTCTATAAACAATCCTACCTAGCAGAAGGAGGTGAGTATGATCCAGACTGAGAATAACTTGTTTCCAATGTAGTGTTTGAGATTAAACTGCTGCTCTCACCACTTTCAAGTGGTATTTCCATAGCCAAACATTGCTTGAGATCAACTACAACTGAATTTATATCAGGTCTTTGGATTGCTGTTGGTGTAATGCATGACATGGCTATCTCTAGAAACTTCCATGCCGAAGCAGTACTGAATTTTCCTTCTAATCTTGGATCCACAATGGCTTGGATATCCCCATTCTCAAGCTTTGGATTTACCCAATCAGATATGTGACGTGTGCCTTCAGATGTTACAGTTATTGCTCGCTGGCCAGTCAATAGCTCAAGTAGAATTATTCCAAAACTATAAACATCGCTTTTCTTGTTCAAGTTTCCAGATCTATGGAATCTGTAAATCATGCAAGATTAATTAGTCTTTTGAAAACTTGATTAACTAAGCTATGCAGATAATACCTCCGGTCCTAAATATAAGTCTCAGTTGATTTTTTGGAAAGATTAAGGAGGCTATTTAAATTACTTTAAAGTATATATATATATATATATATATATATATATATATATATAAACTAATTTGTTTGACTTATAAACTGATATATAATCTAATGATATACAACATATGATATGATTAAGTAACTTATTTAGCTTCCTAAATCTCTCAAAAAAAAATAAAAAATCAACTAGCTGGTGTTATATTTAGGACCGTAGGGAATGGTTTATTTTTACATACTCAGGGTCCAGGTAACCAAATGTGCCTGCAGGGCGAGTTGAAATATGAGTGTCAGTGTCATTGGAGAAAGCTTTAGATAGTCCCAAATCAGCAATCTTGGCTTGCATGCTTTCACTTAGCAAGATGTTAGAAGATTTTATGTCTCTATGAATTATTGGTGGCTTACAACCATTATGTAGATAGTCCAATCCTACATTTCAATTGACCAAAATTAAGGTGAATACTTAAGCTTAATAAATATAGGATTAAGTAGCATCTAGCACCAAAAGTGTTTTATTCAGTATCCTAAGGTAATTGAGCAACTTTGCCATTAAATGTCTAATAAGGAATGAGTACCTTAAACATAGATATTAAGTACTACAGGAAAAAAAATTTGGGGTGTTGAATGCTCTAGAAATTACTTTAAGAAAATGAGTGCTATTGAAAAAGTACTTCTAGGTGCTTAATGCTACTTAACCAAAAAATATAAATTGAACAACAGAGAAAAATGAAGTGCCAAATAAAAGTCTACAAACCACATGCTACATCCAAAGCAACTTCAAGTCTTTCATTCCACTTCAAAATATTTGGGTTATTATCTGCAAAAAAATTCATGTGCAAAACAATTGTCATGCATCCCTCCAAACTAACTAATTATGTGAGAGACATCGATCTTAGAACCGTTGAAAATTAAACTGTCAGGGCAAATCATAAAAAAACTAGTAACCTAAACTAAAACATAAAATAATTACTCTTATATATATATAGAGAGAGAGAGAGAGAGAGAGATTTCTTGAATTGACATAAAATTATTATGAGGTAATGAAAATAATTATTTAATTAATTAAATAATTAAATCAAAAATAAATAAATAAATAAATAAATAAATAAATAAATAAATAAATAAATAAAACGAAAAAAAGGGCAGAAAATAAAAAGAGAAAAAAAAAGAAGAGAAAAGAAAATGAAAACTTAGGTTATAAGTTTTGTATTATTATATAATATAATTTATTAAAGTGAAAAATGATGAATAGTGATTTGATAATTAGGAAACGGATCCTATCTAGAGATCTAGGAATGGGACTTCCAAAGTCAGGATAGAATATTGATCAGTGGAATTTTATCTTCCATTAGATTCTTACGGAAGTTAATTCTGAGTCCAATTGTGCATTTTCCTAATAAGACGAAATAGGAAAATGCGAGATAGGCATATTTTTGGATATGAAGGAAATAAATTCTAACTCAACATCTAGGAATGAGTTTGAATTTATATGGACATATTTGGAATCAGTGAATTTTTCTGAAGAAGTTGATGATTCCAGAAATACGTTTCGACACCGGACGCGTTCGGACACGTTTATCGAGAAAAATTCAACTGGACTATTGGAGCCCTATATGGGATCAAAATTTAGGTTAACTTGGACATTTCTAGTAAGTGAGGAAATGGTTTCAAAGTTGTAAATCCAGAATTTTGAAAGTTCTCCGAAATCACGCGAATCGGCACCGATCGGGAAATTCTATTAGACCGGGTTTGGAGCAACCCAAGTCACCATTTTGGACCACTCCCTTGCAGCCACATCACCTCTGAATTTCGTCCAACTAGCTCCCATGGACAAGAATTATACACCATTTCAAGTTGGATTTTCCATGGTTAAGAACAACCTTGAAAATTCCATATGTGTCCTTAGAAAATTCTATAAATAGGTGCCTTGCTCTTCATATTTCTTCACACCATTTCACTCCTTCCTTGGCCGAACCTAGAGGGAGAAAATAGAGAGAGAAGTTCTGGGCAAAATTGTGCAGAAGTCTTCAACGGGTAAGTCTTTCGGGCTTTAGCTTTTAAGTTCGAGTTTTAGTTCGGTAGTTAGTAGATTTGCTAGTTAGATCTAGGAAGTAGGGGATGAAATTCCTATACTTGTTTTTAGGCCTCATTGCATTGAAAAATATGCCTGAAGAGGTAAAAACATAGTAGGGATCGAGTCTCCGAAAAGTTGAAGCTTTTGAAGTTCTTTCAAAAATAGGGGTTGTAATGCTAGAATAGCCTTTAATTTTTCAAGTATGATTGGATATCATATGGGAGGGTCATTTTAGTCTTTATTTTCGAAAATCAAAATGGCGTCGAAGTTCTGGCGAAATTTTGGGAAGAAAGTTAGTAAGAGTAACGAAGTGCTGGCGAAATTCCGTCAATTAGGGGTATAGGGGCAAAATGGTAATTTTTACCTAAAATGCCAGTCGTAATGTTAAATCACTAATGAAAGTGATATTACTCTTATAGGACGTCAGAAATCCTAATTTGCTGCCGTTACGCTGCCCGACGAGCCGCTGTTGGAGATTTCACGATTTTCCGTAAAAGTACAGTTTTCCGTAAAACGTGCTAGAAATACCGTAATCCGTCAACGAAGGTACGTTCGCGTACTGGTAACCTTAACTCTGATGTTTATTGTATGCGTATGTGTATATTGTCTGTCATGCCAATTGTCTGTCATACCTGTACTCGATCAGTCTTGTTGTTCTGCCATGCCTATTGTCTCATGCCTGTACTCTGATCGTACTTATTGTGTCTGTACTCCGATTGTACTATTGTTCTGTACATCCGACTGTACTATTGTCTGTACATCCGACTGTACTATTGTCTCATACTCAGATTGTACTATTGTTCTCGTATATCCGATCATACTATTGTTGTATATCCGATTGTACTATTGTCGTACATCTCGACTGCATTCGACTGTACTATTGTCTGTACTCACCGTATCTTGTTGTCTGCTCATCCACTGCATCGTTGTCTGCTCATCCGACTGCATCGTTGTCTATCATCCGATCAGATTGTTATTGACATAAAATTATTCTTTAAGTGTAAGTTATATGCTTGAAAATTAAGAATTAACAAACCTGACAGTAGGTTCTGGAGATTTCCCTTTGCCATGTATTCATAAATCAGTGCTCTCATGTCCCCATCATCACAATAGCCAACAAGTGAAACTAGATTTCTATGATAAATAAGGGATAATAGTTTTGCCTGCATTTTGAGCCTTATTATCATGATTAAATAACGAAATTAAGCAAAATAATACTACCTACGATTCCAAATATAAAACACAAATACCAACCACGTACATATTAAGAAAATTGGTTACTGTTAGTTTTCGTATTTCCAATAGAATTTTTTCCAAGTTTGTCCTTGATAATCAAATGATCTATCTTTCCGTATTAATTTTTGAAACAAGCATTTAATAATATAGAGTAACTTATATTTTGAACCACAAGGCTTTAAAAAGAAATGACCTACACTTGGAACTGAGGTAATATAATGTAAAAGAAATGTTTGAAAACCAAAGACATATAACTAATGGTTTTCACCTCTGACTGAAACTCATTCAACCCTTGCTGTGATGACTGAGAAAGCAACTTGACTGCAACTTGTGTGCCATCTTTTAGTCTTCCAAGGTACACTTTCCCAAATCCCCCTACTCCAATTTCAGTTGCAAAGTCATTGGTAATACCATGAACTTCAGCTTGAGAAAATCCATGATTCTTTGATTTAATACGACCATCTTTCTTTGACGACAATACTGCATCAATGTACAATAAAATTTAAAAAATATCTGTGTACTTGAATTTTACTTGTATTAGAAATATTTTTTTCTACCAAACTTGTATTAGAAATCTTGGCAATATTTCACAGAAAATTAAATTTTCATTTCCCATAAAAGGACACTAAGCAAGCACCATCTATATACATATACAAGAAAAAGGGACCATCTGTACAAAATACTAATCAAAAGGACGAATCTGCATAAGAAAAATAAATATAAAGGGTATAATTAAAGAAAAGTGGGGCTCTTTATCACCTTTCTTAATTGTTTTATGTTTGTGGAGCCTCAAAGAAATGTAGACTATTATTGCAAGAACCGCCAGAGAAGCTGCCGATGCAACAAGTGGTTTTATGAACTTTTTTGTAATGGTTTTGCAAGAGCCTGTCTGACAGAGACCTGGATTTCCATCCAAACTAGGGGGGAAATCATCAATATGCAAGTATCAGTTTTAAAGTATGAGCAAACAATTGATGATCTGCAGTGTGAAATAAAAAACATTCTATGTAGAAAATGAAACTACATACTGAGTAATGAGATTAAATTGAGTTTGAATTGTATTAAATATAAACATACATCAAGGTTAAGCCAGTAGTTGACTTCTCCCTCAGAGCCTTGGGAATTGAACCTGTGAGATTATTTCCTGTCAAATTACTGTAAATGCATCAGTGAGATAAATTGCAACACTTTTTGTACAAGAAATTACAAGAAATTGCTATGCTCAAGATTGCAGCTTACAGTAGTTTCAAACTGGGCAATTTTGCTAAAGATTTTGGTATTTCTCCTGTTAATTGGTTGTTTGACAAATCCCTACAATATTGTAAGACTGATTACTAGGGCCATCACGTATAAATTATACTACTTTCGTTTCAAAATATAAGCACCAAATAAATAAATTGTGTAATTTAAAAAATTAGTTAAAGACAATAAATATGTAAAAAATATAGCTTACTTTCCTTTAAAAAAACCTATTTATTCAGAGGGTGAGTGGCAGAGAGAATGAGTGGAAAAAGAGATGAGAGATAATGAGTGAAAAAGATAGATGAGAGAGGTGTTTTATATCCTATATCGGCTAGGAAGGAGAATGAAAGACCCTTATAAGGGTTTAGATACCTCTCCTCTTGACGCGTTTTTAAGCCGTGAGGGGTTAGGGAACCCCAAGAAAGACAATATCGAGAGTGAGGCACTAGATGTTATAAATGATATCAGAGAAAGACTCGGGTCGATGTACCAGCGAAGATGTTGGGACATATAATTATTATATCAGGGTAAAGGCTAGTGAGGATGCTGGGGCATATAATTAATTTGGGGTAAAATTGAAAAAAAATGTATAAAATAATGAGACAAAAAAAATAATAAGACAAAAACAGAGTATCTTATATGAAAAACCACACCCCAGTTTGGTTCTTATATTTTGAACAAGAGGGGGCAATTAGTATAAGTTGACGACATTGCATAGATGATACTTACAAGGTCTTCAACATCATTAGATCTGAGAATGAAGTTACCATCTCTCCTGTCAATTTGCTTGAGCGCATGTTCCTGTTTCCACGTTGACAAGAATGAAAAGGTCGTAGCCAAGATGTAAAAAACACAAGCAAAGAATAATAGAGACAAAAGTCAAAGCAAAGACAAACTATTTTTCTGCTACATCAAATAAAAATTTGATATGCCATCAAACAACATGAACAGAGGATAAAATACTCTAGAACGAGATTGTTTACCTAATCGGTAAAGTTTATTGTCCATGAAGATTATAATCATGCATTAGAACTCTGAGAATTAAAAAAAGATCAAAAGACCAATACTCACAAAGAAGTGACCCTTGGAATGCTGTCAGAGTAATTACAAGTAACACCTTCCCAACTATACTCTTGTGGCATGCAGGGATCACCTTGCCAACTGATTCTCATGATGCTATAAGCATGTTTGATGTTCCGCAAGGTAGCAACTGTTAAATGGAAGAGAGCCTGTAACCTTTTAATTTTTTTTTTTTTAAAATGAATTATGGTACAAAATTGTGGAAGAACAACTGGTTTTGACTCTAATTGATTAAAAATAACTTGGAATATGTGTAACAAGCACAAGTCATTGGGAAAAGGACACCCCAAAATGGGGTTAACATGTAAATTTTCTTCCTTAGAAGTTTTTATTGAGAAGCAGTATTGTCTCAGAAGTTTTTTTAGGTTTAATGTTACCTTGAAAGTTTTAAAATGTTACAATTTTGCTTCATATAGTAGAAAAGCTAACGTTGACTGTAAAAAATTGACATCGACAGTTAACTTTTTAATGGTAAGGGATAACATTATCTCATTTTAACACTTCTGGGGCAACATTACTCCTTAGCGAAAACTTTTAGGAAAAATTTTCACCTTAACACCCACCCCAACCCCCACAAAAAAAAGAAAAAAAAAAAACACAATAATGTAACAAGTACAATTCCTTTGAAAAACTACACCCCAAAAACTAACTATTGACGTTAGGGAACTCAAGATCTTATATGGCCCTTCATTCAAGATAACCTTCGCGATGTGGGACTCATGATAATAGTATGATAGACCAATTTGAGAGAGTAGCCTAAAGTGATCAATATATAGTGCTAAAAAGCATAAATAGATCGAGAAAGATCAAATAAGATAGTAAAATAAATAAATCAATATTTATACTTGCCATCTTGTTCGTGAGTTGATGAGTTTGGTTGGGGTAGTGCTCTATAAATCTCATAAGCATTGATCATGGGAGGTAAACCAGAACCTGGGGTTGATGTGATTGAAATACGATCAACAAGAACCCCTTTTGGAATTCTCTCAAACAAGGTATAGACATCCTTATATTTAAGAACTACAGACTCTCGGATCTCATCAGTGAAAGTGATTTCCATGCTTCTTACTTGACCCTGAGAATGCTCCTCAAAATCAAAAAAATGAAGGTAAACATAGAGTTCGTTATCTGCTGTAAAATTAGTCGACTTCAAGTTGATATATAAGGAAGACGAATTATTCTTTGCTCGGACTGCAGATCTTAACACTTCACTTGGTAGTTTGTATTCCTTCACATCACTGTCAATTGCTTCTGATGTGTTGAATCGCTCCGAGTTCTCCAATTGTACATTGAACCAAGACCTCCCGTAGATATCATCTGCATATCTGCATTATTATATATAGTGTGAGCAAAAGACGTTAATGATAATGTCTTGCATAAGTATATACTACCTTTGGTCTGTAATATAAGATCTTGTTGGGAGTGTAAATACCAAAAGGGTCTTATATTATGGACAGGAGGGCAGTATATTATAATAAAAACCATTTTCCAAGTTTCTATACTTTTCCTCAATTTTTTATCTATTACCTGTACGTTTTCTCTCTTGATTAACCACTTTAATTCTGATATTTTAGCACCGTTTAGCTCCTGTATATAGGCTAATGGTACTTACAAAGCAAAGTTACAGGGGCTAATGGTGCTAACATAGCAAAATTAAAGGATTTAATTAAGAGAGAAAAGCAAACAAGTACTAAATTAAAAATTGAGGGAAAGTATACCTACTAACTAGTAAGTATATTCCAATTATAAATAACGCTCATATATATTGAAACATGTACCTGATAAATTTAAGGCCTTCAGACATACCCAAGTTAACACATGTCATGAGGCCTAAAGGCAGTAAACTAGAAGAGGCTCGATATATAGAATTCGACAGGGGCCACAAGTCCAACAACGAAATAAAGGGTATGCCTTGACCAATGTTTATAAGACAGACATCAATGTAGTCCGTCGTGGAAACTAGGGCGATTGTTTTTCGTCGAATAACACTGACATTCTCGAACCTAATTTCTGTCCAAAAATTGACGCCAAGATGTAAATGGAAGGATGGAATAGAGTTTTTGTTGTCATAATTTCCATATAACATGTAAACCGTAATTAGATAGTTGTTGTTTTTGGCTTGCTTGGGTTTGAGTGTGTAGCAGTTTCTTTTCCCTTGTGGAAAACTTCTCAGAGTTTTCATCTGCTGCCAGACCTGCTCCTGACTATCAGTGTCATAATAAAGAGAGGATATGTTACATATTTTGCCAGATTCTACAAACTCTGCGTCATCTGCCTCATGAAAGAATTCATTTGCATCCCAATTATCTTGAGTAACCCCACAATCAATGCTTATCGCACCTAATTAGATTGGAAGATAAACAAATAAGCCAATGTCAGTACTCCCTATGTTCCTATATATAAAGTCCTTTTAACTGAATTGCATTGTTCAAAAAACAGTTAAAATTAATTAAAAGTAATAAATATATAGAAAATATACTTAGTTTTCCAAATATGCCATTACTTATAATTGGGTAAAGGAGAGAGTAATAATAAGAAAAATAGTGAAAGAGAATGTATGAGGAAATTAATAAAGGGTAAAATGGGTAACAAAAACATTTATAACTCAGACAAAGTGAAAACAACCTTATAAAAACAGACCAACCATTTAAAAAAAAAAAAAAAAAAAAAGAGGAACTCATAAATAGTGACGGAGGGAGTATGTAGTCATGGGCGGACCCACGTTGTAGACTAGGAGGCAAGTGCCCCCCTTGAATTTGGGAATTTTTTTATTTTTTTAAATTTTATTAATACATATTTGAATTATTGCCCACCCTTAATACATTAAGATTCTACTTCGTAATCGGATGGAAGATGAATGGTTGAATGATTGTTTAGTGCATTATATTGAAAAAGATGTATTTGATAGCATTGATAATAAGACAATTATGATGGAATTCCAAAATATAAGGCCTAGAAAGATAATATTGTAATTATTTTTATTGTAATATACTTTTGTTATTAAAATATATATACTACTTAAACTTATTAAGTGCTCACCATTCATTTGTAATTTATGTAGCTGCATTTCTAACAGCACTTAGGCTTACTTTTCTAAATAACAGGTTTGTAAAATAATTGTCTCTCTTATTACATCATCAGTATTCACTTGATTTCATGAATATTTTTTTGATATTTTTTTATTATTATTTATATTCTTTTATTTTTTTAATACATTTAAAACTTTTCTTTAAAAAAAAAATTTGTCTCACCAATGATGCCCCTAATAATTTTTTGGATCCGCCCCATTATGTAGTGGGGAGTGGATAGACAAATGCATATGAATCATCAATATATGAATGTCAGAAATAAAATACGTTGACTCATTGTTCAAATTCCATGCGATGCCTAGGGAAACAAGACAGATTATTGTGTAATACTCCCTCCAATTCTTTTCGTAAGGACAATTTAACCATTTCATCAAGATTAAAAAGGTTTATTAAATGTGTAAACAAATTTCAAGACAAAACGTATTTTTGGAAAAAATTGATGAATGCTTAAGTTTATGCGAAAATCACACACTTAGGATCAAGAAAAATTTATAAATAAGATCTTATAAAAAGAAGTGAGGAGTATCTAGTTGTAGAGCATTATAAATATTATATTAAAGAAAATGTTTTTGTTTTAAAAAAGTTAGTTAAAATTGGCTAAAGACAATAAATATTAAAAAATACAACTTATTTTTTCAAAACACCTTTTTTTATGGAGAGAGTGAGTGGAAGAGATAATGAGTGAAAAAAGAGAGGAGAGAACCAACAAAGAGTTGGTCTAGCGGTCTAAATTAAAGCCTTGTTAGATTCTTCTAGGTTTAAAGTTTGAGTCTCAGATAAGACACTTTGGCTGAGAGGGGCAGCCATGAACCTCAAACCGGTAACTGATAATAATATTAAAAAAACATGGATGAGAGAGAATGAGGGAAAAAAGATATGAGACTTAAGAGAGACATATAAATAATTAGAGGTAAAAAAATGCATTAAATGTTTAGAATCACCAAAGTGAAGGTTATAAAAAGAACCAATCACATTTAAAAAAATTGAGCTTATAATGAAGACTAAAGGAGTAGTTTACGGTGGTGTTGTTTCAACTTTCAACAGTAAATAATGTTGGACTTGGATCTCTCAAATGAGTTTTAACTTCACGATTAGATTATTATCTAATGATGTTGAAGGGATATCCTTGTGTATTTTTTTTTTTTAAAGTTGTTCAGCACCCCAAAATATTTTTTAAGTAGCACAGAATCCTAAAATTTGGTGAAAATATAAATATGTTTTCTATATATTAAATTACAAACCTTAAGCTAGTTTTAAAATCATGATCTATAATAAATTTTCATCACAAGTGTTTTGGCATATGAAAAATATATATCGAAACCAAAAATAAATTTCCAACTGGTGTTGAAAATTATGTAAACATAAGAAAAACAGAATAATGAAACGAATTCTGAGACTACATGAATCTAAAGTCCAAGTCAAAGAAGAAATCGAAGTGCTTACGGCCTGTATCAGTATCACCACCATCTGATGGAACAACTTGTGCTGAACTTCGAAGGTCGATGATTGAAGAAACAGACACAAGCAAAGCCACAACCCATACTGTTATTATCTTCATGGTTTCCTCAAAGTTTTCAGCAAGGGGGGAGAGAGAGAGGAGGGAGACAGAACAGATAGATAGATATAGAGAGAGAGAGAGAGAGAGAGAGAGAGTGAACTGAGGAGCATGAGTTGATGAGACTAGCATGCAATAATTGAGAATTACTAATTAATAGTATTATGAAATTAACAAAAGTGTCATAAGATGGACAGGGGTTTAGAAAATTAATTAGAAGAGTGGAAGTTATATTCCAAAAGATCAGATTAATAATAGTGAATTTTTGGATAATTTTTTTTTTTAAAAAATAAACTGGAAATATCAATTTAGACATTTCTAAATTTAGGAGTACTCTCAATTACTTTTAAATTTTAGTATAAGTACAACTCTTAATTTATAAATTTTTTTAATCGTCTAAATTAATATTTTCAATTTTTCAAAAAACAAAAAAAGTAGAAACTTGACTATCATTAATTCGCTGATTTACCATGAATGTGTTGGATTGAGATTGCCAAAGGGGATAGTTGACTCGACCAGATTTCCTTGTTGACACAATAATCCTAACAACCTATTTTTGGGCTAACAAACGTTTTCGTTTTCTATTATTTATTATTTTCAATTTTTTCGTTAGTTTTATGCAGTTTAGCAAACAAAAAAAATCATTAACTAGGAATTAAATATGTAATTTACTTAATACGAAAAAATGTGTAATTTAATCAGGAATTAATTATCATATGATTATTGAAATACTAAGCATTGAACGTTGGAAAAATTCTAATTAAATGCAACTGATGAAATATCAAAATCCTAATTGACATGCACTTCGATTGAATTCCTAATCAGGACATGTCTAAAAGTACATTTATTCATCCACACACACTCTCCTCTCTTCCATTCTTTTTGTTCATTTTTCTTCCACATCCTCTCCTTCTCTTTCCTCTACTTCCTTTCTTGCGTTTTTCATTCTTTTTCTTTTGACTAGACGCCGCCATATGTCCCCAGAAAAGTCTCATGAGTCTACTGAGTATTTAAATTATTTAATTATATATGAATACGTGAAATAATTGAGTTACTTTCTTTGACAAAACTGATATAATTGAGCTGATGTGGGACAAGTATAATTAAAGTCTAAAGAAATAAATACTTTATGGAAAAGATGAGAAATGTGTGGTGTTCGAATGAGTTTCTCTCACATGCACACGGTGCTAAAGATGAAATGAAAGTAATCTGTGGGAGGCAGAAATAAAGCAAAAGAAAAGAAAAAGGTGATCGTGATACACATGAAATATTAATTGACTGACTAATGCTATTGAGAAAATGTTAGTCATGGATTTAAAATATAAATTAATGATACTTAAAAGGCATAAGAACACATTCTAATTAATTATACTAAAAGAATAAGATCATATTCTTTGTATTATTGTGGATTGTTAGCTCTCTAGCTTTTTTATTTAATCAAAAGTTTTCCCTCAAGGCTTTGAGGGCAAAGGATTCTCACATCTCCCAACAAAGTGCGTTTCCGGGAATTTAAACTTGTGTTCTCCTCCTTATGGGGTGAGGCCCCTCTGAGAGCTCATTTTCCCCAGACACATATAATACATGTTGTTGTATGATTAACGATGATCTTTTCATTATTTAAAGGGCCGAAGAGCCAAAGTGTATCTCCCACGATATAATTTAATTTATGTTCAAGGTAAAAAGGAAAGGTGGTGAGTGTTCAATAATAGCAAAACAAAAGAAAAAAGTTCATAGTGGGGAACATGAAATGTTGTGGTGACTTGAAAAAGAGATTTACTTTCTTTTTTTAGGAAAAAACACATGCTTTTGCACAAAACAAACTTTTAGATGAGGGGCTTCATATGGCATATATAATACTGCTAGAAATATATATTTTCTTATATATGTATTGTGCATGTTTAAAAAATGAACCATATTACTAGCTGCCATGACTTATGACTAATGCAGCTTATGTTTATCAGTAAGCTTATACCATGTAGATATAGTTTTGATTAAATTACACTTTTTCCCCCATTATTGAAGAATGATGTCGTTGGCATAAATTGCAGATAAAGCGAGTTTACGAGGCCTGCCATTCCTTAGTAATCCTTCTAAATGTATGTGCCAAATAACAAATTTATAAATATTAATAAAGTTAATTTAGTCAGTTAATTATTTTTAGCAAATGTTTATTGGTTTCTTTCAAATACTCTATTTAATCATTATCCTTTTATTGATGAAAGGGTTAAGGCATGAAAATAACCATTAACTTATACTAAAATTGTGAAAGTAACCGTAAACTTTTTTTGGATGTAAAAGTAACTATAAACATTATGAAAGAGGACAAAAGTGACCATGACATGAATAATTCCAAACATCCTTTACCGTGGGCTTTTTGATGAAAGGTTAATGTGCTAAAAATAACCATTAATATACTTTTTGGGTGCAAAAGTAACTAAAAGTTAATGTCTATGGTTACTCTTGCAACAAGAACAAAAAATTAATGGTAACTTATGCATTTTTGGTGTAAGTTAATAGCTATTTTAGTACCTTAACCTTGGATGAAAATCCCCTATGACATATGCAATTTATATAGGGATGGTTTGGGAAATTTATAAAATTGCGATGCAAAAAAAAAAAAAAAAAAACACACACACACACACGTATGTTAAAATTGTTTTTGTTAGAAAATATCTTTGATTGTACTTCTTTGGATGTGATTGAACCATATTTTTATATGATTTTTCATAATTAAATTGATATTTTTAATGTATTTTATGGAGCATTATTGCATTATTAAGCACTAATTTGAGTCAGCAATATTTGCATTGAATTAAGTGTAATTAGGGGTAAAATGATCATAATTTGTTAATTTATTCCTGCAATTGATTCTTTGAACTTTTGATGCTACTTTTGCTTAATCTTACATTGTAGGTGTTTAAGAAGAAAATTTGAGATTTTGGAGAGTCGAACTAATATTTTGAGAACTTAAGAAAATTACAAAAAAGGTCCCGAGGATTCTTGAAAAATTGTAAATCAGTGAAGAAAAGGGACCAGATAAAATTATAGAAAGACCCACATAGTTTAGAAATTACATTTAAACCCTACAAATATTTGAAAAATGTTTACTTAAGTCCCTTCCACGAGCTTTTGTATCTTTTAGTTGAGTCCCTAGGGTGTCTTCTTCCTTGATACATAGACGCGAGAGATTAGAGAGCAGAGTTTCAGCACTGCGAGTTTGAGTCCTGGGGAGTAGGGGCAGATCCAGAAAATTATAGAATGAGGGCACAATTTAAATTTTTTTTAAGGAAAGTTTTAAATGCATTAAAAAAGAAAATAAACATATCAAAAAAATATTTATGAAATCAAGTGAATAGTGATGATATAATAAGAGAGGCAATTGTTTTACAAATCTGTCATTTAGAAAAGTAAGACTAAGTATTGTTAAAAATAAATGCAGCTACATAAATTATAATAAAAGTTGAGTACTCAATAAGTTCAAGTACATATATTTTTAAAAAAATAATATATTACAATAAAAATAATTATAATGTCATTCTTCTAAGCCTTATTTTTTGGAATTTCATCATAATTGTATTATTATCAATGCTATTAAATACATCTTTTTTCAATATAAGGCACTAAACAATCATTCATCCCCCATCCCATTTCGAAGTAAAGCCTCAATGTATTAAGGGTGAGCACTTAATTTAAGGGTAGGTAATCATTCAAACATGTGTTAATTATTAAAAAAAAAAAGGAAAAAAAAAATCTCAAATTCAAGGGGCACTTACCCCTGTTCTTTAACAAGTGGGTCCGCCCTTGATCGGGAGAGCTTGAGATCGGACGAAAGGGAGCTTGAAGGAGAGGGAAAGAGACGAAGAGCAACCACCACCGTCAAGGACTTCC
Source organism: Acacia pycnantha (assembly GCA_025563575.1). Taxonomy (NCBI): domain Eukaryota; kingdom Viridiplantae; phylum Streptophyta; class Magnoliopsida; order Fabales; family Fabaceae; genus Acacia; species Acacia pycnantha. The sequence continues at coordinate 1,198,028 of JAMWYP010000060.1, forward strand.
TTCCTTCACCTTCTCTCTCTCTCACCACATTCACCACCTCTTGCTCCGTCACCGCCACTGTCGACCCCAATGTCGTCTGAGAGATAGATTGGAGTGCTGCGATACAGAGCAGGCTTGGAATTAGACTATGACTGGAGAGTTGTGGTCACGACTTCCTCCTCCACCAAGCACCATTTAACTCCAGCGCTGATTAGCTGGAAAAATCACAGCCAACCACCGGAGATACAGAGTCAGATAGAGGCATAGCGCGACAAGGGAACTTGAACGACCTGCTTCTTCCTCTACCTTCACTCTCACCGGACTTGTCTCCACCACTAGCTTCACCTTTCACTCAAAACGACCGTCACCTTCAGCTACAGTTGTCACCGTCCACCTTCGACTCCCTTATTCTTTCTCCCCTGCTTTCTGTCTCACCGTCACGCCAAGTCACCATTCCCGGCAACTTGGTCATTCACCACCACGGCTAAGACTATCACCGTCGGCCTTCCTCTGTTGTTGACCATCTTAATCCTTCTACCATTCCATTTCAAGCACCCACGTCTTCCTCTCTTCTTTCCATTTAAACCCACTTGTTCTTCATCCATTCATCTCGGCATAAGCTTCTCAATGGGCACCAATATTATTAATTTGATTCAACTGATTTGTGTTGGTTTCATGGTAATGAGTGGCTGATTCCATTGCTTCTTGGTGATGACTGATGAGGATTTATGGTTGAGTTCAATGAACTTTATAGGGGAGTTTTTCTATCATTCTATTAGTCTAGATTTATATATTTAGATTGCCTGGTTTAGGAATTATTGTATATATGATTCTAGAATAGAATTGAGATTGATGTTAATTGTCTCTATTGGTTTGATGTGTGTAGTTGAGATTGCATTTTGCAGTATGAAGATTATATATGTTTAAATTTTTTTGTGGTTGTAATGAGATTATATTAATTAGTGTGTTATTGTCTAGTTAATGTGGTTGATTTGTGCTCTTGAAGGATTGTTTAGTACTCAATTTCAAGAAGACTCATATTGCATTATTCCAATTTTAATTTCACATTAAGTGATTTTAAACAATATTTCAAGAGTAATTGGTTGGCTATGTTTGTAGGAACTACTACTAATTGGGAATATTAAACTCAAGTGTTATCTTGAAAATTTTATTAAGACTTGATGAATTTTAACTCATACTTTTCGAACAAGGATAGTTATTTCTTCATTACTAAGAGCATTCATCATTCATATCTTCACTTTCAATTTAAACATTTCTTCATTATCTTCCATAAATAAATAAAAAAAAAGGCTTTATTTTCATGAATTTTAGTTTAGAGAAAATCAATTTCAAAACCCTCTTTCTAATTATACTTTTACACTTAGTTCAACCTAAAGAATTCAAAATAAAAGGCTCCTTGATAAGAGAATAGTTCCAAATTGTTTGTATTATATTGCATTTTAATTTGTGGTAAAAATTGTGATTTAGCCACAAGGCGACTAAGGTTGTGGCAAATCAGGATGTATACCTTTTAAAACCCCTAGTCATTGCAAATACTTAGATCTCCTTTGGCACATAAAATAAAGTAAAACACTAGTTCTATGTATAGGACCTTTTTAACAAGGGTTAAGGTGCAATTTTACGCATGGGCTTTTACCAAAAGAGCATCCAGTGCCATATGCTTTTAAGAGGTGCAAAAATGCACATGAACTTGTAAAACCAGAGCAAAAATAACATCACAGTTAAATCAGTCTAACAGACGTTAAAGCATATATGAAAAATACTAAAATGCCCTCACCTCTCTCCCTCCCAACCTTCACTCCTCTCGTCCCTGCAACTCCCTCCCAACCTTCATCCTCTCATCCCCTGCAACTCTTTTCGAAGAACAATGACAAGAACAATGACGATACCACACACTAAAGGAAATAGCAGTTGCCAAAATCTACCTAAAGTAGATACAACAAAATTCTAGAATATTTGCAAAAGAATACTAAGTTCTTCTCCAATCTAAATCCCTGTCCTAAGCTAAGCCCGACGGTTCGTTCGCCTCCTGCCGTTAAGAGTTATGGCTTCTAGGGCAAGAAGAGTTAAGGACGATGAGTTAGCAATCCCGATAGCTTGACTTCACTCACTTCAGAGACAGAAAAAAAGAATAAGGAAAAAAATTCAAAGCCTCGTCTTCTTCATGGTCCTATTTCCACCCATTCAACCTCCCCACGAAATCAAACTAAAGTCCAAAATTCAAACTCAACCCAAAAATTAAACTCAAATACATAAATATATCTCAAAACGAACTCAAAATCGAAGGAGAGCATGAACAATTCAACCGTCCCAAAATTCAAAATCAACCCAGAAATTGAATTCAAATACATAAATCAATCTCAAAACAAACTCAAAATCTGGGCAGATATGGATGGATTGGAGGCCTTCGACGATAGGCCGGAGAAAAAAGACGATCCCCTTTACAACTCCAGATCTGGGCAGAGAAGTTGGCTCCGACGATCGGAAGAGCAGCAATGGACGGCAAGCCAGGTCGTGCAGTAACCTCCGGCGAAAGGGATAGAAGAGCGAAGGAGCGACTGGCCTTGCAGAAACCTTCGGCTCGGTGCTAGTCCGTCTCCTCGTCGCGACCTAGACTTGCTAGAAAGCTCCGGCGAAAATGATAGATGAGCAAGGTAGCCTCCGATGACTGGTCTTGGGCGAATCTCCGGCGACTGATTTGGACGAACCCTCCGGTGCGAACCGAAAAGGCAGCGACTGATTTAGGAGGCACCATGAAAGAGAAGCACGAGGAGAAGAGTACTGAGGTTGTTTGAGCAATGGATAAAGAGGGAAGGGGCAAGATTAGAAATTATCAAAAGTTTGGGTTTTTTATTTTTTTAAATGGCGTGGGGCCCACCTAAAAGTTAACATCAGTTAAGTGAATTTAACGGTGTGAGTATTTTTGTACCAATTTTAAGAGTTCATGTGCATTTTTGCACCTCTTAAAAGCATATGGCACTGAATGCTCTTTTGGTAAAAGCCCATGTGTAAAATTGCACCTTAACCCTTTTAACAATTTCATCGAAATTAACCAATATTTTCACATGTGGTTATCCAAGTATACCCTGATATTATGACTCATAAAGGGCACAAATCCTTATGTTTGGCGTTTCTTACTCATAGTTAGCGATATGTATGTAGCTCTTGTATATAACTTCTTTTTGGGTCAAGTAGCTCCTATAAAACAAAAAGCAACAAATACAGAACATTGCGCGTATACATATATTGAGTATTGACTTGGTTTATTTATGTAA